>CM050944.1:57121446-57748946 GCA_027789145.1 Solanum arcanum
CATCCGAGAGTTTGAGTTAGCTATGGTGAGCCTCCTTGCTTCGAAAGATTTCATTTAATTTTCAAGTTCATTTAGGATGTCATTGGTCTTATCCCCTCTTCCGTCATTATAAGTTAGAGGTTTCATAGATAGTCAGTGTTGTTGAGAAGCATGTATCATTTATTTATTAAAGTTTTAAAGACATAAGTTTCCTATTTGATAGCGAGTTGAATATAATTATTTTTATTCAGATTTTTTTTCATTTGAGTTTAAGTTTTGTAAAGTTGAGTTTATCGAACTATTATTTCTGTTTTAAGTTTTTGCATGCTTATATTAGTCTTCCGCAAGTAGTCAGCCAGGATGAGGATTTGCTTGGGGCCAACAAGACTGCCGGCCACGTCCAGGGTGTAGACTCGGGTCGTGACATAATGCACTTTTAGTCTCCTCCTAAAGTATCTTTACCTTTTAACATCCACATATATTCTAGAATTTTTAGTTGTAGTTCAACGCTAAATTGTTTGGACTCTTCACTTTTAGTGTTGGACCACGACATGGGTGTGAGTGTTGAATCTCTGTTTAATATGGACAATTTGGATAATTTGACCAAAATCGACTGGACAATTTTAGTGAATTATGTAATTAATAAAAAAATTAAGGTGAAATTGAAGAAATTGCAATACTTTTATATAAAAATGTATATATTGGTTGACAACATTGAAAGATGCTAAGAATGGTCAATACAGCGATGAACCTAATTTATTCAAGAGAAAAATAACCATTAATGCATAAATACATCTGTGTTGGTCGGACTATTCAAAAATATTTCAGTGTAAAGTTCAGATCCAACAAAAGCAATAATACATTTTTGGAGGATCTGAGATGAGTGTGGTAACATTTTTCGGTGATTCAGAATATATTGTGCAAACTCTAACCTGCAAAACCCTATTTAAGAGTAAAATCTTACATCACTAATAATAAGAATTCAAAACAAAAGAAAAAATAGAGTAGTTAAAATGAAAATGAAAGCTTATAAGGTTAGCTTTCATTATCTTTCTAAATACCCCTCTATTTTTCTTTTGCTTTAAACTTTTACTATTATTGATGTAGGATTTTACTTTTAAATTTGAGTTTTGAAGGTTAAAGTTGTACAATATATTCAGAATATCCAAAAAATATTTCCGCACTTATGTCAGATCCTCCAAAAATGCATTATTACTTTTGGAGGATCTGAAATGTACCTGTAATATTTTTGAATAGTCCGACCAACATAGATGTATTTATGCGTTAATGATTTTGATTTTTCTCTTGATTAAATTTGATTCACCCTTGTTTTGACCATACTTAGCATCTTTCAATTCAATAGTAAGAAATATTTGCAGGCAGTGCTAAGTTAAGCTTGTTCTTTTTCCAAGTGTGTTGTGGATTTATGTTAATTGAAATGGGCGTGTAATTTATTGATTCATGCTTCTTAAATTACCTGCAAACTGGTTGTATATGCTAAGTTGAGATGGAGTATAAAAAGATAAAAAGAAATTCATTGATTGGTAATGAAAACTAAATAACTAGTTCTTTATTAAGAATTCCCAGCGTTCTTTTTTCCTACGGAAATAACATAAATAGTTGCCCCTCCCCTAAAAAGAAACTAGTCTGCCAATTTATATTGTACATGTGATAGATGTTTATTTGCTGATGAAAATGAGCCCACATTGGACCGAGACTAGATTGTTGAACTCATTATAAGGCTTGGACAATTCTTCTCCATATTAGTTAATTTTTGGGTGTCAATTTTAATTTGACAGTATTGGCTAGTGGTTGCTACACATTTTTGGTTGAGCATCCAAATGTGTAATTTACTCTTTTTTGCTAAGTTTGATAAAGTGGTAAAATTGCTGCTTGATATCTTTCTTACACTTTTGTTCTAATAATGCATGTATTCTAGATCTGTTCTCATTAATATTTTTTGTAAGTTGTGTCATTATGTTTATTCCAATCGGGATATCTTCTTATATTTCCAGGTAAAAGATTGGGGAGAAAACGGCCACCAGTATAGATGGTCATTGTCCTTTACCTGGAGATATTAAATATTCTATCAAGATTGCCAGTAGAATCACTCTTGCATTTCAAATGTGAGTGCAAGCACTGATTTTCTCTCATCAAAAGTTTGATTTCAAAGAGAAGCATTTGAATCAGAAGAACAATTATGCTCGTCTCCTCGTTTGCGACTTTAAAGTAGAAATGTAATAACACTATTTCGTTAAGTCTGCTGAATTCTCCTTGCTCCCCAAAAAAATAGTTCCGAAATTGATCCCTGAACAAAAAGTTCTCCTTCACCTTCCATGGGTCACTAGTTTCAGTTGTGTTGCTGGCCCAGTTGATGGCTTATTCCTACTGTAGGAAAAAATATTTATGATAGTGTGCGCTTGGGTTTGTGGAATCCTGCAGCCAGAGAGTTCCGTCCTCTGCCTCCTGCGCCTTTTGAGGTTGAGCATTTTTTCTCAGACCATTATCATCAATTTGGGTTGGGGTTTGACATGTAGACTCAAGATCATAAGTTTTTATTGATTCGATATTATAAGGGACAGGACCGTGACCCTCATGTCTCTGTCTGCGTCTATTCCTCATGCGACAACTCATGGAATGACTTGGAATTCCCTTCCAGTTATACCTCATGTTTGTCCTTTGACGCCACTTATCTCAATGGGGTTTATTATTAGCGTTCATTGCCTGTGCATGAGATGTACATGGCTCTCTCATTTCACATGGGTAGCGTACAATTTGGGGAGATGCAACTCCCAATTATTCCCAATGAACACTGGAAGAAGCTTACATTGCGTGGCGAATCACTTGCAATGTTAGCTAGTGATAAGACAATGACATCCATATATAAAATGAAACAAAAGGTAAGTTGTTTGAATGTTCTTATTGTTAAACCTCCTATAGATCTTCATCGGCTTTATGGCATCTGGGAGACCGATAAGATTATATTCAAAATCAGACTAACTTCTCAGTTGGTGCTATCTGATCCTACAACAAGTGAAGTTGCAGATCTTGGAATTCGTTTGGACCGTATTGGTTGTTGTGTTTTCAATTACAAGGAGAGCCTAGCTCTAATAAAGAGTGGAGATGAAACTCAGGACGAGGATAATATTGTCGACCAAATTGAACACTTCTTCGATATCATACCAACTGATCGCAAGTCTCTGTTTACTGTTAGAGGTCCTCCTACTGTACGGTGAACTTAAATAATTGGGTTCTTGGTTTGTTCTACCAACTTTTGTTGTAATAGGAACCAGAAAGTTTGTTGAATGACTAGTTTTTACGCTCTCATATACAAATGGTAGTGCTTTTGATCTCATATACAATCATACTTTTCATATATTTAACATTGGCAAGAAAATTGCCATATAATTTCCTCAACTCTTTACATTTCTTTATTTACTTTCAAAGTTTTTTTAAATAGATTTATTTCATTTGGTCTATGCTTGAATAAAGTTAATATGTAAAGATATTTAAAACATTAAAAATATCTTAAAAGCTAAAACTCATAATTTGAGAATATCAACTTTTGACTTTTAGCTTATTTTGTATTTTTATAGCGTACAAATAAGTACTTACGAACATATTTTGATTGACCTATAATTAACCTAATCCAAACACCATGGAGTGGCAAACAAGTATAGTAACAAAGAAAGAAGGAGATACCATCCATCTCGTTTATGCATTCTTCATAACCTTTGTAAGGTTAGATCTCAATTTCTTTATTTTTTTGAATTTGGTGATGTAGGGTTTTGCTTCTAAACTATATCCTGCCCAATTTTGATCATTCTTGTTTTTTTGTTTCTTTTATATTTCAACTTTTAGAAATAGTTGCAGGAAGTGCCAACTAAAACTTGCTAAGTGTTGTCGATTGATCTTAATCATAAGAGTCAACACATTAATTAGTTATGCCGAGTTTGCTTATTCCATCTTCTGCCTTGCATAAATTATACATATGTTTTGTTCTCAACTTATACATTTAAAACAGTAGTCAAATACAATACTTGATGTGTTGATTTTAATACATTAATTAAACTCACCAACTAACCGTACAACTGTTTATTGCTTTATGGTTTGTATATTACCTACAAAATTGTTGTACATGCTAAGCTGAGATGTAAGGGAAAGCAAAAAGGAAATCATTGATTGTCTAATGAAAATCTAGATAAGCATTACCAGTTGTTTACTAGTCTTGTATGAATTTATATCTCTATGCTTTTCCATAGGAATTGACATAAATAGAAGGACCGACATCCCAAAACCCGGACTTTGCGCCTTCTGAGATTGATTCGAGTATTCTGAGATGAACCGGTACACGGAGTTTATCCTTGTTCCTATATGTCTGCAAAATGGTTGCATATGTTAGTTGTTGAGCTGTGAGCAAAAACAAAACCATTTATGGGCTAATGAAAATACTAGAAAACCAAATGACTAGTATACTATGAATTCCCATGTTTTCATTTTACTATGGAAATTAACATAAATAGATGCTCATGCTAAAATAAAATAGTCGAGAAATGTATACCATATATATGTATGCTTATTGATGAGAATAATCCTACATTGGACCAGGACAAGATCCTGCTTAAGCAACCTTCCTCCATATGAGCTAGGTTTTGGGTGTGAGTCCTAATTTGATAGTATTTGCTAAGTTTGATGACTCAATAACATAGCTTCTTGATATCTTTGAGATATACCCCAAAATTTGTAAACTAAACTAGAGTCAAGAGATAGAGTCCTTGAGTGTGATATTAAGAAATGGAATCGTAGTTGCGACCTTATGTGCTTAGAATGGGGATTTTAGTGGTTGAACATCAAGACATGTATTTAACCTAGCAAATTAGATGACCTTAGGGAGTTTGGTTGAGCATGGGTAGGGAAAGTACCAAGGCAAAAGGGCAAGCCTTAGCCAAAGGGCCAAGGTTGCCTTTGGCTAAGGATGCCCCACTTCGGCAGGATACTGCCCAAAGGGTTCACGACAGTGGTGTAGGCCACGGTCCATGAAGGGGTCCGTGGACATGACTTAGAGGCTTAGGAGTCCAGGCCAAGTTACCAAGACACTGCCCCAAGTCCACAAGGAACTTGACAACCCATTGGCTTGACCACGGCCCGTAGAAGTGCCTTAGCGTTTGAGGGAATTTTAGGGTCATGGAGGGTTGGGGAAGCTACTGGAAATTGTACCTTGGGAACCACCACGGACCGTGGTGCCCTTCACGAGCCATATAGGTCAAGGTGCCTGGGAAAAGGCTGCCTAGTCGAGGGCTTTTGGGTAAATTCATAAAAGCCTAATTAAATTATGGGGTCATTTTAAAAGGGTTTAACTAGTTCCTGGAATGTGTGTTGCACGTTTGTCCAATACAATTATTCTAAAGTTGAATTATTATGAAGAAAATGTTGAAAAAAATATTAGTTTTACCAATTTATATTTTATTCATTAAATAAAATTTGAAAAATAATAATAATAATATAGCATTTAATAATATGAATATATTGATATGATTTATCCTTAACAATCTCTCATTATGCTCCATATAGTAAGTACACAAATATATATATCTATTTAAAGAAACTCTATTAGTAAGGAAAGGATAAAAGAAAAAAAATATTGTAAAAGTACATTTAAAAAAAATAGAAAAGTCATAATTTAGTAATTTCAGCACTACTAAATATAGACTTATAACATTCGTAATTTCATAGTAGATTAAATTAAAGAAGTATAAATCGATAAAGAATACAAAAAAATAAACAACTAAGAACAAATACAACATTCATATCCTTTTTAAGACTTTATTATAGCAATATATATATATATAGTAAAAATAAATACATAATGAGTAGAGTTCTTGATGATGCCTTCTCCCATAACAAAAAAAAACTCATCTGAAATGGTAAAGATTAAACCATGGTACAAAAAATCATTTTAATTAGGATCAAACAAATATTAATATATAAAACAAAAAAAATACATAAAAATTGCCTAATGATTTATATCAACAAGAGGCAACTAGTAAAGAAAAATTACTTTTTCATGATACATATCTATAGCTAAAGATTTGTAGGATAAGATGAAATGGTGAAGAGTTGTTTCAGTTAATTTCCAGAAGTTAGTGAACTTAGACATGAGGGAGAGGAAAGATTGATAGTTTTTACTAACAATTCAATACATTTATCTATACTAATTATAGAGAAAGTATAACAAATTTAATCCATTTAACCACACTAATTAATAGAGAAAGAATAGAAAATTTTTATTTTAAAAAAAAGTAATTTCTAACAATTTTCTATGAAATAATTTCTAACAATTTTCTTTGAAATATTTTTGTCTTTCAAAGTTTGACTTTACACCTTCATATTTTTAGCCTTTAGTATAATATACATATAACTATTACTTAGTATTTAAATAAGGAAAAATGCACAAGTATCCTCTCAACATATGCCCAAAATCTCAAAGACACACTTATACTATACTAAGGTCGTATTACCCCCTCTGAACTTATTGTATAAGTAATTTTCTACCCCTTTTCCGCCTATGTGGCACTAGTTGAAAATAAAGTCAACCAGCGTTGGGATCACAAGATAGTGGCACGTAGACCAAAAAGGGGTAGAAAATTATTAATAAAATAAGTTCAGGAGGGTAATAGGACCTTAATATAGTATAAGTGTGTCTCTGAGATTTCGGGCATAAGTTGAGGGGGGTACTTGTTTATTATCCCTATAAATAATTAGAATTTGAATCATTGTGTCTAGATGCATGCATTTGAATATGATTATTTAATATTAAATTAATTATACATTAATATTTAATTTAGTTTAGGAATAAAATAAGGCAAAATGGTACTTCAACTTTTAAATTAAGAGCTTCTCACTTATAATAATATATGATTATATATATAATCCGAAACCACCTGATAATTCGGTATCGTGATCAAACGACACCAGCCTACAGTTCGAGCCTTTACTAATTGAAGCGAGTATAGTAACCCAACCAAGGGTTTGGGTCCTGTCCCAAGGAAGTGTTAGTGAAAATAGTAGTTACACTAGAATATGGTTCTAGATAGTGATAGTTTAAGACTTTTTTGAAGAAAAACAAAATAAATTCAATTTCTAACACCAAAGTGTCAAATATCAAAAAGGATTTTGTCAGAAGTTATAGAAAATGATTAAAATAAAAGGATAATCAAGTATAGGTGAAAGTTCTTGGGGTGTGACCGTAATATATGTTGACGTAAACTCATAAGTACATGCTTGTGATAGGAAAATTTGCAAAATAATGGTAACTAGGCTAAGCTTTAGGTGAAAGTAAATTCCTTGTTGAGCAACTTAGCCCATATCAAATGGGTTCCTCTCGGACACCCACTCGTCTAATGAAGACCAGCCTACGCCTCATCCACACCCGCTCTTTCGATGACAGATGATTGGATATGAAGCTAGGGCTCACCCTCATGGGCTGAGCCTCTTGCCACCTCACTGTTTAGGACATCAATCTAGCGGTCTTGGTTTTGCGACCTCTCTCTTGAGCAAAATGAAAACACATAAGTGGTTTTGTATTTGCAACTACAAACCATTAACTTAAACTACAATCACTAGTTGAAATCACCATTAAAATACATCTAATCCTATCAAAAAAACAAGACCCAACAATAATATAAACACATATTTGCTAAATCGACCCCAAGAATGGGAGTTTTTAGCCACACATTAAGCAATAATCAAGTACATTTAAAATGATAAAGATATCAAATACATATAAGAAATTAAACCTTAATATGAACAAAGGAAGAAGAATGGAGAATACCCACTTCCTATTTGAGGAAGAAAAACCTCTTTATTCAACTCACCTATAAAACTTTCTCCAAACTTGACAGAAAATATGAAAACTAAAGTTCTAAAAAGTGAAAAGCTATAATAATATTCGGACTCTTTAAAAATAATAAAGATTTTACTATTTATAGACCTCGGATTAAGTGCTGGTGAATCCGTTCGGTGAATTTAGCCCTGAATCGCCGATTGATTTGGTGATTCGTCCTTCTTCTAGTTCATCGTCATTTGTGTTTTGCCTTCATTGTGTATGCATACTATAACATTGGGCTAAATAACTCTGCTTCACGAAAATATTTGGCAAAGTGTCGACAGCTCTTTTTCATTGCCTTCTTAATCCACTTCTTTCTGGGCTTCGCATGTTGGAACAAGGGCGAAATGGAGCTCTTCAGTGGATTGCCAAGTATACTTGGCCAATCTCAGGCTTCAACTTTAGCACTTTTTCATCCTTTTGGTTTCGCTTAGTGCCTAAGTGTCTATGATTACGCTAAAACTCCAAATACCTGAAACTCAAGAGTTTTCATCAGATATTGAGATAAAATGAGCAACTGAGGACACTATTTACATTAAATAAAGCTCTAAAATTTGAGGACTCATCAACACCCCTAAATTAAAATTTGGCTTGTCCTTAAGTAAAACTCAAGTTCAGCAGTTCAAAATAGGATGTCTCATGTAGTGCTACACAAGACTCAATCATTAATGTATACAACAAGACTCAAATTACTCATGCATACCTCAATTGTAGACTCAAATATTAAAGTAGTGACACGCCATTACAAAATATTCTCATGCTAGAAATACTTTCTACTTATGCAAGTCCAAACTCAACATACGTATCTAAATACCCTCACACAAAGATCGATTCAATTTTTACACACAAAGATCAATAAATTTACGATTAGGAATTAGATGTAACATTCACATTGACAAAGAGAAACACAATGCATATTTTCACTCATAGGTTTGTCCTTGCTTTCCACTTGATATTTGGTTCGGCTAACTCAAGATCACAAAGGTCTTTCTAAGGCTTGTAATGGGGTTGAGTGGAAAGGTATTGTCATTTAGCTCAGTGATTTTTTCCTAAATAAAATGTGATTTCATCAAGTTATACCCTCTGTTCCTTCCTCAATCCTTAGTCAAGTGCTTCTAAGCCATCTCTTTATTCTTCTTCATGGATTGCTTGGAAACCCGATTTCTTTTTGTACTTTTATTCCACAACTTTTCTTTTTCGTTCTTTACTTTCCTTTTTTTTCGTTTCTTTTTTTTATATGGAGGGTTTCCATTTTTCTATAACACCATGGGTTTGCGAGACTTTTCTTGCACTTCTTGACTTCTCCATTCCCTTGTTACCGCACCCCCAACTTAGGATTTTGTCTTAAGTTGTTTATTCACTTAAATAACATAACAAGAGGATTATAGGTGATGGATAACGTAAGGTCTAGGTTTCATCAAGGTTCTTCCAAAAAAAAGGTAAATCTCAAGGGTGTTCAAAAGAGATTCACACGCTCACGAGTAGGCCACAAAAGAGGTATATGTCAAAATTGGTTCACGCTCTTTATAATTGCCTAAGATCATATCAAGAGGACACCTTTTTAAATCAATCAGACTAACTGGGCGAATTCTAGGTCTATTTCTGCAAGGTTCAAGGTAAGGTCATTACATAAGGCATTGACACTTAAGTCAAACAAGACTACACACTTTTGCTAGTGTGCAATAGTCATTACAAAAGAATGAATTCGATAAATGGATAATCAGAGCGAGATGCAGAGAGTTCACATATTCTCTATGCAACTTCATATGTTCTCGTCGTAGACACACATTCATGTTTGTTTGATTGAGAGTACTATTCAAGTTATCGGTATTGGTCAAAAATAAGACTTGAACTTAGTACAAGAACAACCACTTTCAACAGAAGAGGTGGCAAAATTTATAGAAAATGAAAACTTTTTGGAAGGGGAAGGGTCAAAATTGTTTTGAAATTAGGACCCCAAAAGAGAGTCATAAGATCAATCAATCGCGAAAGCAGTTTTAAAACACAATTTTAAAAAAAAAAACATGCAACCTAATTGTATACAAAAACACAAGTATTCTTGCAAGGAAACAAATGGTGGGCCTCACCCCACCCCAAAAGAAATATTTGTGCTCAAGTATATAACAGTAAAATCTAAAATTAACCAAAGGTAAGACAAAGAGATGGGTGTATAAATGTCTTGTCTGTGCAGCCTCTCCTCCTATCAGGGCATCAGTTTCTAATGCATCCGTAGAGCTCAACAAGGGCACCCGTAGCATTATCATCTTGTTATTCATCATTTTCATTTTTCTTACCTTCTGCAAGGATATCACTTGCAATCGTTTTTGTCTATATCATGAGCTACCCCAAGGCATGTATAGCATTAACGAAACCTCGAGACCATGGAGGCACATTAGGTTTTATAGGAATTCATATTTTGTCCCTTACTTCCTTGGTGTATTTCCTCTTTCTGGCTAGCTCCACTCTCTTTTACTTGCCTTTAAACTCTCGTTCTCTTATGTGTCTTGGTGGATCATTTCTCCCTGCGAATTTTTGTCTAGCCATTTTTGCAAAAACTTCGATGACAAGTTAGGGAGTAATTTAGAAAGAGAAAGAGAAATTCTAACTATAGATTACTTCACCAAGCTAGTTTGTAATGTGTTAATTCTGCTAGGTCTTCATTAAAAAGATGTAAAAGTGAATATAAGGGTGCAGACAAAGGGCGAACAAGGACTCCTTTGGCGAGTCGCTGAGTGAAATTCATAACTCAATCTGACTGCCGAAAATTACAGTTCATCCAATACATAAAACATTTAATTAAAGGAAAAATTGTGATGTTAAGGAGAACAGTCAAGCAATTTGGCGAGATACACTCAGCTCACCAAACATACCACGTGCATATTCTCAAGCAAAATTGTGATGTTAAGGACAACTGTCGAGCAATTCGGCGAGATACACTCAGCTCACCAAACATACCAACGTGCATATTCTCACTCCAATCTTTCAAATTAAAACCCACAACCCCTGATAATGCAATTCAAACCTTTTCAACATAAATTTTAATGAAGACCCATAACATTTCCATAATCCCAACACATAACAATTTCTCTCAAAGCGCAGTTGCGTGGGACTTTACCAACTACGCAAGAAATATCGAGTAATGATCTACAATATGTGCTATCCCAACAACTGATAGACTTAGCAAAGGCTTGGCATGATCAATCATTATATAAATGAGTACACATTTAGATAAAATAACCAAGGGGTTGGATTACTAACCTTTGGTGTTGAATAAGATTATAATGAAGTGCTAGGCAGCAATGCGATCCAAATCTGAGCACAATCTGACACTTCAAATACTTTAAAATGCAAGAAATATAACTACTAGAGTGCGAGTGTGAGTTTGTAAAAGGGAAAAGGTGAAAGAAATGGTTAGAAATAGGACTTTTAAGCATGGTGCTTGTGACTGTCCATCTTCTGCTCATTCCGCGATATAACTTATATCACTTAATGACTCAGCAAAGTGCCGAGTATCTCTTTTATCGCCAAATATAATAGGATTTCCAGTCTATTGTGGAATTTGCATCGGTGGTCTTTGTTGATATCACCCACTAAGTTGGCGAGTCACCAACAAAATTTTTCACTCCGCCGAGTTTTACATACTCAACCTTTGAGGTGCATTGATTCAAATAGCGGGAACGATTGGTTAAGTCGAACCTGTCAGTGTTCCATCAAAAGGACTTGTTCCCTGTCACTTTGCATCTTTTCAAGAACTATTCATTCCTGAACCTGTGCAATTAACACACACTTAATTTTATCAAGATATCAAAAAGAAAGCAAGTAAATGGTTTTGGTGCCTCCCAAACACCGCCTTAGTTAAAGTTGGGGAACTACGTAAGTTGACTTTCAAACCTCACTCTTGGGGTTAGCTGTAGTGTCACTAGGCAGACCCCCTTGCTATCTCGGATTGAGATGAGATGAGATATGACCCATTTGGGTCTCAAACTACTTGATTGAAACTGAATGAAACATAACGGTCTGGCTAAGGGTGGACACATCTTCTTTCATGCCTTTCAACATATCCTTAGACCTACCACCTTAAGAATCTTTGGGTTTTTGTTTCTCATGGGGAGGTATATATCTATCCTTCTCTCCATCTTTCTAATTAGGATTTCGGTCCCTCCATTCACGATTTCGATCTTTGTAGCTCAACCTTGGTTACCACCCCGCCTTGTGTAGTTTGAACGATAACCACTGCCTTGGTTTGCTAAAAAGTTGACTTCCTTATTATACATAGCTACAAACCTTATCTCATCAGGACTCATATTCCTAACTCCCACGGCATTGACATTACGGGTCCCTGCCCCCATAACATTCTTAGAAAGAATAACAATCTGTTTCATAATCTTAGCCATATTTTGGTCCCTCTCATTTTCCTTTTCGATTTTCTCCTTAGATAGTTGAAAGATGACCAGGAAATATTGGTCCTCACGAGTGTACCATGCTCTGCTTATAGTTTCCATTCCATCTAAAAGTTGGGATGCCACTATTATGGTTGTTGCATGAGACCTACGAATGAGAGTTGGTCATCAACCCCTTTGTTGACGGAGTCTAAACTCCTGTAAAGTATTGAAGGAGCATGTTATCAGGAAGACCATGTGTTGGGCATTGTAGCACCATTTATTTAAATTGGATCCAGGTTTCATATGGATAATTTCCATTAAGGCACTCTAAGCTTTGGATGTTGTCCCAAATGGTCATCATCTTCGAAAAAGGGAAAAAACGTACATTGAAAGCAGTAACAAATTCTTCCCATGAGATGATTGAGTTTTGCGGCAACTCCGCTTGATACTTGCATGTCTCACCCATTAATGAGAAAGGAAAAAGCCTCAATCTGACTGATTCCTGAGAGATGGTTTTGAACGAGAATGTTACGCACACATCTACAAAATTTCGAAGGTGCTCATGTGGGTCCTCGTGAACTAATCCACTGAAAAGTCCCTTTAATTACAAGAGTTGCAACATAGTGCTTGTAATGTGGAATAATTTATTTCCCTCTGTTGGGGGTAAGCGAATTGGCCCAAAACCTCACATGATACAAATCATTGATGTTGGGCTCTTCAATATCGTTGAGGTTTCTGATATAGTCTCGATGGCCCACTTATCTCTCATTACTACCATTAACACTCATGCCTTATGAAATGTTTACACGATTAACAAAACAAAATCAAAAATAAATTAGTAATCACTACACTAAAAAGAACTAATAACTCTAAGTAAAGTACATTTTCACGTGACACCACTCCTAGGTAGCAGTGCCAGTTAATGCCTTGCAATCATGATCAACGACACTAGTCTACAGTATGAGTGTCTACGAATTGAAGTGAGCATAGTAACCCAACCAAGTTTTGAGGTCGTGTCCTAAGGGAGTGGTAGTGAAAATAATAGTTACACTAATATTTCGTTTAGTTAGTGATAGTTAAAGAAATTATCAAAGAAAAATAAAATAAATTCAATTTGTGACACCAAAGAGTCAAATATCAAAAAGGTTTTATCACAAGTTGTAGAAAAAACAATTAAAATAAAAGGACGATCAAGTATGAAAAAAATTCTTGGGGTGTGACCGCAATATATGTTCACGTAAACTAACGGGTATATGCTTTTGTATGAAAATTTGCAAAATAATGGTAAGTAGGCTAAGATTTAGGTGAAAGTAAACTTCCTCTCTACCAACTTACCCCATCGCAAATGGGTTCCTCTTGACACCCACTCAACTAATAAAGACCAGTCTACGCCTTATCCCCACCCACTCTTTCAATGAAAGGTGCTTGGATATAAGGCTAGGGTTTATCCTTTCAGGCTGAGCCTCACTCTACCTCACTCCTTTGGACATCAATCTAGCGGTCTTGGTTCCGTGACCTCTCTCTCGAGCAAGCCGAAAACACATATGTGGTTTTGTATTTGAAACTACAAACCCATTTAAATAAAATCACAACCACTGGGTGAAATCACCATTAAAATACATCTTATCCTATCAACAAACAAGGCCAACAATAATATCAACACATATTTTCTATATCACGCCTCAAAAATGGGAATTTTTAGTCATACATCAAACAATAATCAAATGCACCTAAAATGATAAAGAAATAAAATGGGTATAAGAAATTAAACTTTAATATGAGAAAAGAAATAAGAATGGAGAAGACCCATTCCCGATTTGAGGAAGAAGAACCTCTTTCTTCAAGTATTCGACAAAATTCTCTCCAAACTTGAGAGAAAATATGAAAACTAGAGTTCTAAAAAGTGAAAAAAATAATAATGTTCGTACTCTTTAAAAATAATATAGATTTTAGTATTTACTGACATCAGATTAAGTGTTAGTGAATTCGTTCGATTGATTTAGTCGTGAATCACAGAGTGGTTGAGTGATTTGTCCTTCTTCTAGTTCGTTGTCTTCTGTGCTTTGCCTTCACTGTCTATGAATGTTGTAACATTTGGCAGAATAAATCTTCTTCGCAAAAGTATTCGGTGAAGCGCCAACTGCTCTTTTTCATTTCTTCAGCAGATAACCAAGTATACTTGGTAAAGCTCAGGCTTCAATTTCAGCTCTTTTCCATCCTTTTTGTTCTGTTTTACGCCTAAGTATCCATGCATCCAAATACCTGAAACTCAAGAGTTTTCATTAGATATTGAGATAACATGATCAATTGAGGACACTATTAATATTCAAATAAAGCCCTAAATGAGTAAAATTCGAGGACTCATCAACACCCTAATTAAGTCATTCTAAATCTCAAACCCTAAATCACTCTCTCAAATAATTCTCTCTCTATAAAGAACCCAAAGCAGCAACAACAACAACAAGAGGAACGGAAGGGAAGGGGCAGAATCTTAGGTCGAATTTTCCCCATTGATCCAAGGTCTTTTAAGGTATGTGAAGCTTGTTTATCCATGAGTTATTCCACCCATGGAGTCCTCATAGTTTTCCCCAATTGTAAATCAAAAATACCCCAATCTAGCTAATGTTGTGATTACATTGTGGGTAGGGCTTTATTGTGACTCCAATCTAGTGGGTAGCATTGAATTATACTTATATGATGATTATATGATGTTTTTCTCGTGAATTCCTTGATTAAACATAATCTAAGTTGATAAAGGTGATTGTGGTGGGTTTAAGCCATTAATTGTGAAATTGACGTTTGATGAGAAATCTTCCTAAATCAAGGTCTTGAGTAGTGATTGATCAAAGTTAGGGTCATGTAAATATGAATTGAACTAGACCTTGTTGAGTAGGATTGATCTTGACTTTTAAAGCTTGAATTGAACCTTAAAGATAAATTATGGATAGATTCACCTAGTAATGAAGGATGTGATGGCAATTGCTTTAGAAGAAGCCTATTACTTGAATGTCTTGTAATCTACATATGAATGAGGATAGAATGATGTAAAGCTTGTGATGTTAGGTTATCGTGTAGACAGTAGATTTAGGATTTTGAATTAAAAAATTTTATATCATCAGTTGAGCATGGATGGATTGTCAAGGACATCCTTTCATGAGAGAAAAGTGTTAAGCAAGGCTTAATAAGTAAACTTTGGGTGTATGATTGGATCCAAGTGGATATAATAATGAGAAGTAGTGTCACACAAGATAGGGTCCAGAATCCAAGAAGAGAGTAGAGACACACTTAGTTGATGTGAGGACTATCCAAGTTTAAGGGGGGAGAGAACTCTTACATAATAGAGTGTGGGTTTTTCCAAAGTTAGGTCTCATGAGATGGGATTCTTCACATAGTTGAGTTAAGGTTTCCTAATAGATAACTCCATATTCTATGGACTAAGACATGCTTGAGAAGCATCACATAGGGTTTAAAGTACTATGAACTAAGACTTACTAAATAAAGTAACCCATAGGGTTCGTCAGTATCGAGGGAATTACACATGCGTAAGGTAGCGTCTTATAGGGTTCGTGTGAATAGGTATCTTAGATATACTTAGTGAAGTATCTCTTAGGGTTTAACTGAATAATGAACTAAGACGTGCTTGGTATAGAGTACCTCATAGGGTTCTAAAGTTTAAGAGAGAAATTAGGTTCCAAAGAAAGAGTAATAGTAAAAGGACCCAAAAGTAATACTTAGCATGATTAGTATTATGGGATGCTATGAGTGCATTGCACCAAGTATGACTTAGGGTCACTAAAGAGAAGACTTAAGATACGATTGTACTAGAGTTGCCTTTCCTAGTTATAGTTGATTAAAGGTGAGATATTCCTTAGTTAAGAAAGCGAAGTTAATAATGAGGCCAAAGTAGGATGTATATGACTAGGATGACTTCAAGTCTATGCTTAGTATAAAGGGTAGTATGGGATGTCTTTCATGCATTGCACAAGTATTTCTTGGGGTTTCTTAGAAGTATGGTATCCTTATGGCATAGAGAAGCTCTAGAGTTGACCATGTAAGTAGACAATGATTAAGATAACTAAAAAGGTATACTTGTCTAGGGTAGTATTATGGGATGCTATTTTTGCTTTGCACTTGTATGCTTTTGAGGTTACTTGAGAATGGTTATATTAAGGTGGATTACCAAGGGTCAATTATGTTGATATGATTATGTCTTATCTCTTAATCTCATTTACTATGTCTTAGGTTGAGTTGTATTATATGATGCTTATAGTGGATATTTATGCTTATGATATGTTATTGGCTCTCATGATTATGTATTATATTGACTAACAATTTGATATTCTCTTGTGGTGTTATGTTAGCTTTCATACTTAGTACTCTTTCGTACTTGTGCATAGTACCTACATTTTCTAACCAATGTAGGGTTGGAACTTTGAGTTGCTAGTGAAGGCTAGAGTTTCAAGGATTTGGCAGATTAATGATTTTGGTGATTCCTCAAAGCTTCAAGGACAATATTAATTTACCTTTATGTCATTTAGTTTTATGTTTGAAACTTTTTATGGACTGCATTCCAAAGTTTGATGTTCATGTCAAGTTAGATTGTTTGAGACTAAAGAGTTAGAAAAGATTTCTGTTTGTGATTTATGAAAATGACTTCAATTGTATATCTTAAAGTCTTAAATTCTTCCTCATTTTCTATACTCTTTTGTTATGAATATGCTTAGGTCTTGTATGATACTCTTTCGGGGTCAAGAACGCCATGTTACGACTAGGGGATGTTCTCGGGTCGTGACAAACTTGGTACAAGAGCATAATGTTTTGGAAAAATTACTTAGGTTGTATCAAACCACATCTAAGTAGAGACTTTTTCGTAGGTGTGAGTCGTGACATTTCATGTATAGGAGGCTATTGTATGCTTAGGAACGATCTCACTTATTCATTCTCTTTGTCATGTCATAAAGGTTTAGCTCTAGTAGGTTTTTCTTCTAATGGTTGCCTATGGTTTTTCAAGTTATAAAAAATAGTAGAGTTAATGCTAGGAGAGTTGATGAAGGTGAACGGGAGCAAGAGATTACTCCCCAAGTTCGAAACTAAGATTCTCCTCAAAATCAACATCAAGTGCCTCTTCAACCTCCTAATGACCCTTAAATTGGGAATGCTACTCTTGGCGAGCTTAGGGCTTCAATGAAACTATTGGCTCAAGCCTTGACGGAACAAGCTAATAGAGAGGTGGTGGCTCCGGCAAACCCTATAGGAGGAATGGGTGCTATTACGGTAGAAGAGTTATTGAGAATGAACCCACCAGAGTTCTATGGCTCCGAGGTTGAGGAAGATCCAAAAGGGTTCATAGATGAGGTTTATAAGGTGCTTGCAATAATGGGAGTGTCTTCCTTTGAGAAGGCAGAACTAGACGCCTACAAATTGAAAGATATTGCCCAAATTTGGTATGAGGAATGGAAAGATAGTAGGCTGATAAGAGCAGGTAGAATAGAGTGGGAAGTTTTTAAGTCGGGATTTCTAGTTAGGTTTTTCCCCTAAGAGTTCAGGGAAAAAAACGGAAGAATTCATCAGCCTCAAGAAATGTATTATGAGTGTTAAGGAGTACTTTTTGAAATTCATCCTTTTGTCTAAATATGCTCCAAGCTTGGTAGCTAGACCTAGAGATTTGATGAAAAGGTTTATGACAGGGGTGTCAGATTTGGTAGAAGAATAATGTTGTATGGCAATACTTGTTGATGAGATGGATATATCACGTCTCATGGTGTTTGCCAACAAATAGAGAAGTCAAAACTCAAGAAAGAGAGGGCTAGAGAGAAGAAGTGGTCTAGGTTTGAAGGTGATAAGGCATTTCATGTTAAATCTCTCTTAAGAAGTATAAGCAATCGTTACAAGTACAGAACCCAGCTTGTACATTGGGGTCAATCTCACGAGGAAAATAGTTCAAACTTAAACTTAACAAACAATTATATTCATTTAGCCAACATATTTCCGGAAAAAAGTAATTAAAGAGGGGGGGATTTGTGTAACAAATTCAGAAACTTCTGTAAGTAACTGATGAGCAAGATTCAAACTTTAGTTGTTATCAAGATGAGAGAAGAACTAGGGCATAAGTGTTCCCCACAAGCTCATAATGTGGTAATCCTAGTAATACCAACCCTCTCCTTATGTATTACATGCAAAGTGATAAGTTAGGTATCTCTAAATCCTTGGTCCGACATCTAGGTAATTTCACCCCGCACCTTGGTTCGACTACGTGTGTATAATTTAATAACCCTTATCTTTACCTCATATTAGACATCACATTAATTTATGGATTAGTTTTCACCCTCGCACCAATCGACATTAGACTATTAGATAGTACAACAATAAATATATGTTGATCATTCATTTATTATTAACTACCTCCATGGTCCGGCAATTATCAATAAGGCAATTTGTAACATTGGCCACCGTTAAAAAGACTTCTAAAGGAAAAAATATTAATGCATGTAATAACACTATTCAAGAATTGCTTTTATATGTTGTTAATCATTCACGGTTCCCACAACCCTAGTTGTGAATTTAGTTACCCATATTAGCAAGAATACAATTCATATTAATTGATGAAAGAATCATGAACTTACGTAAGAATAAGAATAAACCAGAATGTCAACTTAAATTTCAAAGCTAAGATCTTCAATAACGTACTTTCGTAATCAACAATTGCTCAGAATTTGTAAGTTAATCTCCAAAAGCATAAACTAAACAAGAATAATGGTGTCTAACCCCCAAAATTGAGGTTTACATACCCTATTCATAGAAAACAAATCCTAAATTTAAAGGAAAATAAAATAAGTAAATTATGCTTAGGCACTCGTCTTTATTCCACAAGACTAACTTACGGACCGTCAAAGGAACTACGGTCCATAAGTCCCTTCCGTCAGCCAAGACTTAAAAATATTTCAACCTCCAAAACTCAACTTCTCTGAAGCAAAAGACAGAACGCCAATACAGACCATAACTTAATCAACAGTTCGTCTCTCCTCTCTCTAGCTCCACACTTAGAATTTTCCAAGAATTAGGTATTGTAACCCTCACAATCACATTCTATAGTTCAGTAGTACAGTCGTAGTTCAAACTATAGACCGTTAATGGTCATCTTGGTTCCATACTTAGTCAAGTTTCCCTGATCTTCCTCTTCTGCCTTGACTGATGATCTATGAGCATCATCTACAGAGCGTCAATGGACCTACAATCCGTAGATCACCTTCATAGTTATTCTTATCTGTATTTTTCTCAGCTATCTCTTTATTTTTTTCCTCAATATCTTTCCTACAAAACATGATAAAACCAACACAAAAAGCCTATAGACACACACAACTCTTAAGTGAATTATATCAAAAGTATCATAAACTCATGATACATCCGTAATATAGGCCTAGAACTAAACCAAGATATTTTGGCAAAGATTCTTCCAACACCAATAAGTTTGATAAAGAGAAGGTTAGTGGGCCTCCATTTCCCAAGTCTACTTGCTCCACGTGTAGGAGGATTCATTATGATAAGTGCCTAGATAGCACGGATGGTTGCTATAGGTATGGGAAGGATGGGCATAAGATGAGAGATTGTCTGGTTTTTAAGTCTAAGGGAAAGAAGGATAAGAAAGTTTCTCTTAGTGATCTCTTTCCGGTATGTATTTCATACTTTAGTCAAGTTCTAGATTTTCTTGTATTTTTGTGACTTTCCATGATGGGCTTGAAGTTTTTCTTAAAAGGTATGATGTTTCATGGTTTCCTTATCGTAAGAGTAATGTGTTGAAAAACTTGTGTAGGCTTACCCCCAAAAGGATATAATGTGCGCATCTAGCAAGGTTGATGATTAATTATATGTTCTCGTGATTTTATATTGGGCATGATCATGAAAATGCTTAGGTCTTACTAGAAACTACTGACATGCATTGTTTTGCCTCTTGTTGAGTTGGATTGCATATGAGTTCTATGAGAGTATGTGATCATGGTTAGTTAGAAAAGGTAGTTCCTGCTATAAATGAGATGAGTTGTGGGAATGTAATGCATAAATGGGATGTTAAAGGTAGTCCCTAATTCGTTTAGTTGCATTGAGCATGTTTAGATGATATTGATGTTTTTCGTCTCTTATTGGGGGCATTTAGATATAGTGCATCCACATTGGCTGCTAGTCTAGAGAGGTTCCCTTTTAAGTAGTGTTTAGAAGTGTCGATGACGAACGTTCCCAAGAAGGGAATATTGTTATACCCCAAAAGTTGTAAACTAAACTAGAGACAACTTCTATGATGTATGAGATGAACGTAATGGAACTTTATATTGAGCACCGATATGTTAGATATGAGTTGCGAATCATTCTTTCGGGAAGGAAGAGGTTCGTGTAATTCTCATGAGATGAGAATGTCCATCCAAACGGGTATGAGTCTCCTTATATATCCTAGTCTTTGCACTTATACTGCCAATATAGGGTTCTAGTAGGGTTCGATTCCCTATATACGCTAGCTTGTCTTTGTTCACTTTGGCCGGTGATTCACCTAGTGATTCACCTCTTCTCGGTGTGGGGTTAAACACAAGATTTCATGATGCCCACATGATCAATGTCGGTTAAGGTTAAAGTTCCCAAAGAAAGAGTTAGGTCAGCCTCAAGTAATGCACATAATTCACATATGTTATTTATATGTTGTATGCAATATGTTACGTATGATGATGCATGTTACTCTCATAGCATGACTTTCCTAATCTGATTTTGGCAAGTCCACTAAGTTGACTTTCCAAAATTCATATTGTTAGGAGAGAGCTCTTCTTAATCATGCATGTACTTGGTGTGTTCTTGCATATACCCATATTTAGTACAAGTATGTACTAATCCCATAAAACTCTCTACTTGTACGTGCAGGTGCAGCTGGACGCTAGAACTTACAAATCGACGCTGAAGTTATCCGGACGTGGAGCTTTCTTACGGATTTGATAGGCCCTCATCCTTTCAAGGATAATTACTATTTTATTCTAGCATTAGAGGCATACATTAACTAGTGGAGGATGTTCCACTAATGTTTCTTTCCCAGTTACTTTCTGATATTGTATTGGTGCCATTTTGGCAATTCTATATTTATACAGATATTGACTATGTCTTTCATTTGATTATGTTGGTATTAGATTGTTGTTGTGAAAGATATGAGTTTATGTAGATAGTCTTATACGAACTCAATGTTTCTCACTATAAAGTCTAATTAAACTAAAAGGTCAAATTTTCTTCTAAAAATTAACCTAGGTGAAGTAACAATGACGTGTGTAGGCTTGTCTGCGACCTCTCAGAGGTCAACGACGCCAGTCTCGTCTGGGGTCTGGGGGCTAGACTCCGGTCGTGACAAAGTTGGTATCATAGACTTAAATCAAATTCTAAGGATAATAAGTTCACATCAACCACATCAAGAACTTTCTAACTTATGATAGTGAAGTGTACCACTATCACTAATTAGACACTGCATGATGCGTAGGAAAATTTACCTTCTTCTAATCATATCGTGATTTCTCTAATGTCTGATTCCTTGGTATTATGAGCGTATCTAACATCAATTCTACTTTTTTAGAAAATGAACACAATGAGGAACGTTGGTCGGAGAAGAGGAGAAGCAGCTTCTGAGGGCAACCAAGTTCCTCCCTAGGCCCCAGCTGCTGGAACACGTTAACCCAGCTGAGTTAACAGATGGAAGTGAGGATAGCCCTGGTAAAGATGGCCCAAGCTATCACCTTACAAGCTCAGACTATGACAGCCCAGGCGAAGCAACAAGGTGTTCCCAGGAAGAACCCACCTGCCAGCACCATAGCTAGCAGGTTAAGGGACTTCACGAGGATGAAACCTCCCATTTACACTTGATAGATTGATGAGAATCTCGAGGAGGAGTGTAGGGCAGATATGCTACATGCGAGCATGGACTATTCTAGGCTTATGGTCCGTGTCCAAAAAGTGGAGGAAAATAGGAAGAGGAAGCATACTAGGGCAGGGAACAGGTCAAGGCAAGCTGAGACGAATTTTTTAAGGAAGAGTAGTACTAAAATCATGGATAAGCCCAAGTTTAAGAAGGGACTCTCCCACCAAGGGGAGTCAAGTTCATCCGAGGGTCGCTTTGATAGGGATTCCGAGCGCAGAGTTAACAGAAACAGTGAAGTGGATACACCTCAGGAGAGGCCACCTTGTAGGAAGTGTGGATAACATCATGGAGGAGAGTGTATGAGGGGCTCCAACTTACAGTTGTGGAAAACTGGGGTGCAGGGGAAGGCACTTCAGGTGATATATCGAGGCGTAGCATTAATCAGTCTTTCATGTGTTTGACTGTGTATGTTTTTTATGCGCTAGTATGAGCTTAATATGTCTGAGTCATTATGTTGGTTGCTGATTTGGGTGACTTGTGTGTTTACCTCTGTCTATGCTTTACTTGATCCAGGGTCTACACTTTCTTTTGTGACTCCCTTGCTTGCTCTTACTTTTGAAACACTACCTGAGGTTTTGCATGATCCCGTCGTAGTTAGTACTCCCTTAGGATAAAATGTAAGAATTGATAGGGTTCGTGAAGCCGGCCAAATAGTAGTATGTGGAAAGACTATGTGTACAGACCTTGTTGAGTTACCTATGAATGACTACGCTATTATATTTGGTATAGACTGACTCTATAAACGTTATGCCTTCATTGATTTCCGTAGTCGGGTTGTGAGATTCTGTTTCCCTAATGAAGTAGAACTGGTCTGGGAGGGGTACAATTCGAGTCATTCAAGTCCCTTGATTTCAAACCTAAAAGCTAATAAAATGATGTCCAAGGGATTGTTATGCCATCTTGTGAGTGTCAATGATCTAGATCATGACATTCCTTCCAAAGACTCTGTGCCTGTAGTGAATGAGTTCCAAGATGTTTCCCCGATGATTTGCCAGGAGTCCCTCCCCCTCGAGAGATTGATTTTAACGTCAACCTAGAGCCCGATACTAAACCAAATTTGATTCCTCCCTACATAATGGCCCCAGCTGAACTCAAAGAGTTGAAGCTGTAGTTAAAAGATCTCACTGATAAGGGCTTCATCGAGCCGAGCATATCCCCTTGGGGCTCTCTAGGTGTTGTTTGTGAAAAATAAGGATGGAACCCTTAGGATGTGTATTGATTATCAGCAGCTCAACAAAGTCATTATAAAGAACAGGTATCCACTTCCCTGAATAGATGACTTATTCGATCATCTCCAAGATTCTAGCTTCTACTCGAAGATTTATCTTCATTCCAGGTATCATCAGCTTAGGGTTAGGGATGGAGATATCCCAAAGACAGCCTTTCATACCCATTATGGTCATTATACGTTCTTAGTCATGTCATTTGGTCTCACTAATGCACCAGCTGCATTTATGGACCTCATGAACCAAATCTACTGTGAATACCTTGATTCTTTCGTCATAGTATTCATTGATGACACCAAGGAAGATCGTGAAAAACATTTGAAACTAACCTTGCAGGTGCTTAGACAACATCAGTTGTATGCCAATTTCAGCAAGTGTGCATTCTGGCTTATATCAGTGACCTTCTTGGGTCATGTTATGTCCAATCAGGGTGTAGAGGTGGACCCCAGGAATACTGAGGCTGTTAAGAACTGGCTAAAACCTCTTACTCTCGCTGATATTCATAGCTTTATGCATTAGTTAGTTACTAGTGCAGGTTCATGGAGGGTTTTTCTTCCATTGCTGCCCCACTAACAGCTTTGACTAAGAAGAAAGCCAAGTTCGAATGTACAGAGACTTGTGAGAAGAGTTTCCAAAAGCTTAAGAAAAGACTCATTTCAGCCCCAGTGCTTACTTTGCCTAAGTGTGTTGAGAAGTACACTGTTTATTGTGATGCATCTAGGGTTGGTTTGGGTTGTGTTCTTATGCAGGGTGGTAAGGTGATAGCTTATGCGTCCAGACAGCTCAAGGTTCATAAGAAGAATTATCCTACTCATGACCTGGAGTTGGAAGTTGTGGTGTTTGCACTGAAACTGTGGAGGCACTACTTGTATGGAGTGCATGTGTATGTGTTGACAGACCACAAGAGTCTCCAATACGTGTTTACGCATAGCGAGTTGAACCTACGTTAGTAGAGATAGTTGGAAATGTTGAAGGACTATGACATGAATGTCCACTACCATCCAGGTAAGGCAAATGTTGTTGTTGATGCTTTGAGTAGGTTGAGCATGGGAAGTACAACCCACATTGAGGATATGTTGAGGGCGTGTGTGATTGACTTCAGAGGTAGTTGGGACGACCATCTGCCTTTGATAGAGTTCTAATATAATAACAGCTATCATTCTAGCATCGATATGGCATCCTTTGAGGCACTGTATGGTAGGAGTTGTACGCCTCTAATCGGGTGGTTCAAGGTTGGAGAGTCATCTATTTTGGGTCCAGAGATCATTCATGAGGCATTAGGAAAGGTCAGGTTGATTAGGGACATGTTGGTTACTGCTTACAGTCGGCAGAATTCTTATGCAGATAATAGAAAATGACCCTTAGAGTTTGATGTTGGTGACCAGGTCTATTTGAAGATACCACCTATGAAGGGGGTGATGAGGTTTGGCAGGAAGGGGAAGTTGAGTCTGAGGAACTGATGTACCATGATTTCACGGTACTTTTAATGCTTTTTCCATAAGTTTCGTGTGTGTCTAAAGCCTTTTTGTATTAGTTTTAATGTATTTTTCTCTTTGTTTGCAGGAAATTTGTCCAGAATGAAAACGTGGAAGAATTATGTTGAAACTGCAGAAGTGATTACCTATAGAGCCATCGACGGTCCGTCGACCCCTCGATGGTCCGTAGGTTGCCACCATCGTATAAAGTAAAAGATGTTGAAAGAAGATTGGGGAATTCTGAGTAAGTGTGGGGCTACGGAGGCTCTCGACGGACTGTCATCTCCATGATGGACCGTCCTGAACATATGTCTCCGTCAACATAAAGTAGCCCCAGTACCCATCTTGAAAAGAAGCTAAGTGTGGAATGACGGAGGACCACGATGGTCCGTCGTGGCCTTGACGGTCTATCATCTAGGTCGTTGACTCAGACGCGGTTTTTGGGAAGATTTTCCTTAAATAGATTTCCCTCTTTTGTTAGGACTCTATTATTATAAATACTTGTAAGATCCTCGTTTTGAGGTTAGTCTCTTGGGTATTTTTCAGATTTTATTGTTCTAGTTGTGAACTTGTGATTTTGGGAAATTATTCTACTTTTCGGATATCGTTAATTGCAAGCTTATTGATTAATTCAAGTAATTTTTTGGGTTTTCTTCAATCTCATCAAAGTAAGTGCATGAATTCTTATCAAACTAATATGAATTGTGTGATGATTAACATGGGTAACTAAATCCATAGCTAGGGTTGTGGGAACCATGGGTAATTAACAAGGTAAAAACTATCTAAAATAATAATCCTAGAATAGTGTCTTGCATATATTCATAATTCTTTCATTTACAAGTCTTTTTAACGACGGAACGCGTTAGAAATCGTCGTGTTGCTACTTGCCAGACCAAGCAGGTAGATAATAAGAAAAAAATTATCAACATAGATTTAGTATGCACTATCTAATAGGGTAGTTTCGATTGGTGCAAAGTAACAACTAAGCTAAACATCGATTATGATGCTTAATATGAGGTAAAGATAAGGTTTAGTAAAGCATATGCACGTAGCCGGACCAAGGTGCAGAGAGAAATTTCCTAGTTGTCAGACCAAGGAATTAGGGATACATAACTCACCACTTTGCATGCAAGATACTAGGAAAGGATTGTTATAGCTAGAATTACCGCGTCATGAACTTGTGGGGAACACCTAAGCCCTAGTTACATTAATTCCTTGATAAATATCAAATCTTTAATCTTGTCACTTGTTTATATAGAAATAGATAATTATATTTATTGCTTAAAAAACCCTGTTTGTTACTTTTTTTAGGAAAGGACTTGACTAAATAGAATTAATAATAGGTTAAAGTTAAGTCAAAATAATTTTCCTCGTGGGATCGACCCCAACCTCATAGTTAGGTTCTTTACTTGATACGACCGCTTATACTTCTTTTCGAGAAGTAAATTTGAGAATATCAAATTTTGGCACCGCTGCCAGGGAAAGTGGATTTTCGATTGACTTTAAGCTTATTACCAAAGTTTAGTCAACATTTTCCTAATTTTACTTTTTCTCTTTGTTTTTATCTCTTGCAGATCTAACTTCTATGTATGCCAAGTAGGCGGAGTAGAGGAGAACCCATACTCTCACCCGACCCCAAACAAGAGCGTACACTACGCAGAACGAACCAAATTTTGGGTATTCTCGATGATGATCACAACCCAAAAATTCCACCACCGGTTGATGCTCATGACCAATTATTACCTAAAAATCATGTGGAAGGTGAAATACGGAGGCAACCTCCCGCTCAACGCCTTCAAGAGTATTATAGGGTATATGATAATATTACTGACTCTCACGGGGAACTTGTCTTGCCTCCCCTACCACACGGCCATATTTTCGTGGTAACTAGTAGTCTGATGCAAATGTTTACCGCTAGAGGTTTGTTTTCGAGGCTACCTTCTGAGGATCCACATGCTCACACCGCCAAGGTAAGGTCGATGTGTAAGAGTTGTGTAGGGAGGCCTGATTTGAATATGGACGTAATTGGGTTGAGAGTGTTTCCTCTTTCACTGATGGGAGAGGCCGCTATTTGATTACCGAGCTCCCCTATAACTCAATCTACAATTAGAATCAATTGAGGGATGTGTTCTTAGCACGTTAATACCCGGTGTCTAAGAAGCTAAACCACAAAGATAGGGTGAACAACTTTGTGGCACTACCGGGAGAATTAGTCAGTAGTTCTTGGGAAAGGTTCTCTTCGTTCTTCAGAAGTGTCCCAAATCACCGCATCAATGATGAGTCACTAAAAGAGTACTTCTATCGGGGACAAGATGACAATATTCAAGCAGTACTGGATACGATAGTGGGTGGTTCTTATAGGGAGTGTCCTTATGCTAAGATTGCTAAAAAGTTGGAGAAAATTCCCAAAATAATAAAGCTTGGAGCACTAGGAAGTCAGATACTGGGAGAAACACTTTTGCAGTGCAATCCGCACACAACCAAGCCACATATGATATTCCTGAAGAAATGGCTCAAATGAAAACTGAGCTTGGTCTGGTGTTGAAACACGTCACTGAGGTGCAGAAAAGGTAAATGTGATGAACTACTTGTCTAAACCACCACCGCTGACTGATGAGTATTACAATGAGGAGGACTCTTATGCGGTAAATGAGCAGACGCGGGGTTTCCGACCAAACGCCCAAGGCTCCAATCAGGAGAATCGGCGCCAAGGTCAAGGAAATCAAGGTCGGAACTATGGTAATTACAATCGAGAGGGTCATTATGTCCGAGATGGCAAATACAACTACGACAACAAATTCAACCGGGGTAACTATGGTAACAGAAATAATAGGAGTGGGTCGTATATTCCACCTCAAAATCGTGAAATTGCTCTAAGGGATCGTGGAGGTAGTATGGCGCGAGTTGAGGATAAGTTACTGAAAATGATGAGGAGGTTTGATGCTAGTGATGAGCACACTAAACAGTTGAGTAGTGAGTTAGCGTGTATTGGGCGAAAAGTTAATGCACATGCAATCTCGATCAAGCATCTGGAGTTTCAAATGGCCCAATTGTCTTCGACTGTAAACCCACGCCAACCGGCACTCTTCCTAGCAATACTGTACAAAACCTGAAAAATGATGGACATTGTATGACAGTCACAACTCGAGGTTGCAAGCAAACCATTGACCCACCGATGTCGTCTGGTGTAGAAAAAGTGATAAGATGCAATGATGAGGTAGTGGAGGTTAGTGGTGAGTTAGAAGATAAAACAGGGAAAGAAGCTGAGGTACCCAAAAGATGACCCCCATGCCTAGACCACCACCTCCATTCCCACAGAGGTTAGTGAAAAAGATAGAGAATGGTAAAGATCGGCATTTTATCACTATGCTCAAACAGCTTTCCATCAATGTACCTTTGACAAAAGCTCTTGAACAAATGCCCGGTTATGCCAAGTCAATGAAAGATATGGTCACTAAGAAAAGATCGTTCAGTTTTGAAGATGATGATAGAATGCAGCATTAGAGTGCTATTGCTACAAGGTCTCTAGTGCAAAAGAAAGAAGATACGGGTGCCTTCACTATTCCATGTACAATCGGGTTATCACATTTTGCAAAAGCATTATGTGATCTTCGGGCAAGCATAAATCTCATGCCTCTCTCTATTTACAAGAAGTTGGGTTTGGGTGACCCAAAAAACACTGTGATGCGGCTACTGATGGCCGATCGAACGGTGAAGAGGTCTATTGGGATACCCCATGATGTGTTAGTAAAGGTAGAGTTATTCATATTTCCGGACGATTTTGTTATTATGGATTGTGAGGTTGATTTTGAGGTACCTATTATTCTTGGGAGGTCATTCCTTGCTACCGGTAGAGCCTTGGTTGATATGGAGAAAGGGCAAATGAAATTTTGGTTGAACAATGAAGAAGTGACTTTCAATATTTGTAGGTCCATGAGGTAGAGCGGTGAGATCCAATCGGTATCTCCCATATCTTAAAGGGTTGAATAGTCATCTAAGGCACAAATAGAAGAGCATCTGGGTGTAGAAGCACTAGCGGCAGTGACCATGAATTTTGATAGTGATTGCATTAAAGAGTATGGGTCATTGGTCGCGGCACTTGATCGAGGTGATGTTCGGTTTAAAATAAAGAAGTTGGAGTTAGATATGAAGCATCACGAGTCTCCACCCGCTAAACCATCTATAGAGAAGGCTCCAAAAGTAGAACTTAAGGCTCTACCACCTCATCTGAAATATGTATTCTTGGGAAAACGTGACACCTTGCCGGTAATTATTGAATCAGATTTGAATGTGCATCAAGTTGAGAGTTTGGTGGAGGTGCTAAAAAGGTTCAAAAGAGCTATTGGGTGGACTATTGCGGACATTATTGGGATCCTCCCGGGATTTGTTCACATAAAATCCAACTCAAGCCCAATCATAAGCCAAGTATTGAGCACCAGAAATGTTTAAATCCACCTATGCAAAAGGTGGTGAAGAAGGAAATCATTAAGTGGTTGGATGTTGGAGTAATATATCCAATCGCCGATAGTAGTTGGGTATGCCCTATTTAGTGTGTACCTAAGAAAGGGGGAATGATTGTGGTCCCCAATGATAAAAATAGCCTTGTTCCGATGAGGCCGGTGACTGGATGGAGGGTATGTATGGATTACCGGAAATTAAATGCATGGACCGAGAAGGACCATTTTCCTATGTCCTTCATGGATCAAATGTTGGATAGACTTGCAAGAAAGGGGTGGTACTGTTTTCTTTATGGCTATTCGATTTATAATCCGATTTCTATTGCGCTGGAAGATCAAGAGAAAACCACCTTTACTTGTCCTTATAGGACCTTCGCATTCAAGAGAATGTCATTTGGGTTATGTAATGAACTAGCCACATTTTAGAGATGTATAATGTCAATATTGTCCGATATGGTGGAGGAGATTATTGAGGTGTTTATGGATGATTATTCAGTGGTTGGTGACTCCTTTGAGCAGTGTTTGAGTTATTTGTCCGAGGTTCTTAAGAGGTGTGAAGATTGCGACCTTGTTCTAAATTAGGAAAAATGTCACTTCATGGTTAAAGAAGGTATTGTATTGGGTCATCGCATATCAGAGAAGGGCATAGAGGTTGATCGAGCAAAAGTTGAGGTGATAGAGCGACTTTCTTGGGCATGCGATCTTTTATCGGAGGTTCATCAAGAATTTTTCAAAGATTGCACATCCTTTGTGCAAGTTGCTTGAGAAAGAGTGTAACTTTCATTTTGATGAATCTTATCTTAAGGAATTTGGTGGGTTGAAGGAAAAGTTGGTGTCTGCAACTATCATCATTTCTCCGGATTGGAGCAAGCCATTTGAGGTGATGTGTGATGCCAGTAGGGTTGCTCTTTGTGTGGTATTGGGACAAATAAGGGGGAAAATCCTTCATCCCATTTACTATGGTAGTAAATCCCTTAATGAAGCCCAAAAAAACAACACCATGACTGAACAAGAGCTCCTTGCAGTAGTCTTTGCATTCGAGAAATTTTGCTCCTATTTGATTGGCACGAGGGTTATAGTGCATACTAATCATTCTTCTTTGAGATATTTGATGGAAAAGAAGGATGCAAAATCAAGGTTGATTCGTTGGTATTACTATTGCAAGAATTTGACTTTGAGGTGAAAGATAGAAAAGGGACCGAAAATCAAGTTGGTGATCACTTGTCCCGATTAGAAGATGAAGCAATGAGGGAGTTATGTGAAAAGGCTGAAATTGGTGATACTTTCCCTGATGAGCATGTACTGGCTGCCTCCCAAGACTTAATTCCATGGTTTGCATATTTTGCAAATTATCTGGCTAGTGATATCGTCCTACCGAACTTGTCCTTTCGTCAAAGGAAAAAGTTCATGCATGATGTGAAAAATTTCTTTTGGGATGAGCCATACTTATATAGGAGTTGTGCCGATGGGCTTATTTGGCGTTGTGTGCCAGAAGTTGAGATGTTGAGTGTTTTGGAGGCATGCCATTCTTCGCCTGTAGGTGGGCATCATAGTGGTAATCGAACTGCTCACAAGATCTTGTAATGTGGCTACTATTGGCCAACCATCCACCAAGATGCTCATGAGTTCTCCAAGGCATGTGATAGATGCCAAAGAGATGGTGGCATTTTGAGAAAGCAAGAGCTCCCTTTAAATCCTATTCTTGTGATTGAATTGTTTGATGGGTGGGGCCTTGACTTTATGGACCCTTTTGTAAGTTCTCATGGGATGAAGTACATTCTTGTGGCAGTCGATTTTGTGTCAAAATGGGTAGAAGCTATTGCACTTGCGAATAATGAAGAAGAGTGTCACCGCGTTCTTGAAAAAAAACATATTTTCTAGATTTGGCACCCCAAGGGCTATTATCAATGATGGGAGATCCCACTTTCAACAAGCTGTTTAAGGGATTATTGGAAAAATATATGGCTCGCCATAATGTGGCCACTCCTTACCATCCTCAAACTAGTGGGCAAGTTGAGGTGTCAAAAAGGGAGATTAAGCAGATTTTGGCTAAAACGATGAATGTTAGTAGAACGGATTGGTCAATGATGCTTGATGATGCTCTTTGGACCTACCGGACAGCATACAAGACTCCCATATATATGTCCCATACCAACTTGTATATGGGAAGGTTTGTCACTTACCGGTTGAAGTAGAGCATGCCATGTGGGAAATAAAGAAGTTGAAAATGAATTGGAATGAGGCTGCGGAACAGAGGTTAAAGGGTTGAATGATCTTGATGAATTTCGCTTGAAGGCATATGAAATTTCAGCCCTCTACAAAGAAAAGATGAAGAAGTACCATGACCAAAAGATTGAGAAGCTCAATTTTTTTGTTGGGGATTTGGTGCTTTTGTTCAATTTTAGGTTGCGTTTGTTTACGGGCAAACTCAAGTTCAAATGGACTGGTCCCTATTTGATCACCCAACTATTCCCTCATTGTGCAGTTGAGTTGGAGAACAAGGAAGGTGTGAGGTTCAAGGTGAACGGTCAGCGAATCAAAATCTATCTAGGGCATGCTGAAACGGCGAAGGAAGTGATTGAGGCATACCATCTTGATGAAGTCTGAGTAATCAAGATTCCTTTGTCGTGCCGCGGCGTTAAATCAACCGCTGATTGGGAGGAAACCCAATATGTATCCTCTAGCCAACTATAGGTTTTTCATGATTTTTTAGGCATAGTTGCATTATTTTTGCTTTAATTACTTATGTCATGCCTGGATGTTCCTTTATTTTTCTTTAGAAGTGTTGTCTTGAGCGTAGAGTAGGGTTCGTGTCCAAAAAGTGTCCACAAATCACAAAAAGATTAGCTTAATGGTGTTAAATGTGCAGAGACCAAATCACCAGAAATCTACAGAAAAATTGGTCTAGTACACCCATTGACAGACCTATCGATGGACCGTCATCCCTTCGACGGACCATCGGTAAGATCTGTCGTGCCCAGGTATGTTCTTTAAATTTTTCTAAGTTAGGTCAATGTCGATAGAGGGGTCGACGGACCGTCGACCGGCTTACAGTCTGTCAGTGGGGAATCGTCGATCCCTCACCCACCAACTCGACCCGACCCGTCCGGCTACATATTAAAAGTTTTTAAACTCTTCAATTACCCACCTCTTCACATAACCCCCATAGCCGTTTCCCTCCCTATTTCCTCTTATTTTCCCCACTTCCTGACCCATTAACTCCCATTCCGTCATCAGATTCCCACACTTCCCCCACTTCCACAAAATCCATTCTCTCCCAAAATCTCTCATTTTCTTCAATTCCTTTGTCGATCGGTGTTTGTGGTGGTTGTTGTTGTTGTTCAACTACTACTGTTCATACTCTTTCTCCTCTACTACAGGTGTCAGGTGTTTTCTGAGCTGTAAGATTAACTTTTGTTAATATTCCTGATTATCGTGATGTCTTACTGTTTGGGTACTTAATTTTGGACCATTTTGCATGCTAAACTTACACACAAAAGTCCTAAGTCCCTTTATTCACTGATATTGAAAGGGATAGGGTGTATTTTAAAAAAAATAGTGTGTTTGCATGATTGTGAACCTAACCTAGGGTTTGATAGGCTGTCGAAAATACATGTTAAAACTAGGAAAATTCATGCCCTACGAATGATGGGATACTGGGTAAATGTTTAGTAAACTTAGGCTTCAAAGAATACTTCAAATTAGTATGAAAGGGTATAAAATTAGCTGCAAAAATGTGCTCCCAGAAGGTCAGTTGAGACCCCATCGATGGAACTTCGATCCCGCGATGGACCGTCATTGGGGTCCGTCAACCCCAACTTCCTTAGTTTCCTCTAAGTATCTGTCACCGGACCCTTATGACGGACTGTCGTCCCTTCGACGGTCCATCCAGCACAACCGTCGACGGTGTTAGAACCTTTGCTTCTGAACTTTAATAAAATTAATCTAAGTATTCGTCGACCAACCCGTATGACGGACCATCTTCCCTTCGACGATCCGTCCTGCACAATCGTTGATGGTTTCAGAACCTTTGTTTCTGACGTTTTTATAATTTCTTCTAAGTGTATCATGACGGACCCTCGTGACGGACCCTCGTGCCTTCGTCGGTTCATCCTGCACAACCGTCGTCACTCTCAGAACCGTTGTTTCTGATGTTTTAAAAAATGTTTCTAAGTGTCCCTCGACGGACCTCATGACGAACCGTCGTGCCTTTGAAGGACCGTCGATGCGTCCATCCTACACTCAGTACTTATGCACTATCATTCATTTTCTATGTTTTGTGGCTTCCACTGGTACTAGCTACTTCTCTCTACATGTGCAAATGGCACTTAAATACGACTGTGTCTACACATGAGGGCGTTCCAAGTAAGTCACCCCATCGAACCGGCTTATCATAGGATCAAATGATGACGTGACCCAGAGTACGTGCCACCAGGCACCCGCACTCCTACCAATGCTGCCCACCCCACTAGAGCCAAGCCCACGAGGGTGGCGCCGACGTAGTCACTGCCTTCCAGTCTGACGAGGAGCACATACTGATCGGTACACCTTCTGGGTCGGATGCACAGTCTGAGGGAGCGTCTAGCTCCGTTAAGGCATCCAGTTCTAAGGAAGCTTCCAGCTCTGTGGAGGCTTTCAAATCGGAGGAGGCTTCTGCTTCTGCCTTGTCTGATGAGGCTGCTAGTGCTGACTCTACCCCAGCACCCCAGACTGGCATCCCCGCTCCGGTTGCTGATCAGCCCAATCGGTGGTGTGTCGCGTATAGTACCAAATCTACACTAATGCCAATATGCCCAATGACAAGGGGGTCATGACCCAGACCCTGACACTTGAGCGGCGGTTTCCCACGGGGAGTCTTCCCACCATGCCGGTCATTCATGAGTTATTCACTCGACATCCACTGGAGTGGACGGCTCTAGATGTAGGCCGCTATAGCGAGGAGATGGTCTGAGAGTTCTACACCTCCTATGCGGCAAATCTCCGATATCAGCTGGAAAGGCGGGCAGCCCATGCCAAACATGCACCGTTGGAGTACGTTAGAGTCTGCGGCAAGCAGGCTGACATTTCCTTGCAGGACATCCGCAGATTTCTCTATGGCACGGATGTTGATTCCACCCAGACTCCTCTCACCATCGAGTTTGACTTTCGGTGGAAATTGATCAAAGATGGTCGGTTCCAGCGTGAGCTAGATGTGAGAGAGACCACCAAGTGGTGGATTGCACAGTACCTCTACGTAGATGGTGAGGTTGCCAATTGGGTGCGGGAGCCTAAGGGGAGTATCAAGAAGGCCAACCTCACCTTCACAACCTATTTGTCCGACACTACCTTTCCCCCACTACTACTGATAATATTGTCACCTGGGATCGTGCAGTGTTGATGGCTGCCATGATAGCGGGGTTTGAGGTGGACTTTGCATGACTATTACATGCGGTGATGCACGAGAGAGACTGTAATGCCACTACTACTTACCCATTGTCGTGCATGGTTTTTTGCATTGTGCAGGTCTGCTGAAGTGATGTGATCAAGACCCTGCCTGGCCAGGTTGATATCGGTCTCATCCGGGATGAGGCCAATGAATTGGATCCTAACAGAGGGACCCGTATAGAGGTGCAGCCTCTAGGTGAGAACCTGGCAGTCATGGTAGAGCAAGCCCAAGGGGCTAATCCTGCTACATCTGAGCCTACCGACACCACTCCAGTCGAGTCTATCCCGATTTGTAGCACCGCTCCGAGCTCCACTGGTCCCGCTTGCTAGGGTTCCAGAAACTAGAGGCCCAAATGGCCACACTTCTGCATCACATCCATCCTTGGATGCAGAGGTCCATTGCTGAGGCAGAAGAGCGTATAGAGAGGAAGATGGCCCAACGCACTGAGCGGAAGATCATGGAGGTCCACCAGCATTTGGACGCATTTGAGCTGTGGGTTCTCGCTCAGCCAGCCCCTATAGTGGACGTTACGAATCTCCAGGATGTTGTGGAGTGTCTGAGAGCCAAATTGGACACTATACTAGAGGCTCGAGTGCCCGAGTCTGGGGCCCCTTCTGCAAAGCCTGCTGAGAACACGATGATGGCATCCCAATTTGCCACTACTGATGTGGAACCACCTCCACCACGAGAGTGTGCCAAGAGGCACCGAACTAGAGATGAGGATGAGTCCCAGGATCAGAAGATGGAGTGCCATGAGTAGGAGGCTGTGAAGAGAGCCTCGCTGATTGATGAGGAGGCCCGCCACTTGAGGGTTATCGAGGTGGCTGTTGGGGGGTCTCGTTCCAGGGTTGTAGAGGCTGAGAGGAGCACTACATATGGTTCTGTCATTGCTGAGGACACTACTGATGGTATCCCTATTTCAGAGGGAGCGAGTTTTGGGAAACTAGACCCGCCAGCTTCTTGATCACCAACGCTTTGCGCCTCAGCTTTGCTTCACCTACCACTCTGTCTTATATACTTTTATGCATTGGGGACAATTGCATGTTTTTTTGTTTGGGGTGTGGTAAATGGAAAGTGAGTGCTAGGGTGAAATCTGAGTAGCCCAACCCACGATCCTCTCTTAGGGTTTACTTGCATAGGTTCTTTTTCCCCAAGAGACTGGTTACTTTATTGTTGAACTGGCATGCTGGTATCTTTAGTTCATAGTATAGAAATGGACTCTGAAGTATGATGGCTAGACAAAATGATATCCTGATTTAAAGAAAGTGTTGCATAACTAGGCACAGTAACTGATAAATGTGTGACTCTAAGCATGGCATAGAGATACACCACTACATGACCCTAAATCTAGAACTCAAACTAGGTTTCTGATAATTTGGTAGAGTAATGAGATGTCAAGTGAGTGTGAGAAAAATTTGAATATTCCACCATTGGTACTGAGCTAGAACTAGCCTAGTTAGTCCTGCTAAAAGTAAGTCGTAATAGACAATTGGGAAAGGATCATAGGCCCTTGTTCAATATAGTCAATCTTTAACCTAAATAACAGAAAACCGAATGAAATTAATCCCTTCTTGATCCAAATTATTTGAGCTTAAAATCGACCTTTCTTTTTCACCTTAACTGATCTTTTTTTAGAACAATGTGTTGGACCTGGTCCCTCCTTGGACATGTGTACCTCAGCTTATGCCAAAAGCATAAGTTGAGGGTCGCTGATGCAGAAAACAACATTGTCGTGTCCCTAACCAAACTTTGGGTATTGTGTAGCTTGACTCATGACAAAGCCATGAGTTGAGGGTGCATATTATGAGGAATGCTCCAGAAAGTGGGTTGAAAAAACAAAGAGAGAGAAATAACAAAAGAAAAGTGACTCAAGAAAAGTTGAAAGAGAAGTAAAAAAATTGAAAATGTGAAAATACAAGCAAGAAAAGAAAATATTCGCTTACACAAAAGAAGAAAGAAGGGATAATAGCAAGGTGAAAGAATACAAGAAAATTAAGAAATAGGGCGGAATAAAACGATGAAAAGGTAGGACGCTTAGCGATTATGCCAAGAAGAGCAATAAGTAACTAAAATACATCTAAATGTACCCTACCTGACCCGAGCCTAAGTTACAAGATAAAAAATTCCTATCGTGATCCTAAGAGTCTATTATGGTGAACTTAAAGTAGTGAAAATAAGAGAAAGCCTATGGCAATAAGTATAAATGAGGTGTGAAGTTGTTCTGAGAGTGAGTGTTGAAAAATAATCCTTATACTCAAACTGAAATCGTTGTGTGAAAAAGGAGGATCTTGTTTTGAAGTGAGGACACTAGTTGCAATACTGGAAAATTGGTACCTTGGTGAGCAATCAAAGAGGATATGTGTCAGTGTGTGGTGAGTATGTGTCATGGTCTGATCCGCATAAGCAAGCCTAATAGTGATAGCATACACAATAAACATAATGAAAATAATCAGGATTTATAGCCATCTGATTGAGAAAGCTAAAATAAGGATTCTCTTGTAAAAAGATTTTGTGGTGAGTCATAGCGCGTCCCTAAGAACAAACAACAAATTTAAGTTGAGGTGTTGATGTACCGTGGTTTCACGGTACTTTCAATGCTTTTTTATTAAGTTTCATGTGTGTCTAAAGCCTTTTTGTATTAGTTTTAAGGTATTTTTCTCTTTGTTTGCAGAAAACCTGTCCAGAATGAAAATGCGGAAGAATTGTGCTGAAACTGCAGAAGTGACTACCTACAGAGCCATTGACGGTCCTTCGACCCCTCGACTATCTGTAGGTGGCCATCGTCGTATGAAGGAAAAGATGTTGAATGAAGATCGGGGAATTCTGATTAAGTGTGGGTCTACGGAGGCTCTCGACGGACCATCATCTCCACGACAGACCGTCCTGCACATCCGTCACCGTCAACAGAAAGTAGCCCCAGCACCCATCTTGAAAAGAAGCTAAGTGTGGAACGACAGAGGACCACAACGGTCCATAGTGGCCTCGATGATCTGTCATCTAGGTCTTCGACTCAGACGTGGTTTTTGGGCAGATTTTCCTTAAATAGATTTCCCTCTTTTGTTACGACTCTATTATTATAAATACTTGTAAAAACCTCATTTTTGAGGTTAGACTCTTGGGTATTTTTCAGATTTTATTGTTCTTGTTGTGAACTTGTGATTTTGGGAAATTATTTTATTTTCTGAAAATTGTTATTACAAGCTTATTGACTAATTCAAGTAATTTTCTGGATTTTCTTCAATCTCATCAAAGTTAGTGCATGAATTCTTATCAAACTAATATAAATTGTGTGATTATTAACAAGGGTAACTAAATCCATAGCTAGGGTTGTGGGAACCATGGGTAATTAAGGTAAAAACTAGCTAAAATAATAATCCTAGAATAGTGTCTTGCATATATTCATAATTCTTTCACTTACAAGTCATTTTAACGAGGGAACGCGTTAGAAATCATCGTGTTGCTACTTGCTGACCAAGGAGGTAGATAATAAGATAAAAATTATCAACATAGATTTAGTATGCACTATCTAATAGGGTAGTTTCGATTGGTGCAAAGTAACAACTAATCCAAACATCGATTATGATGCTTAATATGAGGAAAAGGTAAGGTTAGTAAAGTATACACATGTAGCCGGACCAAGGTGCGGAGTGAAATTTCCTAGTTGCTGGACCAAGGAATTAGGGATACATAACTTGCCACTTTGCATGCAAGATGCTAGGAAAGGATTGTTATAGCTAGAATTACCCGTTATGAACTTGTGGGGAACACTTAAGCCCTAGTTACTCTCATTACTTGATAAAAATCAAATCTTTAAACATGTCACTTGTTTATTTAGAAATAGCTAATTAACATTTATTGCTTAAAACCCCTTGTTTATTACTTGTTTTCGAAAAGGACTTGACTAAATATAAGTAATAATAGGTTAAATTTAAGTCTAAATCATTTTCCTCATGGGATCGACCCCAACCTCATAGTTGGGTTCTTTACTTGATACGACCGCTTATAATTCTTTTTGAGAAGTAAATTTAAGTGTATCAGGTACGTTGGGCCATATGAGATCCTACAGTGTGTGGGTGAGGTGGCCTACGAGTTGGCGTTGCCTGCGGAGCTAGCTTTTGTTCATCCAGTCTTTCATGTCTCTATGTTAAAGAAGTGCCTTGGTGATCCAGCATCAACTCTGCCTACTGAAGGTTCAGGGGTTTATGAAGACTTGTCCTATAAGGAGGTACCTACTGAGATTTTAGACAAACAAATCAAGCGGCTGAGGAACAAGGAGATTGCCACAATGAAAGTATTGTGGAGGAATCATCTTGTTAAGGGTGCTACGTGGGAGGCCAAGGCCGATATGAGATCCCACCACCCTCATCTTTTCAGCTCTTGAGGTTAGACTTTCGAATCTTAAGTCTAAGTTCCTTATCTCCTCTATTCCTGGTTGTTATTGCTTGACTGTGTATAGTACCTATGTTTTGATAAGACTGGCGTTGTGCTAGATTATCAGAAGTGTCACTCGGGGACGAATGTTCCTAAGGGGGGATAATATAACAACCCTAAAATGGCTATGCTAAGTAATGTTTAATGTATCTAGAACGCCTATGATTAGATTGGGTTTACACGGATTGATGCGCGCAGAACCAGACCTCTGAACCCTTGCAACAACCAAGCCAACCAACTTGGTGAGTTAGTTGAGCTAGGAAAGGTTGGTTCCAACCATGTACGTCACCCGAATATGAAGATCTACCTAGATGAGTCTTAACCGGACATAAGTTTGGATGGTCTAGTGGTAAAATGATCTTTTTCCAGGCTAAGGGTAGAACTGTAATTATCCTAAATAAATAATTAATTGATTAATTGATATGGTGAAGGGGAAATTTGGATAGAAAGGGCCGAAATTGACCCTTTGAGCGAAATCTTGCTCCACCCGGATTCGAGCCTAGGTGGGAGCAATGATTTAATTTGATTTATTTTATATAGTGGATTAATTTAATTAATTAATATTAAATTAATGATTTAAGAAAGGAAAAAATCAGATTTTTATTTATTAATTAAAATAATTAAAATAAATCTTAATTTGACTAAGTCTCTCCCTAATCTCATAATCCTAAGCCAACACACCCACACGTTTCTCACCACTTGTCTCTCTCACTTCATGATCTGCCATCAACCAAAAGAACAAGATCAGAACATAAATGCAAAAGTTCATCAAGAACTTGAAAGCTAAAAACTCAAAGGCACAACAAGCTTAAAAATGAAAAGTAAAAATCAATTTCTCGACGGATTTTGCTTGTGATTTCGGTGGTGAGGCGTTGGCTTAGTGGGGAAATAGGCAGCACGTTGAATCACTTTTGAACAACTTCAGGTATGGGTTTTCTTCTCTCTTGGTACCTTTCCCAGGAGACCCTTAAGGTTCAGGTTAATCGTAATTGAAAAACTAAGGTTGTCCTCGTTGCATGCCCCTGTCATTAGATCGTTTGAAAGATCCAAAGCATGTGTTCGTATGTCTTATGGTAGATAATTTTAGGTCTGCTTGTGATTATGTGTTGAATGTGTATTCATTCATCATGTAAGGGATGAAAAATATATTCCGAAAAAGTATATTAAGTTGACTGTTTTGAGCATGTGTGTGCTGAAAATTTACTGTGTTTGCTGCCTGAAATTTGTATGTTAAAATGTTGTGTTTCCCGTGTATAAAAATGTTAAAAATGTGATGTTCATATAAGGTTAAGGTGGCTGACTGAATGTCACTCAAAATACTACAAAAATCAACATAAGAATGAGAGAAAATTGATTGGAAGAGACCAAATTTCCAGCTTGCTGGAAATTGGTGGTCTCGGTCAAGAATTGAATAAATAGCTATCTTTGAAAAAAATTAAAATTGTGAGGTCATTGGGAATTGAACCCAAGACCTCACCAAATGTAAACTACATAAAAATTTCATGAGAAAAATGAAAGGAAAAATAAATGTGGAACCGACAATCTCTTGAATAGTGAGAGAGTAAGGAGAAAAAAATAAAGGAGAAAAACAAAATGAGGTTAATGGGGATTGAACACACAACCTCTTGGATAGGTAAGAAAGTTAAGAGATATATTAAAAGAAAAAAGAATGAGCTTGTGGGGGATTGATCCCACAACCTCCTTGCCTTAAACGAAAAAGAGAGGAGGAAAAGAAAAGAAAATATTATGGGAGTGATGGGGATCGAACTAGGGTCCTCCAAATCTGAAAAATGAAATTATAAAGTTTACTACAAGATTAAGTGTTACTCAAGGGATTCAACATCGGGTTTCTTACCCAATTCCGTATTGACACATAAGTCATACGTAAACAAATATTTAATGCATACTGCCTCTAAAGATCGAAATCAATATCTTGGCATATCTACAAGATGCATAAGTCTTGTACCATATAATCTTGGGTAAATATAAATCACTTAGACAAACTATGAATGAAATCTCATGGCTTGTATGTGTGGACTCATAATCTAGCATACATTTAAAAGTAAGTGAACCTAAGATGTTATGTGATGAGATAATAAAACCCCAGAGGGGTTAAGTAAGAGAGTGACACACACTAAAGGGCCAAGTGCATTGACATACGATGAAATGAACATTCACGTAAAGTGGTGAATAATTATGAAGCGTAAATATGCTAAAGTTAAAGAATGTGGTGACAACATGATAAGAGGCTAATGCGAAAGGTGGGAGAAATCTTAAATGAGCCTAAGTAAATTTTACCAAGACGTACTCACCTATGAGAGTGCAAAGTTAATGAATAGACCAGTCTCTACGAACACTCTAATGAATGCATTGAAGCTAATGCATACTCAATAATAATGATAAGATGAGAAATCATCTAATGAGTTATGATGCCCTCATGCTAGAAGTCAGCTTCTATGATGTATGAGATAAATGTAATGGAACTTTATACTGAGCACCAATAGGCTAGCTATGAGTTGCGATTCCTTATTTCGGGAAGGCAGAGGTTCGTGTAATTCTCATGAGATGAGATTGTCCGTCAATATAGGATTCTAGCAGGGTTTGATTCCCTATATATGCTAGCATGTTTTGATTCACTTTGGCCGGTGATTCCACCTCTTCTCGGTGTGGGGTTAAACACTAGATTTCATGACGCTCAAATGATCTATGTCAGTTAAGGTTAAAGTTCCTGAAGAAAGAATGAGGTCAGCCTCAAGTAATGCACATAATGAAATGAACAATACCAAAGGTGTTAGGATAGGATAATCAAGAAGGGAACTAGACTTAAGTAATTACACTAGGTCATTCTTGGTCATTGCACAGCGAACTCGATGAAAGTCTTAAACTACATCCTAGGTATGGCGTGTGTTTTACACTAGCTTACGAACGAATGAAAATGAGGTACGTATGAATAAATGAAGCAGACTCTGTTTCTAAAGAAGGCTCCCTAGTTGAGGTCCCATATGTTGAGCCCTCATTTTGGGAAGTCCTATTTCAAGTCCATGATTCCAAGGTCTCATGGCATATGGACGAATGATATGAAATATGTTATGTGCTAATAAGCAATATGTTATGTGTTGTATGCAATATGTTACGTATGATAATGCATGTTACTCTCATAGCATGACTTTCCTAATTCGATTTTGGCAAGTCCACTCACTTGACTTTCCATAATTCATATTGTTAGGAGAGAGCTCTTCTTAATCATGCATGTCCTTGGTGTGTGTTTGCATATACACATACTTAGTACAAGTGTGCACTAATCCCATACAACTCTTTACTTTTAGGTGCAGGTGCAGCTGGACGCTAGAACATACGAATCAATGCTGAAGTTATCCGAACGTGGAGCTTTCATCCGAATTTGGTAGGCCCTCATGCTTCGAGGATACTTACTATTTTATTCTAGCATTAGACGTAGACATTAGCTAGTGGAGTATGTTTCAATAGTGTTTCTTTCCCAGTTATTTTCAGATATTGTATTGGTGTCATTTTGGCAACTCTATATATCATACATATATTGACTATGTCTTTCATTTTATTATCTTGGTATTAGATGGCTGGTGTGAACGCTTATACGAATTGAATGTTTCTCAATATAAAGTCTAATTAAACAAAAAGTTCAAATTTTCAGTTAAAATTTAACCTAGGTGAAGTAATGATGACGTGTGTAGGCTTGTCTGCGACCTCTGAGAGGTCAACAACGTCGGTCTCATCTGGGGTCTAGATTCCGATCATGACAGTAAAATAAAGAGTGGTAGGAGAGGATAATTCTCTATTTTACCCTCCAAATATAGAGAATGAATAATAAAATAGAGTAGGGTTGGAGATAATCTTATTATGAGGGGGAAAAGGTAGTAATTTGAAAAAATGAGGTGAGAGAGTGTGTTGTTAGGGGTGTAAAACTGAATCATTAAGTTAAACTGAACCGACGAACCAAATCAAACCGAAAAAAATAACTTGAGATTTGGTTTGATTGGTTTGGCAATTGAAAAAAAAATCAACTACTTTTGATTTGGTTTGTTATTAAAAAAAAAAAGAATCAAACTGAACTCAAACCAAACCACGTGCATATATATATATATATATATATATATATATATATATATATATATATATATATATATATATATATATATATATATATGTATGTATGTATGTATATATATACACACACACACACACACACACACACATTGAAAACTATAAATTAACTAAAAATATATATATATATATATATATATATATATATATATATATATATATATATATATATATATATATATATATATATATATATAAAATTATATATATATATATATAAAATTATTTACATATAATCTACTTTGTTGGTATATTTTTAATTAGTTTATAGTTTTCAATTTTATGTATCTTATTTCAAATTAATCTACTTTGTTAATATATTTTAAGTTAGTTTATAGTTTACAATATTTATCGATTTTATTTAAAATTTGGACTTGTAAAAATTGTAAATATTTTATTTTGTATTAAGATCGAAAGTTATAATTATATTGTTATAGTTTTTCAAATTCGAAGTTAACAATTTATTTTGTAAATTTTTTTTTGTATTCAATTTGCATCTAACCTTTAATCTTATTAGTTTAGCGTAATGAACGTTGGATATTTCAAAAAAAAAAAATATTTTATACTCGTGTGAATTTTACAGTATTTTCGAAAATTTCTATTCACTTTAACATTTTTTAAGTTTAGCTTATCACACAGGTAAGTGAAAGAATATTTATTGCTTTTTCAAATACAATATACTTCTAAAAAATCAAAAAAAGCGAAAAACCGAAAAAAGCCGAAAGAACCGACTAATACCAAAACCAAAAAAAAAAACTGATTTAATTTGATTTGTAGATTTGATAAACCAACATAATTGACTTAGATTTTTTAAATAAAAAATCAAATCGACCCGACCTATGACACCCCATGTGTGGTGTTAAAGTGGAACTCACAAATCCAAGTATCAAAATTGAGTGGACCCTCACCCAATTATTGTAGGTTGGGCCTCAACCATATTAAAAATTTTCATAAACTACGCATTCTGCCTTGTGAATATATTTAAAGAGAAAAAAAAACAATTTATCCAAACTAGTTGGACCGTAAGTTTCAAACATTGAAAGCCTTGAAAAAAATTAGGGATTCTTTTCAAAAGATACAAAAATGTGTTTTTCTTCCTTTTGTCAAGGATTTAAAAAAATGAGTGATAATTAATTGGGACAATAAAAGTATATTTATCTTCTTTGCTTGGAATTTGGGGTTTCCAAAAAGAAGCGAATATTTTCTCTTGTACATAATATAAATCAGAAATCGATAATTAAAATTTGATTGTGTACAAAATCCAACTAACTCATACAATTTACATACAAATTGCTCACAAAATTGTCGTAGAAACTCCAAAGGATATCCCCAATCGTTCACTCCAAATAAACAATTTGCAAAACTCAATTTTTAAATGTAAAGCTTCAAAGTATTTACATAAATTTCATGTTTAACAATTCATGTGATCTTGTCTAAAATTTGCCACAAATAAGAAGTCAGTTCTCTTCTTTTAATTTCACTGTCGAAAATCCATGCGATCCAGAATAGAAATACGCTCCAAAATCAGAGCAGAAATTTGGTTTAAATTGCATAATGAAGTCTCATATTCACAAATTGCATTTTTATATTAGAGGATAGGCCTAGAGAAAATGAGAAAAATTAGAGTCTAAAATGAAAAGGATTTGAAGTCTAATAGCAAAAAGTTTGATAAATGTATTGTCATATTACTAGATGAAAACCTGCCCAGTAGAGTGCTGAAGTTTGTTGAATGAATATGGTAGGCAACAAGTGAATCCAAAACAAAAGGATGACTCCTACGTTTGGCTACTGAGGTGTTAGATGGATTTACCCAATAGGCCAATACTACAACAATAACATACCCAATGAAATCCCACAAAGTGAGGTCTACGGAATATGTAGATCTTAGCACTCGTGGAAGTAGAGTGTTTGTTTCCGAAAAAACCAAGCTCAAGTGTATCAAACCCAACATTACCCAATTCTATACCAAAATTTTAGTATTATGTACCACATACTTGGTGTACATTTATATTCTTTAGTCCCAGAATTAACCTTGTTCCACACCAAATAAAATATTTATAATATACTAATGATGAAATTCCTAACAGACAACACCAGCAATAACCTCAACTTTGGACCAAAAACAAGTTTGACTCAGTCAATTATAGCCACGCCATGCTTTCTAATTTTTATCAATCAGGTAAACAAGCACTGAATCTCAGGGATTTATGTATAATTATGAAGTAATGATGCATTGAATGCAAGATATGCCACAATACACACTTCAGGGTACTGAAAGGGCAAAACTTGACATAGTGAGAAAGACGATTCTGAAAAGGCAAAACATCCACAAAATTTAATTCAACAATACCCTAAATCTATTTAGGTCCAAACAGAAACAATAAGTTTGAGCTAACTCATGTATTCATAAAATTGAATGAACTCATCTCTCTTAACAAGCAACAGCAATTCTTCCGGCAACTTGGTCAAGATCCCGCTGACCACTGGATGTGATCCTCCTTCCGCTAGATAAAGAGAGAATTTTAAATTAGACAGACAAATAACTAGATATTCATCGATTTCATTCTCAATGCAGCTAATAAAGTTGAGTTGTGAGCATTCGCTAGCAATAAGGATGTCTCTCCATACAGAACAAGGTGAAATACTTCATCTAGATTCATTTAAGCCATGTTATTTTCAATTGAAAAGTCAGCAACCTCTTATCGTTTCCCTGTTTAATCAATCACTCAAAAAATCAAATTCTTACTATAAAGGGAGCAGTCATTCTTTTTGCAATTGTCTATGACCTCTTTCCTAAATAAAGAGAGTTTTATTAAATGATTTAAGCACAAATATTACCACTTAAATGACTCTTTTTCTAAGCAAGACTAGCCAGACTCCTCGTGATTTTCTTAAATTTTGCTGGCTCCATACATATCACATGACAAACAAGCTCAGAAAAAGCAGGAGAAAACCCCATCAGTTAAGTCAACAAACAGGTTTCTGACTGATCAATGGATTTCAATCATACAACCACTACAGAATAAGGAGACACATCAAATTCAGCAATAATTAGAGAGCAAAAGGTTACTACTTACCCCTTAGGCTCAAAGTCAATGATGTTCATGTTCTGCAACTGTTGAAGAATGTGGCGTGCAACTGAACCACTGCTCTTGCAAAAGTGACGTGGACGGCTTCCATTCCTCTGGTTTCCACCATAGATTCTTCGGAACCCACCAACACCAATACCTCCTCTCAAATAGATCTTCCTTGCCATGGAAGCTGCCATACATCAAAATAAAAAGTTAGAAACAATGGATAAGTTCCTTCATCTGATAATGGAGATGAGACATACCAGCTCTGATGTAGTACCAATCAGCATCATATGGGGCAAGCTCCTTTAGCTTACCAGTCTTAACTATATCAGTCCATTCAGGAAGCTCCATCTGCAAAAATCAAAGGTACAATAAGCATGAATAGACAAGCCCAAACTTGCATTAAATTGCAGTGGCTGGAATTAACAAGAAAACAAAGTACTCTATGATAGATAATAAGGCAGATCTGAGCAAATAACTTCCAGTAGGGAAATTAACAGCGTAAAAAGGGGCAAAGGTCCATTTAATCCAACAAGAAGAAGAACAAATATCATTTCTATATTTTAGCAGGAAGCATGTACAACAAATTGAAATTTGAATATCTTTCAATCCAGCAAATAGCTACAAAATTCTGCGTTGTTTCTATTGCTATATTCAATGATGTAAGAGGTATAGTAGTTGAGAAAATCGAAGCAAATATGAATGTAAAACGAAATTCAATTCGTATAGACCTTTCCGGAGCGCTTGAGATGAGCGGCATAAGCCTTGACAAAGTCGTGGGGGGAAACATCTTTCACACTTCTTGCTGCCTCCATCTTCGCTGCAGATCTTTCTCCACTCTCCAGCAAGGGTTCCTAAGAGAATTACTCAGAATGGATGCTAGGGTTTATAGTGTTGCAGCGGGCCTACCTTCATAATAAGCCCAAACTATTTGGGCTTCCATTTCAACAGAAGTCCAATCTCTCAACACCACTTTTACATGGATGGCTAAATTAAGGAAAATACATTGTTATCGTAAGAAAAATTATTTGGATTGATATAATAATATTATAATAATAATAATAGAAATTATTAACTTATTATTTGAGCACGTTGAATTAATATTATTAGTACACAATTTATTTTCTCATATTAAAATATTATATTTATAATCGTATCAGCTACTGCTTTAATTAGTTTTATAATACAACAGGTCGAATTCTTTGTAAAGATACTATTATTTTTATGGTCATCTTATCTTTGATCAAATATTAAATATTTTAATTATTTTTATTTGTTTGTACTTTATTCATTTCATATCTTTTGAATAAAAAATTATGTTAGTAATTTATTAATTCCAACACTTCATAAGAAATATTTGATAGCATAAGACTAGATGATATATTAATACATTTGTTTATATATTTTATTTAAAATCAAGAGATTTTACAAAATATTTTTTTTTTATTAAAATTGTGCTACAATATGATAGAAAATTGATTTAAGGTAAAAATAATCTTAATAAATACAACCCATATATATAAAGTGAAAGAAAAAAATGTTTTTTTAAAAGAAGTAACCGGTTATAGAGGCAAAACTGACGTATAAGAGATTCTCAGTTTTTACAATATTTAGTTTTAAATAAATTAAAAAGTGAAAATAGTTGAGGTAATTTTAAAAAATAGATTTTTCTTTTGGATATTTGTAAATAATCCAAATGGATGGTTATTATTTTTAATGTTTTAAATATTTTATCTTATTTTTATTTTTATTATATTTGTCATTGTTTTTATTAACTAAAAATTAAAAGATAACAAAATGTTATATATTTTGAATTGATATTATTTCAAATTATGTGTGCAACTATCTTAGACAAATTTGATGTAGATGTTGTTGTTATAACTACAAATTATTTAAATTATTTTATTTTTAAAATTAGGATTTTAATTGTTAGTTTTTTATTTTTTTTAAAAAATGCTCAAATTTCACGGTTAATAGGATTTCATAATTCATGGCTAGTTGGTCAAAGTCTTTATGTCGTACTTTATATTAACTGAAAATAATTTTCAAAATTATCTCCTAGCCAAATTTGTTGAAAGTGTGGTTGTAACTACTTGGAACAACTCCTCGTTTTAATAAACACAATCTTACCTCCAATTCTAATAAGTACTCTTCTCTATCTCTATCTCTATATCACGATGTGGAAGATCAATCGTCTCCCCATCCAAGCTTTTCCCAAGTGGAAACGGCTCTGGAGCAATCAACTTTACACGCTATGTTTGCTTCGATTCGAACGAAAGAACCCCCTAATTAAAAAAGGACACGTGTCTTCAACGTTGCTCCGGACTCCTGCTTGGCCCATAGTTTTCTAGCTGGCAGAAATACCATAGTAACCCTAATTAATTAGATATTACCAATAGTTTCTTGAATGACACTCAAATTCTCTCTCCTAGTAATAATACACAGCTTGTGTTTGAAATTTTCCAAGTGTCGTTGAACAACGGCCAAGTGGACAAGTGTATGGAAGAAGTCAATCTTTCTCCAAATCTCTCCTTGTAGCTCCCTTGCTAACCTAGCCAATAAAGGCAATATAAATCGCCCCTCAGCGATCCACAATGATCACACATAAATTCTCGCTCTTTCCAACCTAATAATTTCTTTAATATTAAGAAGAATGTTAAGGCCATTATTTCCCTTAAACAAAAGAAATTACCCTTAACATCGCTCTCAACAAATCCTCTCTCCTCAACAGACAATGAACAACTACTCTCACATCCCTCAGCAAGTTGCCTAACACCCCCAAGTAGTTGCAATGCAACCCTTGCATCCACTCCACCAAGCACAATCTTGGATAGAAATTGGACTGAAGGACCAAGCAGGTTTTCTTTACGATGGACATAAATGGGGTGAATACGATGATAATTCTCCAAAATCCCACCTTCCTACGTCAGCTTGTAATGGAAGGTATGAAGATGGCAATGGACAACTATGTAAATCACATCTGGATGGAAAATGTGTTGAGCCCTCTAGCTCCAGCTGTGGCACCAACACTCTTTCACAACATGCAACCACTCTTGAACTTTCCATGTCACTTCAATTCATCGATTAGTGCGACTTCTCTATCTCAACTTCCATTCTTCACTCCCCAAGAGATCGTAGATAACAACCCACTATTCTTTCCATCGGTCTCAACACCTCTCCAGGTACATGCAACTTAGAACCCATCCACAATGTCGATTGATGCTCATCATCAGTGAACCCAACCCTAGACAAATATGATGTGGTAATGTCACTAACTCTGTGTCCCAGTCCCTTCCAAGTCAAGGGTGATCCGCTGTTAGTAAACCCTCCAATATTCTATACTTCTATGACTAATCCCACTAGTTTAGTTGTTTGGTACATTAGCGAGGGGAATAATCCTTCATTCAGAAGGAACTTTAAGGACCTTATGCGCACTCACAAGCCTTTTATGGTAGCTTTCTTGGAAACTAGGATGACCAGCCATGTTGGAATTAAGGATGAGTTTGGTTTTGATGATTTCTTTGAGGTTCCAACAACATGAAGAGTTGGGGGTTTGGTCTTGTTGTCGAACACTGCTTGGGTTACAATGACACGTCTTAGGCAGTCAGAACAGGAGTTGCATGCTATCATTCAGGTAAACCTCGATCATAAGCCTTGGTGTTTGAGTATTATTTATGCTAGTATCCATTACTCTAAGAGATAATGGTTGTGGGATAACCTAGAGTCCATTTTTCAATCTCTTTCCTCTCACAACTTAATTGATTTATGGTGTGTAGTAGGTGACTTTAACGAGATCCTTAGGCAACAAAAGAAATGGGAAGGTAATAATATTAACCGTTCTAGGAGCTCTCATTTCTGGTCTTGTGTGAATCGTTGCAACCTAATTGATCTAGGGTTTATGAAAAGCTGATATACCTGGTCTAATCATTGGAATTGTGTCTTATCCTAGAGCAATTAGATTGATGTTTTGTGAATGAGAAATGGCTAGCTTGTTATCCCAACACATTAGTGACCCACCTCCCTAAAACCCATTCGGACCACCACCTTCTCCTGGTCTCGCTCAGTCCTCGTGCAAATTTCTGCACTTCCATATCTTTTAGACTAGAAAGTTACTTGTTACGGCATCCCGAATTTAGGAATATTGTGCACATTAGCTGGTTAAATAGGGACCTTGTTACTACTACTATTCATTTTAAGGACTTAGTAACCCGTGACTTTTTAAAAAAGTGACAATAAGGTTTCAAAATAAATGGGTGGTGACATAAGTCTTAAGTATTGGGTGTAGGTGACAATTATGTGATTAATAATTAAGGATTGTGGAGTTGCCCTCAAGTTTATAAGTTGACAGTTTGGTCCATTGAATTGAATAAAGGGTAAAAGGGTAAATTGACTAAAAAACCTAATTTAACGAATTTTGGTGGGAATTAAAATTGGGGGAAGCCACTAGCAAGCTGTATCAAAAGGGGAAATAAAATGTTTTCCCCCACCTCTCGTCATATTTTTTTTCTTCCTCTTCTTTCAACTTCGTCGTTCTTACTTGGTTGCTTGTCTTTCTTCTCGTTCTCTTTATCTTTTTCTTCTTCTTTTCGTACATTATTGGTCTTGGTTGCTAGTCCTTGAGCTTTCTTCCTTTCTTCTTCTTGAATCAGATTTAACTAATTTAATCAATGGATTATATTTTGGTTGCTCTCGATTGAAATTACTTCATAAATGATTAGGGTCACACACCATTGTTTTGATATATAAAATTAATAGTTCTTTGAAATTATTCATCATCATTTGGGCACCTGCAATTTTTTCAATAATTTGGATTTGCGTTTCCAACATATTGTTATATGTTGCAACAATTGACTATTGAAACAAATTATAGTCATATGTAGCAACAGAAAGGTTATTTCAATAGCAACAAAATTGACAGATGTTGCAATATATAACTTACACAAGCTGCAATATATAAGCTAGACATGTAGCAATATATGACTTGCATGTCTCAATCGACATGATAGTTATACAATACCATTGTAAATCATTGTTTTAAGTGTTATATCACATTCTTATTGCTCAATAATTTTGACATTTTTCCATTCCTAAATTGCTCAATTTATCGATTAAGTCATCATTGAAGTGACATATGTGGCAACATATGCACGTTGTGTTGGGAAAATTGCAACAGAAATGTCATATGTGGCAGCATATCCACGTTCTTTCCCCGTCTTTCACGATTCCTTTTCCCACCATTCACGTTTTCTATTTTTCTCTTTCTTCAAATTTCTTTGCAGATCAAGAAAAACAAATTATTCAAGGTTCTCATAATTTGCTCAACAATTCTCTAAATTAATTCAATAAATCTCTTTATTGATAAAGATAATTTCAATTATTTAATGTGATTTCTTTTGATTTTGTTTTCAAAATCACCGATTATGTTGTATTTCTGATTTTATATATTATAAATTTTCTGTCAATTTCTTCAATTTTTATGTGAGTTTGTTTAGATATTCATGAAATATGTCAAATTCAACTAGAAGAAGATTGGATGGTTTATGTTAATGATTCAGAAGACAAACTACTGTTTTTTTTAAAAAAAGTTTTTGAAATTTTTAAGGTAAGAGTAAAAAAACGCTTCAAAGAATTATGGCGACATATGCTCTTTCAATACGTAACTTATGTTAATTTTAATTTTTTAATTATTTTTTTTGAAATATTCTGTCCCATGATTTTCTTTATTCTGTTGTTTAATATTTATATTTTTTTCAACTTAATTAAAATAATTTTTTTTTTACATAACTCAGTACTTAACAAACCTAAATATTGACTTTTTAAATAAATAGTGAAAATATAGGTAAGGCCCATTAGAAATATTTTGAGAATTTTTCCTTTTATTTTTGCTATAAAGAATGAGTAGGTATGAACATTATTTTTTGTTATTTAAATGTATACATTCCTCGCAAAAAGAGTCCTAAACTGCTCAAACTTTCCACAAAACAAATTCCTACGTCCTTAAATAATTTGGATTATTTTTTTGCAATAAAAATAGTGTGGAAATTTAGTTTAAATATTTAATTAAAAATATTGATAGTTTTTCATAAAAACAGAGTCCTTAAAAATGTGCTAATTAAAATCTATTTTTATGTTTTAAAAATTAGTGTCAACAATATGCAATTTTCTTTGCTATAAAGAAGTAATCATTTTGATTAATAATAGTAATTATGTACTAATAATAACACTAAGTCACTAAAAGAAGACAAAAAATTCAGCATAATCATCCAATATAAATTAGAATGTCTTTGACAATTCAATTAGTTTCCTAGCATGCAGTTAAGAGGAAAAGCAACACTATTGTGAATAAATAACAAAACATGTCAACGAGATGCATTTTCTTATTCAGAAAATGGTCAAATAGGAACACAATAAGAAAGAATAAGAGAAAGCCCAATAAACATGAAATTCAATGTCTTTAATTCATTTATGCTAAAATTTGGACAAACCATAAATGAAATCATTAACCACATAATTCTTCTCAATCATTTCTCTGACTTCTCGGTGCATAGAGACTATTATTGGACGTACTCAATCCTCACATAGATCCCCTTTGTTGAGATCTTGTTACGAACCTGCTTGTTGACTTCAACACAAAACGACGTTTTTGGTAACATTTCTAACACTGCCAATACATTAATGGTCTTAAATGTCGGTTATAGGTAAATCTCCCACAATAATGAACTAAGGTTACTTCAAGAAGTATCTCACAAAGGTTTTAAAGATGTTAGCTCGCATTGACCATGTTTTATGAGTCATATTTCTAACTCTTTCATTTCATGTTCTAGTTTGGTCATTGCATTTCATGAAAATGTCATTTTAAACACCTTTTCAAATGTTTTATGCATTGCTATCATACTTGGTACATTTTGTACTGACACATACTCTTGCCTATATTTCCCCAATTGTAGGGTCTGACCTTACAGACTCACAACTTTCGTGGCTAAGGACCTCATTGTAAAATCTTGAGATTGGGACTCCTCATGTTTTGACGACCGAACTTTGGTTTCCTTTGTCTTTATTTTCAGTTTTGAACTTGATGTAAGGGATACATCCTGATCTCTTCCTGATCTCTTCCTATGTATTAGATGGCTTTGAGACAATGTTTAGACTTCTGCTTTATTTTATTAACTCATATACATTGAAACTGTCCTTTAAATCTCTTAAGTTTTCTATTATATTGCATGATGAATGCTATGTGGCTTGTATGGGGCCTCTCGGGGTCTTATATGTTGTGTTACACCTAGGGGCTACTTTGGGTTGTGACATTTTAGGATGGTTTTTTTTATAATATATGCCTTTATATATTATATTTTCCAAATATTTGTCTTGTTAATTTGTTTATTTCTTATGTTCCTCAAATAGTTTTTTTGTGTGTTCTACAAATAAAAGTGAAATATGTTGTCACACTGAATGGTTCAACCATTCTTATTGTTTCCTTGTTCCTATTTCGGACATGGCTGAACAAGAACAAACTCGTATTACTCTAAGTTGGAGTTCTCAAAGTCGAGTAAAAGATAATGTAGAAGAGAACGTCATTGTAGGACATGTATCCGAGGGCATGAAATCATAGATTGGTGTCCCTAGGAGACACAAAATTTGTTGAGGAATCAAAAGTCCATCCGAAGGCATATGATGGATTGTTATTCTATTGCGCATTATCATATGTTTTTTTATTATTAGACATGTAAATCTTTGTGATTATGATCTAAAATATATAGATATACACATCAAGAAATTAGTTTCAAATTTTAGTTAAATTTCGTAATGATGATTGGATACTTATGCGTCTTTTCAATTTTACATTAAATATGAAACCTTTATGAGAATTGATTCGTTTGAATGTGTATGCCTCCTACAAAATTAATTTAATTTTTTTTGCCTTATTGCCTCTTAAACACAGTCATGACATCAAAAGGTATCATTGCTGACTCAAACAAAGATGAAAATCGAATGGTGACAATTACAACATCTGAAATCATAAAATATGGTATGCACCGAAAGAGAGAATGCGCGGAATATATAAATGATGTTTTAAATCAACCAGAAACGGGAATCATTACACATCACAAAAGAGACCTTGAAGCTTATAAAGCTTAGATAAGGCTAATTTTACTGCACGTAAAATAATAACAATTCTGCAGTTGATGACCTCATATATGAATTTGAGGAATTTTCTATATGTAACTCCTTTCCGACAGTTGGCTATCATTTTGACACATATAAGAAGCGTCATAACCAAAATGTCAATAACACTTTAGGGTGATGTCGAACATGATAATTCAACTCAAGAGCGCTGGCCATGTTCTTTCAGATGAGGAACAAGTTCATACAATGATTCGTTCTCTTCCCAATAATTGGGAACATTTAAAGGTTAACTTGACCCACAATGATAGTATCAAAGCCTTTTATGATATTTCTCGCCATTTTGATCTTAAGGATGAGCGATTTTGTGATGACTAAAGTTGTTTCAAATGCCTTTGTGGAAAAGTCAAGTGAACACGAAGTTTTCACGCTTCAATGGAAGAGGAATAGGAAAAAAATGCAAAAGACCTAGATACCGGAGACAGACCCTCTAAGAAAAAAGGGAACCTTAATTCCATGAAAATAAAACGATTCTTCAATAAGAGATACAAGAGCAAAATAAAGTGTCATGATTGACAAGTCTTGGGACACTTTGTTCGTGAATGTACAGAGCCGAAAGAGGAAGCATTTCCAAACACATTCTCTAAGTGTTACATATGTTTCTAACACTTCCTTATCAACTGAATTTTATCCTATGTGGATTGTAGACTCGATATCCACCAACCACATGAATCTATATAGACAAGCATTAGTAACATTTCGTCGAGTTTCATCTAAATCAAAGTGGATCTACGTGGACAATAATGTGAAACTGAAAGTCAAACGAATAGACACTTACAAAGTGGACTTGCGTGGTGACCGTTATTTGATGTTGCATGACATGCTATATGCTCTGGAGATTCAATGAAACTTTGTATTTATGTATATTCTTTTAGACGTTGGTTTTGATATGTTATTTAGTTGTATTGGTATTAGAATAACTCTTGATAATATTTTACATGGTCTTGGACTATGTTGTGATTGTTTTATAATTTAAATTTTAATTCTTCACTTATGACTAATATGTAAGGACATGTATAAAGTAACAATGATATTGATTTTATTACATGACATACAATATTAGGTCACATAGGCAAGATCGAATGAATAGATTGGGAAAAAAAGAACATTTAGCTTCTTTTAGTAAATTGATATGCCAACTTGTAAAAAATTTCTTTCTAAAGCCATTTTGGAAAGCTTAGAGAATTGAGTTCCCACTTCAGTTAATTCATTATGATATTTGTGGTCCAATAAATGTGAGGGAAAGGTCTGGTGTCATGTACTTCATTACATTTATTGATGATTTCACGCGTTTCAGTTATGTTATTTGATTTCTCATATATCTGAATCACTTGAGTGCTTTAGAAAATATATGATGAACTTGAGAATCAATTAGACAAAAACATAAATTCTTTAAGAACCGACATAGGGCATAAATATTTGTCTAAACAATTTGAAGAATGGTGTAAGGAAGAAAAGTATTATGAAACTACTCCTTATACACCTTAACAAAATGGTGCAGTTGAATGAAGGAATAGAACATTATTGTTCATTACTGACACACAATTTTGACCGACCTTTAACCCTTTTTGAGAATGTTATTCGATTAAATACGTATTTTTTAAAGCATATCTCGAGTTTCAATTTCTAATCAATTTTGTCTAAAATTATATATTATTAAGTTATTTTATTATTATCAAATCATTATAGTTAACTCAAAATAATTATTATACTCAAATGTTTTAAAATTTAACTAAATTTTATTATATAAAAATATTTAATTATTTGTAATATTTTAACTGAATAACGTTTCTTTAAATTTCCTCTAAATCATTTAAAATTGTAATCTATTTTATTCTAATCCATTTCAATTCCAATTGTATTTCAATTATAGCCATCCAATCATCTCAATTCTAATCAATTTAATTGCAATTTTGACCATTTCAAATTCATTCCAACTCTTATCCTATCCATCCATCCTTAAATTAAGTCTCAATAGAATCCTAGCCCTTCATCTGTTATTAAATCAATAGACAAAATTGATTCTTCTAACTCTTTCCTATTTTAATCTAAAAAGAACTCGACCCTATTTTTTACTCTCATTCTTTATCGTCTCTTGAAAAGTGCCACAACCCTCTCCTTTCCATTCTATCTCGTTCCGGAGAGAAGCAGTAGGCTAAGTAGAACTAGTCGATGCCCCTCCCTTCTTCTCTCCTCTCTTCTTTACTCCTTATATCCCTCTTTATTCTCTCTTCTCCAGCCAGCGAAGCCAACATCTAGGTGAGAAAGCAATGTCCAACTACCAGCTAAATAGCAAGCAACTCGATGACGCAAGCCACCGGCGAGAGAGCAAAACCAGTAGCTGCTGCTATCAACGAAGAGCTCCGAAAAAGTAGCAATACTCTAGAAAGCAGTCGTTGGCCACCAACAATAAGAGCTGGGGCCAATCACTAGTAATACTGTAACACCCTGTAGCTAAAACAGACAAAAAAATCAGTTTTTTAGAAAATCTGCAGGTGCAACAGACGAGACCATTGACGGACCGTAGCCTGACCCACGGCCCATCCTGCACAACTGTCGATGGGATCAGAAAATCCCAAATATCTCAGCCCAGGAAAATTGGTTAAGTGTTGGTCGACGGACGGACTTACGGTCCGTAGGTTAGACTATGGTTCATAGTCTATGATCGTTGATTGAGAATCCCTTCACCCACTCTCTGAAAAGAGCTACAAATGACCAGCACGGTCCGTAGGTCAGACAGTAGGTGGGAATTAGCAGACAATTAAGGGAGGAATGTAGTTAGGTCAACTTCAAATGGTCATAACTCTTAGCACAAAATGAGTTAGGTGTCACATGACCTATCCACAGATAGATAATTGAATTATCTTTCCATAGCCATCGACCTTGATAAAATCAGACCTCCAAGTAAAAGGTTATGCCAATTTTAGTAAAGGTCTATCGAAGAGGCCCAACCGACGGGGCGTCGATCAATCGACGGTCCGTCAGTCCTGGCCATCGATTGGTCCGACATCAACTTTCCTAGGTTTTTTTTGGACCTTTCTGTTTAAACCCTAATATACGTCGTTTTGACCCTAAATCATCAGATTTTAGTCAGTTTAAGGTTATAAACATAATTAAAACATACCTAAGTCAAATCATTAAATCAAAACTTAGAAAATTAGAAGCAAGAGAGGAGAAAAGCTCAAGAACCCTAGTTCAAGAACGCCACAAGATCCAGTAGTTAAAGCCCCGAACTTAAGTGTTTTTCCATGGATTTCATCACCAGGTATGTAGGATCTCACTAGTGGATTCCTATCACCCATTGGGTCCCTAATTTTTAGTCAGATTCTTGATTCCCATATCTTGATTAGACATAGGGTTTCTATAACTTCAACAGAACTTCATGAACTTATTAGTTATATATTCCAAATCAGATTATCATGTCATTATTCAGTTTATTGCATGAATTTCAGAACCATAGCTTTGTATTTCTTTAGTTCTTGAATTACACATGCTAGGTCAAATATTTCAGACACTTCAGATAAACATGCCTCAGTTATGAATACATAATTACCAGATCAATTGTTGCATTCTTAGTTTGCATGTTCAGTTTCGAGCTATCCAGTATTTACAAAAACTCAAACATAATCAGTAAATTTACAAAATACATTGGGAGTAGCATAATACCGACTTGGACTAGGATTTAGCATACCCAATAGTCCCAGAGCTACTAGCCAAGTAGGTTGTAAGTCTCCTCTGTGGACAATCAGTTTTGTGATCACGCTAGCATGCCTTTATACCTTTGGCAGGGTATATTGGGTGCTCCCAATGGGGCGTATACATTGGACTCCACATTTAGCTCATGTGATTTTATTATCGGTTATTAGTAGCTCCCACAGATCAGTCAGACTCTCTGCATTGATCATTGATCATTTATCATTCTATTTAGTATTCAGTTTCAGCATGTTGTAAATTGGTCATTGCATCCAGTTAGCTCAGAATTCAGTTTATCATGTCAGATTATTATGCTTGGTTGTATGCTTGTTTAGTTATGTTTTATTTCTGCTTGATTTTATCCTACATGCTTAGTACCTTTCAAGTACTGACGCATACGTGCACTACATCTTCTCGTGATGTAGGTTAAGGTTTTCAGCATCCAGATCATGTATAGATCGACTTCTGATCTTCATATTTGCAGAATTATTGGTGAGTCCTCATTTTCCGAGGACAAGAGTCATGAGTTCCTTTTCAGTATTTAGTTATTTAGTTTCAGTTTTTGCTAGATTTAGCTGGGGCTTGTCCCAGTATTTGTAGTCTAGTTTAGATGTTTATTTCAGACATAGTTAGCTTCAACTTAGTTTGGAGTTAGTAACTTCATTGTATTAAACTTATCTGTTTTCATATATATCAATTTTAGCATATGGGTATTCCCCATCTTTTTATTATAAGTTATGATTTAGCTTCCACATCAGTTTATATTCTTTAGTATGCTCTTGATTATGCCAGCAGAGTTAGCTTGAGATCACTTGTGGTTCTAGGTTCCGTGTCCACGTCTCTGGGGTAGCTCGGGGCGTAACAAATACTCCATGCAAACGACAGCTCCGGCCAATGACGCAGTAACAACAACGAGGTTGCTCCGGCTTAAATCCCGATCATGAAGCGTATGTCGATTGAGTTCATTTAGAATTTTTAGTTTTGCTAAAAGATAGATCTTCAAATGAGCCATCCAGGTATTCGATTAATAAAATCCGTATTTTCAATTCTTCGGTGGTTTTCATTTAAGATGAGTATGTTGAAGTTGAATTTCATACATCCTCTTGTTTGTTGATTCTTTCAATGAATATATACCGATTTTTTATTTTCTTTAGAAAGTATACTTACGTTACGATTCTCTATACAAAAAACTTTTGTTCATCTCTTCTTTCATGATTTTCTAGGCTTTAGTATGTGAAGTTTTTTTTTAGTGTACTGTCAATAATGAGTATGTATTCTAACAGATGGGTTGGACATTCTCATTATATATATAATAAAGTCTAATTTATGATTTCTTTTGATTAATTTCACCATAGTAAAAGTCATGATTTAAGTCTTAAATGATTGAGAATTGTTTTTTTTCTTTCTTCTAAAATAATTGTTGATTTTTTCATCCTAAAATAATTATTGATTTTTCCTTGATATTTTATGTTGCTGATTTATCGCCTATGTGTTGTGAACTTGTATTGGTCAGCTCTTTCCTCATATTTGGCTATGTTAGAAATTTTTAAATGATTTCACGATTTGTTAAAGATAGTTAATCATGCGTTCAAAATATCCTTTAGTTAAGTCGAGATATTGGACTATCGGTTTAATGTGCTTGATTTACTCTACATATGGTAAGATTTTAATTTAATAAATTACTTTTGTCCCAGTAAAACTCTTTTCATATTATTAATTGGTCGATTGCTTTAATTGATTTAACTTTCCTTAAATATTTGTCTTGACAGATTCTTACTTGTTTGTTTATGGTAATCTAACAATAAGTGATTATTTGCCTTGGGTGATTATTACTTTCCTTATGCATGTTGGCCGCTTCTAACTTTATTATTGCAACTCTTGATTATTTTCTTGTCTTATGTAGTTGCCCATATATCTGGTAAAAATAAATTAATAAATTTGATTTGGATTTTTTAAAATAAGGAAAATATTAATTTATTCCCTTCAAATATTTTTCCTTAATTGGCTAGTCTTTTAGAGACTATAATAAGGGTATCCCTTCATTTATTTATGCATTTGTATATTTGCTCACATACTTTAAATACTAAAAGAAAACATATTACTCTCTGCTTAAATAGAATTTCTGATGAACCTTTAAGAAGTATTTTGTTGTGTTCGGGTCGAATAGTGTGGAATCAACTTGTCTTCACCACTGATTATTCTTTAAGTGCTTAGCTTGATAGTATCTCTCATACATGTATTCAATTTTCGCGTCATTATTTACTAATTGTTATGCATAAATCCAAAAATGGATTTTGATAAATAAAAGAAACATGAGGGTTAATTTTCTTCTTCTTTTCTACATGTGTGATTCTACATGTGTGATTGTCTTTGTGTAATCTGTTGCCCAAAATAAATATATGCATATCTTATCATGTCTAAGTGTAAATGGATGTTATTATGTATTGTTTGATATTACTCGTAGTGTATTGCTTCTTTCAATTAGTAGGTCTTGGGAAACTTTGAATTATATTTGAAGAGTCATTAGGGGGTGGATTTCTGGAGTGGGACTAGTTGTTTTAATTTCATATTTCAATTTTGTATTCATCATTCTTTCTATTTGATTTTGTAATAATCTTATAGTAAACTCTAAAACTCTATATTAAATAACTTAGAGATCATCTAAAGGGGGAAGCGATATTCGTGCTAACTATTTATTTATTTATTTTATTTATGTGTGATTGTTACAACTTGCCTATCAATTGATTCGTAGAATTGTGCAAACATCTTAGAATCGTTTAATAAGTGGCTTGAAATCAACCTGTGTTGATTTTATCCGATTAATCAACTTAGCATAAATATGTGTCATAATTTGTTATAATCTTGACTTTTAGAATTTTGCCTCGCATGTTAATACAATAAAAGTTGAGAAATTGACTAATAATAATTAAACACCATGCCTATAGATTTTTTCTGAATCTTATTATGATTTTTAGCATGTTCTACTTAGAAATCTTGATCATAAGGCTTATATTACTTTATATGTTACTTGGGGTTTTGAAAACCATGCCTATAGGACTTATGTAATATGTTTGACCTTTCAGTCACCTAGAAATCATATTCTTAGGTATTACTAAATAATTTCCATCATGTTAAAATTTAAGATAAATCTTTGCGTATTTAATGTCCACTGGTAACTATTTCTGCATTACAATTGTTTGTGGTTACTTAAAATAAATCAAATAACGAAAAGGGCCTAAAATACCCTCAGAGTATTGAAAATGTCATACAAATACCCTCATCCACCTATTGACCCCCAAATATCCTTCCCATCCATCTTTGGGTCCAATTTTACCCCCTTCATTAACGGAACACTAAGTAAAATAACGGGATAATGCACAAGTACCCCTCAACCTATGCCCGAAATCTCAAAGACACACTTATACTACACTAAGGTCCTATTACCCACCTGATCTTATTTTATTAATAATTTTCTGCCCCTTTTCAGCTTACGTGGCACTAGCTTGAAAAAAAAAGTCAACCAGCGTTGGACCCACAAAATAGTGCCACGTAGACCAAAAAGGGGTAGAAAATTATTAATAAAATAAGTTCAGGTGGGTAATAGGACCATAGTGTAGTATAAATGTGTCTTTGAGATTTCACACATAGGTTGAGGGGGTACTTGTGCATTATCTCTAAAATAATTAAATAATACTTTTAATTACGTGGCACTCAACCATTGGTTGTAATCCAATTATTCAACATAATTCAAAATTCACCCATTTTAACTCAATCCGCCCCAATAGTTATTAAACCCGCCCTCTCGACCCAACTCAATAAAATAAAGAACCCAACTCATCTAATTAAAATAACCCTAAAATCTTGTTCTCAAATAAACACTTCATTTCCCCCAATTTATTGCACAATCTAGAGTAGGTTTAGTAGCTTTTATTGTGATAACTACACTCATCCGTGAAGATTTCAGATTGCAAGGGTATTTTTGTTCACAATCTCGACTTCAACCCAAGTAAGAACTTTCACTTCGGAATTTGTGTTAGGGTTTACGTTTTTATTGATGTTACTTGTTTTACAAATTGATGTTTATTTATGTTAATGTTCTATGTTTTCTATGCTTTTTTAACAATTATTTATGGTGATACAATAGTTTGTTTTGTGTTGTCTATTTATGTTAGTGTTTTGTGTTACTATATTGATATCGAGTTAGGATTTTTATATTGTTGTCTCAAGCTTGTTCTTTTCTACCTTTGTTTGTTGTATATATCTTTGATTTATTATTCTTTTTTATTTGTGTATTTGTTAGTCAGACCTGTCTTTACTGTGTTAGGTGAAATATTTTATTGAATTGTCCATTTTTTGAAGATTAGGTATTGTATTATATGTTTTTGCATATGTAAAGATTTTCTTTGAAGCATGTGGTCCCTATTCCTTTACTCTTGGTAGAGTTCTTTGTTTTTTTAATTTCTGTTGTTGTCTAATACAATCTTACAATCTTTTTCTCTTTACTTTTTGTCTATAATGTCCCATTCATGACGAATGGTCGACAAGGTAGACCTATTATTCTGTTATGGGGCAAGTAGGTACTGACACCTAGAATTATTTACATTAAATAATTGACTATTGTTTGGAAGGAGTATGGTCCAGATTTATTGTCATATACAGACATATGTGAATTTTATGAAAAGTTAGATTTTAGTAATGTCCAACAACTTCTACTCAAAGGATCTTCTGGAAGACATTATTTGATTGAAGAGGATTCTGGCATAAGAACAATTCAAAAGGCATTGTTTGTTAAGCTCGGTGTACTTGAACTGTTTTCAGTAGATGAGGGGATGATGTTGTTCCAGCTATTGACATTAGCCACAATAATGAACCTTACCTAGTCATGGTAGATGCTGCAACTGAAGGTTAATCAAGTGTGGAAGAAATGATGAAAATGAACCTTATCTAGTTATTGTAGATGCTGCAACTAAAGGTGAATCAAGCAAGGAAGAAAATGATGAAAATGAACCTTATCCTAATGACCACAATAGAAAAGAATTGGAATCCTTTAGGTTGGAAAAGAAAATATAAGTTAATGATCAACTTGGCAACTTTAAAGAGTTGTAAAAAGGTATAAGCTTTAAGAACCTTGATGAAGCTAAAACGGTTGTAAGCTACTATTCAATTGTTAGGAAGGTTTCCCTTAGGGTTGATAAGAGTGACTTTGTTAGAGTTAGATATAAGTGTATTGTTAGTTTTCCTTTTGTTTTTTCTGATTTCTGAAGTTAAGAAAGGGCAAGGATTAAAATTAATACCTTGCAAACAAAACATATGTCCAGACGCTTTCAAAAATAGAAGAGTTACTCAACAAGCTCTAGCACAGTACTTGAAGAAGAGGGTCCAATATGATCCTACGTGTATGGTGACTGAAATGAGAAAGATTGTGGATGATAATTTTGGGCTTAATATTAGCTATTCAAAAATGAAGAGGGTTAAAAGTCTCAAGTGCTAGAGAAATTTGATGGTAGCTATGTTGATGATTTCAATAAATTGGAGGGTTATGGTAAGGAGTTAAGGGACAAAAACCCTGATATTGATGTGATTATAAGCATATCGAAAGAGGCCTTGTTGGAACACGGACAAAGAATGTTTTTTAGAATGTATATTTGTATTCAGTCTTTGAAAAGTGGCTGGAGAGCTGGTTTGAGACCATCTATAGGGTTAGATGGCATCCTTTTAAAGGAAGTTTAAGGGAATTTATTGGTTGCATTTGGACAAGATTCAATGAAGCATTTTTATACCTTCACATATACAATTAAGATTAAAAAAAAGGATTTTCTTTTGCTTTTCAATTAGCCTTACTCTATGTTTGAGATTAATTATTAAAGTCAAAATTTGCAGGAAATAACAAAAAATAGTTCTATATTATCAATTCTCATCTTACCACTCAAAGCAACAAGTAATAAGTTGAGGACAATTTGGTCCTCTGTTAACAAAATGCACTAATACTGCATATAAAAATGCAAGCAAATGCAGCTTATCAAGCTGCATAATTCTTGATTAGTAGATAAAACAACAACCTACATCATCTTGACAAATTTTAAAAACAAAATGCAAATTATCAAGTTGCAAAATTTCGTCATTACAATAACAAAAAATCACAAAACTAACGTAATTTAATAATACTAACTTAACACAAACAATAGCACCACACTATATCATCTTGGTAGCCATAAAACTAATAATAATAGCCCAAGAAACTGCAAGAAACTTATCAATTGATGATATTTTAACTTTAACTTCGAAACATTATCATCCAAGCTAGATGCTTTCTTCGGATTTGAACTCTCAATTTTATCCGTCAACTCCAAATTTGATATTTTCCCTTCAAGGCAGAAACATTTGTTAAATAACAAATTTCATTTCCATCAATATCATTCAACTCAGACATTTCATCGTCAGCCATATACTTCAAATAAGAATCTTCTCTGCCACCCAGATCCTCCACAATCTTCTACAAATGATTTTCTTTACAAATTGAATCCGATTCAACTTTTTGATCATGAATCATGGTTAACACATGACGTGGACATTTGTCATCAATTCAATTTCAATAACCACAAGAATTTGACCAACACGACGACGTCGGTAGAATCGATGTCCACCATTTTCAAGAGTTGTAGCCAGTGGCGGAGGCGAAAATTTTATCCATGGGGTTCAAAACAAAATTAAATATGCTAATATTATCCATAAATAAACGGGTTGGGTCATATATGAACGGATTGATTAACAAATGGCTTGACATTTGAAATGCAACTCATATTATCCATAAATAAATGGGTCGGGTCATTACATTACAAAAGAAAGTACACAACCTTGAAGGGAGGTTAAGAAACCAAAACATGCGGATAAACCAATCAAAACATAGTTTTACATTTGAAAATGCAACTACATACATTTTACAATCGTATTCTACAGGGTTTCATATCTTGAAATGTCTTAATAATAACATCAGTATAAGTCTTAACAAATATATCTTTTTCTAAATAAGGCACCAGACAACCACTAAAAAATCATCACTCAGTTAACTCCACAATTCATTCTTGATAAACTTCATTGCCAAAAAATCTTTTTTAACGGAGGCAGTGGCAACTGACAAAAGTAGAGCAAGTTTCACTAAGCGAAATACAAGAGGATAATTTGAATATTTCTTTGTCTGAACTATTGTTTTGGAAAGATAACAAAACCCATTTAGATCGGAGAACCTTTCATCAACATCACAAACATCAACAAAGTAACTTGCAAGTTGATCCTCAAGAATACTCATATAGGAATTATCAAAGTCATCCGGATGACTTCACCGATTCTTATTACTTTTCTTATGTCAAAACTTGAAAATGAGTTAATTGGATTCAAGAAAGCAATTCCATGGAGAAAATCAGTAGTCATCTCATCAAAACGGTCATTAAGTTCTTGAAGTTGCCAATCAATGATATTGCAAAACACTTCAATACAATAATGATGCAAGATTGTATAATTACAAGTTTCCGCCGTGAACTTAAAGAGCTAACATATGGATTCTCAAAGTTAGGTATCACAACATCATATTTGGTACAAAAAGTAGATACCTTGGCAATAAGAGAATCTCTTTCATCATCTCTTAAGACTTGAAACCTTTTCTTTGCTTCTTCAACAAGCAACAAGACATTTTCAATATCTTGCTTTTCTTTTTTGGTAAGAATTTATTAAGTTTATTTGTGATTGCTATGACATCTCTAATCAAATGCAACATAAACGCAATCTCAAATGTTTGACAAGTTTCAAGATGTCTTATTGCCTTGACTCTTTCATCCATACTCCTTGTACCAAGAGCAAGTGATTCAAGAACCTTAAATACAGACCACAACATAATAATAAAATTGTTAAAGGATTTATAATGAGATCCCCAACGAGTATCACAAGCTCTTGAAAGACCAAGTTGTTGATTTAAGCCCCTATCGGTTGTAAGTTCACCCATATCCAATGCCACTTGAATTGTTGATTTTTTGAGGATCTCATAAATATTCATATGCTTAAAAGAAGATCCCATTACATTAAAAATATTTGCGATCAATACTACAAGTTTTCCCACTTCAACACACTTATTAGACTCCCCAACAAGAGTTAGTTGAAGTTTTTGAGCAAAACAATTAATTGAATAAACCGATTTACCTTCTCATGTAATCAACATTTCAAGGCCATTGATCTCATCTTGGATATTACTTGACCCATCATAACACTGTCCACACACACTTGATGGACTCAAAGAATGTTGAGCAAGTAAATTTAAAATTGCATCCTTTAAAGATAAAACACTAGTATCTTCAACATGAACAATGTTGATATGTCTCTCCATTACAAATACCATTCCATCAATATATCAAAATACGATATCCATTTGCTCCTTGCGTGACACATCAAGGGGTTCATCAACTAATAAAGCAAAGTAGTCACCATTTAATTCGTCAAGAATAACTTTAACGGTCTCTATCATACATGCAATCACAATATCTTTTTGAATTATCGAAAAAGTCATTTGATCATTTGATGGAGCATGTTCCGAAACATAACCACAAATTTTATCACATTTTTTTCGTACCCTGAGAGAATTTCAAGAAATTTACCCCTACTAAATGATGATTTAGATTCATCATGACCTCGAAATGTAAATCCCCGACTTATGAGAAGTCTTACTACATCAATCAACGCGCATATTATTTCCATGCTTGAATTGATTAGATTGACTCTCAAATGCAAATTGAATAGACTGCCGTTGTCGTAGTAAATCATGACATTTTTTTGACTGATAATATTTGCTATTTGGTAGACCAATGTGTTTGTTAAGACCACCCTTTTTGTCCCAACTCTTAAATCCTATAGTTGAAAATATCTCCCCTCCTCCTTTATTTGTGTTATGATCTTTAAAAAGATAGCAATACAAACAATAGACTACATCTTTACTAACACTATTGATACGCTCAAACTTACTTCTCAAATAAGAAGTAACCCAATTACGAGGTTGGGATCGTTCCTACGAGGAAAATAGTTTAGACTTAACTTCAATCTGTTATTACTATTGTTCAGTCAATTACTTCCTTGGAAAGCAAAAAATGATAAAAGGGGGGTTTCTATTTCTAAATAAATGAAAATAACTAGCGAAATTAAAGGAGACAACTAACAGCTTTGAATGTTGGAGTTTAATCAATTAATCAAAGTAACTAGGGTTTACGTGTTCCCACAGGTTCATAACTTGATAATTCTAACTATAACAATTCTTTCCTAGTATCTTGCATGCAAAGTGATAAGTTATGTATTTCTAAATCCTTGGTCCGGCATCTAGAAAATTTCACTCCGCACCTTGGTCCGGCTACATGTGTTGATATACTAACCCTTACCTTTACCTCATATTAAGCATCGTATTCCATATTTGACTAAGTTATTACCTCGTACCAATCAATACTAGCCTATTAGATAGTATACACTAAATCTATGTTGATAATTCTTTTCCTATTATCTACCTTCTTGGCCCGGCAAGTAGCATTAAGGCGAGTTCTAACGTTGGCCATCCGTTAAAAGGACTTCTAAGCGAAAGAATTATCAATACATGCAAGACACTATTCTAGAATTGTTATTTTAGTTAGGTCTTTTACCTCATTATTTGCCTATGGTTCCCAAAACCCTAGTTATGGAGTTTAGTTACCCATAGTCATAATAACAATATTCAAATATATGGTATAAGAATTCATGTACTTACTTCAATGAGAAAGAGTAAGATCCAAAAGTTCACTTGATTAATCAATAAAAATCACCAACAATCAATTAAAAGAATCTCAAAATAATCAAGAATCTCACAAAAGGTCTAAAAAATAATCAAGAGTCTAACAATAATCAAGGGCCTAACCAAATAATCCAGAGTCTAACCTCAAAAATGAGGTTTTTCGAACTATTTATAGAAAATAAAAACCTAATTAAACAAGAACTCTATTTGCTGGAAATCTGTCAAAATGCGGCTGGGTCGACGGACCTCGCGACGGATCGTCGTGGTCACAACGGGCCGTCATGGATTCCGTCATCCCATACTTGTGCAATTTCTTCTGCTGGTCTCTTCATTACCCTCGACAGCAGGTATGAAGGATCGTCAGAGACACAACGGTCCGTCGAGGGTCTCCGTTCCAAAACACTTGAACTCTTGGAATATGGGTACTGCACTACTTCTCTGATCTTCATGACGAACCTGCAGGACGGAGCGTCATGGTACGACGGTCCGTCACACATTCCATAACCCCACACTTGGTTAGACTTCCCCATCTTCCTTCAGCAGCTGCACTACGCTGCCACTTATGGACCGTCACGAGCATGACGAATCGTCACAAGCTCTGTAGGTGCTCTCTTCTGCATTTCTTCGCTCAAAAACCTCTGCATTCATCTTTTGACAGATTTCCTGCAAATAAGGAAAAACTTATATAAAAATTAGCACAAAAAGGCTTTTGGACACACTAAACTTAAGGAAAAAGTACTAATAATAAAGTGAAACCACGGTATATCAACACCCTCAACTTTAATTCGTTGTTTGTCCTCAAGCGACGCACTATAACTCAATACACAATCTCTGTACAATAGTATCCATGTTTTATCCTTTGCAATCATTTGGCTATCAATCTCGATTAATCTCATCATATTTATGCATGCTATCACTATTAGGCTTGAATTATGTGGAATCAGACCATGACACAGACTCTTTATGCACTAACACCTATCCTCTTCAATTTCTCACCGAGGTGCTAATATTTTCGGTACTGCAACTAGTGTCCTCACTTCAAAACAAAATCCTCATTTTTTGCACAATGATTTCAGTTTGAGTATAAGTATTACTTTTCAACACTCACTCTCAGAACAAATTCACACTCATTCATACCTATTGCCATAAGCTTGCCCTTATTTTCACTGCTTTAAGTTCGCTATATAGCCCTTAGGATCACGATAGGACTTTCTTAGCTTGTAACATAGGCTCAGGGTCAGGTAGGGTATATTTAGGTATATTTTAGTGACTTTTTGCCCTCCTTGACATATCGGCTAAACATACTATTTTCTATCATTTTATTTTTCCCAGTTTTCCATATTCTTTCACCTTGTTATTTTCCCTTTTTTCTTCATTTGTGTAAGTGACTCTCTTCTTTTCTTGCTTGTATTTCTTGTAAAAAAAATTTTTTACTTTTCTTTCAACTAATTTTTGAGTCACTTTAATTTTGTTCTTTCTCTCTCTTTGTTCTTTCAACCCCACTTTCCAGAGCATTTCTCATAATAGCCACCCTTAACTCATGGCTTTGCCATGAGTCAAAGTACACAATACCCAAAGTTGGCTTTTGGCATAAGGTGAGGTGCACATGTCCAAGGAGGGACCAGGGCCAACACATTATTCCCAGAAAAGATCAGTTGGGGTGAAAAAGAAAGGTCTAATTTAAGCTCAAATCATTTGGATCAAAGAAGGATAAATTTCATTTGGTTTCTTTTATAGGCTAAAAATGGGCTATATTGAATAAGGGCATATGATCCTTTCCTAATTGTCTATTACAACTTACTTTTAGCAGGACTAACCAGGCAAGTTCTAGCTCAATACAAATAGTGGACTATCCAAATCTTCCTCACACTCACTTGACATCTCATCACTCTACCAGATTATCAGACACCTAGTTCAAATTTTAGAATTAGGGTTATGCAGTGGTGTACCTCTATGTCATGCTTAGAGCCACACATTTATCAATTACTATGCCTAGTCATGTATCATTTTCCATTTTATCAGGATATCATTTTAGCCATCATGCTCCAGAATTAAACTATGTACACAAGATATAGACATGCCGGTTCAACTGAAAAAGTAATCAGTCTCTTGGGGAAAAAGAACACAGGCAAGAAAACCCCAAAAGAGTATAGTGAATTAGGCTACGGAGACTTCACCCTAGCACTCACTTTCCATTTACCCCACCCCCAACAAAAAGACATGCAATTGTCCCCAATGCATAAAAAAATTAAAATACTAGAGTGGTAGGTGAAGCAAACCTGGGGCGCAAAGCGACGATTTATCAAGAAGTGGGTCCTGCCTCTGAACCCACTACCTCTGTAATCAGGACACCTTCAGTGGTGTCCTCAGCATCAACAGCACTATCAGCAGTTCCTCCCACTATCTCCACAGATCTGGAGCTAGACGCCCCAGCAGCTAACTCTCCTGCTCTCATCTGATGCGCCTCCTCCTCAGCAAGCGAGGCTCTCCTCGCAGCCTCCATCTCACGGCGCTCCTTCTTTCGTGCTCGAGCTTCATCCTCCTCTCGACCCCTATGCCTCTTGGCATGCTCTAGAAGGGAGGTGGTGGAATCTCTGAAGTGGAGAATAGGGCCGCCATCACTGTGTCTTCAGCAGGATCTGCAGAAAATGCCCAGACTCAGGCACCCTAGCCTCTAAGATCATATTAATATCTGCGCAAAGACTATCGACCGCAGCGTGAAGGGTCGACACATCCACCGGAGGGGCTGGACGGGCTAGCACCCGCAACTCAAAAGCGTCCAAGCGCTGATGAACCTCAGCGATCTTCCGCTCTATGTGCTGGACCATTCTCCGCTCCAAGCGCTCTTTTGCCTCGGCAATAGACATCTGCATCCAAGGCTGGATATGATGCAAAAGTGTAGCCATTTGCGCCTCTAACTTCTGGACCCTACCAAGCGGGACAAGAGCGGGTAAAGGGGTTGAGCGAGAGGAGCTCGGGGCAGTGCTACTACCCGGGATAGACTCGACCGGGGTAGTGTCAGTGGAAGCCGCCTGCGTAGCCGTGTGGGCCTGTGCTACTGTATCAGCCAGATTGTTACAAAGTGGAGGCAACTCTGCACGGGGCCCTCTGCGTGGAGCCAACTCATTGGCCTCATCCCTAATGAGGACGATATCAATAGTGTTCAGAGGGGTCTTGAGCTGATCAACGTGCCATATAGGCACACCTGCGGACCTTCATAGAGAAAATATCATGCACGGGAAAGGGTAAGTAGTTGTGACCTTAAAAGACCTCTTGTGCATGACCGCATGTAGAAGCCACGCAAAATCCACCTCAAACCCGGCTATGATCGCCGCCATCAGTACTGCTCGATCCCATGTGACGATATTATCAGCGGCTATGGGGGAAAGGCAATGGCGGACAATCAACCACAAAAACTTCGCCGTGAAAGTCAGGTTGGCCTTCTTGATGGCCCTCTTCGGCTCGGTCACCCAGTCGGCACCCTCTCCATCAATGGACAAGTGCAGGGCCATCCGCCTCTTGGTGGTCTCTCTCATCGATGGGTCACACAGGAATTGGCCATCTTTAACAATCTGCCATCGGTAGTCAAACTCGGCAGTGAGAGGGGTCCGATTAGCATCAACATTCTCGCTATATAGAAATCGGCGGATGGCAGGTAGGGAGATATCAACCTGAACGCCACGTACTTGGACCTGCTCTTGTGGGGCCTATTTGGCGGGGGTAGCCCGCCTATCAATCTGTGATCGGAGAGTCGCTACGTAGGATGCGTAGAACTCTCAGACTAGTTCTTCACTATAATGTCCCAACGGACGAGCTGTCCACTCCAGTCGATGTCTGGTGAAGAGATTGTGGATCTCAGGCATCATTGGGAGACTTTCCATAAGGACCCGCCGCTCCAATGTAAGTGTTTGAGTCATAACTCCTTTGTCATTCAGGAACTTTGCATCGGAATAGACTTGAAACTGCCCGTCGACACACCACCGGTTGGGCTGGTAAGTAACCGGGGTGAGAGCCCGAGCTGGTGAACCGGGTGTGGATTCGGAATAGTTAGCCTCATCAGACAAGGTCGACGCTGCAGCGGTGGCAGATGTGGGAAACTCAGCAGATTCGGAGGCTTCCTCAGACCACGAAACTCCCAAGGAGACAGACGCTCCTTCTTCATTAGTGACTGACCCAGAAGGTGTGCCGGTCAGTGTGCGCTCCTCATCAGATTGGGAGGTAGTGACTACGCTGGATGCCACCTTTTTGGGCTTGGCTCTGGCAGCACTTGCAGCACAGGATAGGGTGGAAGTGCCTGGGGGCACATACTCGGGGTCACGCTCATCATCAGAGCCAATGACCATGCGGGCAGACGGGGTGACAGACTTCGATCGCCCGCGTGCGTAGACTCGATCTTGTTTTGGTGCCATAATAGATAGTACCTATAAAGGATCAATATTAGTACTAGAAGGAGCAAACAAGACAAGCAAAACCACACAAAATAAATAAAAAAAAATTAAAATAAAATGACAATGCTATAGTAACAGTGAAACACAATGGACCAGGTGACGGCTCGTCGTGAGTACGACGGACCGTCATGGGGTCCGTCGTGTCTTACTTAGACTTTGTTTATATGGAGAAACCTGAAGGAGAGTCTCTAACAAGTATGACGGTATGTGCAGGACGGACCATCACAGGTACGACGGTCCGTCATAGGTGTCCGTTAGAGGAAACTTGACAAAAATATGGAGACCCTTAGGAGAGGGGTCTCTGACCATCATAACGGTCATGCAGGACGGACCGTCGTGGGTATGACATTCAATCGTAGTTGTCCGTAAGAGGAAACTTGGAAAAAGTATGGAGACCCTTAGGAACAGGGTCTCTGACAACCAGAACGGTTGTGCAGGACGAACCGTCGTAGGGATGACAGTCCGTTGCATGTGTCCGTTGGAGGACACTTAGAAAAAGTGAGAGACCCTTAGGAATAGGGTCTCTGACAACTAGAATGGTTGTGCAGGACGGACCGTCATGGGGATGATGGTCCATCGCATGTGTCTGTTGGAGGACACTTAGAAAAAGTGAGAGACCCTTAGGAATAGGGTCTCTAACAACCAGAACAGTTGTGCAGGATAGACCGTCGTGGGAACGATGGTCCGTTGGTGGACACTTGGAGAAAATTGGACAGTGGGGTGTTAGGGCTGTTGGAACGGACCCAACGACGGTACGTCGTGGGTACGACAGTCCGTCATCGGGGTCTCATTCTGTAACTCAGTGATAGAACTGGGGATGCCCATTCATCCCCTATGACCCAAACCGAATTGGTAGTGTTTTAACCTACATTTGTCTAACCCAAATACCTAGTAAACTAGCAATGCTAAAGCACTTATTTGTAGGGTTTTAACACGGCAATTTCGAGGATTTTTAACCTAGGTCAGACATAATTTTATTAAAAATGAACATATCAAGAAGAACTAGGCTAATACTAATTGATAAACAAAAATGCAATATAAATGAGTAGAAATTAGAGACACATACCTGATAATTTGAGAAAAAACAAGAGGGAAAGGTACTTGGTGATCAAGAAGACACCCACAGCAGTAGCTTCGACTAGTAGATGATGAATTTTAGGAATTTGGAGAATTTGGGAAAATGATCGGTTGAAGAGGGAGATGATTTTGGAAGTTGAAAAGGGAGGGAAATAGGAGGAAGAGTGAAGGAATGGGATAAAATGAAGAGTTGGGGGTTTTAAATGTTGAATTTTTTAAAAAACCCCAGCCGGGTCGGGTCGGGTATGCCTCATTAATGACGCAACAATTCCCCGACAAAGGTCCGTCTCAGTTGTGACGATCTGTCGTTGGTTCCGTCGCGTGTGCCCTAGTTTGAAAATAACAGAAAGATGTACTTGGCACGACGGATTCATGCGACGGTCCATCACATTTGAAACGGTCCGTCGTTGTATCCGTCAGTGACTGCTGCAGAGTAATTTTCTGCAGAATTTCCTGGTGATGTGCCTGCAAATTTAAAACCCATTAGTAAAAAGTGCTACCATTACTAGAAAGAAAAACTATAAGTATTGGGTAGCCTCTCAACAAGCGCCTGATTTAACGTCGCGGCACGACTGAGGAAACTTGATTACTCAGACTTCATCAAGATGGTATGCCTCGATCACTTCATTCACCGATTTAACATTCCCGAAATAGGTTTTTATGCGTTGTATATTCACTTTGAACCGCACATTCTCCTTAGTTTCCAACTCAACTGCTCCATGAGGGAATAGTTGGGTAACCAAGTAAGCACCAGTCCATTTGGACTTGAGCTTGCCCGAAAACAAGCGCAACCTAGAATTGAATAAAAGCACCAAATCCCCGACCATAAACTCTCGTTTTTCAATTTTTTGGTCACGGTACTTCTTCATATTTTCTTTGTAGAGGGCTAAGCTTGGATAAGCTTTCAGGCGAAATTCATCGAGTTCATTCAACCCATTTAACCGTTGTTCTGCAGCTTCACTCCAATCCATTTTCAACTTCTTCATAGCCTACATGTCTTTATGCTCTAACTCAACCGGAAGATGACAAGATTTCCCATATACAAGTTGGTATGGAGACATACCTATGGGAGTCTTATACGCTGTCCGGTAGGCCCAAAGAGCATCATCAAGCCTCCTTGACCAATCCGTTCTATTGGCGTTCACTGTTTTTGACAATATTTGTTTGATCTCCCGATTCGACACTTCAACTTGCCCACTAGTTTGGGGGTGGTAAGGAGTGGTCACATTATGGCGAACCCCATATTTCTCCAATCATCCCTTGAATAATCTGTTGCAGAAGTGGGAGCCCCCATCACTAATAATTGCCCTTGGGGTGCCAAAACGAGAGAACATATTCTTTTTTAAGAATGCATTGACACTCTTCCCTTCATTGTTTGCGAGGGCGATGGCTTCGACCCATTTAGATACATAATCAACCGTTACTAGAATGTACTTCATTCCATGAGAACTCACAAAAGGGCCCATAAAGTCAATACCCCAAACATCAAATAACTGAATCACAAGGATGGGGATTAGAGGGAGCTCTTGCTTTCTTGAAATGTCGCCATCTCGTTGGCATCTATCACATGCTTTAGCAAACTCATGAGCATCTTAATGAAGAGTAGGCCAATAGTAACCACATTGTAATATCTTATGAGCGGTTCGGATACCGCTGTGATGTCCACCAACGGGTGAGGAATGGCATGCTTCCAACACACTCAACATCTCACATTCGGGCAGACAACGCCGAATAAGCCTGTCATCACAACTCCTATATAAGTATGGTTCATCCCAAAAGAACTTCTTCACATCGTACATGAACTTTTTTCTTTGATGAAAGGACAAGTCCGATGGAACAATATCACTAGCGAGATAGTTCTCAAAATCTGCGAACCATGGAATCAAGTCTTGTGAAGCAGCCAATACATGCTCATCAGGGAAAGTATCATCAATGTCAGTCTTGTCCCCTAACTCTCTCATAGCCTCATCCTCTAGACGGGACAAATGATCAGTAACTTGATTTTCAATTCCTTTTCTATCCATCACTTCAAAGTCAAATTATTGTAGCAGTAATACCCAAAGGATCAACCTAGGTTTCGCATCCTTCTATGCCATCAAATATCTCAATGCTGAGTGGTCAGTATGCACTATAACTCTAGTACCTAGCAAATAGGAGCGAAATTTTTCAAAAGCAAAGACTACTGCAAGAAGTTCTTGCTCCTTTACTGTGTAGTTCTTCTGAGCTTCATTTAGGGCTTTGTTAGCATAGTAAATGGGGTGAAGGATTTTGTTATTTCTTTGTCCTAATACTACACCAAGAGCAACCCCACTAGCATCACACATCACCTCAAATGGACTGTTCCAATCTGGAGAAATAATGATAGGTGCAGACACCAATTTTTCTTTTAGCTTGCCGAATACTTTAAGACAGGATTCATCAAAACAAAATTACAATCTTTCTCCAGCAGTTAGCACAATGGATGTGCAATCTTTGAAAAGTCTTTGATGAATCTCCGGTAAAAACCTGCATGCCTAAGAAAGCTTCTCACACCTTTCACAGATATCGGTGGAGGAAGTCTCTCTATTACCTCGACTTTAGCTCGATCAACCTCTATGCCCTTTTATGAAATGCGATGACCCAAAACAATACCTTCTTTCACTATGAAGTGACATTTTTTCCCAATTCAATACTAAATAGCAGTCTTCACATCTCTTAAGGACCTCAGATAAATTGTTCAAACACCGCTCGAATGAATCACCAACCACAGAAAAATCATCCATAAAAACTTCTATAGTATCTTCCACCATGTCAAAATATCGACATCATACATCTCTGAAATGTGGCGGGTGCATTGCACAACCCAAACGACATTCTTTTGAACGCAAAGGTCCCATATGGATAAGTAAAAGTGATTTTCTCTTGATCTTCTGGTGCAATAGAAATCTGATTATACCCCGAATATCCATCAAGAAAACAATACCACCCTTTTCCGGCAAGTCTATCCAACATCCGATCCATGAAGGGCATAGGAAAGTGGTTTTTTTTCAGTACATGCATTTAATTTGCGGTAATCCATACACACCCTCCATCCAGTAACCGGTCTCATTGGAACAAGTTCATTTTTTTCGTTGGGGACCACAGTCATTCCTCCTTTCTTAGGTACACACTGAACAGGGCATACCCAACTACTATCGGCGATCGGATAGATTACTCCGGTATTCAACCACTTAATGATTTCCTTCTTCACGACCTCTTGCATAGGAGGATTTAAGTGTCTCTGGTGCTCAACACTTGGCTTATGATCAGGCATGAGTTGGATTTTATGAGAGCAAATACCAGGGGGAATCCCAATAATGTCTACAATAGTCCACCCAATAGCTCTTTTGAACCTTTTTAGCACTTTCACCAAACTCTCAACTTGTTGTTCATTCAGGTCTGAGCAATGATTACCGGCAAAGTGTCACCATATCCTAAGAATTCATACCTGATATGAGGTGGGAAAGCTTCTAGTTCTAGCTTTGGAGCCTCCACTATAGATGGTTTCGCGGGTGGGGACTCACAATTCTTCATATCTAACTCATATTTCTTCGGTTTAAATCGAACATCACCTCGATCAAGAGCCGCGACTAATGACTCATATTCTTCAATGCAATTGCTATCAAAATTCATTATCATTACCGCTAATGCTGCTACACCTAGACGTTCTTCTATTTGTGTCTCAGATGTCTCAACAATTTTGTAGGATATAACACATACCGATTGAAGATCACCACTCTGCCTCATGGACCTACAAATGTTAAAGGTCACTTCTTCATTGTTCAACCGAAATTTCATCTGCCCCTTTTCCATATCTACTAAGGTTCTTCCCGTAGCAAGGAATGGCCTCCCAAGAATAATGGGCACTTCGAAATCGACTTCACAATCAAGAATAACAAAATCTACCAGAAATATGAACGACTCCACTTGTACTAGCACATCGTGGAGTATCCCTATAGGACTTTTCACTGTTCGATCAGCCATCAGTAGCCGCATCGCAGTGGGCTTTGGATCACCCAAACCTAACTTCTTGTAAATCGAGAGGGGCATGAGATTTATGCTTGCCCCCAGATCACATAATGCTTTCGCAAAATGTAATAGCCCGATTGTACAAGGAATAGTGAACACAGAAGAATCTTCTTTCTTTTGTACCAGAGATCTTGTAGCAATAGCACTACAATGCTGCATTCTATCATCATCCTCAAAAGTGACCAATCTTTTCTTTGTAACCAGATCTTTCATAATCTTGGCGTAACCGGGCATTTGTTCAAAAGCTTCTACCAAAGGGACATCGATAGACAGTTGCTTCAACATTGTTATAAAACGCCGATATTTACCATTAATATCTACCACATTGTCATTACCTTTTTTCACCTTTTTCTCATTAGTCGGCATAAGTGGGTCAATGGTTTGCTTGCAACCGCGAGTAGTGATTGCCATACAATGTCCATCATTTTTCGGATTTTGGACAGTGTTGCTAGGAAGAGTGCCCGGTTGCCGTGTGTTCACAGTCGCAGATAATTGGGCCAATTGTAACTCAAGTTGCTTAATGGATATTGCATGTGTATCGAATTTTTGCCCAATAACCGCTAAATCATTCCTCAACTCTTTATTGTGCTCATCACTAGCATCGAACCTCCTCATCATTTTATGCAACATATCCTTAACTCGCGCCATACTACCTCCACCATCCCTAGGAGTAACTTCACGATTTTGAGGAGGAACATAGGGCCCATTCCTGTCATTTTTATTACCATAGTTACCCCTGTTGAAGTTGTTGTCGTGGTTGTAGTTTCCATCTCGGACATAATGACCCTCACGGTTGTAGTTACCATAGTTCCGACCTTGGTTACCTTGACCTTTGGCGCCAAATCTCCTGATTAGAGCCTTGGACACTTGGTCGGAAACCCCCCGTCTGCTCATTTACCGCATAGGAATCCTCCTCATAATAGCACTCACCATTTTGTGGCGGTGGTTTCGACAAGTAGTTGACTGCATTTATCTTTTCTGCACCCCCTGTGACATGTTTTAGTACCAACCCAAGCTCAGTTCTCATCTGAGCCATTTCTTCACGAATCTCATCTGTGGCTGGGTTGTGAGTGGACTACACTGCGAAGGTATTTCTCCCGGTATCTGACTTTCTAGTACACCAAGCTTTAATATTCCAGGAGATTTTCTCTAATTTTTCAACAATCTCAGCATAAGGACACTCCCCATAAGATCCACCTGCTATAGTGTCCAATACCGCTTTATTATTATCATCCTGTCCTCGATAGAAGTATTCCTTTAATGACTCATCATCTATACGGTGATTTGGGACACTTCTCAAGAACGAGGTGAATCTATCCCAAGAACTACTAATTGACTCTCCTGGTAGTGCCACAAAGTTGTTCACTTTGTCTTTGTGGTTTAGTTTCTTGGAGACCGGATAGTAGCATGCTAAGAAAACATCTGTTAGTTGGTTCCAAGTGAAAATTGAGTTGTACGGGAGCTTAGTGAACCATATAGCAGCCTCTCCCGTCAGTGAGAAAGGAAATACTCTGAGCCCTATTACATCCAAGTCGAAGTTAGGCCTCCCTACATAGCTTTTACACACTGCCCTAACCTTAGCTATATGGGCATGTGGATCCTCAGAAGGTAGCACTGAAAACAAACCTCTGGCAGTGAGCAGTTGCATCAGGCTACTAGTTACCACAAAGATGTGTCCTGGTGGTAGAGGGGGCAAGAAAAGTGGCCCATCGGAGTCTGTTATATTGTCATAGCCTCTGTAGTATTCTTGGGGCCGTTGAGCGGGATTTTGTCCCCTCTGTTGGTGTTCACCCGGAACATCGGGCAACAATTGACCATGAACATCAACCGGAGCTGGGATGTTTTGGTTTGGATCATCATCATTGATTCCCAAGTTTCGATTCATGTTGCGTAGTGTACTCTCTAATTCATGATCGTAGGGAAACAAGGGTTCTCTTCCTCTCCGTGTATTTGACATACACGGAAGATGGTTCTGCAACAATCAAAAACAATAAAACAAAGTGAATCAACTAAACTTTTGTAATAAGTTTAAACTAATCTAAAAGCTACTTTCCCCGGCAGCGGCGCCAAAATTTGATACGCTCCAACTTACTTCTCAAATAACAAGTAAAGTGGTCGTGTCAAGTAAATAACCCAACTAATGAGGTTGGGATCGTTCCCACGAGGAAAATAGTTTAGACTTAAGTTCAATCTATTATTACTATTGTTCAGTCAATTACTTCCTTGGAAAGCAAAAATGATAAAAGGGGGGGTTTCTATTTCTAAATAAATGAAAATAACTAGCGAAATTAAAGGAGACAACCAACAACTTCGAATGTTGGAGTTTAATCAATTAATCAAAGTAACTAGGGTTTACGTGTTCCCCACAGGTTCATAACTTGATAATTCTAACAATAACAATTCTTTCCTAATATCTTGCATGCAAAGTGATAAGTTATGTATTTCTAAATCCTTGGTTCGGCATCTAGAAAATTTCACTCCACACCTTGGTCCGGCTACGTGTGTTGCTATACTAACCCTAACCTTTACCTCATAGTAAGCATCGTATTCCATATTTGACTAAGTTATTACCTCGTACCAATCAATACTAGCCTATTTGAAGTATACACTAAATCTATGTTGATAATTCTTTTCCTATTATCTACCTCCTTGGTCCGGCAAGTAGCATTAAGGTGAGTTCTAACGTTGGCCATATGTTAATACTTCTAAGTGAAAGAACTATCAATACATGCAAGACACTATTCTAGAATTGTTATTTTAGTTAGGTTTTACCTCATTATTTGCCTATGGTTCCCACAACCCTAGTTATGGAGTTTAGTTACCCATAGTCATAATCACAATATTCATATATATGGTATAAGAATTCATGTACTTACTTCAATGAGAAAGAGTAAAATCCAAAAGTTTGCTTGATTAATCAACAAAACTCACCAACAATCAATTAAAAGAATCTCAAAATAATCAAGAATCTCACAAAAGGTCTAAAAAATAATCAAGAGTCTAACACTAATCAAGGGCCTAACTAAATATCCAGAGTCTAACCTCAAAAATGAGGTTTTTTGAACTATTTATAGAAAATAAAAACCTAATTAAACAAGGACTCTATTTGCTGGAAATCTATCAAAATGCGGCTGGGTCGACAAACCTCGCGACAGATCGTCGTGGTCACGACGGGCCGTCATGGATTCCGTCGTCCCATACTTGTGCAATTTCTTCTTCTGCTCTCTTCATTACCCTCGACGGCAGGTATGACGGATTGTCAGAGGCACAACGGTCTGTCGAGGGTCTCCATTCCAAAGCACTTGAACTCTTGGAATATGGGTACATGGACTACTTCTCTGATCTTCATGACGAACCTGCGGGACGGACCGTCAACCCCACACTTGGTCAGACTTCCCCATCTTCCTTCAGCAGCTGCACTACGCTGCCACCTACGGAGCGTCACAAGCTTCGTAGGTGGTCTCTTCTGCATTTCTTCGCTCAAAAACCTCCTTATTCATCTCTGGACAGATTTCCTGCAAATAAGGAGAAACTTATATAAAAATTAGCACAAAAAGGCTTTTGGACACACTAAACTTAAGGAAAAAGTATTTATAATACAGTGAAACCACGGTATATCAACTATACTCCAACCAATTATGATATATATAATCAAAACATTCATGATTTAAATTACGCATTTATCCATAAATATTTGTTTGAAGATAATCTTGCACCGCAAGACGAGATTGACAAAGACCATTCAAAAGGTATGCTCTTCTAATAACATCATGGTGGTTTGGATGATAGTTCAATATTGATGTTCTTTCACCTGGATCAAACTTTAAAGAACTCAAATCAAATTCTTGAGAAGAATCTAATGACACTTCTGAATGATTGGTATTTTCTTTTTATTAGATTGAGTATGACTTTGAGAGGCTAATTTTGATTTCGGTACTAGTGTAAAATACTTCTTTACTGAATTTGAAGACTGAATTGTAAAATAAAAATTTAGTCAGAACTTACAAAATTAAATATGCAATTAGAACCAAAACAAAATTATAGACAACGAACAAAGGTTTGAATCTCATAAGTAAAAGTTAATGTCCTCTAATCAAATGTTGAATGTCCATAACAAATATATAAATCAACAAATAAGCCCAAACAAATAAAATTATAACTTTTATAATCAGCGAATAGAAATGAAATTTTCATATGAAAAGTAAAAAATTGTTAAGAGAAGTGAATATCTGAGTTTAATAACTAAATAAAATAGCACCTCAACAAATACCAAAATCAAAGCATAGAATTCTGGAATTTTTTTTAAAAAAAAAAACAAAAAAGAGAACTTACTGAGGTTGCCATAAAAAATGGAGCCTGAAGGAGAGAATGAAATTGATCCATGAAGACGGAGGACAACCACTCCTCCACCAGTGGCAGCAAGTAGCAAAAGCAACGTCGGGATAGCACCAACAAGCAATGAGCAGCAGCAAAAGGGAAGTTGAACGAGAAAGAATACGAAAAATATAATATTGCAATCCCTATAAAAGAGAGGTTTTTTTATTTGTTTGACCTTATTTTAAACATAATTTTAAAAATTAATTTATCACTTAAAAATGGAGCCGTTAAGTGTATTTATTAATTAAGAAATGATTAAAAGTAAAGACTGAAGCCTGCAAAATCGCTAAAAATTACAAAATAAAAAACGTTGTTGCCTGCAATCACTGCGGCGACACAAAGCCCACTTAAGCTAAATCTTGAACCCCATCAACTGTTGGGCTATGCCTTCGTTATATATTCAGGTGGTTCAATTTTATCTATACACACGTACTAAAAAATCGATATTATATATATAGTATGATTTTTTTACTGAGTAGGTTTGGATAAACTCCCTGGAAACACTGTACGAGATTGAAGTTCATCAGGGGAAGAAATCGAACAAGAAGTTGACATTTATAACAAATTGAAGAAGAAGAAAATTGATATTCTAAACCTTCTCTAGATCGTGCAATAAATTGGGGAAAATAAAGTGTTTATTTGACAACAATGTTTTAGGGCTATTTTAATTAGCTGGGATGAGTCTTTTGTATTGGGTCGGATCAGATGGGCGAGTATAATAACTATTGGGGTGGGTTAAGTCAAAATGGGTTGGTAATGAGTGGGTTTAAATTTATAATAAATAGTTAAATTACAACCAATGGTTGAGTGCACATAATTTAAAAGTATTATTTAGTTATTTTATTTAGTGTTACGTTAATGAAGGGGGTAAAATTGGACCCAAAGGTGGATGGGAAGGGTATTTTGGGGTTAATAGGTGGATGGGGGTATTTGTGTACCATTTTCAATACTTTGAGGGTATTTTAGACCCGTTTTGATCAATTAATAGCTAGCATGTTAAATAACTGAGTCACTTTTATGCATTTTTTTGCCACTATTTCATGACATCTTATTTGAAAGATAAAATTAATAACTCATTTTTGTGCACCTAATATTTGTTGTCTTGACAATTTTTGCAACAATAAACTTTTTTTAATAATCTTTCTGCCATTTTATAATTAGTGATGACTAAATCTGCGCTCTCTAATAATTTTCTGGCAACTCAAAATGTCTCTAATTGTTATTTTATTAATTGTTAATTGTGTTATGTGCATACACTTGAGCATGAGACCTTTCGCTAATTATGTATGTTTACTAGTATACTTATAACTAAAACCTAGAGGCTAATTTGAGATCTACATGTTAAATGTTCGTCCTATCTATTATTGCTTGGTGTCTAGGGGGCCTAATTTGGAGCCTTTATTTTATTTTAGTTTAAAACCTCCCTAGCTATAGTCCAATGCCTCTCGAGTATTAAGAGGGAACTCTAGGCACCTTGAAGGATGTTATGCATGCAGAAGGTGGGGTAGGGGTAATTAGGCCCTTATGGAGATGATAGAACTCGACTCACGCTTAAAAGGACAAACTTTTGTTTTGTCTTTCCAAATATTAAGCCGGCCGAATAATAAAGTTGAGTGCTGATCCATAAAGTTTGTGGGTTTCGGGGTCTCCCTTTCCCTTTTCATACTACTCCTCCATTTAAAAAGAATAACCTCATTTTCTTTTTAGTCTGTTTAAAAAAGAATCACCTTTTTTTTAACAACTTTTCACGTGGCATGTTAAGGGCACAAGATTAAAAGGCAATTTTGTACATTTGACATAACGTTAATTTAGGACCACGGGATCAAAAGTCTACTTTATTTTTTAAAGTCCGTGCCAAGTCAAACTAGACCATTCTTTGTGAAATGGAGGAATTATATGTTTTTATAATTATAATTATTTGGGGTAGTGTTATAGAAATAAAAATTGATTCGCCTATATGATTGTATAATTTCTATCTCCTAGCTTATCTCTTTATTAATTGCCTACTATTTGTTTATTATTTATTATATCACATTATTTTTACATGCTTAACTAATTAATTAAAACACCCAAAGTAACCTTAATTTTTCAATGGTAGTTATCACCAAGCAAACATGTTAAAATTAAAGAACCAATAAATAAAGTAACCTTAATTGCTGCTTGTAACCCCCACATATATTTCATGATATACGATCGAGACCCACATTTATGGACCCCGAGGGATGCTAAACACCTTTCCTCGAAGTAATTTGAAACCTTACATGATCTCTGGTGTGTTGACTTCTAGTTAGACTAGTTAGGTTATATAGGTGCCCTAACGAGACTTAGTTTGTTAGATGAAGACTCTTCACCCAAATCCCAAAAAGATATGTTAGGTCATGCACCAAAACCCATTTTTACAAAGAAATTACACACGAGAAAATAGTGATTCCACCGGAGAAACCCCACGTACTTAGCACAATACATTTCCCACCCGATAAGCTTGACAGAGCACATTTGCTTGTGGAATTTAGGATCTGCAATGCCATTGAACATCTCAAACTTTGGAAGCTCGTATCCTTCAGGTATTTCCATGTCGAGGTGCATGCACAAATCTTCTTACATTAGTCCTCCCAACCTCTTACTTACATCCACATGTTGCAACCTGGTGGCCTAGTTATCTAATCTCTCTGTCAGATTTTTTATCAGAATGTCCTTTTGGGAGAGCTCTAATTTATGGTAATCATGGGTCATGAGTGAGGTTTCTACATATATGGAGTTGAATTTGTTATTCCTAGGAGAATATATGTTTTCATTTTGAATTGCTTTTGGAATGGTTGGCTCAGTTTTTGGTGGTACTGGTAAAATGGGATTTGGGTATTTTGGGCGTGAGGCGGTGGGAAGATATTTGGATGAGTGTGTTCAGGCATGGATGGATATATTGCTTGGAGGATTGTTTGGCATGGTTGTTTTTTTAGTGTGAGGAGGATTGTCTATACTTCTGCCAAATTGGGTTGCGAGATAAATCAATAGCTTGACCAAGTCGCGCATGTGCGTTACTACTTCTTCCAATTTTGAAATCTTGCGTTCACGTTGTAGGAGAAGATCAGTTAGAAGGTTCCATCTTCCCTTTCGTTGGTACTATTATTGTCAACCATTTTATCCATATCTCTGTAGTTTTCTCTTTGAAGAGGAGGACAAGGGGACCATAGCAAAATCAAGCAAGCAAAAAACAACATCAACAACTGGACATCAACTAAATCTAGACCTCGACGGGAATCTAAGTTGCTTTGGAAGACGTTTTTATATCAAGTTTTAACAAGTTTTTAATACACCGTTTCCAATTCTTTGTTATTCTTTGTAAATGCCAGTATTATGCAACTTTTGAGTTTGCAATCAATAAAGTTATTTTTCCCATTTATTTAATATCTTATAGTTATTTGTGCATTATTCTCTTTTTCTGTAAATTTGTTATAAAAATATTGAATATAAGACTAGGACAATTAATAGAATATGCAACATAACATTAATGACTTAGGAGAGGTTGAATAAAGTTAAGTACCCAAAAAATCAATTATAAGGGTTGAGCAATTTCATAAAAAACCCCAATTTGAACATAGTGTAAACAAATGTGGTAAATCTAGGAAATTAAGAGATACACAAGAGACCCGAGTAAGCTTGATTTGAGTATGAAAATAAAAGAAGAAATATCAAAGCAATTAGATTTTGAAATCCTTCAAGTAACGAAGTATCCAACCTGGCTAGCAAATGTCGTTCAGTGCCTAAGAAAAAGGGAAATGTCAGAGTTTTTATGGATTATTGGGATCTCAAAAAAGCTAGTCCTAAGGATAATTTTCCATTTCCCAACATATACATACTGATTGACAACTGTGCTAAGCATGAAACACAATCATTCGTAGATTGCTTCACTAGGTATCACCAAATTGAGATGCACAAGGAAGATGCTGAGAAAACGCCTTCATCAGACTATGAGGTGTCTACAGACACAAGGTAAAGCATTTTGGGTTAAGAATGTTGCGGCTACATACATGAGAGAAATTACTACTTTGTTTCACGACATGATCCATAATCAAAGCCATTCGTGATGTTCTTCCGCAGAAGAGTAAGACGGAGGTAAGGAGTTTCTTGGGACAACTTAACTACATTAGTCGTTTCATAGCCCAGTTAACAATCATTTATGAGCCTATTTTCAAGCATTGAAGAAGGATATAGGGGTAAAATGGACAAATGAATGTCAACAAACATTTGACATGATCAAAGATTATCTATTCAATCCTCTTGTGTTGGTTCCACGAGAATCTGGTAGGCCATTGATGTTATACATATCGGTATTGGATAATGCTTTCATCTGCATTTTGTGACAACATGATGAAACATGAGAGAAGGAGCAGGTTATATATAACATGAGAAAGAAATTCACATTATATGAAGCTCGATACTCTCTATTCGAGAGTACTTATTATGCTCTAACTTGGGTCACCCAGAAGCTGCGACACTACCTCTCCTAACATACTACTTATCTTATTTGAAGGATGGATCCTCTGAAGCATACCTTTAAAAAGCCCATGCCTACAGGTAAACTTGCTAAATAGCAGATACTAATGAGCGAGTTTGACATAGTGTATTTTACACAAAAAGCATTGAAGGCACATGCATTAGAAGATCATATGGCGGAAAACCCTATAAATGATGATTATAGACCATCGAAGACTTACTTCCCGAACAAGGAAACAACTTTCTTGGGGAATACATCTATGAATAATATAATGGTTAGAAAATGTTCTTTGATGGAGATTTGAACTTGAACGGATCCGACATCGGAGCTGTTTTGATCTCAACAATTGGGAACCGTTATTCGGTATCAGCAAAACTTAGGTTTCTTTGCTCAGACAATATGGCATAATACGAAGCTTTCATATCGGGACTCCTATGGGCGATTGACTTGGATTTCCAAAACATTCTAATAATAGGAGATTCAGACTTGTTGATTCACCAAGTTTGAGTTGAATGGGCAATCAAAAATATAAAGTTGTTGCCATATTTGAAGTGTGTGCATAGTTATGCAAAAGGTTCATCAAGACAGAATCCAAGCATGTACCAAGGATCCATAATGAGTTCGCAGATGCCTTAGCAACTTTGTCTTCCGTGCTTAAACACCCTGATCATAATTATATTCATCATATTTACATCCACATATATGAGCAGCCAACATATTGTTTCCATGTAGAGTAGAGCTTGATAGAAAATCCTTGGTATAATGACATTTGAGAACATTTGAATAACGATGAGTATACTGAAGATGCAACAAGTGTACAAAAGCACACAATTCGGAGGTTAGCGAATCAATTCTATCTAAGCGGAGAAACCCTTTATAGGAGGAACCCCGACTTGGGTTTGCTAAGATATGTAAAAGCTGGAAAAGACAATTATTTTGATTGAAGAAATGCATGCATGAACTTTTGGTCCTCACAAAAACGATTTACATTGACAAAGATGATTTTGAGATCGGTATTTTTGGCTAACTATGGATACAAACTGTATTCTCTATGTTCAAAAATGTCAGCAATGTAAGACTCATACAGACATGATCTATGTTCCTCCCAACAAACTCTATCTTACTAGTTCACCTTGGCCATTTGCAACTTGGGGCATGGACATCATTGGTGCGATCGAGCCATAAGGATACAACGGACACATATTTGCTATTGACTACTTCACCAAGTGAGTCAAAAAGCCACCTTGCACAAATCATTAACAAGGAAGGTTGTGGATGACTTTGTCAAAAATAACATTATATGTAGGTTCAAGATTTCTTAGTGAATAATCACTCACATGGAACCAACCCAAAATTGTGAGCTAATGAGATCATTGTGTGAGAGGTTCAAGATAAGTCATCGCAATTCTACAACAGATACATCACATATGAATGGAGTTGTTGAGGCTGTAAACAAGAACATCAAGAGGATATTGCACAAGATGATCGATAATCACAAACATTGACATGAAAAAACTACCCTTTGCATTAGTGGGATATCGTACTGCCATCAACACTTTTATTGGGCTATACCTTATTTTCTTGTATATGGTAATGAAGTGGTGATACCAGATGAGGTAGAGATATCATCTCTAAGGATTATTGAAGAAGTAGATCTAAGTGATGCTAAATCGATACAAGTTCGGGTAGATTATGTGGAATTAATAGATGGAAGAAGGATTAACGTCGTTTTTCAAGGACAACTATATTAAAATAGAATGTCCAGAGCTTTCAACAAGAAGGTTAGACCTAGACATTTCTCACCTGGGCAACTATTTTTGAAGCGGATTTTCCCAAATTATGATGAAACAAAGGGTAAATTCTCACAAAAATTGCAAGGTCCATACACAGTCTCTTGGGTATTGACCGGCGGAGCATTCATACTTGCAGAAATGGATGGAGAAGTTCGGCCGAAACCTATCAATTTAGTTGTTGTGAAGAGATATTACATCTAAGTTTGCTTCATGTTCTTTTATTTTGTATTTAGAACTCAGTCAGAGACCTGATTCCTATTAAGAGGGGAGAGTAGGCACTCTTATAGAGTTCGGTCATATCATAGTAAAATTTTAATTTTTCCCTTTATTGTGTAACTGGGGCAATATTTTTGAGAGGGTCTCAAAAATTATATCAAAGAGATCTCTCCTTGCAAACCTCGAGACTAGGCAAAATTTTTGAGAGGAACTCAAAAATTTCATCAAAAGCATTAACTGGGCAAAATCTTAGAGAGGGTCTCAAAAATTCCCTAATGAGCATTTTCTGCACAAATCAAGACTGGGACAGAATTTTTGAGAGGACTAAAAAACTTTAAGCAATCTAGCTACAATCTTCAATAAAGATAAGAATAATAGAAATGCTACTGGATCAAATGTTGTAAAGACTCAAATTGGGCCATGGTCAAAGATTCAACAGTACTTTTTATAAATAATTTAAAAAGCTTTTTCAAAACTTCTTTCCTCCTATTTTTACATTCTCTCCAAAGCAAATGTACAGAAAGGTCTGGATGGCAAGTCAAATGGATCATGTCGGTCCAAGCAGATCAACTTCCCCCATTTATAAACTAACAATTTTTCTTTGAATGCAAGAAAGACATGTAAATATACAAAAAGGAACTTCAACACTCCTTACAAAATTCCGAGCTCAAAAATTCGTCAACAAATGACACTCGATCCTTCCAATAAGGCAAAGGTCTATGCCCTCAATCTACTATTATGCATGCGTCCAAAATTTGCATTGAGCTCGAAGATCGTATTGAGCCTGAAATTTGCATTGAACTCTAAGATTGCACTGTGCCCAAAGACTGCATTGAGCCCAAAATTTTCATTAAGCCCGAAGATTGCATTGTGCCCAAAGAAAACATTGAGTCGGATAATCATATTGTGCCTGAAATTGTATGAGCTCGAGTATTGTATAAGACCGAGAACTGCATGTGTCCGAGAACAACAATGAGACCAAAGACTGCAATGAGCCTGAGAACTACATACATATATACAAAGTTACTATCGAATCACTCCACAAGATGCTCGAATTACAACAAAACATATACACTTTCTTTACTCATCGTTTATATTCCGAAGGCATCATAGTCCAAAGGCATCATTTTCATGGCCTGCGAACATTATTTAATGTCCTAAGGAATTACATTTTGCTTATCATTTATATTCCTAAAGTGTCATAGTCCAATGACATCATTTCATGGCCTAAGGATTTAATTTTTGCTTATCATGATTTGAAAGTGTTATAGTCTAAGGGCATCATCTTTCATTGCCCACAAACAACATTTTCATGACCTGCTGATCATGACTCTAGATATCATAGCCTAAGACATCTCTTCATAGTCTTAAGGCAAATATCATGGTCGATATGAGAATTTGTGTTGTGTTTACATTTACCATTTATGTGATATCTATCTACTCTAATATGTATTGACGTCATATTATAAGAACCAGGTTCGCATAGACTAATTTTATAGACACAGCCAATCGCGCTCTTAGCTACAATCATCATTGCTTACATCTATCGCAACAAAGGTCTTATAAAATTCATTGCTACTCGTATTATCGTTTTTCATTTGATCCTTGGCTACTCATATTATTGCTTCTAATCGGATCCTTCGCTCTGGAAATCGCTCTGTCATGTCATGCCTTTCTCGCTACTCTAATCATCCATTCAAATCGATATTATTCCCGTTCAAACATCATACCGTTTTTTAAATTTTTGGAGCTTCAATTGTTCATAAATATACAACTCCACAAGAATTGATTCTCGTAATACCAGAGATATGCAGGCGACTTAACCAAAGTCTCTATCGTATCCCAGCTCAATTTTCTATCATTTCAATCGATCCCATTGACATCTCTTGTCGGTTGGACAAAATCGACTACTAAGTCAACGTTGATTGCTCGACAATTCACCGTTGTTCTCAAGAAACCAAGAAGCAGTTGTTTACATCCAATTTTGATCGACCTTTAACCCTTTTTGGGAATGTTATTCGATTAATTATGCATTTTAAAAACATATCTCAAGTCCAAATTTCTAATCGATTTTGTCTAAAATTATATATTATTAAGGTTTTTTATTATTATTAAATAAATTATAGTTAAACTACAAATAATTATTTTACTCAAAAATATTTTGAAATTAAAGTGATATTTAATATATAAAAAATATTTTAACATTTGTAGCATTTAATTGAACAATATTTCTTCAAATTTGCACAAAGTCATTTAAATTGTAGAGTATTTTATTTTAATTTATTTCAATTACAACCTATTCATTATTGTCTTTTAATTATAGTCATCCTTTCATTTCAATCTAACCAGTTTTATTGCAATTTCGGTCATTCCAAATCCACTCCAACTCTCATCCCATCTATCCATCCTTAAATTAAATCATGATCGAATCCTAGCCCTTCATCTCTTATAAAATCAACGGACATGATCGGTTCTTCTAACTCTATCCTATTTTAATCCAAAAAGAACTCAACCCTATTTTCACTCTCATTCTCCATCATCTCTCCAAAAGCGCTGCAACCCTCTCCTCTGCATCCTTTCTAGTTCCGGTTAGAAGCAGGAGGTGGAGTACCACTAGTTAACGCCCCTTCCCTCTCATCTACTCTCTCCTACGAGAAAGCAAAAGTCATCTACTGGTGAAACAACAAGCAATTCTGACGACGCGAGCCATCGGCGAGAGCGCGAAACCAATATCAGTTGCGACCGGCGAAGAGCTCCAGCAAAGCAACAACACTTTGGCAAGTAGTCGCGAGCCACCACCAACAGCAGTTGTGGCCAATTACCAGCGAAACTCCATGGGAACGATAGCTTCGACCAGCGACGCAACAACAACGACGAGGTTGTTCAAGATTAAAATCCCAGTCATGAAGACAAATGTTCAACAAATACATCTAGATAAGTTTTCGATTAATTCAAAAGCCTGCATTTTCAATTCTTTGGTGATTTTCATTTAAGTGGGTATGTTTAAGTTGAATTTCACATATCCTCTTATTTTAATGGCAGTTTCTGTGATTAATATATAATGATTTTAGTTTTCTTGTGAAAACATGTTTAGGCTGCGATTCTCTATTCAAGGTTTTGTTCATCACTTCTATCATGATCTGGCTGTAATTTGTGAAGTTTATTATAGTATACTGGTTTTAATGAGTCTGTGCTCTAACATATGGGTTGCACATTCTTGTTATTTATATAATAAAGTCTAGTGTATGATTTTCTTTGATTAATTTCTTCTTTCTAAAATAATTATTGGTTTTTCCTTGATATTTTACATTGCTGATTTGTCGCCTATGTATGTGAATTATACTGGTCATCTCTTTCCTCATATTTGGCTATTAGAAATTTTAAATTATTCCATTATCTGTTATACCTTGTTAATTATGCGTTCAAGGTCCTTTAATTAAGCCGAGATATTAGACTATCGATTTAACGTGCTTTATTTACTATCCATATGGTAAGATTTTTATTTAATAAATTATTTCTATCACCGTAAAACTCTTTTTCATATTATTAATTGGTGGATTGCTTTAGATTTCCTTAAATATTTGTCTTGACAGTTTCTTACTTGTTTATTTATGGTAATCTAGCAATAAGTGATTATTTGACTTGCGTGACTATTGCTTTCCTTATTCATGCTGACCGGTTCTTACTTTATTATTGTAACTCTTAATTATTTCCTTTTCTTATTGAGTTTGTCATATATTTGGTAAAAGTAAATTAATAAATGTGATTTGGCCTTTTTAAAATAAGAAAAATATTAATTGATTCCCTTCAATTCTTTTTCCTTTATTGGCTCGTCTTTCAGAGTCTATAAAAAGGGTTCCTCCCTTCATTATTTATTCATCTTGATATTTGCTCCCATAATTGAAATACAAAAAGAAAACATATTATTCTTTGCTTGAAAATAATTTCCGGTGAACTTTTGAGAAGTATTTGTTGTGTTTGGGTCGAATAGTGTGGAATCAATTTGTCTTCATTGCTGATTATTCTTTAATTGGTTAACTTGTTAATATCTTTCAGACATATATTTAATTTTTCCATCATTATTTACTTGTTGTTAGGTATAAAACAAAAAATGGATTTTGAAAAATAAAGAAAGTATCCAAGTTAGTTTTCTTCGCCTTTTCTATAAGCATGATTCTATATATGTGACTTTAATTGTGTAATAAGTTGCCCAAAATAAATATATGTATGTATTATCCTATATTAGTGTAAATGGATGTTATTATTATTTTTTGGTATTACTCGTAGTGTATTGCTTCTTTCGATTAGCAGGATTTGGAAAACTTTGAATTATATTTAAAGAGTCGCCAGGGGATGGATTTTCGGAGCGGGACCAATTGTTTTAAGTTCATATTTCAATTTTTTATTCATCGTTCTCTCTATTTAGTTTTGTAACAATCTTGTAGTAAACGCTAAAACTCTATATGAAATAACTTGGAGAACGCCTAAATGGGGAAGAGGATATATGTGTCGCGGCCACTTCAAATAAATCAATTAATTGCTAGCATGTTAAATAACTGAGTCGCTTTTATGTATTTTTCTTCCATTGTTTCATGACATCTTACTTGAAAGAAAAATTAATTACTCATTTTCTTCACCTATTATTTGTTATCCTGATACAAGTCTACTTAAAATTAATTACTGCAACGATAAACTCTTTTTTAATAATATTTCTGTTATTTAAAAATCAGTGATGACTAAAATCTGCTCTTTGTGATAATTTTATGGCCATTCAAAATCTGTCTAAAAAAGAACTACTATACGTTGTAATTTTCTGTCCATTTTAATTGTTATTTTAAGTATTGTCAAATATGTTTATGTACATATTTGAATATATTACCTTTCACTAATTATATGTGTTTGCTAGCATGGTAATGATTAAAATCTAGAGGCCAACTTGAGATCTATGTGGTAAATGCTCGTCCTATTTGTTTTTGCTTGGTGTCTAGTGGGTCCAATTAGGAGCCTATATATTACTTTAGTCTAATCCCTCCCTAGCAGAAGTCCAATGCCTCTTCGATACTGAGTGGGGACACTAGGAACCTTTTAGGACGTTATGCATGTGGAAGACGGGTATGGGTAGTTATACGAAGATTATGAAAATTGACGCATGCTTAAAATGACAAATGTTGGTTTTGTCTTTCCGAATATTAAGTCGACGAATAATAAACTCGTGTGTTGATCTGTAAAGTCTGTGGGTTTTGGAGTCTCCCTTTCCTTTTTCCTTCTGTGTGTTTTTTATAATTATAATTTTTTGGGGTAGTTTAATAATAATAAAAATTGATTCGCCCATATTATTCTGCAATTTTTGTCTCTTTGCTTATCTCTTTATTAGTTGTTTAGTATTTGTTTGTTATTTATTATATCACCTAGTTTTGCATGTTTAACTAATTAATTAAAATAATTAAGTAATGTTAAATGTTTAATGATAGTTATCACCTAGAAAACATGTTTAAATTAAATAACCAATAAATGAAGTGACCTTAATTGCTACTTGTAACCCCACATAAATTGCATGAGATACATTAGGAATCCACATTTTTGGACTTAGAAGGATGCTTAACACCCTCCCTTCAAGGTAATTTGAACTCTTACCTCTGGTTTGTTGACTTCTAGCTAGGCTAGTTAGGTTAGATAGGTGCCCTAACACACCTTAATTTTTTAGGTGTCGACTTTTCAATCCACCCAACCCCAAAAGAGTTGTTAAGTCGTGCACCAAAACTCGTTTTTCTGAAGAAGAAAAATAGAGCGCGATGGAATGACGACCGCTGATGGGGAAACCCCATGTACTTAGCACAACACATTTCCCACCCCTACAAGTTTGTGACATTACATATGAAGGTGGGATTTGAGATCTCCAATGCCATTGAACATCTCAAACTTTTGAAACTTGTATTCTTCGGGTAGTTCTATGTTGGGGTGCATGCACAAATCCTTGTAGCTCAGTCCATCCATCCTCTTGATTCCTTCAAGATGTTTCACCCTGTTGGTCAAGTTACCTAATCTCTCAATCAGGGTTTTCTTTATCAGAATGTCATTTTGAGAGGACTCTTATTCATAGTAGTTATAGGTCACCAGAAGGGTTTTCACATATATGGGATTGTTGTTGTTATTTTCAAGAGTATAAGAAGGGTTCGCATTTGGAATGGTTGGGTTAGTTTGTTGATAGTAGTGGTAAAATGGGATTTGGGTATTTTAAGCGTGAGGTGGTGGCAAGATGTTTGGATGTGTGGGTTCAGGTCGGAATATATTGGTTGTAGGATTGTTTGGAATTGTTGTTTGGTTAGTGTGAGAAGGATTGTCTATATTTTCACCAAACCAGGTTTCGAGAGAAATCAATATCTTGACCAAGTCGCGCATGTGAGCTACTTATTCTTCCAACTCTAAAATCTTATGTTCAAGTCTTAGGACAAGATCACTTGGAAGTTGCCCTCCCTTAAAAGTTTCTTCCCTTTTGTTGGTGCCATTGTTGTCAACAATTTTACCCTTGTCTCTATAGTTTGTTCTTTGAATAGGAGGAGAACGGGACCTTAGCAAAAGTAAGAAAGCAAATATCATTTTCAACAACTAGACCTCAACTCTATCCAGACCTCGTCGGGCATCTGGGTAGCATTGGAAGAAGTTTTTCTATCATGTTTTAAGAACTTTGCACTAAAGAATTTAAATTTTAGTTCTTCGTTATTGTTTTTAAATGTAGTATTATGAAACATTTGCGTTTTTAATCGGAAATTTTCTTTTTCCATCTATTTAGTATCTCATATTTATTTGTGTGTTATTCTCTCTTCCAGCAAAATCTGTTATAAAAATGTTGAATTTAAGACTATGACATATAATTAGACTGTACAACTTAACATTAATGACTTAGAAGCGATCCAACAAAGTGAAGTCCTCAAAGAATTAATCAGAAAAGTTGAGGAATTTGAGGGTAAACCCAATCCGAACTTAGTGGAAACAAAGGTGGTAAATCTGGGAAATTTAATGGCAACACAAGAGACTCGAGTAAGCATCCATATGGAGGAACATGACAAGAAAGAGTATACCGAGTGTATCATGGAAAATAAGGATATTTTTGCCTAGTCCAATGCAAACATGATAGGCTAAGCACTTCAATTGTAGCTCATCAATTGGCCACTGATGTAACTTGTCCTTCTGTGAAGCAGAAACTTAGAAAATACAAGCCTGAGTTGAGTCTGAAAATCAAAAAAAATATCAAATCAATTATATGTTGGATACCTTGAAATGTAAGAGTTTGTTTGGTTTAACATACACATACTGATTGACAACTATGCTAAGTATGAAATCCAATCATTCGTGGATTGCTTCACTGATTATCATCAAATTGAGATACACAAGGACGATGCTGGAAAAAAATTGCCTTCATCACACCATAGGGTGTCTACAACTACAAGGTAGTGCCTTTTGGGTTAAAGAATATTGAGGCTACATCCATGAGGGCAATGACTACTTTGTTTCATGACATGATCTATAAGAGAATTAAAGTTTATGTTGTTGACGTCATCATCAAGTCAAAGAAGGGTCGAATCATCTGGATGATTTGCGAACCTTCTTTGGCAGACTACATAAGTATATTAAGCTTAATCCTACAAAATCTATCTTCGGTTTTCCCGCTGGAAAGTTTCTAGGTTTCATTGTCAATCATCGAGGTATAAATTCGATCCATCAAAAATCAAAGTCATTGTGATCTTCCTCCACCGAAGAGTAAGAAGGAGACAATGAGTTTTTTGGGATAACTTAACTACATTAGTCATTTCATAGCCCATATATTGTCATTTGTGAGCCTATTTTCAAATTGTTGAAGAATGATATTGCGATGAAATAGAGAAATGAATATCGACAAGCATTTTACAAGATCAAAAATTATTTGTCCAATCCTCCTATGTTGGTTCCACCTGAATCTGGTAGGTCATTATTGTTATACATATCGGTATCGGATAATGCTTTCATCTACATTTTGGGACAACATAATGAAACGGGAAAGAAGAAGCAGGCAATTATTAAATAAGCAAGAAATTTACATCATATAATGCTCCATACACTCTACTGGAGCGTACTTGTTGTGATCTAACTTGGGTTTCCCAGAAGTTGCGACACTACCTTTTCTTGATTACTACTTATCTAATTTCAAGGATGGATCCTCTAAAAGTATATCTTCAAAAACCCATGCCTACAGGTAAGCTGGATAAATTGCAGATACTATTGAGCGAGTTTGACATAGTGTATGTTACACAAAAAGTTGTGAAGGCACAAACACTAGCAGATCATATGGTTGAAAACCTTGAAGATGATGATTATAAATTATTAAAGACTTACTTCCCGCATGAGGAAGTAGCTTTCGTGGCGGAAGACTCTCACGCCCCGAGCTATACTTGAGACGCGGACATGGGACCTAACACCACAAGTGAATCCTATCTAACTCTATTGGCATGATCATAAACATACTAAAGATAATAAACTGATACGGAAGCTAAATCATAATTGAAAAGAAAAGATGGGAATGTAACACTCCGAAAGTCCATTACCTAAGATAGAGCCTCATATGATGAAATAAACTTTAAAACACCGTTTCTAAGCCTAAAATAATGTTAATAAACAATTTAGGAAGTTTTAGAGTCAAGGCGTTAAGATACGTCCATGACGTCCGAAAACTAGCTAATCAAACTAGTTGGCGTCCCTATGTTTGGTGAAGATTTGGGAGGGTTATATAAAGTCTAAAACTAGTAAAAATACTTTAAATATGAAGAATGTATTATAGAGGGTCTAAATTTTTTATATGACTCCCCAAGGACCATCCGAAGGGTCCTTGAGGAGGACTCCAACATGGGCAGGCAGGCTGTCGCGCGCGACAAGATTTAGAGTGAATAATGTTGATATACATTACCCTAGGCAGTCCATGAATGATATAAAATAGATAAAACAAACCTATCAATCAATACATTCTCCAATTCCCATCAATTTATAAGCAAGATCCAAGATTTGAGGAAATTGAGGAAAGGACATGATCTATATGAAACTGCATAAATTAACATAAATTAACCAACATTATACACTTAATTAGTAAAATGAAGTAATAAAGTAAACACTAACTAGGGTGACTTAAGAGGTTTGATTTAGCCTAAGTAGGGGTATGGGACTCTACCTATGCCTTGCACTAGTTTGCCTTGAGGGAAGCCTTAGGAGGTTTTTCTTATGTTCTTATGATCCTATAAAGTGAATGTTAGGCATATGTTGACTTTACATGTTAATGATCATATATGATGTTAGTTTCATTTATGAACATGCTATTGGTCGATATTGATAAATATGATGATGACTACTATTGGTGCTATGTTATATAGAGTTAGACATTACTTGTGATCCTTTGTTTGATTTACTTGATTGAGTAAGGTTATGGGGCTTTGCTAGGTCATTGTACTTGTAGGCTAAAGGATGGATTACGAGTAAGGGTCTTTTTTATGTGATGAAGTTATGAACTCTATACATGTTAACTTGACTATTACTTGTTGAGGTTGGTCTTGTGTTGTACATGGGTTTGCCTTATGGATTATGAAATTGTTGGTGTATATGGGTTCATGATTTGTGCATGAGGATTTTCAAAATACTTTAGCATGGTTTTGAACAAATGTCCTCTTTAGAATGATTTCAATTATTGCGTGTGCATATACTCTTACTTAGTACAAGTGTGTACTAACCCATATTTTATGTTAAGTACAGATGTAGGATCCGACCGTGGAGCTTTTAGAAGGCCTTTGAAGACTACTTGCTCACCTTCCGAGGATGATGTCATTATTAAGCTATTGATGTTGTTCTAGTTAAAATGCTCCTAGTTCTTTCCTTTTCATTTGAGATTGTCTGTTATATAAGCCTATATGAGGCTCTTTATTGGGTTAAGCACAATTGTTGTATTCATTTTAGATGGTTTTAATATGAGACGTATTCTAGACTTCTTATAAATCTATACTGCTATATTATGTATGTGAAATAAAAGTAGAAGCTATGTATTGCTTCTTATACGAGGAGTTTATGTATACTCTCTAATTATATACTAAGTGTAAGAGAGAGGTCTAAGTAAACCTCAATGTAGATATAGTTAAAAAGTTTTAAATTTTCCGCTGATTTAACCTATGAAATGCAATGACGAATGTTAAGAGTTTAGTCTTAGTCCTCTTTGAGGACGATGACACTAGTTATTTATAGGGGGTGCTCCTCGGATGTAACAGGGAATACCCAGATACAATGACTAAGATATTTGAAACTGATGAGTTAAATATGAAGAAAATATTAACTGAATATTAAGATGAAACTAATTATGTCTAAAATAAGCCTCTAACTTACTAGAAATGTTGGGACAGACCCCAGCTAAGTCTAGAAAAAACTAAAACTAAAGGATTAAATACTGAAAAGAAACTCATGAGTATTGTCCTCGGAGAATGAGACCTCACCACTGATTTTTCTAAACTGGAGATCAGGAACCAATCTAAGCATTATCGGAATACTGAGAACCTAAACCAACATCACAAGAAGATGTAGCGCACGTATGCGGTAATACTTGAAAGTTACTGAGCATGTAGGATAGATTAAAACTGAAATAATACATAATTGAACAAGCACAAAAGCAAGTATAATATTCTGAACATGATATACCAAATGTTGAGCTAACTGGATGCAATGACCAAATTTATAACATGCTGAGACTGAATACTAACTTATTTGTAAATATGGTCAATGCAGTAGAGTCTGACTGAACTGTGGGAGCTACTAATAATCAATAATAAAACCACTTGAGCTAAATATGGAGTCTGATGTATATGCCCCATCGAGAGGACCCAATATACCCTGCCAGAGGTATAAAGGCATGTTGGCGTGATCATTAAACTGATGCCCACAAAGAGGACTTACAACCTACTTAGTAGTTCTGGGACTATTTGGGTACGTTGAACCCTAGTCTAACTCGGTATTATGTTACTCCTAATGAATTAAGTGACTAACCTATTATAATTGAATTTCTATAAATACTGGATAGCTCAAAATTAAACATGCAAACTGAGAATGCAACAATTAATATGGTAATGATGCATTAATAATTGAGGCATGTATATCTGAAGTAACTGAAATATCTGACCAAGCATGTGTAATTCAAGAACTAAAGACATACATAACTAGGGTTTCAAATTCATCTGAGAAACTAAATAATAACATGGTAATCTGATTTGGATCATTCTAATAGCTAAGAACCCAATAATTCTAACATTCAAGAAATCCTAAATCTAGTCATGATATGGGAATCAAGAAACTAACTAAACTAGGGACCTAATGGGTGAAAGGAACCCACTAGTGAAATTCCACATACTTAGTGATGAATTCCACGGAGATATCTTTAGATTTCAGGGTGGAACTGACGGAACCTTGTTGCATTTTTGAACTGGAGTTCTTGACCTTTTTCTCCTCTCTTGCTTATGATTTTCCAAGTTTTGATTAATGATTTGACTTGGGTAAGTTTTAGCTATGTTTTTAGGTTTAAAATGACTAAGATCTCATGATATAGGGTTTAAACGACGTACCTTAGGGGTTAAATGAACTTGGAAAAAACAAAAGACCCCTGGAATAATTGTTGTCGTAGAAATCGAGAACCTGGGCTGAATCGATGGTTCGTTGTTTGAGTTTTCTTGATAGGACTTCACTAAAATGGGCATACCCTTTTACTCGGAGGTTGGATTTTATCAAACTCGGTGGGCTTGGAAAGAGGATTCAATTATCTATCAGATCATGGGTCATAGGCCACCTAGTTAATTTTATGCTAAGAGTTATGGCCATTTGAAGTTGACCTAATCAATAATTCCCCCTAACTAACTGCTACTTCACTACAGTCCGTGATGGTCATCAATAGTTCATGTCAGAGGCTGGGTAATAAGAGTCTTGATCCATCGGACTTAGACCACAGACCGTGGTTTGACTTATGGACCGTAGGTCTGTCCGTGGGTCAAGACTTAGCCGATTTCTCTGAGCTGTATTTGGGAGGGGCTACAATGCTGAACCACAGACCCACAGTATGGGTCGTAGATCAGACTACGGGCCATATATAGTGACCATAGATTGCACCTGAAATAATCTGAAAAACTAATTTCTGGTCTATTTTGGATATGAGGTGTTACAAAGACATCTATGAAGAATATGATGGCTGGAACGTGTTCTTTGATTGAGCTAAGAACTTGAACATATCTCGCATCAGAGCTATTTTGATCTCACCAACTGTGAAACAATATCCGGTATCAGCAAAACTCAGGTTTCTTTGCTCAAACAATGTGGCTGAATATGAAGCTTGAATATTAGGACTGCGACGGGCGATTGACTTGGATGTCCAAGAAAGGTTAATAATAGGAGATTCAGACTTATTTATTCATCAATTTTGAGGCGAATGGGCAACCAAAAATCAGAAGTTGTTTCCATTTTTGGAGTGGGTGCATAGGTTGTCGAAAAGGTTCATCAAGCAAAAATTCAAGCATGCACCAAAGATCCAAAATGAATTCGTTGATGCCTTAGACACTTTTTCTTCCATGATTCAACACCCTAATCATAATTATATTGATCCTATTTACATCCAATAGGTATTATTTATTATATCAGCTATTTTTGCATGTTTAACTAATTAATTAGAATAACTAAAGTAACCTTAATTGTTAAATGATAGTTATCACGTAGCAAGCATGTTTAAATTAAATAACCAATAAATAAAGTGACCTTAATTGCTACTTGTAACCCTTACATAAATTGCAGGAGATACAACAGGAACCCACATTTGTAGACCTCGAGGGATGCTTAACCCCTTCTCCTCGAGGTAATTTGAACCTAACCCAATCTCAGGTTAGTTGACATGTAGTTAGACTATTTAGGTTAGATAGGTTAGACTATTTAGGTTAGATAGGTTCCCTAACACGCCTAATTCGTTAGGTTACGATTCTTCATTCCACCCAAATCCCAAAAGAGTTGTTAGATCGTGCACCAAAATCCATTTTTGCAAAAAATGGCGCGTCACAGTTATGACTAAGTCAATGATAGCGTAAGAAAATTTGTCTATCTGGGGAGATGCATTATTAACTGCGGCCTACATATTGAATAAAATACCCTCTAAATAAATATATTCAACTCCTTATGAACTGGTCATAAAATAAACTTGAACAATCTATGACCTTGGAGTTGTGTTGTGTATATTAAAGATTGTTTTGGTGAGTTTGGTAAATTAAGTCCAAAATAAAAATAATGTATTTTTATAAAATACTCAGAACACTCCAAAGGGTATTTGTTCATTGATGAATTAGATGATGGAAGTATTACTAAAATTGTATCACGGGAAGTCTGATTTTTGGAAAATGATTTTCCCAAAACGGATTAAATAGAGGTGAGCCTCTCTACGAAATATTGAGCTCAAAATATCAAGTAATGTTGTCAGGTGTACTTGATAACTTAATAAATCAAGAAATGATTCTTGGTCGAACTGCAGTTATGAATTCAACAATCTTATAGAGGAATTTGAACTTCAATTACGTAAGAGTACAAGAAAAGAAGTACCTAAATGATCTTATGTGATTAATGATTATGTTTTCTTGGTATCTCTTACAGAATAGGATCAACCTAATTTTATGAATGCAACCTTATCAAGCCCTAAAAGAGATGAATTGTTCAAATTGATGAAATAAGAAGAGTCCATGAGAATCAAACAAAGTTTAGATCTAGTTGACCTTTTAAGGGAACATAAAGCTATTGGGAATAAATGGACTTCAAAGTTAAACGCAAAGCAGATGGATCAATAGAAAGACACAAAGCACAATTGGTTGAAAAAAGTTTTTTACTTAAGAAATTAGAATAAACTAAGAGGATTTTCCTCAGTTATGAAGTTTACCTCCATACGATTACTTTTAGCTATTGTTGCACGTTTAGATCTAGAACTACATCATATGAACGTGAAGATTGCTTTTCTCAATGGAGAATTAAACGAGAAAATTAACATGGAACAACTAATAGGTTCTATTGTTAAAGGACAAGAAAAGAAAGCGTGTAAATTAAAAGAGCACTTTATGGTGTAAAGCAATCTTTAAGATAGCGATACCTGAGATTTCATATGGAGGTGATGTCATTTGATTTCACCATGATCGATATAGAAGCTTGCATCTATGTGAAAAACTCCAATGAAAGCTTGTAATTCTTTTTATTTACGTTGATGATATTTTATTAGTTGGAAATACGTTGGAGTATGTGAAACTATCAAGTCGTGGCTTTCAACATTATTTCATATGAAAGATATGGGTGAAGCAGACTATATATTGAGTGTTAAGATCCAAGGAGACCATACCAAGGAATTTGATTTTATCTCAAGAAACTTACATAAAGAAAATATTGGAACACTTTCGAATGAATAAACCTTTTATCTACACTGCTACACACCTTACATTAATCTAGATGATAAAAAGGCCTTTTTTCATCATGAAGAAGGAGTAAAGACCTGGATTTCCTTTGTCTATTAAAATATGATTTATAACTTTTGTCTTTGAGAATCAGCTGGATATAGAGGGAAAGAGTTTGACGATCTAGTTACATATCATATAAGATGGGTACTCCTAATATTGTCTTGAGAATTATCAGTATATATAGTAGTGTACAAGACTCCATCCACATAAGTAGAAGCATTCAAGAACCAAATATTTTAAACTATTAGCAGGAGTAGAAACTAGCAACAAAATGCAACCTTCCAAATAATAAGTGATCAATAGGTGTACCATCAAGTTAAAGAGGTAGGTTGTACCTATAAACCAACCCCCATGGTGAAATAGGTACAAGGAAAGAGTAGTTACAAATCCATGGATACTTCTGTAGTAACGGGTGAAACCTTAAGCCTTGGAATGTGTCCAAAGATCGAAAAGGAAAAGGAAGACATGTCTCGAGTTCCATATTCTAGTGCTACTCCAATCCTGAAAGAGATCATTGGAAAGCATCAAAAAGAATATTTTCGATATCTTAAGGGAACTGCATATGATTCACTATGTTACATAGATATGATTTATTCATTAAAGGTTATAGAAATGTTGATTGGGCTTGTGATAGGAATAATAGGAAATCAACATCCGATTCTGATTTCTTACTAAATGGTGGTGCTATTTCGTGGAAAAGTAAGAAATAAACTTGCACAACTCTTTCAACCATGGGATCTAAATTCGTGGCTTGTGCGCTTGCAGTACAAGAAGTTATTTGGTTAAAGAGATTTTTTAAGCATTTGAGTATTGCAGAGAACTCTAAGGATTCCATTATTCTATATTGTAATAGTCAAGCTGCTATGACATACACAAAGGATCCTAAGTATCACAACAAAATCAAACACATTGATATCAAGTATAATTTTGTGATAGACGTAGTGACAAGTGGAAATAACTAAATATTTCTACACATGAAATGATAGTTGATCCTTTTACAAAGGCCATCTCTAGAGATTTATTTGAAAAATATGTTAAGGCTCTAGACTTGCGTAGGGCTTCATGATATTTCAGTACAGTAAAATAATTGGGAGTATAATTTTATCTTCTTTACAATACTATTGAATTAATGTTCATGTATAGTGTGCATGTTATATTTTGTAAGAAATAAAATATTTCGAACAAGTCGCGAGATTGCTTTCTCACACCAGAAATTACCTCTTACATCAAGCAACGTGAAGAGATAAGTAACGCCACTATATTATGACTTACTTTATGAACCAGATAGTGTTTGTCTAAGAAATTGAGTCTAAGGATCACTGAAAAGAGAAACTAGAGTTAAATATTTGGAGGTATTTAGACCAAAGTCCGTACGATGTTAGATAATTGAAAGAATGAAACACATACATCAGTATAAGGTGAGACATAGTAGCACGTGTTTCATACCACATGATTTAAGTGATCAATGGGTTAGTGAAAGAATGGTCCCTGCTTCTTTATTGTGTGAGACCCCCAAAAGTTAAAATGACTTTTCAATGAAATATCCTTTGATCTTTTGTTTTTTCTTGAAGTTTCAATCAACGGTAATGGGAGCATTTGTCCTATATGTACAAATCCAAATCGGGCGGATCTTTACCCAGAGTAGAGCATAAACCTAAAAAGATGAAACAGACCCATTCAGGAACAAGAAAATACCATCGCGGTTTGGATTAAATCTCGATGAAAGAATACATCAATGAGAATTTAATTCGATAAGTTTAATGACCCTTTCTTATAACTTCAAATTTTATAATAGAAAATATCAAAAAGGAGTTAAAACTCGTCTTTATTGACAAATCGAAGAAAAGCCCTTTCGTTAGAAGTAAGAAAGAACCCTTGTAGAAAAAAACAAAGAGGACTGGAATCTTTACATTGATTCACAATTTTTTTGAACCGTATGCATCAAAGGCGCATGTACGGTTCCTAAGGGATACAATTTTACCCTAATCAACCGACTTTATCGAGAAAGATTACTTTTTTTAGGCCAAGGGATTGGTAGATGCTACTTTAGCTTGTTACTTATAGCCATGAATGACTCGACAATGTAGTGCATGTCTAGAAAAGTAGTTGAGATGGAACAAATAGATTCAAGTAGAAATGAGTGATTAAAAAATATTGTATACACAAGCCAACTTTTGCATTTATTATTTTGGTATTGAGTATAATTTTTTGAATAAAGTTAAATGTGAACTTGAGTTAACCTCTTTAAGAGGATGATGGATTAAGTAAGAAACTACTAAAGTAGTGACTGAAGTATGGAATATTGTGGGTAAGAAACTACTAAAGTAGTGACTAATGTATGGAATATTGTGGGTAATAGTGTCCTTAAAATTGTAAAATTCTTTCCACATGTGATTGGATTAATATGTAGGACTTGTAAAACCTAAAAGAAAAGCTCTGATCGCACGAACTATTTGTCGTATAAATTGTATGTCTAGTTGATGTCATATTGGCTTGGCTCTAGTCCATCATGTGCGAAGTGGGTTATGTAAGTTTTCGGTAAGTCATGGATCGCCCATGTGGACCGACCCGACTTGATATTATCCGACCCTATCCATTTTATTTAAGGGATAAGATCAGGTTTTGAAAAGCAGGGGGAACAAATAGCAAGTTGTAAGTGTTCCAACTCTTCCTAATTAAAATGAGACCTTATTCTTTCAGAAAAATAAAAAAAATGTGAAAACGTTGAAAAGAAAATGAAAAATACAGAAAATAAAGAAGTGGTCTTTTGCCAATATAAAGTTGACACAATCTCAGACACTTAGTTAGTGAATGAGAACAATCTTTGTCTCTTTGTGATTTAAAGAGAGATCTAGAGCAATTTGTTTCAATATCAAATTAACAACTATTTTCGCTAAGATATAAGGTACACATCTTGTTGTTGCTTTATTATTAATATTCCTTCAACCCAAATCATATTTGACCACATCCATATTTAACCTTATTTTATAAGGGCACATTGTAATCCAATCTATTTTGGTTCAATCCATATTCAATTTATCCAAAATACTCTAACTCAATCATTTGCCAATCCTAGGGCAGGGTTGTCACGACCCAAAACCGAGCCGCGACTGGCACCCACATTTACCCTCCTATGTGAGCGAACCAACCAATCTAACCCTTATCATTTCAATATAATATCAACAGAAAGTAATGCGGAAGACTTAAACTCATTAATAAAAACCAATTCAATAACTATTAAAATTCAACATCTATTATTACCCAAAATCTGGAAGTCATCATCACAAGAACATCTACCTCAAATTACTAAATCTAAGAGTTTCTAAGAAGCTAAAATACATAAAAAGCTAGTCCATGCTGGAACTTCAAGGCATCAAGACATGAAGAGGAAGATCCAGTCCAAGCTAGAAGCATTAGCTCACCCTGATATCCGGAGTAATGAAGACTGGCTAGAGTTGCTGATGAGTTGAAGACGACGGCACGTTTGCTGCACTCAACAAATAACAAAAGAAAACACAAAAGTAGGGGGTCAGTACAAACACAAGTAGTGAGTAGGTATCATCGGCCAACTCAAAATAGAAAACAATATATATTAAGCAACATCATAAAATCAACTAATATCCTTAGCATGCAGCATTTACAATTACCATAACCTTTGGTCACCACACCAAGCACATCAATGAGGACTCACGCCTCCTCATCATACTCGTTTTGGGAATTAGATTCATTAGATTGAGTACATTAACATCTTTCAAGATTCATTATCTTTATTCCTCTCGTGTCGGTACGTGACACTCCGCTCCTCATATACTATCCTGGTGTCGGAACGTGACACTCCGATCCTCATTCTATCCTGGTGTCGGAACGTGACACCCGATCCATATTCTATCCTGGTACCGGAACGTGGCACCCGATCCATATACTATCCTGGTGTCGGAACGTGACACTCCGATCCTCATATACTATCCTGGTACCGGAACGTGGCACCCGATCCATATACTATCCTGGTGTCGGAACGTGACACTCCGATCCTCATTCTATCCTGGTACCGGAACGTGGCACCCGATCCTCTATTTCTATCCTGGTACCGGAACGTGGCACCCGATCCCCTAATCTCACCACTTTCGTTCATCAAGCCTTCTTTTATACCAAGGCATCATCATTAACAAAGTAGATTAGGGTTTCTTTTCAAGATTTGGGATTCAATAGCTTCATCATGCTTATTTATTTACAATTACATAATCATATTCATACAAGCATACAATTAAGCATATAGAAGGGTTTACAATACTACTAACACATATCATTCGCTATTAAGAGTTTACTACGAATAGTGTGAAAACCATAACCTACCTCCACCGAAGACTAGTGATCAAGCAAGAAATTCCCAAGCTTTGTTCTTCTTCTCTCCCTGTTCGTTCGTTTTCTCCCTCTCTTGTTCTTTCAAATTTTCTTATTCAAACCCTCTTTCTTTTACCCTAATTAACATATAATTAAGAATAAAAGATGGCAATAATAACCCACTAATTAACTTAAGGTTACCTCTTTTATCCCCCAAGTAATTAGACTTATTAACCTTAACCCTCTAACTTTATAATTAAAGTAGGAATAGTCCAAAACGTCCCTTAAAACGTGTAAAGAAATCCGACCCAGACTGGGATTACGCAACCTGTGACGGCCCGTCGTGCCTGCGACGGTCCGTCCTGCAGGTCGTCGCAAGGTTCAGAGACTGGATTTCCACTGAAGAATCTGTGACGGCCCGTCACGACTGTGACGGTCCGTCCTGCCATTCCGTCACGAAGTTCAGAGAGTCGATTTTCAGTACCCAATTTCAGAATTTCTAAGTGTTTTGAAATGGGACCCTGCGACGGTCCGTCGTGACCATGACGGTCCGTCGTGGGGTCCGTCGTCTCAGCCAGTTTTCCAGAAATAAAATCTGCTGCTCAAAACGACTAAACAGGTCGTTACAAGAAGAGAGAAAGGGGTTGGTTGTATTGGTACGACAAATGGCTCTAATGACCAACATGTCATTACATATTGCTTCCCTAAAAGTTAAAAGAGGCTCCATACTGACGAACCAGTGTGGTCGGCCCTAGAACGTCATACGTCAGTTCACATTTATATGTACATTGATAGAGTCAACATTTTAATTAAAAAGCTCAAAATATGAACAAATGAATATATAGAAGTTGAAAGGAATTTAATATCTACAATACAATAAAACTTCAGTAAATTAATATAGGTGGAACCATGAAATATTATTAGTTTGTAGATGTATAATTTAATCAATAAGTTAATATTTATTGATTTAAAGAGTTTTTTTGAGATTCAATAAGGGTCAATTTAGATTACATCAAAATCATGATATCTTATTATGTTATGTACCATATTTATTGAAATTTACATTAAGAAAAATAAATATATTATACATAAATTAGAATGAATACATCAAAATGTGTACCATACAAAATTATGTATCATATTTATTGAACTCTACAATTTTTTTTACTATGCATAAAGTACAATGTATGTGTGTGATTCATTGTAATAAATTCTTTTACCTTTGGAACCAGTTACATGTAAGGAACACTCGTCGCATCTAGAACTCACAGTTTTATTATGCAGTTTGAAAAGACAACACCGAAACTTTTGGATTCAATAAGAAAAGTTAGAAATGATCTTCAACTAGATTTAAATTTCATTAAAAAAATAGAACACAATAGAATCATATATCACTAAATTGTCTTAGATATATTTATACATTTAAAGAATTATTAATTTATAATACTAATGGGACCATGTATTTATAAAGGGTCTTTTGAAAATATATTATTGTATTACTTTATTGGAATGATTGATTTTTCCATTGTCCCAAGTCGGACTCAGAAGAAAATATTATTTTAAAATAATTATTAATTTATTATATATGAATTTAGTGAGATTTTACTATTTATACGATAAATAATTGTAATTATATATAAATAATGTAATCTTCCATGAAAGAGATTTGGCAGTTACCTCTCCATATGTACTAGTTAAAATCTCTTAGAAGTTGTTTGATATAGTGTATAATAAATAATTCTTAATCGAGTTTATTAGCAATATTTGCATTAATTTTTCATAGATTATTTTATGCATTATTTGGTTTGATGTATTAAAACTAATATGCATTTTATCACAATATTAACTTACAAAAATATCCTTCACAATTATGATTAAGAAGATGTCAAAATGCTTATACTCGAGTCTTTAACCATGCTAATGTATTTATTCAGTCCCTTTGCATTACTAATACATAAAAGTCTATGGTACTAATAATATATTCCTCAATACATAGACAACTAATACAAACATTTAGGGTCTGTTTGGAAAGTCACTTGTTAATTGGAATTGGTGTAATTACTAGGGTAGTAATAACCAGCCTAGTAAATACACTGTCTAGTAATTACACTAATTTGTTTGATTGCCACAGTGTGATTACATTGTAATTACGCACGGCCTATTTGGATGAGACAGTGTAATTACACATTTTCTCTTTGGATGCACAATTGCAATCACAAATTATAATAAATTTTAGAAATAAAAATTAATTATTTAAAATTTATGCTAGAGAAATAAGAAACTTTATAAATGACATTAAATTAAATATTTAAGATATATATTCTCTTTTAAATATATTAATTAATAAACATATTTTCTGTATCTAATATTATGAAAAAATATTGATTTATATTTTTTCAAATTAAAATATTTCAATTGAATTGAGCTTAACAACTAAAAGTATGATGCTTTTACGAACATTTTGAAATGCATGTTTGATAAAAAGAATAATATATAAAAAAATGTCATAAATTATTAAATATTTGACAAAAATATAATCTATCAAGTCTAATTAAAAAATGATGTGCAATGTAAATTCAATATTACTAAAACAAATGAACTGAAAACATACAATAAGTTATAAATTCAATATAAAAAATTTAACACAATACTCTTATAACAAATTTCAACATAAAAATAAATATGATTTATTATTATTTTTCTCAATAAAGAAAACATAAGTTTATAACCTTACTTAACAATAAATTTTACTTTAATTTAAAAATTAGAATACTAATAAAATTATGCTAATGAGAAAATAAGCATGACATAAATAAATAGATAATACGAAAAAATTACATAGAATCATGTAAAGTACGGTTCAGAACAAGAAGAAAATGAAATATAGTAATATAAAATAAAAATAAACTTTTAAATAGGGATAATACCCAATTACTCCCCTAGCCTATACCCAAAATCCCTACGACACACCTTATCTTTGATGAGGTCCTATTACCCCCTCCAACTTTTTTATAAGTAATATATTACCTTGCGTGCCTACGTGGCAAAAATAATCTGCAAGGTCGATTGGTTTGTTGAACACGCGTCGGAACCCACTTTTTCAGTTTTCGATAAAATGACTTTAATGAAATATACTCCTCCTCTCTCACGTCCCACCCCACTCCCTATACCCCATAATTAATAAATCTTTATGAATAAAGATAATGAGTTTTGTTTCAAATTGTTAATATTGATCTTTTATTATTTTATCATTTGGTTTAATATAATTATCAAGTTCAGAATTAATAATCGACATAAAATAAGAATTAATAATCGACATAAAAAGATGTAAAGAATATATTAAATTTTACTTTACCTTTTCAAATCAAGGAGCTTGAATGATAATGGATGAAGCTTCTTCAAAAATGAAGAACCATAAACATGGGGTTATTTTTTGAAAAGAGGAAGAAGATGCTTTGAGAGAAACAATAAAATTTATTTTTGAATTTTTTTTCAAATTGCTTTGACACATGGCTCATTTTTATTGGTCATTGTTAGCCAAAAGCTGCACTCACTCCGCGCTCACTCCGCACTCACGCGCCCTACATGGGTGAAATCACGATTTTTGCCACGTAGGCACGCAAGGGGTAATATATTACTTAAAAAAAAAGTTGGAGGGGGTAATAGGACCTCATCAACGATAAGGTGTGTCGTAGGGATTTTGGGTATAGGCTAGGGGGGTGATTGGATATTATCCCTTTTAAATAATCAAGAACTTAAAATAATAGAAGTAAAAAAAAGAAAATTAAAAAGTAATCAAGTGGTAATTACACTATGTAATTATCAGCAATTCATAGCCTCTCCCTGTGAATTGTAGAGTGTAATTACACCTTGGCAATTACACCAGTTACTTGTTGATCAAGTAAATACACGTCCTTCCACAGGACAAGACACTGTAATTACATCAAATTCAATCACCCGAGTGTCCTTCCAAACAGGCCCTAATTATACATAACATAAAAAAAATATGTACCAAACAAGAGACTACTAATATTAGGGGTATGCCTCGGTCAGTTCGGTTCGATTTTATGTATTATCGGTTTGATTTATCGATTTTTGGTTTTTAAATATGCTAACCAAATAATAAACCAATAAGATATTTTTATCGGTTTTTGATTTTTAAATATGCTAACCAAATAACAAACCAATAAGAATTTTTATCGGTTTTCGGTTTTTAAATATGCTAACCTAATAACAAATCAATAAGATATTTTTATCGATTTTTGATTTATCGATTTTTAGTCGTTATCGTTTCAATTTTTTATTTATCCAATAAAAAATATCCGTAAAATATTATATGACTTTTCACTTCTCTAAATAATATGATTTAGTGAAATAAGAAAGATAATGAGAAATTGCATCAATAAGAGAAAATATAGTTCAAAAGTTATAATTACATGTCATGACCGCCAAAACATAAAATGATATTTCTTATGTTAATCAAATTGCAGATCTTTACGAATTTGCAAAAGCCATAACCTGCAATTACAAACTAAAGCTAAAGTCAAATTGATTAGATTAAAACTAAAATTAAAATTAAAATCAAATAGCTACAATTACAAACCTAATGTGAAGTGGATAGAGTACTAATAATTTGATATACTTGTAATGTTTAGTGATATATTAAATTATTAATATCTAATATTTAGGAAGAATAAAGTTGTAAAAATAAAGTTGTAAATTATTATTGTTTTATCAGGTTATCGAGTAAAAATCAATATCTAACCAATAACTCAATAACTTTATTTTATAAACCCATTAAAAATCCAATAATTCAATAACATTTTTTCTGTTAAATTTATTAATAGATTCAATTTTGTACTCCTAACTAATATAACTAATGCATTCGGTATTTTTATAGATTCACTCTACCAAATAACTATTTACTACAAAATATGCATAAAGAACTAAAAAGCAAATCCAAGCATATAAAGTAAAGTCAAGACAATAAAGTAAAGTTAACCCATTAAATATACCTTAATTGTTGTTTATATTGATATTTATGTATGTTCTAATCCTCTATTTGCTGAAAGCGGCATAAAACAGTGCAGATTTGCTTTTTATTTGCTTTGCTTCACTTCACTTTTGCTTTGATTCTTTACCAGCTAGGGTTTTGCAGCGAGAAGTCTGAGATAAAAGACATTACTCGATCTCTTCTTATTTTGTTCATGTTCATTTGGTGAAGCCGCTACGATTGACATGTTGTTGGTATGACATTTTCTTTTGCGATTCGTGATCACATATATATATTTTTTGGTTTAACATGGTGATGTATTTCTCAATTTCACTGTTTATTTTTCTGTATATCCTTTTCTGGCTTTGGTTTGGTTGGGAACTTTTTTCAGTGTTAAGATTAAAGTAACTTCGACAAACTCTGGTTCTAAGGAAACTGATATAAATGGATATACATGATTCGTACTTGTCTGTCACTGAGGGTTGGTTTGATTGATACCTTTTTAGGTGGTACTATTATCTTTCCGCTTGATCAATCTGTATATGCTTTTTTGAAGATATAATTTTTCGTTATGACTTGATTTGATTAGAGAAGCAAGTATAGCACTTAGAATTATGAATGAGAAATACAGAAGATCATAAATTTTTTGGCCTTCACTTATTCCCGTTGGTGGTGATGGTGGTTGGGTTTTGCAATATGTTTGAACTGTAACACATTATGCAGTGCCATGGATGTATCTGTTGGTTAGTGACACACACACATAAACATGGATCTATATCGTACTTACTGTTTCAGGAAGAAAACTAATAAGTATTTGTTTCACTATGGTTTAGTCAAACATGTTCTGAATACTTAATATTATGATAAAGTTGTGATTTTGTAGAAATTTGTAACTATGTAAAAGTTCATTTAAAATATATTCTGAAAATCAATGTCCAAACTGAAGCCAAAAGTAGATTCTTTTTGCTCATACTCTGACATCCATCTTTCTTTTTGGAAGGGAGGCAGTAACAAAATACTCCTTCCATTGCAATTTGTTTGTCCACTTTTCTTTTAATCCCTTTCAAAAAGAATATGTCTTTCCATTTTTAGCGCTTTTTAATTCTAACATGTTCAAGATTACAAGTTTAAAGGAAACTTCGATACTGGTACATTCTGGTATCTTATGTTCAAGACTACAAGATCAAGAAGTCTTCTCTACTTTCTTAAACTCCATGCCAAGTCAAAACCAGGCAAACAAATTGAAACAAAGTTTATCGGGTTGTAATCCAAAGGGAGGGGATGTTGCAAGGATTTGGGGTGATTACTTATCAATTTTTGAAAAGACACGTTTAATTCTTGCTTCGACTTATTTTACTTTAGTTTTAAAATTTGACTAACATATTTGTGCATTTTGTCTTCTTAAATTAGTTATTCCCCATAGTTCTAAATCCGAACTAGACACATAGTTGTTGACCTCGAAAGGTTATTAACATCTTCTTTTTTCGATAATTTGAACCCTTACCCAATCTTTGTGTGATGTAGACTAATTAAACAGAGTTAATTGCAATTATTAGACAAAGTTAAATCAAAGCAAAGTGTACGAGCGTATGAGATCAAGGTATGGTTAGGCTGAAAACAAAGTTAATTGTGATTAGTAGTAGTAAATAGTGCCATAACACACCTTAACATGTTAGGGGGTGACTCTTCTCTGTTAAACCTCTAAAAGAGTTGTGACATTTCTTAGCCTCTTCTTTCACAAGGAAAATGAAGCGTGACAACATGGAAAATCCATTGGAAGTACTACAAGTTTATTTGTGTCTTTTCATATGAGTTATTTCCCTTTATATAACATAAGGAAAAATATTAGTTGTTACTTCCTTAGTGTGATTTCCTTCTTATGTCCCTTCTCTTATCCCTTTGTTTGTTGCCATATTAATGCTATATCTTTTTCTAGTTTAATTTCTTTCGTTATTACCCTTAATTTATTTCCTAGTGAAGCTTGGTGCTCAAGTTATCCCCAAGAGAGAAGTATTTGAGTATATGAGGTCTTTGATCCAAGGGAATGGGGAGATCAAGCATGAATGAAGTGGACTTGCATCCAACAATTTGTGTGACAAGAAGGTACCATCAAAGTTTATAGGTTAGTTTTATAGAGTAGTGGCTAGACTGACTTTTGTTGTATGGGGCAAGGTGTTGTCCAATCATGAATTTCCATGTTTAGAAGATGCAAGTGGCGAAAATGAAGATGTTGAGATGATGTGTGGGCATACTAGGAGTAGTAGAATTAGGAATGAGGATTTCCATGAAAGTGGAAATGACCTCTGTGGTGGATAAGATGAGGGAAGGGAGACTCAGATGGTTTGGGTATGTGAAGAGGAAATGTGTAGATGCCCCAATAAGCAGGTGCGGGAGGCTTGATATTGTGGGTGCAAGGAGAGATAGATGTAGGCCAATGAAGTATTGAGGAGTCGTGATTAGGCAGGATATGATGCATTTGCAGCTTATCGAGGACATGACCTTATTGGAGGTTACAGATAAGAGTAGAAGATTAGTAGGTAGTTGAGAGGTGTTCTTATTTCTAGCCTATTCCGGTCTCTGGATGGGTGGAGGTATGTGTTGATCGTAGTTTTAGCATATTCATGTAGTCTTTGGTTTTGGTTTGATTGGCATATGTGGTTTGCTGTGTTTAGGTGATTGCACCTTGCTGTTGATATCATGGTTCCTTGCATATATGCTTCATGCTACTTTGCTATTAGTCATGTTTATTTTTTAATTACTGCTTTGATTTGCTTGAGCTGAGTCTTTCAGGAACAACCTCATTACCTCAAAGAGGTCGTGGTAAGGTGGACACTCTACCCTCCCCTGATCCCACAAAGTGGAATTTACTGGGTTTGTTGTTGTTGTAATTCTTTTCCTTATTGCAGGGTACTTTTTTGTCTTTGCTACCCTCGTCAAAAAGTTTACAGCCCTTTGAGAGGGCAAACAAAATGAGCAGAATTGCAAGTTTGGAGTGTACAACCACCATCACCTGAGTACTTCACTGGAACATATGTGATTATTGGGGAAACAAGGTAACCGACCTCAGGGGACTAATAACCAGCTTCTGGGGCTTCAAACGGTTTCTTTAGTAGAAGTTGCACGATGCAGTTATATATGTTAGTTTAATGTCCTTTCTGGCTGTTGATTTGTTACTTTAGGATATGTTCTGCAGATGTTTGTGTAAATTTTGGGAATATAATTAGGAAATGGAAGACTATCAAGAATTAGAGTTTCCCCTTCCTAGCTGGATCAGGAAAAATTCCTCTGAGATGGCTCAATCATGGTTCTTGATTCTCTCCTTTTTCATTGCTGGTTTAGTTGGAATTCTCACAATCTTTTATACAGCTTTCCAATGGAGAAGGAACGTAAACATTAGTTGGATGAAAGCCATAGCTAGGTCAAAGAAAAACCCGAAAGCCAAGTATAAGGTCCCTGTAGCTCCTCATACTTGGACTCTGGAATCCATATCTCGAGGAAAAAGTTTAAATTGCTGTGTCTGCTTACAGTCTATGTCTCCATCTCAAACTCTTGGGCCAATGGTGGCATCAGAGAGTTCTTTTAATTGCTGCAACACTTGTGGTGCAGCAGCTCATCTTAGTTGCTCATTGAATGCTCTTAAGGATTGCAAATGTGTATCAATGTTTGGATATAAGCACGTGGTACACCAATGGGCAGTTCGGTGGACAGAGGTGGCAGATCAACCAGATGAATCCTGTTTCTGCAGCTACTGTGAAGAGCCGTGCAGCAGTTCATTTCTTGGGGGTTCCCCTGTATGGTGCTGCTTATGGTGTCAGCGCCTGGTTCACGTTGATTGCCATGCTAATATGTTCAATGAAACAGGTGATATTTGTGACTTGGGCCCTTTTAGAAGGCTTATTTTATCGCCTCTTCATATTAAAGAGTTAACTAGGACATCCTCTGGTGGACTGCTTAGTTCCATCACACAAGGAGCCAATGAGATTGCATCTTCAGTACGTGCTAGTATTAGAAGTCAAAGCAAGAAATACAAACACAAACACAATAACAAAAAAAATGGAAATGTGGTTTCTGCAGGCAATGGTGACACTATTGGTAACACATCCACTGAAAGCACCACAGATACTTATCAAGTAAATGATACTTACAGAGAAGAGGAAAATTATAATGGTGGTATACAGAGAGAGAATGTAGATCAGCATCAAGGAAATGTTCTGAAAAAGCTTGTATCTATACCAAGCTTCAAGAGGAGTTCTTCTATCAACCAGAGGGATGAGTCTCAGTTAATACGAATAAAACAGAAATATGAATTGACTGATTTGCCTCCAGATGCTAGGCCTCTGCTAGTTTTCCTAAACAAGAAAAGTGGAGCTCAGCGAGGAGATTCACTTAGGCAGCGATTGAACATTTTGTTAAATCCTGTGCAGGTCAGGTCATTTAGAGCAACATCTCTTAGCTAGTCACTTCTCTTTTGGCACGACTACATTGTAATTTGTTTGCCCTCTATCTACGTATGTAGGAAGATTTGTGAATCAGTCGAACAGTTGCTTACAGATTAGGAAATGTTACTACCATGGGATACGACTTAGCTACAAAGTTAGGGCTTTACCATATCAATAGAAAAAGCTTATAAACCGCGGGCCATTGGGCGTCGGTCATATCATATATACATTATTAGGATAGCTGTTTGAACACATTTCAATTGATAATTTACGTTTCACCTACAGACAAATAGGTTGATTACTCGATTGGTATAATATCAAGCATTTGTCACAGGAGAATCGTCAATCTTCATTTTCAGTTGAATTGACATGAAGATTGTAAAATTTGACTTACACAGGCATCTATCAAGTCAAAGGGAGAGAATTAAAATAGAGAGAAGTTTAGTTTTTCCGTTTTACAGAATTCTAATGTAAAATAGCTAATTCCTGAGCTAATCATGCCAGTTTGACTATAGCTCCAATTTTAATGAGTATCATGGAAGGTGATTTATTATTTTACTATTAGCTTTCATAGTGTTGTTTACCTTTTAGTAGATTCAAAAATTTGATGTCCATGAGTGTCATTTCTGATGTTGCATGCATATGCTAATTAGGTCTTTGAGTTGAGCTCAACAGAAGGACCCGAAATAGGTCTTTATCTGTTCAGAAGTGTCCCTCACTTCCGGATTCTCGTTTGTGGAGGAGATGGAACTGTTGGTTGGGTTTTGAACGCTATAGATAAACAGAACTTTGTTTCACCTCCACCAGTAGCAATACTTCCTGCTGGGACGGGAAATGATTTGGCTCGAGTTCTTTCTTGGGGTGGTGGCTTGGGTGCAGTTGAGAGGCAAGGAGGTCTTTGCACACTTTTGCATGATATCGAACAAGCCGCGGTAACCATTCTTGATCGTTGGAAAGTTTCAGTGTTAAATCAACAGGGAGAGCTGCTTCAACCTCCAAAGTTCTTGAACAATTACCTTGGTATGTTAACATGTCTTTTCATGTCATATATATTAGTGATATCTAAATCATCTCCAGTGATATAAAAGAATGTTGAATGTTTTGCTTGGAAATATTGAGCGAGTTTTCTCACTTTCTTTGATATAGAATCTGATGAATGTTTTTCAAGTGATATTCAGGTGTTGGTTGCGATGCAAAGGTTGCATTAGAAATCCATAATATGAGGGAGGAGAACCCCGAAAAGTTTTACAATCAGGTAATGCAAATATCTTTTCGTTTTAAGTGGAGAATATGAAGCATGACAAATTGGTTGGTACGTTTGATATGGTAACTATGCCTTTATTCCAATTAAGTTGGGGTCAACTACATGAATCTTCATTGTCTATGTTTTAATATTTAAGTTAAACTCGTGTCATCATCATAACAACAACACAACAGTATACTTAGTGTAACCCCACAAATTGGGCCAGGAAAATGTAGTGTGTAGCAGACCGTACCCCTGACTTGGAACCTATAGAGAATGTATTACTAATACATGGAAATTCTTGGTATTAGTAATGCAATGGGATTCAATGCATGAATTAGCATGCTTAAAGACCCTCAAAACTTTTTTACACCTTTTTCACCATATTTCTGGAGGGTATTTTTGTAAATAAGTATTTTAACAATTATTGTGCAATGGCCCCTGCCTAGCTCGAGTGGCAAAAGGTGGAAGATTTGTGTCTTAGGTCGCAACTTTAAGCCCCACACCATGCAAAGCGAAGCCCGAAATTTAAGTGGAGAAGGGTAGAGGGGCGGGCCCAATATCCACCGAGTTTAGAAGGCTGTGATTGGTCCAAAGGGCGATGGATTTCTCGGTTATAAAAAAAAATTATGCAACTCATGCTATATTTAATACACCAAATGAAACAATGCATAAAAATGATCTTTGCATAATTAATGCAAGTATTACTAATACATTCTATTTAACATTATTCTTTATACACCCTACCAAGCTACCCCTTATAGGTTATGCGAGAATGTGTGAATTATTCTATGTGGATAGAATGTGGAATATGAATGTGGTTATTACATAACACATGGATTAAAATGCTAAAATGACCAAACTAACCCTCATCGTAGTAAAAAAGTTTTATGTTGTTTAAAGTAAACAAATAGTCTAAATATATTATATACTAATGTCTAATACATCAAACTAAATATTCAGCAAGATATAACTCATCCTTGCATAACTGTCTTTTTACCAAACGATAGCTTAGATGTTGAGGTTCATGATTGTTTGATTCATATAGGGATAATGTTTATTGATTACTTAAGTCATTTATGTATGTATTTTTATTTCTGTCCATGCTGAAAATATTTGGGGAAACTTTTGCAGTTCATGAACAAAGTTCTTTATGCCAGAGAAGGCGCCAAGAGTATAATGGATAGAACTTTTGCAGATTTTCCATGGCAAGTTCGTGTGGAGGTTGATGGTGTTGAGATTGAGGTTCCTGAGGTATCTGTCTAATGCAAAGCTGCACAATTCTTGTGAAAAGTTCACATGTTTTTTTTGTTTACATTTAAGTCATTTTACATGCTCACTTCTTGTTATATATCCGGAGTTAGTTTCCTTGTCTGGAGATTACTCAAAATACAACTTCTAGTTAATTGATCAGATGTGTATTGATCACACTCCTTCTGTTTCTAGGATGCAGAAGGTGTTCTTGTAGCTAATATAGGGAGCTACATGGGCGGAGTAGACTTATGGCAGAATGAAGATGAGAGCTATGATAATCTTGATCCTCAATCCATGCACGATAAGATGCTGGAGGTTGTTAGCATTTCTGGTACCTGGCATCTGGGGAAGCTGCAGGTATATATTAGGCTATTCCGGAGATGATGTTAGTGTAGTGAATAATCATCATTTAAAGCTTTGTTTCCTAGAGATGTTTCAATACTGTTTTTAGTGATGTTAATTACTTAGCTGTTGTTATTTTGTGTTCATATCCCAATGTGGTATCTGGTCATAATGATATCTTGTAGTCTAGTAGTTCAGTGGCAAGAGTTGTTGCAGATATAGTTAAGGCGTAAGTTAAGGTGAAGGAGCAACAGATGGATCATTGTTTCTTGATGGGTTATTTTGAATTGTGATCAACTGCTATTGTTTTAATCTGATTAGACAATTCAATTGTTACTGGGACATTTTCATTATGGTTTATTTGGTCTTTCAGTTGCTTTTAAATGCGTAACTTCTGTGATAAGAGCATCGTTGTTGCAATCAGGTCGGGCTTTCAAAAGCTCGGAGGCTTGCACAAGGACAAGTGATAAAAATTCAACTTTTTGCTGCATTTCCTGTTCAAGTAGATGGAGAACCATGGAGTCAGCAACCCTGTACATTGACGATTACACATCATGGACAGGTCTTCCTCTTAAAATTCAACATTACTTAAATATTTGTTCCCTGAAGCATGGATCTGAGTAGTGTGTTCAAACCGAACCGAAACTGTTAACCCAACCAAAAAATTGTTATTGCATTATTGGTATTGGGATATCAGATTAACGGTTTGGAGGTGGTTTAGAATATTAAAAACGGGTTATCGGTTCGGGATGGATCGTCTAATTTTTATATCGGATAACTGGTTAATTTAAACAAAATTTACAATATTACCCGTGATTATATAAAATCATCTCAGCTAAATAAACACCATATAACTGTTTGTTGATGGCCCATTTAACATTCTCTATTTCGAGCATTTTCTTTTTTAATTAGAATTTCAGTTGCTTCCCATAGAACAACTTAACTATCCATTTTAACAACTTTTGTAATATGCACCATTATTGAGAATTTATTTCTTCCATATCAGATTTTTGTTCTGTTTCATTTTTATTATGTTTGGGTGTATTTTAAGTTCTATGGGACACTGCTATGATTAGCATTTTTTCAAGTTTTTGCATGACTCCATTTGTGTGTAGTAGAGATGCTCATTAAAAAAAGGTCTTAGCAGCAAGCTCACATATGATGGCCATGACAGGCAATTCTTTAATTTTTGCTTGTCTGTCTCTCCATTTGTAGGATCATATTTTTAGTGGAAATGCTAAAGTGAGTTACTTGACCGATTAATCAATAACCCAATCGATAATCATTAAACCGGATCAAATAAACGAATATCTTATTGTTTGGTAACAGATTAGCACATATAAAACCGATAAGCCAAACCCTTAAGTGTGAACACTCAACACTGAACTGAATCACTTTATACGCACCCCTAGATCTGAGACCCGTTGTATTTGGCATATCTGTGTTACTCACTAATAAGTACCATAATATCATGGGTGTAAAGAGTTCTCGCGATTTGGAAGTGGTTGGAATGGGAAATATTAATTCTATCGTTCATTTCTTCTGCCGGGAACCGAATAAATATTTGGAGGAAGTGATTAGACAAGACAGGACACATCTTGAGCTTATCGAGGTTACATTAGATAAGAGAGTTTGGAGGTTGCGGATTAGGGTAGAAGTTTAGTTGGTAGTTGAGAGTTCTCTCACTTTTTTGTAGTTCTGGATTGGTGGTGGTACTTGGACCTTCTTTCTTGCAGTGGTATTAGCACGAGTCTGTTAGTTTCTTGTTTTTCGATTTCGATTATCACCTGTGTTTTTTTTTGTTCTTTGGTTATCACATTATTCTTTTTGCATTATTGTACTTTCCTCTTTATGTTGTGTGCATCTCCCATTTCACATTATTTCATTGTGTTGCTGTTCTCATTTATGTATATTCTTTTTTAAACTGCTTGAAAAAACTTTATTTCAAGTCAAGGGTCTATCCGGAAATACCTATCTATGTCTCCTAGGTAGGGGTAAGGTCTGGGTACACTCTACCCTCCCAAACCCCACTTGTGGGATTACATAGGTCTGGGTACACTCTACCCTCCCCAACCTCACTTGTGGGATTACACAGGTCCGGGTAGACTCTACCCTCCCGGGCCTCCCCAAACCTCACTTGTGGGATTACACTGGGTATGTTGTTGTATTTCTTCTACTTTGTGTCCTTACTGTATCGAAGCTATTAGTTTTTTCAAAGATCAGTATTATCATATATGTGTGTGCGCATGCGCGCTTGAAATAATTACAAAAGGAATCCAGCCTTCACATCGATCTTAACAGCATGGATTCTAGTGGATCTAGAAGCGATTTGTTCTTTGATAAATGGTCACAGGAAGTAAGAGATTCTGCATCACCAATTCTTTTCACAAAAAAAGAAACCACTTGTTATTTAGCTTGTGTTGAACTGGCTTGTTCTTCTAAGCATCTTTCATTTCTCTCTTTCCAAGTTGTCCACCAAATGGCCAAATAATGGCTGGGAGTTCTCCACCATTTCTATTGCTCCTTTGACATACCCCCTTCCAAACCAGCTTCTCAACATATCCATTTTTATCTCAGCATAGTTGAAAATAGGTCCTGCAGCTGTGAGGCAACACAGGGCAATACAAAAACAAATGATTGATGGTTTCTGGATAAATTCCATAAAGGTAGATTTTCCTGTGTCAAGTTGAGTTTGTGTCAAGTTGAGTTTTTGTCGCTAGCCACACATGATATGCAACTTCCACTGGTGCTTTAGATCTCCATATGCTTTTCCAAGGCAACGAGTTATCATACTGTGAGTCGGCAACTAAGTTTATTATATGAGTTAGTAGTATTGGATCTCTGTATGTTTGTCCACACATTATGGTGTATCTCTTGATTCTGTCATCCCCCCACTTTAATTTTTTTTTTTTTTAAAGATGATGTTCGGCCAAAGTCCTATCATAATGTCCAATTCTCTTGGTTCCTTGTGTTTCTCCTTTTTGGTTTGGTGGTGACACTTGAGATTACAAAACAAGTACTGCTGTTGGTATCCACCACATTTATGGCACTTGTCTTTTGGAGTTTGGACTATGAGTTGATTTAAATGGAGTGACATGGATTCGTACAGTCAATTCCAGCTTAGATTGGGATTGAGGCATTATCGTTACATCTAACACTGGTGTTTTATAGGCCTTTATGCTGAAGAGAGCAGCAGAAGAACCTCTGGGCCATGCAGCAGCCATAATTGCAGATGTGCTTGAAAATGCAGAATCCAATAAAGTAATTAATACATTACAAAAGCGGGCACTGCTTCAAGAAATGGCAATCAGACTGTCTTAGCTGCCATTCTTACAAGATTGGACGCTGCTGCTCTCTTAGTTTGCTACAGTCTCTGGGTAAGCATATGTGTACTAAAACAATTATTTGATTCATCGCATGGTTTGTCTACTTCATATGTAAAATATCTAAAATCTTGGAATGCTTCTAGCTGAAGCTTGTTCCCACAGTGAACTCTACAGTGTAAAGACTTCAAAATGAGGTAAATTTTGCAGCGGCGTGTTTGATTGTATATCATGTTTGAGGTTATCAAAACTTTTATTCTTCGTAGAGGCGGACCCTCGTGGAAGGTGTGGGGGCACAGTTTGTTTTTTTGTATATAGATGTGTATATCTTGAAAGACGTGTGTATATACACGAAGTCTCGTTTGGTCACTGATCTAGTTACTGAACAGCTTTTGCTCTTGCGGAAAGCAGTGCGAGCTGGATTCCCAGCTTTCAACAGCCATCTTATTTTATTCTGAAAAGGTTCTAAAATGCCCTTTTAACATATTAAAAAATACTTCAGAGATGCCCTTCTACCTATTGGATTTAATTTTCTCTTTACTCAACCTATTGGGTAAAAAATGCTCTCGACACAATTGGAATGGTTCAGAAATGCCTCCTTTCGATTGGAATGGTTCAGGTTTGTCGTTTTTTCTACCTGTTAGATTAAAAAAAAGAAAAGGGAAATCCCTTTGATGTATCAGAAATAACTCAAAAATATTTTCTAATTCTAATTATATATGTCAAATTTCTTTTTGCTGCATTTTGATAATTATTTACTTTTCTTTTGACTTGTATTTTCTTGTTGGAAAATCCTAGCTTGTTTGTCTTACCTAATAGAAATATTTGCTTAAAATAAAATATATGAACTATTATGTGAATTAATCTGAATATATGTTGTATTAAGAAAAACATTGTCGTAGTCCCGAAGAAAGAAGAATTTCCTTATGTATGCCCATAAAAGATATTTCTTTTTGTTGAAGTTTTTCTAAGTGTAAATATAGTGTATCACCTAACATAGTATATACAAAAATCCATGTAGTTTTTGAAAGAGAAATTGTTAGATAATGGAAGAAATATAATTGAGATGCTAATAGAAGTAAAAATGAATTAAATATTCGAATTTGAAAGGCTAAAAAGAATTTTTAAAAACATTTTGACACTATAAAAACATTATATATATACACATTTGACACTATAAAAACATTATATATACAAATAATCTATGATATAAGTAGTATCTATAGTTTGATAAATATATTTTTAGGTAGGAAAAGGATAATTTTGAACCATTTTTAATAGGTTGATGACTTTTTTGATTCATAGGCAGGAGGAGGATAACTTTGGACTATTACAGTACATGAAGAACATTTTTAACCGAATAGGTAGAAGGAGAGCATTTTAAAATAATTTTTACTACCAAGGGCATTTTTAAACCTTTTCTGCATTTTATTTAAGAAAAAAGAGTCAAAAATATCACTCTTCTTTGATTCATTGGTTGACATTTAGCCCATTTCCCTTGCCTATTTTCTCAAAAAATATCCTAACTTGGTTGAGAACTGTAAATACGCAGAATTTCCTTGGGGTAAGATATTTCTTTAAAGCACTGATAAAATCATATATGTGAACTATGAACATCAAAAAGCTTTTTTATATATCGATTACTTGGTATACAACAAACACTTCAATTATAAATTATTGGGTCTTAGAGGAAACCCATGGGAATGAGTCATTTAAAAAAAAATCAAGTTAATTTGAATTGATTTGGGAATTTTCGTTTATAAAGGAGCACAAATGATAATGATAAATATAGTAAAGGTAGAGGTAAGAATAAATTCATTCTAACAGTAAAAGTAAAACAACCAATAAATCAAAATTGGAAGATATTTTTGACTCTTTTCCTTTTATTTAATTATAAAAAGTGGTAAACCTTTTTTGCAGATTTTTTTTTTATCCTTGTTTGATAAATGAAAATAATCTCTATAGAATAAAATAAAAAGAACAATTAATCCATAATAGATAAAGTTGAACAACCTGTACACTGTTGTTCGCTCTCACTGTTGCCACGAATATGTAAGTCGTGAGTGTTACTTTCTCCGTCCATAATTGTTTGTCATGGTAAAATTATGTATACTTTTTAAGAAAAATTAATACAAGATATAATTTGATTAAAATAATTTTATTACTATATCAAAAATATTAAAAGTCTATGTAACTTTTCAATTGAACTACATTATCATTAAAAACAAATTTGAAAAAAAACACTGACTAATTTTTTCTTGATTATTTAAATTTACAAATAATCTTGGACGTTTAATTTTAGTATACCTGCCAAATAAATGTGGATGAATTATTTTTCTTAATCTTCTTACAAATACAGAATTCTATATCAATCAAATCCACTCTCGTTTATTGTATTTCTCATACTGCGTATTGGTTCTTTTACTAGAAAATGTTCTTATTTTGTACGATGATTTATCTGCTAGTTAAACCTGTAAATTTGAAAAAAAGTTACTTAATCATTGAGTTTTAAGAAGTCGCACAATAATTCATTGGCCTTTATAATTTTCCTGTAATATTTTGAGTTTATTAACTCAGGTTGAAAAAAATGGATGTTAATTTTTTACTTACTGTTGTAAAATGGATGTCAGACCCTACTTTAGTTTGATTAAATATTGTCCCTATTGTTAATTTATGTGTCAATTTCCTGTTCGTAATAATTGTACTTTTTATTTTCTTTTTGAACATATTTTATTTCTAATATAAATATTTAAAGAATTTAATTCTTGTTTATTTTTTTAAAAAACACTTTAACTAATATATAAGTAGAAAATAACAACTTTTACTTTTTAATCTCATTTATCAATTAAAATAGAATAACAACATGTACACTTTAGGTATTATTATAGATTAGTAATCCCATTACTAATTTCATTTCGATAACAAGAAAAAAAATTCTAATAAAATAAAAAATATGTGCTTAATCTTTTTCAAGTTGATATAGGATAAACATGTTCCAATAAAAATTATTATTAGGAGAAAGTTTATTTAAGAAATAAGGGAAAAAGAGTCTGATATACCCCTCAACTTTTATAATGATCCAATCAGTCATTTTTTAAATGATTAGTGAATTTATCATTTTCCCCCTCCCGTTATCGACCCTGAGTATTTTGTGTTTGAGTTTTCAAAAGTTTGTTACAAACTTTGAGTTTAAATTTGAGAATTTGATAAAATTTTAGTTTAAAAGGCTAATGTTGTTAAAAAAAAAGGCTTCCAGTGTCTGGTGTTCTGGAATTGGGAAAAGGGAAAAATTGTAACACCCCGGAAAATTTTTGAGCTAAGACTTGAACCATCCTTCGTAGTGAGTAAGTTTTTGCCAAGGAATTTAAAATTACTTTAATATTAAGGTCAAGTCACCAGATGTAGCACCTTCAGTTTTAAAAGAACTATATTGGAAATAACAAAATTTGAAATTTGGAGTGTTAAGCTAAGTATGAGTTTTGGGTCAACTTCAAACAATCATAACTCCTAGCACAAGATGATTTAGGTGTTCTAAATATACCTTGGGAAAGATCTTTGAATTATCTTTCCAACGCCACCAAGTTTGCTAAGTTTCGATTTCGGATGAGTGATATATGACCTTTTGAAGTTAGATTGTCTAATTAAGGGAAGTTAGCCGAAAATAGTGAGGGACATTTTGGCCTTTAACTTATCCAATCAGTTTTAAAATCCTAGTACACGCATAGGGTTTTAGTTGAGAGTTCAAGAAGAGAAAAGAGGAGAGGATCAATCATTAGTCGAGATTCTTGCGTCTTGTTGCGGAATTTCACCAAGGGATCAACTTTAAATGACCATATCTATTAGAATATTAAGAGTTACGTGAGCCATAAACTATAAAATTAAAGGAAATTGAATATACTTTTCAACGCCACAAATTTCGCATCAATCCAATTTTCGAGTAAAAAGTTATGACTATTTTATTAACATACACAATGCTGTTACTAATTAGCCAATGAAAAAAAATATTAAAAATAGTTGTTTTTGTATTTTTACCTCTAAGAAAATCATAAACATATTTATTGACTAGTATAAGACTCAAAACAATCAGATTTTCATGTTCAGTAATGAAAATCATAATTTTTGCCCATAGAAAATATCAAGAAAGTAATTCAAGAATCTGAAGAAAGGTTTTCTTGATTGTTTACCTTCAAGTTAGGGTTTCAATGCTTCTAATCAAGTTCTTCTTCAAGATTCTTCAAGAATTTTAATGATTCTTCAATATTCTTGAAGAACCTTGTTCTTCTAGGTATGTAAGACTATCATAATGTTGGACTACTTTGTCCTAACGCCCTACATCTACTTTCAGATCATTAAAAGAGTAAGCTAGGATACTTTCCCTAGATTTTAGTATTCTTGAGATAAGTTGATTTTGAGTTCTTGCATTCATGATTATTTTAAAAGTTTTATTCCTGATTATCAAATTGCTATTTTATTATTTAGGTCTTCATATCATGAATCATAACTCTTGAATTCATAATTCACATTCAAGAGAAAGTTAAGAGTAGAGTTCAGGAAAGTCTTTGAGCTCAATTGTGAATCCTTTGAGATTCATCATAGATTTGAGTTAGGTTTTGAGCAATCAAGTATGAGAATGAGAATAGTTGTATACATGCGTTCCATATTATAATGTAGACCCTTGAGTTGAGTCGTTCCTGCCCATAACTTTCGCATGAACTCCATCAGTTGAGAACCTTTGAGTAGAGTAGTATCATTGAAGTTCTTGAGTTCCAAGCATTGAATTCTATATATAATTATTGAAAACCTTGCATTGAGTCATTCACGTTTATAATTCGATGTGAACCATATTTTAAGAAGTCTTTTAAAAATGTTTTAACTTTGTTTTAAGACTAATCATTGAGATGAGAAAGAGTAGAGCTGAGTTCATTTAAAAAAAATGATATATGTGAACTAAGTATTTCTAAGAATTTAATATGTTCTTACATTTAAAATGATAGAAAACTGAGATTTTCAAAAGAGTGTAAAATGAGAGAAAACTGAGATTTTCAAAAGAGTTTTGAGCAGTCTGAGTACTATCTCTTTTAAGAAAAAGATGAGTTTTGAGAAAGAGTTTCTAAAACATGATTAGTATGACAATCGAGTATGTCATCAATGTTTAAGCAGCATGGTATATGCGATCAATGTTTATGCAATATGAATTCTGGAGTCATCAATGATCATATTAAAATATGATTATGTTTTTGAAAAAGAGTTTTGAAGAGAAGTTACCTCATTTAAGAGGGTAGATTGATTAATTAACTCAAACCAAAGAAAGAGTTTTATTTTTACAAACTTATGAGCTAAGTATATTTTGGGAGTAGTATTGAACATCGATTGGGGATGCGAGTTCATATTAACTCAAGACTCCATAAATCATGTAGCCATCATGGGTAGAAAAGGGTCATACTTTTTAGATGATTCCTTAGTGATTTTTATCATAGACTAGTGGATCCACTTAGTGAGTTAGGTTCTATACCCCAGCAAGGTATAGAACGGCCCCTGGTAGCGTGAGGTAATACGTTCTATCATCACTTAGACTCATACTGGTGGTTGTTAGTTAGAGAATATCCCACATAAATTATATTACTTTATTGTATTAGTAAATTTGAGTTTGTTATTGCATTTTCTTTAAAAAAGTAAGATGTTTTCCACTGTTTTTAAACGCTTTCATTATATTGCATGTGTATTGTAGCTTTACATTGAGTTGAGTATTCAGAGTTGAGTACCAAGATTCGAGTATCATATCTTTGAGTTGAGTATCTAATCTTTGAGTTGAGTATCTTATTCTTGAGTTGAGTTGAATTAAGTGAGTTGAGAAGAGGGAAGTATGTTTCGTTTTTACTAGTTCAAGCTTATATTATGAATTAGAATTCCCCTTACATGCTCATACATTCCACGTACTGAGCCATTTAACCTGCATCTTTTGATGATGCAGACCCATGTATTTTGGATCATCAACAGGAGTTTTATTGATACATTCGAGAGTTCGAGCTATCTATGGTGAGCCTCATTGCTTCTAGAGGATTTCATTTACTTTTCAGTTTATTCAGGATGTCGTGGGTCTTGTCTTAACTTTCATCTTTGTCATTTAGAGGCTTCATAGATAGTCCGTATAGTTGAGAAGTCTGTATCATTTATTTTATTAAACATTTTAAAGACTCAAGTTGCCTATTTTATGGCAAGTTGAACATAGTTATTTTTATTTAGAGTTTTTCATTTTGAGTTAAAGTTTTGTATTTCAATTTCATGAATTTTATTCCGTTTTATGTTTTTGTACGCATAAGTTAGTCTTCTGCTTGTAATCAACCAGATGAGGGTTCGCTTGGGGTCTAACAATGGTTCTTTGAGTGCCGGCCACGTCTAGGGTTTAGACTCGGGTCGTGACACAAATATTCTCTGTAAATGATATGCAAATATCCTCTGTCATACTTTTGGTTCATTAGTGCCCTTTTCATCTAAAAAAGTACACTTTTACCCCTTACTATTATAGAAGACTTATTTGGTACACATGGAAACCTACGACTCAACCCGATTTGACCAAATAATTAACCCAAAATTCAAATAAACGCCCATTACCCCTTTAATCCACCTAATACATCAGTTTCCCATACAAATAACCTATCTAAAAACTTTAAGAAAAATCTCCTTCTCTCAAATATCTGTGGCTTCTAGCTGCATAATCTATCTTAACATTGAGTTTGATTTACTTCCATATGTACAACTTGGTTTATGTGATTCATGTTAATGCTTTTTGTAATATGCCTTAAATCCTTTTCTCTTCATCAATTTTTCTGCCAATATCATCTGCACATGTAGCCATTTTCAATCCCAATTCAGACCTCTTTTCACTCACAATTGTCAGCTATCATTCATCCCATTAATCCCTTCCCCTTATTTTGACCTAATCCCTTCCCTAATTCTCTTATTTTTGAAGGAAAACGAAAATTCATTTTTTTGTTAATATGCATTTTTTTGTTGTTGCCAAACTAGCTCATTCTCGTTTATCACTGATCCTTTATTGTATGGTTAAGGTTATCAATTGTAGAAAAAAACTATACATTTTGGATTTTAAGTTTAGCTGAATTCAAATAGTTGGCCTAGTGCTGTTTCGTGATCTCTCTGATTGTCGCATAATCAATCAAGAATTGATAAAGAAAATAAGAAGATTGACCACGAATCGAACGAAATTACGAAGAATCTACTAAAACAATGATGAACTTGGTCTGTCGAGAGGAAGGAGAAATTTATTTTTTTGGTTATTTGGTTTGTTTGTCTGAGCTTATGTGTGAGAAATTGGGGATTTTTTTTTAGGTTTTTGGATGAGTTATACAGAAGGGTTAAGTGTATATTCGTGGTTTTTTAAAATTTGAGTACAAATATCTTGGACGCAGCCCATAAAAGTCTAAACACAGTAAAGAACAAAAAAGCCAACATAGGTGTGGTGTCCTCAGATGTTATGAGGACTCACCAATCTTCACTTCTTGAAAGACTTCAAAGCAACTCAATCTTCTCAACAGCCTACATTGGATTAGAATGTAAGTAAAATATGCGTTAGTACGAAATGTACCAAGTATAGAAACTATCATACCAAACATAAGATATCTCAAAGGGTTAGTCAACAATAGACATAATCATAAGAGATAATATCATAAGGATAACATGAATATCATAAGCATAATAAATCATCATAAAGCATATGTAAGTTCATGATTAAACCATTTCTTTATTACTCAAGTGAACTACTTCACAATCCACCTCCAAGTATACTTGTGCAAGGCTAAGGTAGCATCCGTTACTACTACCAAAGCTTAGTACCTCTTTTTGGTCATTATTGATCATAATCTACTCTTATAATTAAGACCAAAGTTCTACATGGCATACGAGAACTATGCCTCTAGATCACCTCAAAACACACTTGTCCAATACATGTGAGTCATCTCATTCTACCTCACACACTAATCATATCTTGAAGTCACCCTACCCCTTTTATCAACTTTAGGTGTCAATAGTAGACCTACTTCACATTGAAAAGGAACTACCATCTTAAGTAAATCATGTCATCGAAAGAAACTATAGCCACTACTTAAGCTAAACAATACATTACATAGGGTTCATTCCATAGGTAGCTTCAAGTCATACTCGTGCGATGTATGAATGATATCCCATAATACCATCCATACTAAATACTTCTCTAGGCTATCCTAATCCAATCTAACTTATCTTAAATTCTTGTATATTAAGCTTAACATACTACATAATAAACCTTCTGCCATAGAAAGCATCTTAACATACAAACCAAGCTAACAAAGGAAGGATGCAATAGTACCACCCTAACCACCATGCAACCAATTATGTAGATGCAAGCTAATCATTGGGGATTATAAATCCTCAACCCTAAGCTACCATGAGAAACTTATCTCAAGCTATTCCATGAAATGCACCTTGCATGCAAATCAAGCTAACATTAGGAGAGTATAAGCCTTTCTCCTAAAGCTTCCATGAAATGGTTTTCGCCTAACCAAGTCAAGCTTACATGAAGGCACTTTAGTCATGCTACTTCAAACTAATCCATCCTAGGTTGTCTTGCCTACTACTGATGCAAGCTACCATTATCAAGCATCCTTGCAGCACAAGATCAAGCTAAACATGGGAGATCTTGATTCCTACATTCCAAGATACCATGATATTTATCACCTCAAGCTACCATGAGTATTTCATTTCAAGCCTCCATGAGATTCACCATCTGAAGCTTCCATGAAATTCATAATCTCAAGCTATCAAACCTTGGTCTTATCTTACTAAGTCAAGTACACAAGAAGAGAATATTCAATAAAACTTCAAGCTATTCTAAGTCTGTCATACTCTGATTCATTTTAGGTTCTTAGGTCAACCTAGAATCCATATATATGAGAGAATTTGCTTCCCTAGATTGTTCATGTCTAAGTGTAAAGGAGAAGAAAAACATCATCACAATCCCCTCATAATGAATTCACCCTAAAGTCCTAAAAACAATGACATACAATCTCTATAATCAAAGATAACTTCATTCTATCATGATCCATATCCAATTACAATCTAATCATTCAATTTGATCATTAGAAGGTAATTCTAGTCATACTTGATCACATAGGTTAAATTCCAACTTTACAAGTCAAGATCCTGCTAAATCAATAAGGCCTAGTTCAATTCATATCAGGTGATCCTATTATGATCAATTAGTATTCAAGACAATGGAATTAAGAAGATCAACTTAAAACCTTCATCTTGCCTCTAATGGCCTAAACCTACCATGATCACCTTCATCGTCGCAACTTAGAATTCATCAAAGAAACCACATGAAAATATCACATAATCATCATATAAATATAATTGAATTCTACCCACTAGATTGGGATCACAATCAAGCCTTACCCAAAATGCAATCACAACTGTATCTAGATTGGGGTATTTTTAATTCACAATTGAGGGAAACTATGGGGGCTCCATGGATGGAAGAATCCATGGATGAATAATATTCACATATATTTGATTATATCCTTAAACCCATCTTAATTAAATGGTGAATTTAGTCCTAGAAGCTGCCTCCAATTTCTCTTCTTCTATGGTGTTCTTGAGAGAGTTTTATGGAGGGAGAGGTTTTGATTTGGAGTCCAAAGTCTAAATGGATATTTTATTGCTTAAATATACTTCAAAACCCTAAAATAACAGCCAATAATTAATCCCCATTGTATCCAAAAGACCACTACACTTATTGCACCTTTTAACTAATTCTAATTTGACTTTAGAACGACTCAACCAAATCTGGGAAGTCACTACGCGTTGCGGGATCATCTTCAATTCTTGGTTCTGAATTTTATTTGAGACAGAGTGGTTCACATTGTCCCTCCATCGCAGGGCAAAAATTAACCCTCTCAGTGCTGCAAGCGTGATGCGCCACCACCTCCACAAACAGGCTGCCCAACGGCCTTCTAGGCCAACGCTTGGATCCTCTTCGGGAAACCTTAGGGTGGTCCTCGGGGACTCGTACTCAAACGTTTTTACCCTTTTCATGTTAGTGTATTTTTAGGAAACCTCGGCACTCAATTTCACCCTCATACTATACCCCAAAATCCACTGAAAAACCCTACTACACAATAGTTCAACTAGACTAGCTTTCAGACGTCTTGGTCGTCCTTTAACGTTTGACCTCGAACTTCTTCAAACCAACTTCAACAAGCTGTGACATATATTAGAAATGTGTCATTGACTGTAGGAACACATTAGAGGCTCTAGTAAACCTTATTTTATTTTGGGGTCATTACAATTATAGACATAATAAACTTTATGTCTGCTTCTAAGGTTATTACAGAGGAGAAAACTATTAGAAGATGCAACAATGGAACCTGTGTTGAAAATAAATTCGGCAAAATCATATCAAACTATTACCAATTAATAGTGGTGATTCCTTGGATGATAAAAAGAAATGACTTTGCAAACGTTTCTCTGTACAAAAGAAACCAAATAGGTAGGGTATGGGCCATTGGAGACGACAACGAAAAATTTCGGCAATGCACTTTCGCCAGTTCTTTGATACGCATGAAAACCTTGCTAGTGATTTCAAAGGCAAACCATTCAGTATTTTGATTATGATTTCTTCGGAAAAAAACAATTTGCAAAAGTTTCCTAATACTCATTCTATTACTACTTGCAAATTAAGACTTCTATTACAACAACAAAATTAGTCAAATTAAGGATCTAAGAATAAATGATTATGACGAGTTTTATGTAGATGGTGGAAATTAAACATCTTGATGTAGCAAAATCATAAATATAAAGTATTAAAAAACACTATCGTTACAATTATCTGCAATTTTATTTTAGCTAAATAACATAAATATAAATTAAATGATAACTACTTGATTTTGACAATTTTCGTAAGAAAGAGCTAATTTGATCCAATCTCTAACAATTTCTGCATTTAATAAAGTACGACTATAAATGAGAAATATTTAATAAAAATCAGTTAGTCATAAAGTTAATACTTTGGTCTAAAGATATTTGTTGTTAATTTTTTCAAATAATGCAATAAATGTATTATTTCTTTTTTTGACCATATTTTATTTCTAATAAAAATATTACTTTTAAAAGGATTTTATTCTTGTTTATTTCCTTAAAACTTACTTTAATTAATATAATAGTAGAAAATTGTCATATATACAAGCTCAAAATAAATAATATAAAGAGAAGAAGACAAAGATATAGAGATGAAGAACAAGACTTTTCTTCTTTTTCAAGTGTATTATCAAATGGTGATTGATATCTCTATTTGTAGTGTTGAGATATCACTCCCAAACGTCACCATATTAATAGATATATAGTTATATCTTAAGGTTCTTATAATCTTGGAAGTTTATGACCTTGGAAACACTTATAAATCATATCCAATTAGTTGTTGGATAACTCTAATGGATCATCCACATAAAATAATGAATTCATAACACTCCCCCTTGGATGTCCATAGATAATATGCCTCGTTAAAACCTTACTTGAAAAAACCCAGTGGGAAAAAAATTTAGCGAAGGAAAAAGAGTACACATATATTTTGATATGCACTATTTTTTCCCTCACTAAAAACCTTGCCAGGGAAACCTGTGGGACAAAACCCTGGTCAAGGAAAAAAGAGTGCAACACATATTATACTCCCCCTGATTAAAGCATCACTTAATTTCTTGCTATGATGTCTCCAATCTTGTACACCAGCTTCTCAAATATTTTAGTGTCTTTGTGATAAAATCACATTCACGAAGATGTTGCATTGTGGAACTTATCCTGATATATCATTTTCTGATTTGATGAATATGACGAGGCTTTGATCTTAGTCGAATACATTATTGTATATCATTCCATTCATCATGACCTCGTTGTTGCAAGTAAATTGCACATTAAACTTATTCAAATCAATAATCATCTTGTGGACACTTTCATTTGCATTTGATTATCTTCGTACATTGTGGTTGGTAAATTCTTTTCGAAGAAAAATTACATATTTCCTGAATGTGGTGTATCATTGATCTCAACTATATGCAGTCTCGACTTGCTTCATGGAAAACTTTTATTTTTTGATGGTTTGAAAAAGTGATTACGTACATTTGCTTTATTGATAGCAAGTTATTATTGTGCCTCCACATGCAAACAAATAATGTGCTTGAGATCGAACTTTATGCGGATAAGATAAATATTCTGCATATGCATAACCAATCAATTCTGCCTTGGATTCCTCGGAATAGAATAAACCCATAACTATGGTCCTTCGAGGATATTTAAGTATGTGCTCAACACCATTTCAATGTCCTTTTGTTGGGGAGGAATTGAATCATCATTTATGTCAAGCAATCATTGGGGTACTAAATGAATGTGATTTATCCATATAAAAGTTGCATCAAAACTTTTCTGTGTATGTTGATTGATGGACAAATATTTCATTCTTCAAATTCTCAATCATAGATCAAGACAAAATTTTGTCTTTCCAGAATCTTTTCCTTTTAGATCCCCATCTCAAATGCTGAATAGCTTTTAAAATCTCCTTAAGAGTGTTAGTTATTTCAAGTCATCAATATACACAATATATAACATATTGAGATCCTGACCTTTTCATAAAAATTCAAGGACAATTAGGATCATTCTTTTTGTACCCTTTTCTTCCTTGATTACTTAAATCCATATAAAGATTCTTAGAACTTTATTGAAAAAATTTTCTTCAAACTTTTATATGCTTCAGACACCTTGATTGCTTCAAGGATTTTTTTTCCAGATAACCTTCATTGTTATTCATTATATGAATTCACGTTTTTCATATGTTGCCAGATCAAAATAAACCTCATTGCATCCACCATAGGAGAAAACATCTCCAATAATGTAAGTTTTTTTGCGACATAATATTATGCCCCAAGGCACAAGCCGTACTTGATACTTACGGTTATACTATCGCATAATAATTTATTAGTACCCCACTGACATTTTACTTGATTTATGGACTATCAGTCCAAAATGTCACTTTTCTAAGTGAAAAAAATATATATACTTAAATTATGCATTTTACTTGGACAATCATTTATCTGTCTACACTTTATGACAAATTTGAATTCAAGATCCCCGTTACAATTATATCAGTGAGCGTTAGCTCATATAAAAAATACTGTCGATGGTTGTTTGATATCGATTCCAACAAGACATAACTTATCAAGATCTCTTCATTTTTCATGTACGTGAACCTTTTCTGAGGTTTTATGAAGTGTTATGTCGATGTGCTCTTTTATAGCACTTGCCTCACTATCATGACCATATTGATCATTTGCTCCTCTCCTTCTTCAAGGAATTTTATATTCGAAACCGATTGGTCTAACATATAGTAGACTTTGTCCTTCAAGAACTTCAGATTGGAGCATTTGCAGCTGAATTATATCGTAGGGTCAGTACATTCATCTGACAATTGATTTGCAACATTATGCAAATCAATTATACCTTGAAACTTTAAGTTCACATATTTATTTAACAAGGATCTAGATAATTCATAATTAACCTCACACATAATTTTCAGCTGTCAAAATCATATCCCCTCTAATGTTAGAAAATCTAACATTAATCCAAACCTTATTTGGGAATTCATTCTTATGCGTGGTGGAGCAATTAAAATCATAACCGCACATGCAATTTTAGATAGAAATTATTTGGTTCCTGACTCTGAACCACTTTTAACGGGGAAACCTTGTTGGCTTAATGCATACATGTGTTGCTACATATTAAATAAAATCATCTTATACCAAATCTTATTTGGTAGTTTGTTCTCATAACCATGATTTAGCTGTAATAAGAGACATACAATTTCTGTTAAATCAACCAACATTATCAATATAATTTCATAGTTTGGAACTGTGCTTTAATTTAATAATTTGAGCAAACAACCTTACAAACACCGATTTGTAAGTTGATACTAAAGCACATGTGATCATCGTATAGATGCATCTATCTAGTTGCAAATGATCCACATGGCAAGTGAATGAGACCATATTCACCTTTTAATATGTTCCAGAAATATTAGGGGATTACAATCCCAACCTTAGCTGGTACAATAATCATTTTATAAAGAGAACAAGCTAAACAAGAGAATTCTTGAAGAATCTTTTATTTTTTCATCACATAAGCCACCTGAATTCTCAATTATATTTGCATCAGATTTAATCGGAATGACCAATCTATCATGCCAACTGATCTTTATTTTAGTACATTAATTGTTTACTCTTATATGTGATTTTGTCAACGCGTCCATATTTGTGTGCAACAAACAAGAGGAAAAAATGGGTAATCTTTTACATAATATTTATAACCCACTTTGGTTGTAGTAATATGAAGATGTTAAATCTTTTCATGATTTATAGTCTCAATATTATTTTCCAATTAATCTGAAACTTATAAAGTTTCTTTTGAGACTTAATACAACCACAATATTATTCCTCTAGCAATAACACAACTCGTTAGAGCTTGCAATAAATTGTGTACCATCACATATTCTATGACACCATCCATATGGTGAACATCTCCTCAAGGAGAAATTATATTATTATTTTCATGGCCAAAATTGTTACGAGCAAGACATGTTTCTTGCTTTACTTTTGTTGTACCAAAGGTACAATTTGTATTTCCACACAATAATATTATTTTGGTCATGGCAAAACATTTATAGGCAAGAGTTTTTATTTCTTTTGACCTTTTTGTAGTTCACAAATAAACATACCATAATATTTATGACGTATAAACGTACACGACCATTGACCATTTTTGCCAAATAAAAATTTATTTATTCCTCTCAAACCTCTCGTAGAGATGAGTTGTGACATATATCATTTTTTTCTCAAACCTCCCATAGAGGTGACTTGTTGCATATACCAACACATATCATTTTCTCAAGCCTCCCATAGAGGTGAGTTGTTGCATATACCAACTCATAATGATTTGATTACATCTTGACCCATTATCTTATAGAATGGTCGAGCACTCACGATACTCATCACAAGTCACATTCTTTTCAAGGAATAAACTTATCATTTATATGTACTTCATAAATTTGCATTATAAGCACATTGTCATGACTTTAAATTTCATCATATTTACATGACACACCTCAACATCACTTTGAAAGATCAAGTGTACCATCACTTTATCTTCTTGTCTTTTGATGGAGGATTTATAAACTTGTTAAATTATTGGGTCGACAACATTCACAAGTCCAATGAACTTTTATACCATTTTGATACTAAAAATTGCCTTAACACTTTGAAGGACTATTTGGAGAACCCATAGTGTTCTTTCTTTTATAATTACCACAATGATGACTATTATAATTCTGTCTCTTCACGCCCTTTTGCATATCGTTAATCAATTTTTCATTTTTCAGACTAATTATTTGCTGCTTCCACATTCATACGTTCTAATGGAGCAAGTCAACATGAGGATTTCAAAAATGGACCCAATACCTTATCATCATGGTATATCAAAACTCAAATTGATGTCTTACTGTCACGGCCGGGGATCACGACCTAGACGTAACCGGCGTCGTTGTCCTAGGGGAGGACTAAGACTATCCTCTTAGAATTCGTCATTACATGTCATAGGTCTAAATGTGTAGAAAATTTAAAACTTCATACATATTGAGGTATACATAGACCTCTCGCTTACTTTGGATATATACATGTGGAGTTTAATTAGTCTCCTCACGTAGGAAACTTACGTAGACTTCTCATTTAGTTAACATAATCAACATATAATGAGTTAGTATAACAATAACATCTCACATTAAACTAAAAGGAGATATAATATTTTGGCATAACCCTTAGACAAGTACATATTGCCACTTAGGGCTTAAAAAAATTTTCTTTAAGAATAAGGAAGCAACGAATGTCTTTTAGACTATATCAATCCTACTAGGGTAGATCAAAAGGCATCATCCTCGGACTTGGAGGACTCACCTCTACTTGGAGGAAGAAGTTCAAGTATCCTTGCAAAAGTGGCCTAGAAGCTCTTCAATGTCAGGAACCTACAATGTTGGGGAAAAAGGGAAGAAATATGGGTTAGTTCAAAACACATATACTAAGTATGACTCCTATGTATAAAATCATCAATGCATGACAAAAGGTACAATTTATTCAAAACCATGATTTATGTTCAATAACACAACATGCACACATTTGGAATATTATAAGTCAACCAACATGATATTAACCCAACACATAAGCAACCCAAACAATACTTATGCAATGCCAAGAATAGAACCCCATAACCCTACCCAAAGCTAAGTATCACATTAAGTCATTTATTACATATATACTACATAATCTCATAAATTATCATACTGTGCTTGATTCATAAGTTCATATATAACTTAACATCCATAACATATAAACAACTTGATCACACAACCCACTACTAGAATCATCTCTTAGGAACCCACATGTGCAATGAGAAAGAGAAGTCCCATACCCTTCCTTAACCTGTGTATTAACCTTCAAGAATACCCTAATTCAGGGTGTGGGCACATAATTCAGGGTCGAGGAGATTGTTACTAAAAAACCTTGACTTACTAACGTGGAGGTTTCCATCTCATGAGACAACATATATCTTGGGAATCCAGACTTACTAAACGTGAAAAAACCCATGTAGGAGTCCGAACTTACTAAACGTGAGACCTCCATCTCATTTACATGCCCTTTCAGTACTAAACATCTATTCCCTTTATTAATCATCATACCTTTTATACAAGATCACATTAATCTCTTCTAGACCCCTATGTGAACAATTCATCATCGTGGCTCATAGATATTCTTAAGTGAGAACTATCCTTTCACTTTAGAAGACCACATAAAAGTGAGTAAACCTTTTACCCAACACTGTGTAATAATCATGAGAAGTTAATTTCAATCATATAATAATCATACCATAATATACTTGCATACTTCGTAATCAATTCAATAGTTTAGGGTTAAGGATTAGGAATACATTCTATCAACATCACAACAATCTAGGGTTAAGGATGAGGAGTATTTTCTAACAACATTACAATAAAAGTAATCATACTTCGTAATCGGATTTTAGAAGAATCAATGTTCATATCGTATTGCCCTCTCATTGACTTCATACTTCAATTACCAAGGATTACATAACAAATGAATTAACAAGGTAAATAAAGAATTAATATATAGCAATTACTATTATAAACGTTCACACAATTATCATCTTTCACAATTTTTATAAAATTAGAAGACATAGTGAATGTAGGGATGAACAAGGGTTCAAAGGGGCAATCTTTATTTATTAACAAAAATTGACCATTAATACTTAGTTAAAAAATGATAATAGACTATAATCATCACAATTTTTTACCAATTTCGTTTTGAAAAGAGAACCCATGTCTAGATTGAAACCCTATTTTTAAGGAAGTTGGAAATCATCTTTGAAATGGATCTTGGGGAAAGAAATCCCAAGAGTGAAAGAAACCATACCTTAGTGATGATATTGACACTAATTTAAGATGAAAACCTTGTTGAATTAGTCCTTGAATTGGATTCCTAGAGTTCTTTAATGGAGGTTGAAGTTTGAGGAAGAGAGAAGCTAGATGTTAGAGAGATGTGAGTTAGGGAACCGTGTGGTGTTGGTTTAGTTTAATAAGGTTAGGTGTTATATAGTCCTTTAATTAACTTAATTAGACCTTCCTTAACCCTTCATTAACCAACTAACCAAATAAATGATTAAATGAACTAACTTAAAATTGGACAACCCTTAACAGACCTAACTATGAGACCCCGACCTACTCTCCGTAGGTTAGTTGACGACCCTGCACCTACCATCCTGCACCACATTCGTTTGTGTCAGAGACCATATTTTGGACGCCTTTTTGAAAATGTATAAGGAATCACCTACGGAGCTCATCCATGCCTTGTTGCCTTGAAGACGGCTCGTTGACTGGTCTCTTCAGTAGCCACTGTCATTTGTCAGCTTTTGGCCATTTTAGAAGGGTCCTCCTCAAGGACCCTAGGGTGGTCCTTGGGGGATCGGTGACCCTAAACATATTCTAATACATGTTTAACATCTTCCGACTCCTAAAACCCCATGAAACATAACAAAGCACAATAACCTCTATTTAACAATTCACCAGACGTCATGGACGTTCCTTAATGTTTTGACTCTAAAACTTCCGAAATGATTTATATTCATTATTATAGGTCCTAAAGCAGTAGTCAAGGTCTAGTTCATCATGTGAGGCTCTAGATTTGGTCTTAGACTTCCAGAGTGTTACATTATCCCCCCCTTAGGAATACTCGTCCCTGAATGACACTAAAAATCTTTTATAGGTAAAGGGTAGACTCAATACTAGCAGCCCAACCAATAAACAACATATAAAAACATGAGTTACAACTCAAATCAACATAATAACATGGAATTTACACATAGTAACTGTAATCACACTTTACCACTTCTAAGAAAGAGCTCAACATCACAACATGAGAAATTTAATTCACAACTTCAACATGAGATGAACATGGTCATTATAATTTCATTAAGCCAACAACATAACAAATACAAAAATGAGTGCAAATCAAGCAAAAGAGCACCTTTTTGCCATGTAAACTCATTTTAGCAAAAAACTTGTACCATATTTATGCACATCTTTGCAAAACAAGTCAAATTCAGTTCTACTCATTATATTAGTTATAAATAGGAATAGCTAACCTAAATTAGCAAAGAGATAAGTATAGTAGGACTCCATGTCGTCCTTGGCCTCCCATGTTGCTCCCTGAACTAGGTGGTTCTTCCATAACACGTTTAAGGAAGTCACCTCTTTGTTCCTCAACTTCTTCACTTGTCGAACAAGGATTTCCACCAGAACCTCTTTATGGGAGAGGTTCTCATCCACACCTATACCTTCAATAGGAATAATGGATACGGGATCCCAATACACTTCTTTATCATGTAAACTTGGAACACCGGGTGGACCGAAGATAGTTCACTAGGTAGTCTCAACTCGTGTGCAACCTTTCCAACTCTTTGCAAAACCTCATAGTGACCCACATACCGGGGGATTAGCTTCCCCTTCTTCCCGAATCTCATCACCCCATTCATAGGTGAGATCCTCAAAAACACCATATCACCTACTTCGAATTCAAGATCTCTTCTCCTATTGTCAACATAGGACTTTTGCCAACTATAGGATGTTTTCAGTCTTATCCCTTATCGCACCAACCTTCTCCAAAGCTTCATAGATAATCTTGGGAATAAGGATGGAAGACTCACCAACCTCACACCACTCGACTGGAGATCTACATCTCCTACAATAAAGTGCTTCAAATGGAGCCATCAAAATACTCTAATTATAACTATTATTATAAGAGAACTCAATCAATGACAAGTGATTGTCCCAATTCCTTTTAAAGTATATTACACATTCTATTTGCATATACTTTAGGTTTTGAATAGTATGCTCCACTCGACCATCCGTTTGGGGATGAAAAGCGGTGTTAAGCTTCACTTGTGTACCCAACCCTTTTTTGAATGATCTCCAAAATCGAGATAAGAATTGAGAACCTATATTCGATATAATGGACAAGGGGATCCCATGTAGACTCACAATCTCATCAATGTATATTTTTGCATAATCCTCCGCCGAATAATTAGACATGATGAGGATAAAGTGAGTGGATTTTGTTAATCTATCAACAATCACCCAAATTGAGTCATTTTCCTCCGAGTTCAAGGAAGTAGGAACACCCATTTCTTGAATTAGAACACTAGTCTTTGATGCTTGAATTTTACTTGTTGGCAATTTGTACACTTGGATACAAACTTAGCTATGTCACTCTTTAAACCATCCCAATAATATACCTCTCTAAGATCACAATAAATTTTTGTGAAAAAAAATGGATGGAATATCGGGAACCATAAGATTTCTCTAACACCCTATTCCTTAAATGATCAACATACGATATGCATAATAAATTTTGGTACCTTAGCACATCATCTCCCCCTTAAGATAATGATTCATTCATCTTACTATATACCGATTAATTCAACTCCATCAATATCGGATCGAGATGTTGTTGAGACTTGACATCAACCACCAAAGATGATTTGGAGTTATGGTGGACTAAAGAACCACCATTTGGAGAATCTTCCAACCAAACACCCAATCTAGACAACCTATGAACATATTTCACTAGGTCTTTCTTGCCTTCCTTTACATGGGAGACACTACCTATGATCATATGACTCAAAGCATCCGCAACCACATTGTCTCGCCGGGGAGGTAAAGAACACTCACGTCGTAATATTCAACAATTCTAACAATTTTTTTGTCATAGATTCAACTCTTTTTGAGTAAACACATATTGAAGACTATTGTGGTTAGTATACACATCAACATGAAAACCATAGAGGTAATGCCTCCATATTTTCAAGGCAAACACTACGACCGCTAATTCAAGATCATGAGTTGGGTAGTTCTTCTCATGAACCTGGAGTTGCCTAGAAGCATATGTTAAAACCTTTCCATGTTTCATAAGGACACAAACAGATCCTACTTGGTATGCATCACAATATACCACAAAACCCTTGGTACCCTCCGATAAAGTCAACAACGGAGTAGTGATAAGCCTATATTTCAAGATTTGGAAGTTTCTTCCATAAGCGTCCGACCACTCAAATTTCACATTGTTTTAGGTAAAAGTAGTCAAGGGAGATGCAAAGGACACAAAACTATCCACAAACCTCTCATAGTATCCGGTTAGACCCAAGAAACTTCTTATATCAGTTGGGTTCAATGGTCTAGGCCCATTTTTAACCACCTCGGTTTTTCCTTGGATCAACCTCAATACCCTCACTAGAGATGATATGACAAAAAAATGACACCAAATGCAACCAAAACTCACACTTGCTATACTTGACAAATAGTTGATGTTCCTTATGAACTTGCAACACTACCCACAAATAATTCATATGATCACCCTAATTCTCCGAATACACCAAGATATCGTCAATAAAGACAATCACAATGGAATCAAGGTAGTTTTGGAACACTCTATTCATTAGGTCCATAAAGGACGTCGGGGCATTCATGAGACTAAACGACATCACTAAGAACTCATAGTGCCCATATCTAGTTAGAAATTCCATTTTAGGAACATCCTCACCTCTCACCCTAAGTTGGTGATACCCCGATCTCAAGTCAATTTACAAAATTATCTTGCCCCTTAAAGTTGATCAAACAAGTCGTCAATTAAAGGAAGATGATAGTTGTTCTTAATAGTGACTTTATTGAGTTGGCGATAATCAATACACATTCTAAGGGACCCATCCTTCTACTTAACAAACAACACTGAAGCTTCTTATATGGTGAAATACTAGGTTGAATGAATCCCTTATATAACAAGTCTTTGAGTTAGAGATTTAACTCTTTCAATTCTACCGGAGCTATATGGAAAGGAGGGGTTGAAATGGAATTCGTATCTAGTAATAGGTCAATACCAAAATCAATTTCCCATTTGGAAGGAATTTCAGACAAGTCATCCGAAAAGACTTGCGGCAATTCCCTCACTACGGGGACTGACTCAATTAGAGGACTATTGGACTCAAGGTCTTTGGCTCTTACAATATGGTAAAGACATCCCTTTGAGATCATTTTACAAGATTTTAAATAATATATAGTATGACCTATAGGAATTGAATTACCCCCTTCCACTCTAAGACGAGTTCATTTAGAAAGTTGAACTTAACAACTCTTGTTCGACAATGTATGGAAGCAAAACAAGCATGCAACCAATCCATTCCCAAAATAACATCAAAATAAGACCGTATCAAGTTCTACAAAATCCACCCAAGTAACTCTATTGGGCAATGATATAGGAAAACTCCTAAAGACTCTTCTAGTAACAATGGAGTCACCCACCGGGGTTGTAACTGAAAAGGTTCATTCAGAATATCGAGTATAACATCAAACTTTCTAGATAATAGAGTAGTTAAGAATGAAAATGTAGCACCGAGATCAAGTAAAGCATAAACATTTAAACATAAGACTTATAATATACCGGTGACCACGTCAAGAGACTCTTCTTGCTCACCTCTAGAACGGAGGGCATAGAAGAAATTTTCTTAGGAGCATTGGGATTGGGAGCACTTGATTGTGCTTGTGCATTTTCTCTCCCTTGAGACTTCATCATAGGACAATCCCTCTTCATGTGACCACTCTTGACACAACTATAATAATTACCAACTAGACACTTGCCTTCATGTTTCCTTCCACATTTAGCACAAGTAAACTTCTCAACATAAGGACTACTACCTTTATGCTCTTTAGGCTTGAATGTAGACCCTTTACCTTTGTTGACCCTTGGGATGGTAGAAGGACTTTTATTGGGGAACCTTTTATTGAAAGTTGGTTTATCTTGCACCTCAAATCTAGTCTTAGAAGAATTTCCATCTTCGGCCCTTGTCCTCTTCAACTCTCTACCAACTTGCTTAAGATTTTGCTCGTCAATTTATTCGGCATGAACCATGATACGAGAGATGTCCACACTCGAAATCAACATAGCCAACCTAAATTCATTCACCACAAGAGAGATCCTATAACATATTTGTTCATCTTTTCTCTAGAATCCGCCATAATAGCAAAAACATATTTGAATAGTTGAGTGAACTTGAGACTATACTCCTTCACACTCATATTCCTTTGGCGTAATTTGAGTAATTATTGTATTTTCCTCTCCCTTGGTTCCAAGGGAATGAACCTATCAAGGAAGTCTGTTTTAAAAGCTCTTGAAGTAAATCGACCTTCTATAAACAACCTCTCATCCTTCCATTTCTCTTACCAAACTCGAGACACATCTTTATTTTGGTAGGCGTCTAGTTTTCCCTTTTCATGAGAAAACCCCCCCATAGCATCTAGTACCTTGAACACTTCATCAATGAACCCTTGCGGGTCCTCTTCCACCTGAGAGTCAAAGAAAGCAGGGGGATTCATCCTTATGAATTCCCCTATCCGTGATGTGGTGGTGCTATCATTGGGACACACTTGAACCCTAGTATCCCTATCAACTTGTGTAGCCGAAAGTTGGGTCAAGCTATGAATGGATGCCCTTATCTGCACATTAGACATAACTCCTTCTTCTATAGGAACTTGAGGGTTTTGAGGAGCCGGAGGGGGAACCACCTCATTCACATTCTCCTCTTCGACCCTTCGAGCGTTGTTCCTTCTTGTATTCATTGCCTATAAGCACAAGAAAGAGACTGGAAGATAAGGACATGTAGATTTAAGATGCCAGAGGCACGACCTCAAGAATATCAACAAGGTGAGACTTTCCTAAGCATCACATATCATCTAATATATAATTGTGGCAAGCTTCACAATCATGAACAAGACTCTACTCGACCTGGTTTAGTGAGACATTAATCCTATGATTATTTAACCTCATGCTCTGATACCAAGTTTGTCACGACAGACGAACAACCTCTAGACGTAAGTAGTCTCATCATCCTCGAAGAGGACTAAGACTAGCCTCTTAGCATTCATCATTGCATGTCATAGGTCAAAAAGTGCGGAAAATTTAAAACTTTATACATATTGAGGTATACATAGAACTCTCGCTTACTTTGGATATATACATATGGAGTTTACTTAGACTCCTTACATATGAAGCTTACATAGGCAGCTCTTTCAGTTAACATAATCAACATATAAAGAGTTTTAGTATAACAATACCGTCTCACATTAAACCATCTAAAGGATATACAATATTTATGCATAACCCTTAGATTTCCACTTAGGGATTACAACAATTGTCTTTAAGAATAAGGAAACAACGAATGTATTTTAGACCATATCAATCCTACTAGGGTAGATCCAAAGGCACCATTCTCAGAGATGGATGACTCACCACTACTTGGAGGAAGAAGTCCAAGTATCCTTGCAAAAGTGGCCTAGAATCTCTTCAATGTCAGGAACCTACAATGTTGGGGAAAAAGGGAATAAATATGGGTTAGTACAAAACACATATACTAAGCATGTCTCCTATGCATAAAATCATCAATGCATGACAAATAACACAATTTAGTGAAAACCATGCTTTATGTTCAATATGCACACATTTGGAATATTATAAGTCAACCCAAAATCATATTAACCCAACACATAAGCAACCCAAAACAATACTTGTGCATTGCCAAGAATAGAAACCCATAAACCTATTCAAATCTAAGTATCACATTAAGTCACTTATCACATCCATACTAAATTATCTCATAACTTATCATAACGTGCTTGATTCATAAGTTCATATATAACTTGACATGCATAACATATAAATAAGTTTATCACACAACCAACTACTAGAATCATCTCTTAGCAACCCACATGTGCAATGAGTAAGACAAGTCCCATACCCTCCCTTACCCTATGTATTAACCTTTAAGACAACCCTAATAGTAGGTACATACTTGACTTATTCATTTATCGTATTACATTAGGGAAAATATTGCAATAACTGACATGAAACCATGTGAGATACATGAAATTAGGTGTTCTCATCCCACACCAAAAAGAGAGAGTTCACACTTGCCTTATTTGTAACAAATTTACATAGCTATCTAAGTGGATCCACTAATCGATAGTCCTATGTGGGCACATCGTTAAAGGTCAAGGAGATTGTTACTAGAAAACCTTGACTTACTAACGTGGATGTTTCCATCTCATGACACAATATACATCTTGGGAATTCGGACTTAGTTACGTGAAGAAACCCATGTGGGAGGCCAGACTTACTAAACGTGAGACCTCCATCTCATTTACATTCCCGGTCGGTACTAAACATCTATTCCATATAATAATCATCATAACTTTTATACAAGATCATAGTATTCTCTTCTACACCCCTATGTGAACAATTCATCATCATGGCTCATATATATTCTTAAGTGAGAACTATTCTTTCACTGTACAAGACCATATAAAAGTGAGTAAACCTTTCACTCAACACTTTTTCATAATCATGAAAAGTTACTTTCAATCATATAGTAATCATACCGTACCATACTTGCATACTTCGTAATCAATTCAATAGTTTAGGGTTAAAGATGAGGAATGCTTGCTATCAACATCACAACCACACATTAGATATAGAAGTATTACAATCAAAGTAAATCATACTTCGTAATTATACCTTATTCCATTTAAGAAATTTTGTATAAAATGTAATATTCAACCAATTTTAGTATATGCCTTTGTTTCTTGGTCAATGTTAATGACTGAACACTACTGTATTCTAAATCATAATGAGATTTTAGAAAATATGTACCTGATTCTATGCATATAATACCTGGATTCTCATAAATAGATCAACCAAAACATGAGCTAAAGAAAAATTAAAACTCACTCTCAATTGGCTAGAGTCTCATGTTGATAATGTGATATAAATATAATCTTAGAATAAATAATATAAAGAGAAGAAGACAAAGATATAGAGATGAAGACCAAGACTTTTCTTCTTCTTCAAGTGTATTATCAAATGGTAAGTGATATATATATATATATATATATATATATATATATATATATATATATATATATATAGTGTGGAGACATCACTCCTAAAGGTCACCACATTAATATATAGATAGTTATTTCTTAAGGTTGTTATCACCTTGGAAACACTTATACATGAATTCAATTAATTGTTGGATAACTATAATGGATCATCCACATAAAACAATGGATTTACAACAAAAATAACATTTTGTTGTTTTTAATATCACTTACCAATTATAATAGAATAACAACATTTACATTTTAGCTAATAATATATATTAGCAATTTCATTTCGATAACCACAAAAAACAATTCTTATAAAACAGAAATTTTTTGTATTCCTTAATATTTTTCCAATCGATATAGGATAAACTTGTTATAATAAAAATTGTTAATAGGAAAAGAATATATTTAAAAAATAAAGGAAAATGGTTTGATATACCCCTCAAATTTTGTAATGACCTTGTTGGCCATTTTTTGGAACATTTCGTAAATTTACTATTTTCTCCTCTCATTATTGACCTCAAGTATTTTTTTTAGTTTTGAAAATTTTGTTTCAAAATTTGAGTTTAAAGTTGAGAATTTTGTAAAATTTGAGTTTAAAGGCTAATGTTGTGAAAAATAGGTTTTTGGTGTCTTTTGGAGTTTCAAGTGTCAGAATGGAATTCTATCGGTTCCATCAATTCTAGAATGTAGTATTTGGTCTGTGAGATTTGTTACCCATGAGGTTTTTGAGTTTATTAGTTCATGCTCATAATTCCGCATGAGCCTTATAAGTGGATTAGTCTTGAGATGAGAAGTATCTTCGAGTCCTTGAGTTGAGTAGTCCATGCCCATAATTACACATGAAACCTTTGAGTCGAGGATCCTTGAAACGAGTATTATCATTAAATTTCTTTACTTCTGAGTCGAACCTCGAGTATTGAGTTCTATTTATGGTTATTGAGAACCTTGAATTGAGACGATCTTGTTTATAATTCGGCATGAACTTTATTCTGTGAAGTCTTTTATAATTGTTTGTAAAATTATTTTAAGACTTGAGCACTTGAGTTGAGAAAGATTAGCTTCAAGTTCATTTTCTTTAAAATAAAATATCCCAAGATTATATATTTTTACACTTAAAAGAAGACGAAATTAAGATTTTCAAAAGAGTTTTGAGTAGTTTTTAGAAACATCACTTTTCAGAGAAAGATTTTTGAGTAGTAATCTCAAAATAGAAGGAGGTATTTTTTTTAACATATGAGCTGAGTATATTTATGGAGTAGTATTGAGTACAGATATGGAGACTATTCAAAATAACTCAGGTCTCCATAAACCATGTAGCCGGCGTAGGTATAAAGGGTCATTTTTAAAAATGATTCCTAGCTTAGTGCTTTTTAGTATAGACTAGTGTATCCACTTTATGGCAAGGTATAGGTCAGTTCTGGCATTATCGGCGAGACGTTGTATCATCACATAGCTCACACTGATAGTTGTCGGTTAAAAAATTCTCACATAGTTATAATATTATATTTTATTATATGTATAAAGTGAATTTTTATTGTATTCTTTAATACATTGAGTTACTACTTGCTATTTTAAAAGTTTTCCATATAATGCATCTTTTATTGTTGCTTTATCTAGAGTTGAGTATCTAGAGTTGAGCATCTTGAGTTGAACTATATTTAATTGAGTCAAGTACCTTATTCTTGAGTTGAGCCCATTTCACTGAGTTAAGAACCATATTACTGAGCTGTATCTTATCTTTGAGAACTTCTGAGTTGAGTAAGTTAAGTAGTTTTGAGTATCCTTGAGTAAACCTCTGAGCTGAATATCTTATCTTTGAGTTGAGTATCTTATTCTTCAATTGAGCTTAGTGAGTGAGTTGAGAAGAGGTAAGTATGTTACCTTTTTACCAAGTTCAAGCTTTTGTTTATGGTTTATAATCCCCTTACATGCTTGTACATTCCACGTATTGAGCTATTTGGCCTGCATCATTTTATGATGCAGATACATGTATTCATGGTCATTAACAGGAGTTTTTTTGATGTAACATTCCATAAAATATACTTGTCTTGTGAAGAGCCTATTAAGTTTTAAGAATAGGTATAGGGGGTACATAGGAATCCTAATGCCCAATATTTAGAAATATTGGGCACATTAAAAAATATTGGCATAAAGGGTTTTAGCCAATTTTCTATGTATTAACAATATTGTCCAAGAAATGTACCAGTAATGAAGACCCTAAGCTAAAACATATATTTTCTAGCATTTGCAAATAAGTGCGGGGGATCCATATGTCAATCCTAGGCACCATAGCACATGACCAATTAAAATGGTCATGTAGATTAAGCAGTGCCCTAGGACAAAGTGAGGATCCTTGGGACAGTAAGTAAACATTCCAAGTGAACCATCAAGAATATTTAGTTAGGAAAGTTCAAGCAACACATGTGCAAGCGCATGTGAAAAACGGCCAAGAGGGGGGACCACGCTAACCGAATTTGGTTAGGGTAGCTAGGAGCAGGCATGCCCACGGGTCTATCCATGTGGGGCCCAAGTACCTAACCAATCCTAGACTCTAACTAACTGACCTAACTAACTAAATAACCTAGGAACAACCAAAAAAATAACTAAGGGTCCTGACAACCTAAGACCTAGTGGGGTTACACCAAACCGTGTAATAACTAAGAGACAACTTAGTACCTAACCTAGGATGGTCCAAAAGGGTTAGTTATGGTCCTTATAACTTAGGGGTAATTTGGTAATTACCCTAGGTCCCTCAATTAATTTAATCAGCCATTTAAATAATTAATTAAAAATCATTATGTTGGCCGAATCACTTAGGAAAATTTCATATTTGGCTAAGTCAAATGCTCTCCTATTCTTAGTCAACTTAGGAGGGGCGTTTTAGTAATAAACTAATTAATTTAATTTACTTAATTAGCCTAAGTTTAATGAGTCAATATGAGTTCCTAAGACTTAGATTCATGTTCAAACACTAGAAAAATTCACGACGTAAAATAGTAAGCAAACGAACGAAAAACAGAAAAGTTTCTCTCAATTATCTTAGGCGATTTCAAGGTTTTCTTCATGCTTCGGTGCAAGGTGATCTCCTCGAATTATTTCTTCAAGAGGATTTTCAAATGTTTTAAATTCATGAATGTCGAAACTAGGGTTGTTCCCCATGATATCGTTGAACGTCCATCTTCCTAGTTATCCTTGTTTTCGATTCTATAAGTATATAGATGTAATATCGAACATGTTGTTGGTATGTGGTGCTAACTGATCATTATGTGTATGTTCTTGATTTGTTAATGACTAATGAGGCCTATATACTTGATTTATACGATTAGGATATTAGTTATATGAAATAAAGAATGATGTAATGCTTAATTGTGTTCTAGAATGTGAAGTTTTTTAAAAGCCGATTATAGAGTTAGCCACTGTTAAATGTCAACTGGAGTATGTGGAGGATATCATTATAATACATTCATGGGATTAATTGATATGTCCAGTGATAACATAATGAAAATTATTTAAGTGAAAGTTTGATTTATGCCAACAAATTGGCTAGCAATATATTCTCCAAAAAGTTCAATAGAATTGGCTTACAATGTTATTTCATAAAAAAATGGCTAATGATATTCTCATGACCATTGTCTAGTGACAGTTTGGCTTATGCCATTATATTGAATAACAATATTCTAGATTACCATAATATGTTAAAAATTAGTCTATGTTAATAAATTGTCTTACAATGTATTTCCAAAATATGATACAATATTTGCTAATGATTAAGTTATACCAAAATTTAGCTTGACCAATGTAACTTTTAATTCATAACCAAGGGTATGACAATCATTGGGACAAGTCCCAACATACCCTTTCCAAATGAACTATGAATATAAGTAAGTACATTGAACAAATTTTATAACGTTCATAAAGAGTGGCATAAAGCTACCAAATGTCATTGAACAATATAAGGTGAGTAATAACATAAATAAAAGTTTAAGAATTGTGAAAGTGACCAGAATGAGGTGTTAAAAGAAGTGAGACAGGTCTCTCTCACACCTATATAATTATGCTAAAGATACTCACATAAAAGGGTGTTAATAATCATGATACAAGTCTTATTAACACCAAGATGATAATTTAAGGTTTAATTAACATTTCATCAAGTATAGAAAGGGATGACCAATTACCCAAAGAGTTAAGTAAACCCTATAACTAGAAGCAAGCTTCCATATTGTTTGAGTCAACTCTAAAAGATGTAAAGAAAAAGAAGTTGAGCAAAGCACCGATAGACTGGAAATGAGCTTGTTCCAGCATATGTAAGCCTTATGAGATGAGGCTACCACCAAGGTGGATAATTAGTCTCTGTATATCTCCTAGTCTTCAAACTATTTTGCCAGCATAGGAACTAGCTAGTGGATTCCCCTTTTCATTGTGGGGCAAACACTAGATATCATGTCTAGCTCACATGATCTATGTCGGTTAATGCTCAAAGAAAGTATTTGATTCACTTTAGCCGTGAACCACCTCTTTTCGGCGTGAGGAAGACACTGAACTTGGTTTTCATTTGAGCCGGTGAACCACCCCTTTTTTGGTGTGGGGCAGAAACTGAATTTCATGCTAGATCATATGATCTGGGTTCACTTTGACCGGTGAACCATCCCTTTTTGGTGTGGTGAAGACACTGGATTTAATGTTAGCTCGCATGATCTTAATGCTAAAGATTTCTTTAAGAAAGTAAGAAAGAAAGAAACAAAAAGAAATGTAATTTCAAAGTGAGCTAAGAAAGTAAGAGCTTAAGTATGTCAAATGATATGTGGTTGATAAAGAATGAAGTTTTAACAATTTATTGACTTGTGCCAAATCAATATATATTCTTCAATATCTTAACGTTATGCAAATGATCAAATAATGGGCTTAGCCAAATCAAAATTGGCTTATAATGACTTCTTATTTTATGCCAATAAAGGGGAGTAAAACATAATGACAAATCAATGTCCCACAATCTCCATAATGTGAAAATGATGAAATAAGTGGCCTAGCCAATAAAGATTGGCTTATAAAGATTTCAATCCCAATTTGACAAGAATGGAAAGAATAACTTGTAGTAAGGGTAGCCAAATCATTTCCTTAGTCTTTTGAATTACTTACTTGATTCATTGTGGGTATGGGACTACAATGAATTAGTGAACTTTTAAGAGGTTTAAGAGATCTTTGAACCACAACAACAAGAAGAAAAAGACTGAAAAATAAACTAAGTGTTGGAAAAGGATCTCTCGGGTTTGGAGGAGCAAATTTTAACTTTTTCGTTCGAGTTGTTCTAAAATTATGTTCATGATTCTAAGGTCTTATTTTCATTTAGAAAATGAGTTGTGTGCTTTGAATGCATTAAAATACTATCATATTCATAACATAATTCACAAATAACGAATTAAGAAAGTCTAGTGACTTCACTTTCCAGAAATGACATGTTGTCATCGGAAGAGCTTTCCTTGATCATACATAGTCCTTATGTGTATATGTGCATATACCAACACTTAGTACTAGTGTGTACTAACCCTATAATATTACTATTTTGTAGGTGCAGGCCACAGAGCAGATTAAATACTTATTGAAGCGGTTTGGATCAATGATATCCAGACTTTGGTAGGTCCTCTTGAGTTTGAAGATCATGAACCTACCGTTCTATCTTACTACTTTAGATATAGCTAGTGTATGTTGTCCCTAGCGTTTCATTCCAGAATTTTATTCAAAGCTTTTTATTAAGGCCATTTCATAAACTATTAAGATTTATTGATTTCTTCATTGAATTGCTTAATCGATTGTAGGTGTTTTTTTAGTTTAAGATCATTAGAATATTATTCTATATAGTAATCTTATGAAGTCTATGTATACTTCACTATGTTTTAAAATTAATAAATTTTTCGCAAATATAACTACATGATTGTGATTAAAGCTAAAAATAGGCTTGTCTGCGACCTCTGAGTGGTTAACGATGCCGGTTGCATTCGAATTTTAGAATTCGGGTGTGACAGTTGATACCACGTGGAGATAGATTTGGCTATTGTGAGAATCTTTTCTTCTACAACATTCCATTTACTTTTTAGTTTATTAGGATGTTGTGGGTCTTGTCCCCACTTCCATCTTTGTCATTTAGAGGCTTCATAGATAGTTAGTACAATTGAGAAGTCTGTATCATTTATTTTGTTAAATATTTTAAAGACTTAAGTTTATTATTTTAAGTCGAGTTGAATATATCATTTTTATTCATAGTTATTTATTTGAGTATCGATGAGTTTTATTATGTTTTAAGGTTTGTTTGCTTTAGTTAGTTTTTCAGCTTGTAGTCAGAGAGGATAAGAGTTCTCTTAGGGACCACCAATAGTTCTCGAGTGTTGGCCACATCCAGGGTGTATGCTTGGATCGTGATAAAAGATTGTTGAGAAAACTTTTTAACTATAAGAATCATTATGTGAGAAAAACTTTTCACATGCATGTATTGAGTGATATGTGAGAAATAATTTGTGTTGGACACTACTCATTCTAATACTACTTGCGAATTGCCACTTGTAACGACCTGATTCTGCCGTTATGAAAAAGTCAATGAAGAAAGAGTTGGGGCCAGAAAATCTTTTGGTAGTAACTTGGAATTTCCCAACCTAGTCTAGATTTGTATGAAATCGGAGACATCAAGGCTTAGGAAAATTTAGTAATGAATGAGAGATCTAATTGTGAATTTTATTACATGAACGGATATCTGAGACTATAAGGAACCCGTACCATTTTATGGAATTAAATTTATGCAAGTAGAATTCCTAAATATGATCTTTTTGGTAATGGGTACATTCTGTCTCCATTGACGCCGCTAGAACGCGATTCAGGGCACTGGAGCGGTGCCACTGTAGAAGGACAAATGCAACTTAAGGTCTCTAATAAACCCCTAAACTACCATATGTGGTATTTTTTTGGTGTAAGGGCTAAGGAGGCGACTCCATACAAGTTGCTGACAGTTTTCCCCATTCTTTAGGATAAAGGTAAGGGTTTAACACCCCAAATCTATTTTCATCTATAGAACCTATTTCTTTGGTTATTATAGACGGAGAAGGGTTTTGATATTAAAATTATGGTGGAAAAATCTCTAATTTGGGTATTAGGATTTTGGGTTGGTCTAGGGTTATCGGGTTTTTATAATCTGAATAATTAGACCTTTGATTGTTGATCGTTGAATATATTAATTGTTGTATACCTTGAACAAGCGGAAATAATCTGGAAAGGGAAGATTCAAGTTCCTTAGGGAATTAAGCTTGGATTCAAGGTAGGTAATGGTTATGATTTCATGTTTGTGTGATATATGTTGATTATTGCTTTATTATAATGAATGAATATATGTGAATGTTGCATTATTGATTACCATAATTGTAAATGTGGATAATTGAATAAATGTATGCCATGAATTGCCTTTTGCTGTATAATCTTGATGATGTACTTTTTTTGTGATTGTAGTATGTGATTTGGGATCATATTGCCATGTTCCGGTAAGGTAACTTTGATCCAGTTGCCATGTTCTGACAGGACTATTTGATAGGGTTGCCACGTTCCAACACAACTATTGGATCAGGTTACAACATTCCGGCAAAACTATGGGATCAATTTCCGACATTTCAACACAACTATTGGATCGAGTTACCACGTTTTGGCACAACTATTGGATTAGATTTCCATGTTCTGGCAAGCTAACACTTTAGGATTGGGTTTAGTGTGAGGACCATTGAATTATATTGTGTATCTACTTGTGATGATTACGTTTATACCTAATAATGATTGATATTGAAAGACTATTTGTTGCTCTAAAATAATTTAATTGTATATTGTTGAGATTGTGAAACTATTCTTTGATGTGAATAATGATGATACTTTATATGTTTGGTATAGGTCTATTTTATAATATTGTGATTACATATATATGTTTCACTTAGTGGGATAGCTGTGTGATCCTATCAGTACATTGTGGTTGTGTACTGATACTGCACTCTTATTTTTCTTAAGTACAAGACATCTTCCAGCGACTATTGATAGACCTCGTTTAGAAGATCAATGACAGTTTTGATTGTGTACTAATACTACACTTTCTCTTCTTTTTGTTAGGTACAAGTCATCTTCCAGCGGCTATTGATAGACCTCGTATAGAAGATCAATGACCGTTTCAAATTCAAGGGTGAGCTAGTTCTCCCGGGCTACCTTGAGTTCTCTTTGGCTTAAGTCCACTCTTTTGAACCCAAACTATTTTTTAAGGTGTTGTTTAGTTTTGGGGTTGTACCTCTTCTTGTTAGACTTGTCGTTAGTAGAGTTTTGGTACAATGACTTCCAGGTTCTATGGGTTGTATTTTTGTATTCGTGTTAGTTTATTTCTTTGGTTCCTTAATAAATAATTTTGTTATTTAAAACTGGTTTTTTATCTTTATATGACTACTTTTGGTTTAGTTTCTTAATTTGGGTTGTAGTAGTGGTTCTCTCACCGGATGGTTAGTTTGGGTGCCAGTCACGACGGTTAGGGTCGTGACCATTTGATATCAAAACCTAGGTTTGTTGATCTCATCGTACCAAAATGAATCTAGTAGAGTCTTCCGGAACGGTACAATGATGTCCATACTTTTATTTGAGAGGCTATAGGACTTTAGGAAAATCTCACTTCTTTCTACTTCTTTATGCTATGACTTGAAAATACATATTGGTATCTTTCCTCCATAACTCTGCGGTTTGAACTAGAGCAACAAAAGTGGTAACACCATCGCTAGAAAGAGTGGATGTGTATAGACTACCGATAGCTGAATAGGGTTACCATTTGAACAAATATCCATTGTCTCAGATAGATGACCTATTTGACCAATTGCAAGGCGTATAGATTTCTCTAAGATTGATTTAAGGTTTGGTTACCATCATCTAAAGATTAAGGTGATTAATTATTGGGTTCGACCAAGTTCTATGATTGAAATTAGCAGCTTTGTGGGGGATTGGTAACTACTATTGTCACTTGTTGTATGAGTTAAGTCCAATTCGTATCTTCCGATTCCAATTGGTATACAAACGAAGTGAACTAGATTCAACACAATCAAGTTAATTGGAACTGAGAGGGTTCCAATTAGTGTCTGGTCTTAGGGACCATATAAGGCATGACTGATATTCATTTATGGAACAAACTAATTAAATAAAAATTTGGGCTTATTTGTAAATTCTAACTTGAGACGGTGAATGTGTGCTTCTAGTTATCTGCAATTAACTATGAATGTAAAAGGAGTATTACTTTAACACTTTGCTATAATTATGTTCCTATTATTGCTTGACTGAATGTGATCTGTGTAATGTGTTAGTATAAATGTTGAATGTGTGCCAGTTGTATCGCTTTAGTGTCGTGGAACTTGTTGTAAAAGAAAAATCATCAGGAGATTAGGCAAAGGGGCTAGATAAATTCCGATGTGGTTTGTAATAGACAAATATGTTGTTCATCTTGTATTCAAAACATACTTAGAACAAAACTTTGAACATCTTTGTAAGACAACAAAGTTTAAGAACATTTTCAAAACTAGAAAATTAAAACTAGTAGCGAAACTAGAATCAGAAACAGATTTTAAAAAAATATGAAATATTTTTCTTGAAGAAGAATTGTTGTTAATATGTGTCTAAAAAATCTTACTGATTCCGACAAACTTTGCAGAAACACGAAGTTAACAAGTTTAATGAACCAGTGAAGAATAAAAGAATAGAAGAACTGAAATTAATTCACAAATCTAAAATTTGTAAAACACGTACCAAATTATTCCCCTCTAGTATCCGAGGTTTGATTTGGAATATGACCTCCCAGGGTAAAATGATCTCAATCACCAGAGTATAGATACCAAAAACTCCGGTGTTAGCGAACCACTCAACGGCAGTAAAGTACATTTAGAATACTAGATTTAGTAGTTGAAGAAGAAGTCCATAAATTCTGTTTAAAATGAGAGGAAATCTCTCAATTTATAGAAAACAAAGGATAGTGCAAAAAGGTTCTTATTGTGCCTTACCGGAAAGGTCAACCTTTTGAAAAGTCACAATCTTTCAGAAAAGTCGTCACCTTTCATAAAAGTCACAACTTTCCATACAAGTCGCAACTTTTCATAAAAGTCACAACTTTTCATAAAAGTCACAACTCTTCATAAAAGTCGCAACTCTTCATTTTCCATTCACACCTTTTTAAAATCCAACAATACCCCGCATGAATGGGGAATGACTCGAAGACAAAGAATCGGACAAGTATGTGTACTTTACAAGCAAGAATTAATTGCATATGGATAAGTAGGTTTCCCCTTGGACTTTCCGTAGTGAACATATGTCGGATATACTCGGTCAATCGGTAGATGCGATATCTTTGAACCGTCGATCTTTGGTGTATACCTAGACAACCATATGTCACACAATTAACCCTTTACCATTGATGGTTCTTACGGTTGTGTTCGTTTTAGCCATGAACACCTCCTGGTTTCATGAGGCTATAGAGAGATGGGCTTTTGACAATCATCTTCTTTGAAGCGGCTAACACTTCACACTCACATAGGTGATTTCTAACCGTGTTATCTCGTAGATACACTATTTGGTCAACTCTGCCAAACTTAGCAAATCATTAAAGCCATTAAGCTTTATTAACTCATTAACAAGCCTTAATGTTGTATCCTTGTCCCTGAGAATTGTCTTCATCATGAGAATGGATTGAGTTTATTGACAATGCCAAACCGTCATTCACAACTTTGTTTTTCTCCTTGAATCTAGCTCTGGGGATCTCCAGTCTGCTAGATAGAGTTACCGCCATGATGACTTGTCCTAAGCCGTAAATTCATTCCCTTAGATGATCTTTTAACTTTCTCTCTAGTTAGGCCTTTTTGTATGTGGATCCGACACATTATCCTTTGGCTTTACATAGTCAATTCTGATAATTCCACTAGAGAGTAGTTTTCTAACAGTATCATGTCTATGTCGTATATGACAAGACTTTCCGTTATACGTCATGCTCCATGACCTACCTATTGCATCTTGACTGTGAAAGTGTTTGCATACTAATGCCAATGGTTTGGGCCAAAATAGAATATCTATCAAGAAATTCCGGAGTCTTTTAACGTAATCACCGACCTTATCTAGAGCACCTAGCTCAAAGATCATTGTATAGCTAGCGATACATGTCTCTTTTGAATTATTTCTAAGAGACTGCTCCTCTACCAATAGTAAATACATATTCACTCGTGAATTTTACTTCATTCGTCTGATGATTCAATTTGCATCACTATATCTTTCAATATTGTTGGATATTGTTATAATGCAAGACATAGTTTTAAGTATTATTTTAAATACTCCAATACTCTATTTATTGTCATCTAATGAATTTATTTGGGATCACTTGTGAACCGACTCAGTTTAAAATAGCAAATGCTATATCTGATCGCACACACTATATGATATACATCATGCTTCCCAAAAATCTAGCACTATCCAATTGTGAGTCACTTTTGTTTTCACTCTTTTGAAATGCAAAGCTCACATTTATTGGAGACTTGACAATATTGACATCCAAATATTTGAACTAGTTAAGTACCTTTTCAATGCAATGAGAATGTGAAAATGCTAAACATTATGGAGTTCTATGAATTCTTATATCTAAGATCGCATTAGCAACTCCAATAATTTTCATTCCACTTGCTTTATAGCATACGTTTAGTAGCATTTATGTCATTAGTGTCTCTATTGATGATCAACATATCACCAATATACAAACAAACAACGACCTTATGATTTTAATGTGAACACATTTATCACTTCCATCATTCTTCAATCCATTTGCCGACATGGTTTGATCAAATTATGTCATTGTTTGGGTTCTTTCATAATGTGACTTAACAAGTTCATACACTTTCTTTTATTTACCATGAACCACAAAATCCTCAAGTTGTTTCATGTAAATTTCTTCCTCCAATTCTACATTTAAGAAAGTTCTTTTCACAATTATTTGACGAATTTGGAGGTCATATACCACACTAATAATTTTTGCATTCGAATGGATGTAATTCTAATTACTAACGAGTATATATATCGACAAGATCAAAACCTTGTTTTTTTTTTTTAAAAAAACCTTTGACACAAAGTCTTGCTTTATATTTTTCAACAGTTCCATAAACTGTTATTTTCCTTCTAAAGATTCACTTTGAACCCAAAGATTTATTTTCTTGAAGAAGATCAATTAACTTCCAACATTGTTTATTGACACCATCTTTCCAAAGAATGAGTCTACAGCAGACATAGGAAATGTTACAAAATCATATTCGAAGAAAGTAAATGTCCTTTAACATTTACTAAGCCTCTGAATCTCTTTATTAAGTACATTATCCTTTTTATTCCTAGGCCTTTTAGAACCTTCTCTAGACTACTCAAGTCTAATTTTACAGTTCACAGTCATAGGTCCTATTTTAATTCTTTTAGGAATGGGAACTTGGACTTTGACTAACTCCCACACATTGAAATATTTCAAGTTGGATTTCCTTCCTTTCCATTTCTCATATGGAAAAGTTGTATTCTGATCAAACATATCGCTTTCTTTCTAAAAAGACAACTTTTTCTTGTTCCCTTTTGCAGTAAGGATAGTTCCTCCACACAAAGTTTTGTGTAAACCCGAACTTATAAATAATGCATCCATCATTTCTTTCAACGTTCGGTTTTTCATTAGATTGAGGTGAATATGGCAGTACTTTGATGGATATTCGACTTTCCAAACATTTTCTGCACAATGAAATTTATACTCTCCATTCTTATCATTTCTTATATTTTTTTCACACTGATTTTCAACTTCGATATTACATTATTTAGACATTTCTATTGATTCATCCTTACCATTCAGCAAATAGACATAGTCATTTCTAATGCAATTCTCAATAAAAGTAACAAATACTTTTTCCCACCATGAAATGGTGTTAATTTCATATCACAAATGTCAGTGTAAATCAATTTTAACGGATTAGAATTCCTTTCAACAAATTTATAAGAATGTTAAGTTAGGCAAAACTCCTAAGTTGATTAGTTTTCCTTACAAGTTTTTGTTATTGACATGCCCCAAGTGTTCATGTCACAAACATTGACTCAAGCAGGTAAGAACAAATAAAAACATTGAGTTTGAAAAGCTCTTCGCGGGTTAGCTTTTTCCTCACTAATATTTTGTTCCTATTTCTTACAATTTTGTGTGATATAAACATTGTTTAGATTGTCAAATGTCCTTTTCAGAAGGACATTTCCATAAATTTCAATATGATTGTTATAGAACCACCCATGAACAAAGTTTCATCGGGTTCAATAAAGCCAGTATATTCCAAATGTTATTTTTACAAAAACATAACAAATGAATATTCACCAATATTCATGTCTATGCAAATACTTTTATTATAATAGAAATATCTTTTCATGAAAAATCACAACATTTTAAGTGATTTTTTTTCATAAAAGAACACAATTATTTTGAACAAGTATATATATAATTTGGATGTTTCATACTAGTCACACTATATACTAGTAATAGAGAAACTCAACAACCACAATACCAAATATACTCCAAGAATTTTATGGGTAAAACATAATAAAAAAGTATCATTGAATTTCATATCTTTTGCTCCAAAGTTAAATTAGACACCAAGTCTAATCATAAGCAAATAACCCCCACATTTCAAATGTGATCTCAAAAATATTTTTCAAGTATTTAAAAATAGTTTTTCCACATATTTTAATGTTGGAAACATTATTCTACGAAAGAATTACAGTGTTGCAATTCTCTTTGACAATGTTTGCACAATGTCAAAGTTCATTCCATAGAGACACAAAACCACAAATTCTAAGTCATTGATATTTTTCCTCTATCATAAATAGACATACCACTTAGTATTTTAAATACTAACAATAAGGACAAAAAAAAATTTGTACAATTTATTTCTATATTACAGTGAAGTTTATAAAAAATCAAAAGTATAACACTGACTTATTATGTGATGTTTTTATATTCTTCAAACCAATTGCAAAGTCCAATTTATCCAGAGTATAAAACCACAAATGTTTTTAGTCTAAAAAAATCAGACACACCAACATTTCTCATGGAGTACAAAACTACAAAAGTCTTTTGTTTTCTCCAAACAGAATAACACATATTCTTTATCACATAGAAATGTTTTTCTTATCAAATAGTCTTCCAACTATAACAATTTGACATACTATTTTATCAAACAAAAATATGCATCTCTCATTTTTGCAAACTAAAGAATTTCAAAAGCAACAAATTTGCAAAGTAAAATTCATTCCACAACATATGGTTTGCAGATCTTTTTTCCAAAGATACACATAATTAAAAAAAAAAATCAAAGATGATTACTCTTAGAAACTATTTTCCTCCTTAGATAATTTAATAAGAAGGTTACCTGGTAATCTTTAAATGGAATACCATAAAATTTTTTTTGTTACATTCTCACTTCGACTTTGCTAAAACAAAGCAACGAATTATGGAGAAGTAATAGATTCATCTTCTACTTCCATGATCAGATTATCTCAATTAGTAGAATACAAAAAGATACTAACAGTTTAATAATTTCCTTAAGATTGTTGTTTATCTTGTATTCCAAACATACTTAGAAGAAAACTTTGAACATCTTTGTAAGACAACAAAGTTTAAGAACATTTTCACAACTAGAAAATTAAAACTAGTAGCGAAACTAGAATCAGAAACAGATTTAAAAAAAATATGAAATATTTTTCTTAAAGAAGAATTGTTGTTAATATGTTTCTAAAGAATCTTACTGATTTCAACAAACTTTGCAGAAACACGAAGTTACCAAGTTTAATGAACCAGTAAAGAACAGAAGAATAGAAGAATTGAAATTAATTCACAAATCTAAAATTTGTAAAACACGTACCAGATTATTCCCCTCTAGTATCCGAGGATTGATTTGGAATATGACCTCCCAGGGTAAAATGATCTCAATCACCAGAGTATAGATACAAAAAACTCCGGTGTCAGCGAACCACTCAACGGCAGTAAAGTACACTTATAATACTAGATTTAGTAGTTGAAGAAGAAGTCCATAAATTCTGTTTAAAATGAGGGGAAATCTCTCAATTTATAGAAAACAAAGGATAGTGCAAAAAGGTTCTTATTGTGCCTTACCGGAAAGGTCACAAACCTTTGGAAAAGTCACAATCTTTCAGAAAAGTCGTCACCTTTCATAAAAGGCACAACTTTCCATAAAAGTCGTAACTTTTCATAAAAGTCACAACTTTTCATAAAAGTCACAACTCTTCATAAAAGTCGCAACTCTTCATTTTTCATTCACACCTTTTAAAAATCCAACAAAATATTGATGTGCATTGTGACCTACTGATAATCGTATGAATGTGTGGTGTATCCTGGGAATGAGTGAGTTGTAGTATTGAATGTAACATAAGATAAATTGTGGAATGTGTATCGTTAAGATTGACTCAAGGTAACTAATGATTGTCCTAGCTATGGGGATTATTCAAAAGGTTCTTATTAAACCTGGACCTTGGCGAAATTAAATAGTATAGAAAACACAATGGAAATTTTGTCCTGGGTTCTGGTCTCGTTAGAGCAGCTAAATGGATTTATTTTAATAGAGCGGGACGAAGGGAGGCATAACCTCCCCAGTTTTTCCCTGTTTTCCTAGTAATAATTATGGACCCTAAATTGTACCTCAGTGTTCAAGAATCAAATATAAGTTATAAGGTGTGTTAAAATTATGGAAAACCTAGGCATATGAGGGTCGAATATAGTGATCAAAAGTGCTAAAATTGTTGTGACCGGATGACTAATGTGTTGTTGATTTGGATTCTACTTATTCATATGTGTCAGTTCAATTGACTTGAGATTTGATGTGGTCTGTGATATACTTGATGCCCTCATCCATATTTCTATCCTAGTTGAGTAGTCAATCACAGTCACCCACATTTATTGTGTTTTTCTATTGTGTGGTGGATTCTCAAATTTGGGTTGATTTGTCTATGTTTGATATGATTGACTCGATATAATATTGGCATGACTTGGTTGTACCCCCTATTATACCAGGCTTAATTTTGATGCCAAGAATGTAACTCTAGATATCCTCGGTAGGAAAAGATCACAGTGGGAAGGGGTGTACAAGACTAAACTAGCTAAGATGATATCTTTCGTTCAGGCTAGGAAGTTGGTAAGACAGGATTGTTTGGCATAATTGGCTCATATTCAGGATTTTGTGGTCGAATCCCCCTCTATTGAGTGTATTCCTGTGGCGTTAGAATTGAGAGAGCTTAAAGCTCAAATCCAAGGGCTTCGTGATAAAGGATTCATCCGTCCTAGTATTTTCCCGTGGGGGTACTCTTGTTTTGTTGTTAAAAAGAAGGAGGGTAGTATGAGGACTGGTCATTTTATCTTAATCCATAAGGGAGTGAATTAGTACTAAATGACAAGCTCATGGATAAATAAAGTCCCATTAGGTATACTTGGGTGAAGGTAATGAATAATTTTAGAAAGTGCATACGAAAAATTGTGTTAGTCCTTTGAATTCGATGAGTGTACCTGAGTTTGAGGGTTATTTAGACAAAAATGACTTGCATCGATAGTCATGGATGAGTGAACAAAATGGTAATAAGAGTCCATAGTGGATAGTGACAATATACAACTATGTAATAAGATTGTGGCTAAACAAATTTTGTGTAGTAAGTTATGACTTGGGAGTATCTAAGGTCGTTGTTTTACAAAATTTGGTGGATAATGTGTTGTATGGAAATTTTTAAGAAATGGTGGGACACCACCTAAGTACAATTTAAAAGAGCTAGAGTCAAAATGAAGAAAATAGTGGGATGAGTGCAACCATTAGAGTGAGGCGAGACAAAAAATATTGTATTGACTGCAAGGGCTAAAGAAATATATTTAGAGGCATAAATAATTGAGTAAAGAGAAACATTTTTTATTTTGTGATGATGTGGCTATGATAATAAGGTCACAAGTCTGTCAGATTGGTTAAAAACTATTGAAAAAAGACTTGAGAAAGAACTGAATAGACATTAGCTTGACTGTGATGATAAGCTCTTTAATTTTGTTAAGTAAGTAATGAGTACAGTAGTATCTTAGGAATGGATACTGTGAGATCTATGGGGATGCAATCAATGATAAGCAAAGACCCATGAATTCCAAAAGAAAAAATCTTTGAGGTATATGCTAGTGTTGATAAATAAGAGGATTCTGTTATACGGTTGAATTTTCAATTCAGATTTTCATTGTAAATCTACATTCGTGGTTATATGTTTTTTGAAGGTATGAATTTGCAAAAGTGTGGAATGGTAACTTGTATCAAGTATTGAACATTTAAGAAGACTTACATTTGGTTTGAGTTGTAAAGTTTATTACTTTTGATATCTACAATACGTAAGAACGGTTTTCATTTAAAACTGTTGTCTTAGAGTAAGGTAAATGGTCAGAGTGCTAATGATGGTGGTTAGTATTAAGAGTGTAAGATGCAATGGAAAAATATGGAAAGTATGCAGAGTCAAGTGAATGGAAATGAATGGTATCAACTCTTCAAAGGAAAACCTTTCGTGTTATTCTATAAATTCTTATGTGACCATCTATTTATTTTTGTACATGGTTGTGAGGTGATGAACTAACTAGTCTCACACGTGTTTTCCCTTTTTAGGATGGTTCCCTAGTGGTGGGTCAGTTGTATTGATCCTGCGATGTTCTCTTGGTTGAGTGAGATGATTTGGGAAGACGTGGTTAATTCAGATTACTTATGTGGTATGGTCTTGGAATTGCTTAAGTATTTTTAATGGTTACACTTGTGCCACCTTTCTTATGAGAAATGGTAGAAGATCTACCTTGCATATTGATGTTGTTCAACAATCTTGATTCTTAGCTTGTAGTCAAGGTCATGTATCGATTATGTGTGATTGCATGTGGGGATTTGCATAATATTCTGAGGTTCTTAAGAGGTAATCTACAATTACTAAATCCAACATTTCGATTGTGTTGTTGGATAGTTTGTATGGTTGGGCATGCCTCTCAAAGAGTGTCTGATGTCTAAAGATTGGAAATTGTGGAACTTAAGCTTATGGCAGTTTATGTCGTGAGATGGAGATGTTGATAAGAACTATGTTTACTTGGGTATTATGAGCGTGTGTTACTATGTTTAGATTCACCTATAATTGTAGCGAGTTTTTATTTAGGAGTTTATCATGGTATTATGAGAAATGATTGGTGTTCATATTTGTGTCAAGCCCTTGATAACATGTGCAGACATGTGTACGATCAACTGTGGTGGTTATTGAGATTCATTTTGTTGATTAGGTAAGTTGTATACAATAATATTTATCGCCCGAGTGTTGAGATGAATCCAGTGATGAATAGTAAGGGAGGATGTGTAGGTATTAAATTGGTTGGTTTGAGGTTGGATATGTGAAAACCTTAGGGGGTAGTGAGATTCGGTAAGAAGGGCAAGTGAGACAAGTATCCCTAGTAATTCAACGTTTCCGATACTACTTTACCTTTAATTTATCAAAATCTTTCCTAGTTGGTCACTGGGGGGAGAGTGATGGGTAAAATTAGAGGCATCAAGGTATAGGGAAATTTATTAATGGATGAGAGATCTAATTATGAATTTTATTACATGAATAGATATCTAAGACGATAAGGAACCTTTACAACTTTATGGAATCAAATTCCGGAGAGTAGAACTCCCAAAAATGATTTTTCATGAATGTGTACATTCTATCTCCATCGAGGCCGCTAGAACGGGATTATGGGCGGTGGAAAGGTTCCACTGTAGATGGATAGGTCTGTTGTAGTGGGTCAGACACGACTTAAAGTTGCTAATAAACCCCTAAATGACCATATGTGGTATTATCAACTTTTAGGGCTAAAGAGGCAACCCTAGACGAGTTCTTGACTGTGTTTCACCATTCTTGAGACTAAAGGTAAGGTTTTAACACCCTAAATCCATTTTCCAATCCGTAGAACCTATTTTCTTAGGATATTATCAATGGAAAGGGTTTTGATCTAAGAATTATAGTGGAAAACGCCCTAATTTGGGTATTAAGATCTTGGGCTGGTTGAGGGTTATTGGGTTTTTTACAATAACAAGACCTTTGATTGTTGATCATTGCGTATTTAGACCTAGATTAAGAATAAATAATAATGAAAGGAAAGATTCAAGTGTCTTAGGGGATTCAAGCTTGGATTCGTATGATGGTTGTGATTTTATGCTGGTCTGATATATGTTCGTAATTACTTTGTTATAATACACGTATATATGCGAATGTTGCATTATTGATCACTGTAATGTAAATAAATATAATTGAATACTTATATGACATGAATCACCTCTTTTTGTATGATCTCGATGATGTTCTTGTGTTTGTGATTGTGGTGTGTGATTGGGGATCGTATTGCCACTTCTGGCAAGCTAACTTGGATTGGCTTGCCATATCTATGCGATTGGATTTCCACGTTTCGGTATAACTGTTGGATTGGGTTTCCACGTTACGTTTCAACTATTGAATTTGGTTGCCATGTTTTGTCATCACTATGGGATCAGATTTCCACGTTTCGGCAAGCTAAAAATTTGGGATTGTCTTCAGTGAAATGACTATTGAGTTTTTTTGTATATCTACTTGTGATGATTACATTCATACGTAATGATGATTGATATTTAAAGACTATTTGTTGCTCTAAAATTATTTAATTGTATATTTTTGAGAAATGTGAAACTATTCATTGATGTGAATGGTGATGATACAATATATGTTTGGTGTATGCTTGGTTTATAATGTTGTGGTTACTTATATATGCTTCACTTAGTGGGATAGTCAAGTGATCCTACCAGAATACTATCGTTGTGTACTGATACTGCACTTGCTCTTATTTGTGAGCACAGAGCATCTTCCCGCTGCTATTGATAGACTTGGTTTAGAAGATCAATGACCATTTTGAATTCAAGGGTGAGCTAGTTCTTCCGGGCTGCCTTGAGTTCTCTTGGGTTTAAGTCCACTTTTTGTTGTACTCAGACTATTTTTTAAGGTGCTGTTTAGCTTTGGGGTTGTAACACTTTGTTCTTAGACTTGTCGTTAGTAGAGTTTTGGTACAATAAATTTCAGGTTTTAGGGGTTGTATTTCCACATTCGTGTTAGTTCATTTGTTTAGATCCTTGATAAATAATTTTGTTATTTAAAACTGCTTATGTATCTTTGAATGCCTAGTTTTTTTTTTAGTTGCTTAGTGTGGGTTGTAGTACTGGTTCTCCCACTGAATGGTTAGTGAGGGTGCCAATCACGACAGTTTGGATCGTGAAACAACTTCTATTCCAACAATGAAGATAGTCAATCAAAGATCTAAGTATAGACGATTGTGATGATTTTTCTGTAAAAGGTGCAAATGAAGCACCTTTAAATAGTAATGTTAGTGAATTAAAATTACTTGAATATCAAAATTTTATTTTAAATGAATAAATTAGATCTAATCTGTAGCATTTCTACATTCAATAATGTAATTAAACTACAAAAACTACAAAGTAATTGATAGTTACTAAAATTTGATATTTTGTATCAATGATTTCATGTGATTCAATCTCTAACATCTCTGCATTTAATAAAGTATAACTACATAAGAGAAATATTTAATAAATCAAATAGTCGCTACAATTCTCCATTATATTATAAAGGGTCAAATAAAAACCTATGAAGTAGTGTTTCAAAAGGCAGGAGCGTGAGACGAGACGTTCTCTATAGTGCGGGTTGAGGCGTAAGCCTCGAGATACGGGGCGTAAGTCCCATGGATATACGGGGCATAGTCTCATGTATATTCAAATTTATAGTTTTATCACTAATAAAATAAGCAAAATTAAACCTTTTAATGATTCATGATTTTTATTTTAAATAACTATTAATAATCAATAATGAAGAAAAAATATTATAATTATTATTTGAGAAATATCATTCAACCAATAATAAAAATATGATATAAAGAAAAACGAAAAAAAGATTAAAAAAAATAGACGCTCACCAATAATAAAAATATGATTCAAAGAAAAAAATATTTAAAAAAATACAAAAGCTCGGGAGTACGTTTTTACGCGCAGGACTTACGTTTTTATGTTTAGGGCTTACACCTCAAATTTTTGGACTTACGTCTTATGGATCTAGGTTTTTAGTTTACGCCCTAGAGCGTTTTTGGTACCCCCGCCCCGTGACTCGCCGCAAAAAAAACATTTTTTTAAAAACACTTCTTTGAACTATTCAAAATTTTACATAAATGTCATAATTCAATACTTTGGTCTAAAAAGATGTCTGTGCCTTCAATAATTTGGTCCAATAATGCCCCTATGACCCTACGATAATTTGGTTAAAAAATGTACCTATTGTTATTTTACATGTCAAAATTCCCTTTTCATAATAAATGATTATTTCTTTTCTTTTTAAACATATTATATTTCTAACAGAAATATTGTAGAAATATTACTTTAAAGAATCTTATTGTTGTTTATTTTCTTTTTAAATCACTTTACCTAATATATAAGTAGAAAATAACAACTTTTACTTTCTAATCGCATTTATCAATTAAAACAGGATAACAACATGTACATTTTAGGTATTAATCCATTACTTATTTCATCTCGATAACAAAAAAAAAATTCTAATAAAAAGAAAATAATTTGTACTAAATCTTTTTCAAGTTGATATAGGATAAACATGTTTCAATAAAAATTGTTATTAGGAAAAAAATGTATTTGAAAAATAAAGGGAATAGAGGAGAAAACCATTAGCAGTGGTGATTCCTTGGATGAGAGAAAGAAACAACTTTGAAAATGTTTCTCTACACAAAATAAACCAAATAGGTAGGGTTTGGGCTATTGGAGACGACAACAGTAAATTCAGAAATGAACTTCCGTTTGTTCTTTGATACGCAAGTACACCTTGCTAGCAATTTCAAAGAAAAACCATTCAATATTTTGTTTATGCTTTTCTCTTTAACAAACCATTTGCGTTGCCTACTATCATTCTAATACTACTTGCATATTGCAACTTCTGTTCCAACAGCGAAAATTGTCAACCAAGGATCTAAGGATAGATGATTATGAAGATTTTTATGTAAAAGGTGGAAAAGAAACACCTTTATATAGCGAAGCTAGTAAATGAAAATTACTTGAATATCAAAATTTTCTTATAAATGAGTAAATTAGATCTAATCCCTAACAATTTCTACATTCAATAAAGTAACTAAACTATAAAAATACAAAGAAACTGTTAATTACTTGAATATAACAATTTTTGTATGAATGATCTCATGTGATCCAATCACTAACATTTCTGCATTTCATAAAGTATGACTATATATGAATTATTTATTAAAATTAGTTAGTCTCTAGAATTCTCCATTATTATTGTAAAGGGTTAAAAAATCCCTTGAACTATGCAAATTAAACATAAATGTCATAAGTTAATACTTTGGTCTAAAAATGTCTTTGTTGTCAATAATTTGGTCTAATAATTTCCCTACCGTAGTTTGGTTAAAAAAATCTCTATTGTTACTCTGTCTGTCAAAATTCTGTTTTAATAATAAATGTATTATTTCTTTTCTTTTTGAACATGTTTTATTTGGAAAAAAATTTTACTTTTAAAATTTTTATTGTTTATTTTCTTTTAAAATCACTTTCACTAAAAATATAAGTAGGAAATACCATTTTTTTAACTTTTTAATCTCACTTATCAATTAGACACGTGCATTTTAGCTAATAATATAGACCAGTAACCCCATTACGAATTTCATTTCGATAACAACCAAATAAAATTCTAACAAAATAGAAAATATTTGTATTTCTTAATATATTTTTCGAATTGATATAGGATAAACACGTTCCAATTTGGTATCTTCCTCCATTGTAAGCTTGACAAAACACCTCAAAAAAATGTACTTTTGTTTGTTATAATCTTCAATCCAATGCATATCTGCTATATAATCTCATAAGTGATAAATTGATTATAAGTAGAAATGTTGTGTTTAATGAAAAATTGATTACAAGTAGGAATTTTAATTCTGGGAATGTGAGATCGAATATTCAACTTTCATCTACTGAGGAAGAACTTGCAACAAATTCTACTCCTCGAAATTAGGTATTCAAAATGTAATCAATCATAACTGCTAAGTCAATCAAAAATTGGCTTATTGGTATTTATTTATTTGATAAATAATTGGTGAAAGAAATAGAATTTTTTAATTAAAGACTTATTGGTGTGGGGATGATTATTTAATTTTCTTATGAATAAATTGTTAATCCGTTAAGACTTATCATACATACACATTTAATTTAAGATATGTCAGCCTCATTTAATATTTTGGACTAAGAATAAGATAGATGATTTCATTAATTTTTGTGTAAAAGGTGGAAATGAGAAACGTTTATATATCAACGTTCATATATTCAAGTATAAATAACCAAAAAAATACTATAACTGCCAATATACAATAACTAAATTAAATAGCTACAAATTAAATGAAAATTGCTTCAATATGAACATTTTCTTATAAATGAGTAAATCAGATACAATATGTAATATTTCTGTATTCAGAGAAGGAAGACTATATATAATAACTATTTAATAAAATCAATGTCCCTAAACTTCTCAATTCTTAATTTAAAGGGTCAAACCTGCCTTTAGACTACACAAATTTGAACATAAACGTCATAATTAATCATACTCTCCTAACTCGACAGAAACAAAAAACACGAAACAAATACTCCCTTTGTTCAAATTACTTGTCTTGTTTAGAATTTACATGTCCCTCAAAAAATAATGATTGACATGAATATTTAGCCAAAGTATCCATTTTATTTAATGTGCACTATAGCTATTTTTGAGAATCTTCTATGTACAAGAAACAAAATTATGTAGCAAATTTAAAAGGCTTTAAAACCTCAAGGCAGACATCAGTACATGCATCACCTACATTCAACCCCAAGCAGAAGCAATATCTATTGAATTACTGGCTAACTTATTAAATACCATGTCTGATCAAATTACTCTAAGCAAAATCTATTGATTTACATGTCCACAATCTGATCAAATTACTCTAAGCAAAATCTATTGAATTACATGTCCACAAGCATAAGAAATCTATTAAAACTACAAGCATCAAGCAAACAATTTAAAACATCCCAAAGATAACAGCCATTTTATCCCCTGTATGTTGATTAGCAAACACGGAAACAGAAAATAGATGAAACAAACAGAAAATTAAATCCGAGTGTCACGACCCAGACTGCCGTTATTGACACCCATACTACAACTCGGTGGGAGAACCACTACTAGCAACCAACTAAAGCAAAAAATCTAAAACTAAGGTTTTTTAAGTTATGGAAGCAAGTTGAAATAGCTAAACACAATGTTTCATTACTAAATAAGGATCAAATAACTAACTAACAATACGGACGAATAAACCAAGAATCTGAAAGTCAATATACAAAAACTATAAGATATCCAACTAACAAAATCTCGAATGAACTAAACTGTATCTAAAACATTTTCTAAGTCCGAAATGGTGGATATAGACCAAGCAGAGTTCCTTGGAAGCGCCCAAAGGATGTCACTCACCATTGAACTCGGGCCGATAACTGATCTACTCTGTGAGGTCTATCAACAGTCGCGTGAAGATGCTCTGTACTCAACAAAAATAAGAGCAGGTGCATAATCAGTACAGAACCACAGTGTATTGATAGGATAACGCGGCGATAACACAAGTCCAGCATAAACAAGTCAATACAACGTTACTATCACATGCAATATAGATCACATACTCAATATTATCAACAGGCAGAACAACAACACAATTCACATGCTTTCACGTAGTTGGTCCTCTCACAGAACCTAAAGTCAAACCTGTTAGCATGCTGGTACGTGGAAATTTGATCCCATTTTATGTCTGACACGGAAATCTGATCTAATTTTATGATATAACATGGCAATCCGATCCAAGTTAGCTTGCGCGAACATGGCAATCTGATTCCCTATCACACAACACAATTACAATTATAATTACATCATCTATAATCATACATTATTTCATGATTTCATGGTAATGACAATCACACCTCGCATTTTCAAAGTCTAGGATCAACATTGCAACATGCATACATAAACAAGTATCACAATGAAGCAATACAAGAATATGATGTACATCATATAATCACAATCATCACCTACCTCAAAGCAAGCAAGAAACCCTAAACAACTTGATCCTTCCCTTTCCATCTTCGTTTTGCTTGTTCGTGGTCTACAATAAACAATTTATATATGAAAATCATTATGGAAACCCTAAATTCCTGGAAAACTCACAATCGATGATCCCGAGTTCAAAACCTATGAACCCAACTAGTGAATTAGGGTTAATTCCACCAAACATTCTACGAATCGAAAAACGTGTTCGGAGAGTGTAAAGCTTACATTTACCTTCAATAATGGTGGACAATGAGTTGTAATAGACCAGGGGTTGTCTATTAGATCAAAAAGTCAAAAAATACAATATAAGGTCATCGAACGATTTTATTTACGAATTTTAAACCTGTCATCCCGCTACAACAACACCCATCCCGCTGGAGCTTGAGTCGAGTCACAAAAAGGGCTATGATGAGCTTGAGTCGAGTCACAAAAAAGGGTATGATGAGCTTGAGTCGATTATTTCCAAGATCGAATTCCAGCTTTTTCTTATGTAGTGTATTATTATTTTTCCTTTTTTCTACCCTTTCTATTCGAGGAGTCAAACAGCGTCGCTGTAGTGACACTAATCCCACTGTAGCGGCAAAAAGCAAACCAGTGAGCTTCCCTTGAAAAATCCCAAAATTCTTTCATTCCATCTCTGACTTGCCCGCTACAGCGACACATCTTCTGTTGTAGCGGCGTCGCTGCAGCAACAAGAAGCGGCACAAAGCGAGGCAGTGATCTCCTTAAGGGAATTTTACTTCTCTATTTTTACATCATAGTCTTAACTCACTATGTTTAGAAAATTCCCTTAATGCTAAAATTAATTTCCGATGATCTACTTATCCAAATTCAATTCCGTAAAGTCGCACAAATTTCTTAACGAGTTATATAACCTATTTTTTAATAAAATCCACATTTTATACGTATGATTGCTACAAGATTTCCTTACACCTTGATCACTCTAAATTCCTCCAAATCTAGACAAGGTTGGAAAAGTCTTAGTACTATGAAAAAGTTTGTCCACCCCTATCTTTCCCTGTTGGCGTTTCTATAATGATGAAACCGATTCGTTGTAATAGGTACCAATTTTCCAATTAATCTTTTCGGAGCGGTCAACTAAGGAAAGGTAGTCTATAAAAGGAACAAGGTAGTATTTGATTCGACGAACAATTGCTGATACTTGTCTCACATATCCTTATTGGTCTTCCAAGTAACTTTATCAAGAAGATGATGTTTCCATTGAACCTTCACAAACTAAATCTTCTTGGTCTTTAACTCACGATTATCACGATCAAGAATAGTAATTAGTTACTCCACATATTGGTTGTTCTTATCTAGAATTATTGAGTCCCACTTAATGATATTGTCATCATCACTGTAATATATCTTCAACATAGACACATGAAATACGAGAGGTACACCGGATAAATTTTCAGGTAACGCCAATATATATGCCACTGAACCTACACGTTCAAGGATCACAAAGGGACTAATATAGCGAGTGTAATCTTACCCCTCTTACCTAATCTCATCACCCCCTTCATGGGTGAAACCTTGAGAAAAACATTCTTGCCAGTCTGAAATTCCATGACTCTCACCTTATGGTCTGAGTACTTTTTTTGTCTACTCTGTGCATCTAAAAGTTTATCTTGAATGCTCCTCACCTTATCGTGAGCATCCTTCACTAAGTCAACCCCAAAGGTTTTACGTCTCCCAATTCAAACCAAACTATGGGCGATCTACATGCACTCTCATATAACGCCTCAAATTGTGCCATATCAATGCTCAAGTGATAACTATTAATATAGAAGAACTCACATAGTGGTTGGATCTTATCCCAATGCCCTCCAGAGTCAATTACACAAGCTCTCAACATATCCTTCAATATTTGTATAGTCCTTTGTGATTGTCCATCCGTTTGGGGGATGGAAGGTTGTACTAAAAGTGAGCTGCGTGCCCAATTCATCATGCAACTTCCTCCAAAACTTGGAAGGGAAGAGGCTGCCACGATCTGAGATGATGGAAAGGGGCACACCATGTAGCCTCACTATCTCATATTCATAAATCCTAGCAAATGTTCAATTAATTGAGGCAAGTGTATTTCTAAACCTTGTTAAGTGTATGGAATTTGTGTATTTCCTTATAATATGTCTTCTGGAGTAATGAGAATTGGTGATGAGTTGACTTTTTTATGTTGCCTAATTTTAATCACGAAAAAGGGTAATAAAAAGATAATGTGATACATTATTAGTGCGTGATGTTTGAGAATGATTTTTAGGGCTTATTTCTTATTTTTAGATGTTTTATCACAGTTGTATTGTTTGTGTGTAGTTTACTTTCTGAAAACTGTGGAGTTTGGAACTTACAGCTTGCTTCAACAATTCTTTTGTAGGTTACTATCCCAGACCTTTGTGATACATATTCTCTTTTTTCCGAGGCTTGTTGAAGATTTGTGAGGTAGTTGTTTGTCATCTCACTAGACCTTCTTACTCTTACTTATGATTTTGTTCTTTTTTAGAAACAAGGTGATTTGAGACGTGTTTTCTTTTTGAATCAATTGTAATCCTTAGAGGCTTGTTGTATACAAGTCGAGGCTAAGTAAAGTGTCGGGGAACAGAATGGAGAAACTTGTACTTATCTTCGAGAGGCTATAGTGACTTTAAAAAAGATATTCACTTGTTTGAGCTCTATCATACATACTTGATCCGATTTTGATTCTTATCGCTTTACTCCATTTACCCTCACTTTTAGTAATGAGTCGTGCGTAGTTCCTCATAGGGGTAGTTGGGGTTTTCTGTATGGCTTGGAGTTTAGATCTAGTTATAAAGTGGTAGAGTTATTGAAAGGAGGTTTGGTCAGACTAAGAATGTTCAGAAATTTGATGGGATTGAGTAAGGTTAGTTACCCCAATAAATAGAATAGTACTTGTGTGGTATATAAGATATTTAGAGTGGTTTAACAATTGAAAGTAGAATGATTAAACTAGATAATGAATAGTGTAACCTTGTAAAATGGAATTGGTATTGTTTTCATAACATGTAAGAATTACTTAGAAAATGATGACACTGATTGCGCAAATTTATGTTAGAATGTCTACTAGGGTTTCATAGATTAAGTATATATCAAAAAAGGGTCACAATAAAACTACTATAATGGTATCGATTCTTACTTGTTTAGAGTTAGAGAATGTGATACTCGTGTAATTTACCTTATCTAATAAGGGATGCATATAACTTTGGATGAGAGATTGAACAGATTTAAAAGTGTATGTTAGTGACTTAATGGGGCAGAAATGTGTAGGCTATTTGAAAATAATCTTCTGGATAGGTATGATGTGTTCTAGTGGTGTATTTAACATACTTCACAATGTGGTACTAGTGGTACATTGAAATGGATACTTTGATGTCAAGTGCGATTACAAACAAGTTAAAAATTTATCAATTTTATGACATGCTTATATAATAAGATTTGATGTTGCGTTCATATTTGAGAAACCATCTAGCTTGCCACTACAGACAAATGACTTAAGCATTATTTATAATAAAGCTTTTAGTGGTGAATCTTTGGTACGGTATTGATGTGTTTAGGTTGTGAAGTGTATTTTGAGGATTTTAAATTAGTGGTATTTCAGCGTAATCTCCGGGGGAGTGGATCAATATTAGGATGACAAGCTCATGGGTAAAGGAAGTCTCAAGAGTATACTTATGTGAAAGTTACTAAAAATTTTGGTAAAAATTGCATATAAAAGTGGGTTGTCCTTTTTATTTGATTGATATAAATGGTTTTAAGGTGTCATATTGATGAAAAGTTCGACTGTGTGGTGGTGTCAAGGGCTATCAAATCATAATGATAATAAGAGTTTGTAATGAATAGTGAATGGGATTCAACTATATAATAAGGATTGTGGATTAAATAAATTACAAAATAATACCAACTTGCGAGTATCTAAGTTGTGATTTTTACTATTTATTGAGCAGCGTGGTTATGTGGAAAGTATAAGGAGATGTTGGGATACCTTTTGAATAGATTTTAAAGGAGCTAGAGTTATATTTGGAAAAAATGTGGGATATAGTGTAGCCTTCCGAAAGAGGTGAAAATAAGAAGTTTTATTTTTCTAATTGCAATTGCTGAAGAGGTAACTTCAAGAGGTTGAGAATTGGGTTTAGAAACACGTGGTGTCTGATATTTTACTATTGTTATGGAAATAATATCACAAATTTATCATATTGGTTAAAAAATTATAGAATAAGACTTAAGAAGTGAGTATGTGTACGTTCCGCTCGATTGTGATGATAAGTTATCTTGTTGTTTTTAGTTTGCTAAATGGAACACTGGAATTTTTAATGAAGGATACAACAAGATCAATGGAAGGGCGGTCAACTACAGGCTAAGATGCATGACTCCATAAAGATATTCAATGCATGAGCTAATGTTGATAGATAACAGGATTGTATTACACAATTGGGATCAAATATCAAGTTTTTCCTTGTGAGTCTATGTTTATGGTAGTATGTATGAATTGGTAAGGTAAGATATGATTGATCACATGGAGTATTTAGCATTTGAAAGGACATGTGTATAATTTGAGTCGAAAATTTGATTACATGTGATGGTAAAAGGATGTAAGGGGGATTTCATGTAACATTTTGGTTTAGAGGCTAAGGTAAAAAAATATCAAGGGTTTTTGGCCAAAGAATAAGACCGGTAAGTGAGTAAACAAAAGGAACAAGAATTTGGTGTATTGAAGAGTTTAAGATATTTTGAATTTTGTGTCATCGAAACTTTACTTTTTAAGAAAAGTGAAGTAATAAGACCTCTTGTATAAATCAGTGGTTTGTAGTTGAAGGTTTTAGTTGATTTTTTTCTATGAGCTTAGATATAGCGGTAAGATGTGAGCTAGTTCGATACATAATTACTCCGGAGGTTATAATAGAATTATATGCAAAATGAATTTTGATTTGGGTGAGAAACAATAAGGGAGAAATTTTTTAGTGTTTTATGTGGGGTTAGATTGCTCAAATTATGATAAATGACTTTAGAATGATGTGCAAGGTGAGATATAATCCTATATAGTTATTACGAATTTGGAGATGGGTTAATACTACTCTATTATGGAACTACATAGAAAGTTAAGATGTGTTACATAGATATTTGACGGTGAATAGAGGTTATGAGCTTATAGTATACAAAATAATTGGAGCGACCAAGAACTTTCCAAAGTGTTGGCATGAGGTATATGATAGTAGCTAAAAAATGGAATGTGAAAGTGGTGTACTGATTTTGTGTGCGAGTTAATAGTATTATATCGATGGAAAGATACTACAAAATTTGAAAATACTGGTGTTAGCCTTTTTTGTGACTCGTATTTTTCATGGAATGCTTAAATAGAAAGAGAGATAGCCTTAGTTTGAACATGATAAGAATACTTTGAAACTAATGATTGTTTGAGAGTAAGGTAGATGATCGGTGCGCTTATAATGTTTTGTTAGCATTAAGAGTGTCTATTTAAATAGATGTGGTGTTTGATAAACCAAATATGTGTACAATCATAATAGTGACTAAAGTAGTGATTGCGGGTAGCTAGAAAATCAAAGATATAGAGTCAGATGAATGAAATTTTAATTATATGGGCACAATAAAAGGTGTATCTTGTGTTATTTGACCTTAGTTCCATATATTCCTATGTGACAATGATCTTTGTACATGATATTATTTGTAGTATGATTAATCGCTTATGCTACTCGTGTTTCCACATTTATGAGGTGAATTTCTATTGGTGAATCGGGTGCACCGATCCTGTTATTATCCTCTTAGTAGGGTGGAATTCTTGAGCATACTTGGTCATTTCAGTTATAACAGATTCGGTATTGTTGAGATAGTTAAAGAATATCGGTGGTTCTACATGAACATCATTGCTTATGAAAACTTATGTCAGAGCTACTATGAAGATTTACAATTGTCTAAAAGCATTGTTAGACATTCTGCATTTTCAAGTGTATTGATTGTTGGGTGTTTACTTGATATTGTTCTTCTTTGGGTTAGATAATTTTCATTCTCCCTTGATGAGTACGTGATGTCTAAAGATTTGATTTTTATAACTTAACCTCATAAAAAGATTGCATTGTGAAAAGAAATTCTTGATAAGATTTGTGATGGTTTGTGCACTATGAGTGTGTGATGTTGGTTCAAGTTCACGTCTAGTTGTAGCTGGATTGATTCAAAATGTTTCTTGGTTATGAGAGAAAAGATTTTTCACGTTGGTTGTGTTATGGTCTAGTGGTCTTCAGTTTAGATTGGGTTCATCAGTTGGTATGTTGCTTGATAATAACCCTTGATTTATCGTTCTTCCAAAGTTTGATTTGTAAATTCTGTCTTAATAGTTTATCTTGATGGAATGTTCGTAAGGAGAAGCTCATTTTGAAAGATGCACACCAATTAATAGGTCATACCTTAGGCTTTTAGTTACGTTGGTTACTAGTCTTTCTTCATCCTTATGTTCGAAGACAAACATCATTTTAATGGTGGATATATAATGACTGGACCTGAATGGTCATTTTTAATAATTTTGAATAGACATTTAACTATAGTTAATTAATTTGCGGGTAATCTTTTTATTGTTAAAAATAATGGGTCAAGCCTAAAATATTAAAATAGGCTTATATGAAATTATTATTGTTAATACATAGTTAAATTAGAAAAAAAACAAAAATAAAGAGGTGTAGAAAAGTAACATGCATGCGACGTGAACACGAATCAACAAAGGGAAAACAGCTTCACGAAAGGAAAGTTCAACTGATGCTTATGATTTCTGCCAGCATTAATAGGTTTGCTATCCTTTCATTGATTTTTGCACATACGATTTGGTTATATATAACATGATAATTAGTGGTTGCCATTTCTGTTCTTAAAACCTATACAACAAATCTATTAATGGGTTATGAATTTTGATAATTCTAGAATAAGTTGTGAATGGGTAATTGGAGTTTGAATTGTGAACGGTTGATGGCAGAATAGTTGAAACAACAGGGTGTTGCCAATAATTGTTTAGCTAATATTGGATAATGTTTATCCAATGATTATTTTTAAGGGACTTTGTTTTGAAAAGAAAAACAAGGAATCATATTGGATTTCTCTTGCTGCTAAAATGATAGTTTGCTGGGAAGTTACTTAAAATTTTCTTGAATTTTTTTTTAATTATTGGAATTATGTTATTGAGGAATTAAGATTTAACATTGTGCTTGAAACTTAAGAACATAATTACAGATTTGGGTAAATTTTTGGGTCTAGGCTAAACCTATAATAGTACGGGTATTGTTTGTTTCGAAATCATAGTGTAATTATGTAAAATATATTGTATTGAGTTGAAAGTTCAATGAACAGGGAAGGCTGAAGTCTCGAATGGAATTGCTGATTAATTGAGGCAAGTGGATTTCTAAACCCTTGTTAAGTGAATAATATTTGTGTATTTCCTTATAATGTGTTTGGGAGTAATGAGAATTGGTAATGGGTTGACTTGTTCATGTTGAGTATTTCTAATGATGAAAAAGGGTGATAAAAAGGTAATGTGATAAATTGTTGGTGCATGATGTTTGAGAATGATTGAAGTCTTATTGCTTATTTGTTGATGTTGTATCACTCTTATATTGTTGTGAATTGTGCCTTGTTATGAAAATTGTTATCTCATCATTATTTGTGTGAACATGTTATTTGCATTATTGTGAGACATGGTTGTGACAAGTGTTATGTGCATTGAGAAAGAATAAGAAGCTTAAGAGAATGTACCATTTTGAAGGACGTATTGTGCGCCGTAATGGATACTATATTTCAAGGGATGTATCGCATGCACGATGGATACTGGATACTATATATCATGGGGTGTATCACGCACCGTGATGGTTACTATTATCGAGGTTCGTATCGCATGTTGCGATAGATGCATGGACAAATTGTTAGGATCGAAAATAAGCATGTGTAAACGCGGAAAGATAGCAAAGCAAACCTCCAAAGATCACGAGTTAGAAGACAACAAGAAATATACCAAAAGACACAAAGATTTAATGTGGTTCGGTCAATCGACCTACATCCACAAAGGAGCCGAGCAATCCACTATAAATATGAGAGTACAAAATAAAGAGAGAAACAACCTCAACAAAATTCACTCAGAATACATGGGAGGTTCACACAAGTGATAACGTATCAAGCTTGTGACCCATAAATTCTCCCCCTAACCAAAACTCTCAAAGCCATTAAGACTACATTGTGAATGCTGATTAAGTTAGAAGGAACATTCCTCTATTTATAGAGTCCTAAACCTTTTCCTACAACAAAAAGATTATTCAATCCAAAATTTTTTCCTAAAAGGAAAATCTATTTATGGTAAGAAATTTAGGGCAAATAAAACCCAAAAAATCTCCCCATTGGCATGAATTTCTGACAAAATAAATTTGTCCACCTTCTTCACTTAATCTTCAACCACTTTCTTCTCCTCTCCATAATCTCCTTTGCAAAATTCATGTCTCAACACAGAGAACCTCTCTGAAACAATTTCTCCAAAAAAATCTTCATTACTGTAAAAAAGATTGCGGCTAGAACTACACCCGCCAAGATGAAACCTCTTTCTAACCTGGTTCAATCATCGATTGTCGAACCACTGAACTTGACTCCATCATTGAATTTGGCTCTGATACCACTTGTTAGGATCGAAAATAAGCAGTTGTAAACGCGGAAAGATAGCAAAGCAAACCTCGAAAGATCACGAGTAAGAAGACAACGAGAAATATATCAAAAGACACAAAGATTTAATATGGTTCGGAAAATCGACCTACGTCCACAAAGGAGATGAGCAATCCACTATAAATATGAGAGAACAAAATACAGAGAGAAACAACCTCAACCAAATTCACTCAGAATACATGGGAGGTTCACACAAGTGATAACGTATAAAACTTTTGACCCATAAATTCTCCCCCTAACCAAAACTCTCAAAGCCCTTAAGAACATTGTGAATGCTGATTAAGTTAGAAGGAACATTCCTCTATTTATAGAGTCCTAAACCTTTTCCTACAAGAAAAGGATTAGTCAATCCAAAACCATTTCCTAAAAGGAAAACCTATATATGGTAAGAAATTTAAGGCAAATAAAATCCAACACAAATATGTCCCCCATGGGTTCCGGATTGACATACAACGAGTGTGTATCACTAGGTGAGACTTGCATCACTATACTTGACATTACATTGTACATATTATCATTACTATACTTGATATTATGTTTTGCTGGTCTTGTGAGTGCCTTTATGTGGCACTATGGTCGGTGAATAATGTGTTTGTTGAGGATATGTAATTGTTAGAGTGTTTTTGTTGAGTTGTGTTGTTTGTAAATTGTAGAGGTTTTGTTAGGGTGGTTGGAGTAACCACATTTTGTTCCCTTAGCTTGTGTTTAGAGGTTTACTTGCTGAGCACCGTGTGATTTGGTACTCACCCTTTGGTTCTATAATATTTTTGTAGGTTAGTAGCCCGGACCTTTTTGCTATATTCTCATCTTTTCCAAGGTTTCTTGGAGATTCGTGAGATAATTGTTTGTAATCTCAATAGACATTCTTACTCGTATTAATGATTTTGTTCTATTTTAGAAATAAAGTCATTTGGGACTTGTGTTTTCCTTTTTAATCAATTGTAATACTTAAGAGTCTTTTACACGTGACAACCACATTTTGAGGGTATTTTCAAGTCTATAAATATTTCCGCATTTTATTTTAATAGTTGAATTTTAGGATGACTTGTCTTTGTTGATACGACCATTGCCATCACGTTCAATTTTCAATCGTGACACCGAAGCCGAGCCAGCGAGCAGCGACGGTGCGAGCGGGCACCCTCTTCCCAATCCTTTAAGAACTAAAGGAAGTGTTTTCCTAATATAAGGAAAACATTTTTTCTATCAATGTGAGATAATAACTTTACATTTGCAATTTGCGATGACTTTTCATTTTCTTTCCGAAATTGGTTCCCCCACATTTCCATTTTCTCATCTTATTTTCCATTCACACCTTACTAAAACCCAACAATCCCCACATTAATGGGGAATGAATATTGTTAAAACATATGCATGAAAAACTTGGGTGTCTCGTATGTAAGGGTTAATCGAATTTAGATAAGTAGGTTTCCCTTTAAAGTTTCCATAGTGAACATCTATCAGATATACTCGGTCACTATGTAGATTTGATATCTTTGAACCGTCGAGATTTGGTGAATTCAAAGACAACCCAAGTCATACAATCAACCTTTAAACTATTTTTTATTCTCATTGTTTTGTTTGTTTCAACCATGAACACATTTTGGTTATTAAGTTCTTAGAGAACTTATTTTACCATATTCTCCTCAAAGAGACTTGCACTTCACACTTAGATAGGTGAATATCTAAATGTGTTATCTCATAGATACACTATTTGATATACCCTGTATCAAACATAGAAACCATTAAAAAGTCCTTATGCTTTTATCCTGGTACCTGATCATTGTCTCATCATGAGAATGAACCATAAAATAAATTTTGACAATGGTGAACCGTCATCTATGACTTTGTTTGATCACCTTGAACCTAGAGCTTGAGATCTCTATTCTTCTAGGTAGAGTTACCGCCACGATGACTGTTTCTCGGGCATAGTCCTATTCCCGTCGATGACCTCTCAACTCTCTCTCTCTAGTTAAACCTTGTAAGTGGATCCGACACATTATCCTTTCACTTTACATAGACAATTGTGATAATTTTACTCGAGAGTAGTCGTCTAACAGAGTTGTTCTCTGTCATATGTGATGAGACTTTATTTTATACATAATGCTTCGAGCACTTCCTATTGCAACTCGACTATCTCAATGTATGCAAATGGGGCCCATTGGTTTGGGCTTAAATTGGAATATCTTCTAAGAGATGCTGGAGCCATTCAGCTTCTTCACATTCCTTGTCTTGTAGAGCAAGCTATACACGTTTATTTGCATGATTTCTAAGAAATTGGTCTTCCAACAATAGTGAAAACATGTCCATCCGTGGATTTCATTTAAGTTGACCCAAGGATCCTATTTTCATAACTATATCTTCAAGAACTGCTGGATATTTGTTGTAATGCAAAGCATAGTTTTGAGTGTTATTGAGTACCCCAAAACTCTCTTCATTGACATCCAATGATTTTGATTTTTATTAGTTTTGTATCTACTCAATCATCTTATAATTTTGGTTATGTATGGTCGTACAAATTTCAAGACATACATCAAACTTCCCAATACTCTGGCATAATCCAATTCAGAATGCCTTTCACAATTCTTCTTAGCAATATTAAGGTTCACATCAATTTGGGTGAAGTTTTCAAGTACCTCTTGAATAAAATGAGATTGAGACAATGCTATACCCTTAGGAGTTTTATGAATCGTGATACCCAATATAAAATCGGTAACTCCTAGATCTTTCATATCAAACTTACTGGCGAGCATATGCTTAGTAGTTTTATATTAGCAAATCCTATATCATAACTTCCTTTCTCTTCATTAATCTTTCTGCCAATATCATCTGCACATTGCAATTTGCACGTAGCTATTTTCAACCTCAATTCAGACCTGTTTTCACCCACAATAGTCAGCTCTCGCTCTTCCCCTTAATCCCTTCCCCTAATTTTCCCCAAATCCCTTCGCCTAATTCTCTATATTTTTTAAAGAAAACAAAAATTCACAATTTTTTGTTAATATGCGTTTTTGTTATTGTTGTTGTTGTTGTTGCCCAAACAAGATAATTTTCGTTTATCACTCATCTTGTGTTGTATTATTACAGTTATCAATTGTAGAAAAATATATGCATTTTGGATTTTAGGTTTAGCCTAATTGAAATAGTTGGCCTAGTTTTTTTTCGTGATCTCTTTGATTGTCGCGAAATCAATCAAGAATTGTCTAAGAAAAGAAAAACATTGACTAAGAATTAATCGGAATGACGAAGAATAAACGAAAACAATCAGAAATTGAAGATGAAGTTGGTCTGTCAAGATGAAGGGGAAATTGGAAATTTTGGTTATTTGGTTTGTTTGTTTGATTTTATATGTGAGGAATTAGGGAATTTTAGGTTTTTGGATGGCTTATACGGGCGGGATTAGTGGATATAGGTGGTATTTTATAATTCGGGTTTAATTTATTGGTAAAACCAGGTTCCTCCGTAGGGTTGTGTCATGTGTACCGAATAAGTCTTCAATTATAGGAACAGGTGAATGTGCACGACTCTTCGGAATGAAGGGGTACTATTGAATGAAAAGTTTGACGAAAGATATTTTTATACCATTTATGATAGTTTAGGGTTATGTTTGTCCTTTTCCCCTTTGGAGTTTCAAATTTCAGAATAAAATTTTAAGTTGTAGTGTGTTTTTGCTTGTTTAAGAATCATAAAGATCTATTGATCTTGAGAGTTTCTTTTTATTAAAAATATGAAATATGTTTTTGTTTAATGAAAGTGATATAAGGTGAATTGTATCTTTTGTTTGTTCTTGAGGGTTTCTTTTCAGGAATTATCTTGAGCAAAATTTTTCATATATATCCACATGAAATATCCTTCTTTTAACAAAATTTCATCTCCAAACTCCTACGGATTTACTTGGGGATCTTCCTTGGGAAATATTTGTACGAAAATCCACAAGAAATTTTGTTTTTATCCAAATTTTGGCAAAAAAAATTGCAAAAAGAATTTTTATAGTTATTGCAGAAAAAAAACACAAATAAAGAATATGCGAATTTTAATTCCTCGGGTAAATTGCCTAGAACTTAAATAAATTCGCAGGTAAGAGTTATCTACGAAGGTAAATCCGCAGGTAATGAGCACTTGTCTTATAGTGCTTGCATAATTTAACTTCATATGGATTGGAGAGTTACATTCCAATTTCCTAATTTGTAGAGAGTTTCACAGAAGATCAGAGATATTTTTTATTTTTCTAGGCATAAACAAAATCTATGTACAAGAAAAGAAAATATCTAGCGAATTTAAAAGTCTATAAAGTCTCAAAGAGAAATCAGTACATCCCCAAGCAGAATCAAAATGTTTTGAATTACTGGCTAGCTTATCAAATACCACGTCTGATCAAATTAATCTAGATTAATCTATTGAATTTCTTGTCAACAAGCAGAACAAATTAAGAAGAAATCAATAAAAACTACAAGCACTAAGCAAACAATTTAAAACATCCCAAAGACAACAACAGCACAAGGCCAACACCATAAAAAATGTGCCACCCTTAAAATAATGGATTCAATCATCAACGAAGAGCGTTTCCTTCATACCTGTCGATAGCCTACTGGAGACGCGACCATTGAGGCAACTCATAGGAAAAAATTTGTACTCTACTGTCTTCTGCCAAGCTTCTCTAAAATCATAAAAAAATTCAGCCTTATTTGTTTTCAAGTTATACGAAATAACCATGCTTCTTATTTGCCAATACAACTTGTGCGGGAGAGCTAGATGAAAAATCATGTTTCAAAGCACCCTATCAAGAGAATTACCTCCTCTGAGTCCAAAATTCTTTTCACATTTCTCAAAGGAACATTTAAAACATACCACAAAATCCATAGTTTATCTCGACTAGGAAAATTGTTGAGTTGCCAACAAGCGATGGTTGTCCAACCAGTCGATGCAAAATAGATTTCCCCGGCTAATAATCCAAGGAAACAATAACCAGGATAGATCATTGCCCTTCGATCACGCAATTCCAAAGCACAAAAATCCTTTTTTATACTATCATAAACAGTCATTCGTTGTCCATAATTATCTACCAAAAAAATACTTTATCGACTACACCACCCGAGGGTGACAAAATCCCATCCCTAGAAGGGTACAATGGAAAAGGTAAATTCTCTATTAGGAATAAGCAGTCCACTTTTTAGTCTCAGAAGAGTAACATTCAATTTTTAAACTATACTAACTTATTCCTACTTACAGGAGAAGTTACTACATAACGTACTATAGTAAATGAGACACACTCACTAGTCTCCTTTACTATAAATCGAACATATGGATCCTTCATAGATATTCGAGTTCTTGGGAGATCAAAACGCTATCTTGTGGCAGGATTATAAACATAATAAACCCTTTGTACACTTCTAAGTTTATTACAGAGGAGAAACTATTAAAAGATGCAACAATGTAAACTATGTCACCAATAAAATTGATAGACTCATCAAAACTATTACCAATTATGTAACATCTCCCAATTAGAATGTACTAGAAAAGAGTTTAAAATCTCAAAATACTTATTTTTCGAAAAAAATAAGAAAATATAGAAAATTTGTCCAAGTTAAAAAGTGAGTTTTTTGTCAACTTCAAATGATCATAACTCCTATCTCAGGATGAGTTAGGGGTAGTTCAAGATATGGTTGGAAATCCCTTAGAATAATCTTTCCAATGCCTATGATTTTGTACGAATTTCATATCGTGTGAGCGATTTATGCCTTTCGGAAGTTGTACTGTTAGATTAAGGAAAGTGCAAATCCGGATTATGGAAGGGCAAACTAGTATTCTCCTTAATTTAATATCCTAATTCGTTTTTGGGGATTTATTGGGGGGAAAATAAGACTTCTATTAGCTTAGAAAAAGGAGAACGTATGCTAGGGCTTGGAGAAGTGACAAAAGAGGAGAAAAAAGGAGAGAAATCAAGAAATCGCCAAGGACGTTCAGACTTTGCCAGTGGAATTCATCAGGGGGGACCCCTACAAGGTATGTGAGATAGCGTAGTATTGGGTTGATTCACCCACACGTCAATCTTGTTTGAATTCAGCGGATTTAAGTTGTTTGAATGTTAAGAAAGTTAGTTCTCAAAGAACATTGTTGAAAATTCATTTAGTGCTAGTTCTCCCCATTCTTCCCCCATCTTTTCGTACTAGTTCCTAAGTGATGTACCTATGTTTCGTAGTTGATTCTAAAACTTTGAGGTACATCTAAACATCATGAAATCATCCATAAACATGAGATCATGAACCTTAAATCTATAATCCAATTCAAACAAAGCTAAGATCAAAGTCAAAGAAGTTAAGAATAAAGTCTAGAGTTAAGAAGCAAGTCAAAGAAAAGTTCTTAAAAGTTTTCAAGATTCTTTGGAAATTTTTTTAAATTCGTTTTTAAGTCTCATGTTTAAAGTTAATGAAAAGTGTAAAGAGTTGAGTTCATTTCTCAAAATTTATAAGGGAACTAAGTATTTCCCTAAGAGTTTATTAATGTGTTCACACTTAACATAAGATGAAACCAAGATTTTCAAAAGAGATTTGAGCAATAAAAGGGACCATCAATTCAAGAGAGTATTTAGTCTAATTGTAGAGTAATATCTCAATCCAAAGAAAGAAGTTGTTTTCAAAACACATGAGCTAAGTATATTTTTGGGAGTAGTATTGAGCACCGATATAGGGAAGCGAGTGCATAATAACCAAAGTCTCTAAAAACCATGTCGACATCATGTGTATTAAAGGATTATTGTCTTTAGATGATCACTCAAGTTAAGCTAGTGGATCCACTAAGTTAAGTAGTTCTATGCAACGGTAAAGTATAAGACAATTCTAACAGCATGGACAAGATGTTGTATCACCACTAAGGCTCAAATAGTGGTTTTCGGTTAGAGAATCTCCGACAAAAACTATGTTACTTCATTATATTAGTAAATTTGAGTTTATAAATGCATTTTCCATTATATATATATTGAATGTGTCTTATTGATTTATATTAAGTTAAGTTATTCATGAATTAAGCAGAGCCAAGGTAAGTATTCCTTCTTACTCTTTTCAAGCTTAGGTTGTCTTTTGAATCCCATCTTACATACTCGTACATTCAATGCACTAATGCCAGCTAGCTTGCATCGTCTTATGCTTCAAAGGTAGGTAACTAGGATTAGCATCCGGCGTACCGTTGATCTAGTGAGCAGCTCAGAGTCAGTTTGTTAGCCTCCTTACATTTAAGAGGACATATTTATTCATTTTATTTTCATTTTCAATTGTAAAGACTATTGGGAGTCCTGTCCCAACATCCCTTTTTTTTTAGAGATTTCATAGACAAACAACATAGTATTTAGTCTTATTTATTTTAGTTGAACACGTGTAAGGCATGAGTTTGCACTTTGGATAAGTATTACTTTTTAAGATATTTCATGAGTTATATCTTGTGTTTAAGTTTCCTGCTGAGTAACTAATCAAGGCCAAGGGTTTGCTCGAGGGCAGCAATGGTCTTTAAGTGTCAGTCATGCCCAGGGTGTAGGCTTGATACATGAAAAACATGGTATCAGAGCGCAGATTTCAAGATTTCTAGGGAGTCTTTGAAGCCGTATCCATAGAGTCCAACTTATCGGAGTGAAGCACGCAACATCTATAATTAGGAGGCTCCAACACTAAGGAAATCATCTCACTTCTTTCACACTCTTTTCGTGAGTTAGAGTTTGATCTATATAATTTTCCTCTAATTTGTGCATGCGCCTGTTTCAAATAATCATGCCTCCACGAAGAGAAGTCAAAGGTCACCCAGCTAGGAGAAATATTGAACCATAAGAGCAAGTGGTACCTAAGGCACCTGAAGTGCAACCTCAAGAAGAAGTTACAAATGCTAAATTTCGCGAGGCAATCCAGATTCTAAGCCAAGCAGTGACCAATGAAATCGAGAAACAATAAAAAGATCAACAAGAAGAGGTTGAAACTTTAAGGAATCGTGAGTTCTTAAGGATAAACCCTCCGAATTTCACTGGTTCAAGCACTATTAAGGATCCAGAGAATTTCCTAGAAGAATTTAAAAAGGTATTTGATGTGATTCATGTTGTTGATGCTGCGAGAGTTAAACTAGCTTTATATCAACCGAAAAATGTTAGTAGGACCTGGTTTGACCAGTGGAAGGAGGGTAGAAATGAGGATGCACCACATCCGAGTTGAGTTTGTTTTGTAAAAGCTTTATTGGGGTTTTTTTTTCCCGAGAATTGAAAGAGGATAAGGTAAGGGAATTCTTACACTTAGAAAGATTCTCTAAGTTTGCATGAGTATGGGTTGAGTTTTATGCAACTATGTCAATATGCTCTGAAAATGGTTATGATGAGTAAAATAAGTTTGTTTATTGCTAGACTTGGTCTCCCATCAAGAAAAGAGGAAAGAGTGGAAATTCTGATATGTGACATAGACATATCAAGGTTGATGGTCTATGTGAAGAAGGTTGAGGAAGAGAATTTGAGGGACAGAGAAGAGTTCAGGAATGAAATCTAAGAAAGGGAATGAGTCTCAGCAGCAGAAAGTTTGTGTGAATCGTCGTCCTTTCGGAATAAGAAGTGACGTGCACAATCATCTGCTAGTGCACCTGCACCCAGAAAAAAAGGTAAGCATCATGGATAGAACTTGTAGAACATCAGAGCTAGACCAGCACAGTCTCAATGTAGTGTGCATAAGAAGATAGTTGGGCTTCTGCGTGTGCTAAGTGTGGTAGAACCCTCTCAGGTAACTGTCGTGATGACCAAAAAGGTTGATTCAAGTGTGGTAAAGAGGAGCACTTTATGAAAGAGTTCCCTCAGAACAAGACAGGTAGTGGAAATTTAAGAAATATAGGCCAAGCTTCATCTGTTGCTCCGGCAGACAGGGCTGCACCTAGATGAGCTACTTCCGGTACTGGTGGAGAAGCAAACTGCCTCTATGCAATCACTAGTCGCCAAGAGAAAGAATATTCCCAGGTTTTGCCACTGTATGATCAAAGTCTTTACTTTTGATGTTTATTTTTTTCTAGACCCACAATGAAGTTTATCTTTTGTAACCCTTTATGTTTCAAACAAGTTTGATATCCTTCCTAAGAAATTTTGTGAAATCTTCTGTGTTTCTACACCTGTTGGGGAGTTTATTCTAGCAAAAAGAGTCTATTGTGATTGATCCATTTCCATCAATCACAAGAACACTATGCCTGATTTAGTTGAATTAGACATGGTAGATCTCGATGGCATTCTATGTATTGACTGCCTTCATGGCTGTTATGATTTAATAGATTGTAGAACTCGAGCGGCCCAGTTTCAGATCCTAATTATCCACTGATAGAGTGGAGTAGTATTTCAGTGGTGCCTAAGGGTCTTTTCATTTCGTACCTTAAGGCAAGAAATTTAGTTTCAAAGGGGTGTATCTGTTACTTTGTCTGAGTTAATGAAACTAGTTCTGAGGTACCTCCCATTGAATTAGTTCCTATTGTAAAAGAGTTTCCAAAACTATTTCTTGATTATCTACCAAGAGTCCCTCCTAAGAGAGAAATAGACTTCGTCATAGGCATCTTTAAAAATTTTCATCTTATCTCTATTCCTCCATTTAGAATGGCATCAGTAGAGTTTAAATAGTTGAAAAATTTGTTAGATAAGGGCTTCATTCGACCAAGTGTCTCACTTTGGGGCGCTCCATCCTTATTTGTGAGATAGAAAGATGAAATCCTTAGGGTGTGTATATATTACCGCCAATTGGACAAGGTTACCATCAAGAATAAATATTCTCTTCCAATGATTGATGATCTTCTCGACCAGCTTCAGGGTTCTTCCTACTTCTTGAAAAATGATCTCATATTAGGCTACCATCAGTTGAAATTTAGGGAATGTGTTATTCCAAAGACAGCTTTCAGAACCAAATATGGGCATTTATGGATCTTATGAATAGAGTATTCAAACCTTATCTAAATATGTTTGTTATCGTCTTCATTAATGACATAGTAATTTGTTCAAGGAATGAAAAATATCATGCTATTCACCACATAATAGTCCTTCAGACTTTGAAAGTTAAGGAGTTATATGCTAAGATCTCAAAATGTGAGTTTTGGCTTAAGTTTGTGGCATTCTTGGGCCACATAGTTTCCAGTGATGGGATACCCAAAAGAAAGAAGCAATTACGAGTTTGCCTAGACCCACGTCTGTAACTAATATATTTATTAGTTTCTTGGATTTGGATGGATACTATAGAAGGTTTGTTAAGGGGTTTTTCGTCAATTTCATCTCCTTTGACCAAGTTGACTCAGAAGACAATTACGTTTCAATGGCTTGAAGCTTGTGAAAAAAGCTCTCACGAGTCGAAAAAGAGGTTGACTACTACCTAATTTTGACTTTACCGAAGGGTACTCAAGGTTTTCTAGTTTATTGTGATGCATCTAGAGTAAGTTTGGGTTGTGTCCTAATGCAAAATGGCAATGTTATAACATATGCCTCCAGATAGTTGGTACTTCATGAGAAGAATTACCCCACCCATGACTTAGAGTTGGTTGTAATAGTATTGCTTTGAATATATAGCTTCATTAATTGTACGGTCTTCATGTAGATATATTCAATTATCATAAGAGCCTGCAGTATGTATTCACCCAGAAGGAGCTTAATCTTAGGGAGAGATGGTGGTTAGAATCACTCAATGATTATGACATTAGTAATCTATACCTCCCAAGTGAGGCTAATGTGGTTGTTGTTGATTCCTTGAGTAGGTTGTCTATGGATACCACTGCTCATCTTGAAAAAGATAAGAAAGAACTAACAAGAGATGTCCATAGACATGCACACTTAAGGGTTTGAATCATGGTTTCAACAGATGGAGGAATAGTGGTAAAAAATGGGAGTGAGTCATCATTAGTGTCAGAAGTAAAAGAGAAGCAAGACTAAGATATCATTTTGCTTGAATTGAAGGCAAATATCCATGAGCAAAAGGTGCTAGCTTAGGGACAAGGGGGAGATGGTGTATTGAGATATTACGGTAGATTTAGTGTACCTATGGTGAATACAATAAAAGAGAGAATCATGGAGGAAGCTCATAGGTCAAGATATTCCATTCATCTAGGCTCCACAAATATGTATCACAACTTGAGATAAGTTTATGGGTGAAATGGTATGAATAAAGGAATTGTTGAATTTGTTGCAAAGTGCCAAAATTGCCTGCAAGTTAAAGTAGAGCACCAAAGGCCCGATGGTTTGGCTCAGAATATAGAACTTCCGGAATGGAAGTGGGAGATGATAAATATGGATTTTATCACGTGGTTACCAAGGTCTCAAAATAAGCATAATTCAATTAGGGTAATTATCGACAAAATGACAAAATCAACCACTTTTGCAGGTAAACACTTCTCATTCGGCAAAAGATTATGATAAGTTGTATATTCAAGAGGTTGTAAGAATTCATGGAGTTCCGGCCTCCATTATTTCATATAGAGGTGCACATCTTACTACACAGTTCTGAAAATCCTTTAATAAAGATTTTGGTTCAAAGGTGAACTTATGTACTGGCGTTCATCCTCACAGAGAGGGGAAAGTTGAGAGCACTATCCAGACCCTAGAGGATATGTTGAGGGTAGTCATGACTTAATTCAGAGGGAATTGGGATTATCACCTACCCTTAATTGAGTTTTCCTACAACAACAGTTACCACTCTACCATCCACATGACTCTATGTGAAGCTCTTTATGGCAGAAGATGAAGATCTCGTATTTTATGGTTTGAAGTGGGTGGAGCAAGTCTAATAGGACCAGAGTTAGTTCACCAAGCTATGAAGAAGGTGAAAGTGTCTCAAGAGATCTTGAAAACTTCCTAGAGTCGTCAGAATTCCTACACTGATTATAGGAGAAGAGAGTTAGAGTTAGAGGTAGATGATTGAGTTTACTTAAAAGTATTACCCATGAAGGGTGTTATGAGGTTCAGTAAGAAAGGGAAGCTTAGCCCCCAGTATGTTGGTCCTTATAAAATTTCCAAGAGGATTGGAAAAGTATCTTATTAGTTGGGGCTACCACAAGTGTTAGGAGCGGTTTATCTGGTGTTTCATGTCCCCATGTTGAAGAAATGCACGGGTGATACTTCCTTGATCATTCTAAATGAGAGTATTGATAGCAAAGATAACTTTTCTTCTTAATTATTTCGGTGCAAATCTTAGATCACCAAGTTCGCAAGTTGAGAATAAAAGATGTAGCATCAGTCAAGGTCCTTTGGAGGAATGAATTTGATGAAGAAGCTACTTCGGAAGCTGAGGAGGAAATGAAGAAGAGAAATTTGCATCTCTTCAAATCCGGATTAAAGATTGACCAAGGTACTAATTTTCTTCTTAGTACTATTTAAATTTCAGTAAGCATGTTGTTTGGTTGCATTTGCTTGTGTGTGTTTGAGCTTGATGTTCCTACCCTAAGCCTAATAATAGTAACCATATTTAAGGACAAATATTCCCAAGGGGGAGATATTGTAACATCTCTCGATTTGAAAGAACTAGAAAAATGTTTAAATTTTAAAAATAGTTATTTTTTGAAAGAATAAAGAAATCCAGAAAATTTATTTAAGTTATAAAGTGAGTTTTGGTTAACTTCAAACAACCAAAACTCCTATATAAGGATGAGTTAGGGAAGTTCTAGATAAGATTGGAAAGTCCTTAGAATATTTTTTCCAATGATGCCAACTTTGCATGATTTCGATATCTTATGAGAGAGTTATGCCTTCCAGAAGTTGGGATGTTGGATTAAAGAAAGTACAAATCTGGATTATTGAAGGTATAACTAGTCTTTTCCTTAATTAAATTCCTATTTCCTTTTTGGGGATTTATCAGGGTAAAATAAGACTTTACTCAATTTAAAAATAGGAGAACTTACGCTAGGGCTTGGAGATGAGAGAAAAGAAGAGAAAAGATGAGAGAAATCAAGAAATCGCCAAGGAAGTTCAAGCTTTGCGAGTGGAATTCATCGGGCTTAACAAGTTATGTGAGATCACATAGTTTTGAGTTAGTTCACCCCAAATAAGTTATTGTTTCAATTCAAAAGAATTAAGTTTCTTGAATGTTAAGAAAGTGAATTCTTGAAGAACATTGTTAAAAATTCGTTGAGTTCTTGATGGTTATGTTGTTGATGTTTTTAATGGTTTGATTCATTTTTTTGGGGTAATTTTGGGTTGAATATATTATATATTGATATTACTAATGATCTAAACTGTTTGGAGGAAAGACCCATGCATCTTTAGAGGGTTTAGAGATGAAAAAAGGAGAAAAGTCGAGAACACATGGGTAAGGGGGTTGGGGTGTCATGCCTCTCAAAGTCCCACAGACTAGTCTCTGTCCGTAGGGACTTGAGGTGTTGTTCAAGACAGAGGGTCCAAACATCTCGGTTTAATTTCAAGGCTGGATCCCAGCACCTATTAGAGTGCCAGGGACACATCTTCTCCCCATCTGTCCGTACTAGTTCCCACGGGATGTACCTATGTTTCCTTGTTGATTCTAAAACTCTAACGTACAACTAAACATCATGAAAAGATTAAACATGAGATCATGAAACTTGAAATCATAATCCAGTTCAAGGAAAGCTAAGATCAAAGTAAAAGAAGTTAAGAGTCAAGTGTAAAACTTAAGAAGTAATTCAAAGCCATGTTCTTAAAAGTTTTCAAGAGTCTAGCAATGTTTTAAATTTGTTTTTAAGACTCAAGTTTCAAGTTAAGAAAAGCGTAAAGAGTTGAGTTCATATCTAAAAAGTTATAATGAAACAAATTATTCCTTAAGAGTTTATACATATATATTCAAATTTAAGGTAAGTAGAAACTAAGATTTTCAAAAGGGATTTGACCAAGAAAAGGAACATCAATTCCAAGAAGCTTTTAAGCTAAGTGTTGAGTAATTATCTCAACCCAAAGAAAGAAGTTATTTTAAAACACATGAGTTTAAATATATTTTTAGGAGTAGTATTGACCATCGATATGGGGACGCGAGTTCATAATAACATAAGTCTACATAAACCATGCACCCATCATGGGTATTAGAGGATCATACCTTTTAAATGATCACTTAAGGTAAGCCATTGGATCCACTAAGTTAAGTAATTCTATGAAATGACAAAATATAGGACAAATATGGAAGCGTGAGCAAGACGTTGTATCACCATTTTTGCTCATAGTGGTGGTTGTTGGTTAGAGAATCTCCCGCAGAAACTATGTTATTTCATTATATAAGTAAAGTTGAGTTTCTATTTTCAGTTTCTTTAATTAACTAAGTTGTTAATACTGTTTAACAAGCTTTATATATATATATATATATATATATATATATATATATATATATATATATATATATATTGAGTTAAGTTATTCATGAGTTGAGCAGAGTCAAGGTCAGTGTTTCTTTGTACTCTTCGTGAGCATATACTTTAGCATTCCAACTCATATACTCATACGTTCAATATACTGATGCTAGTTGGCCTGCATCATCTTATGATGCACACAGATGTTATTAGGATCTGAATCCGGCGTACCGTTGATCCGGGGAAATATTTATTCGTGTGATTTTTATTTTTAGGTGTTAGGAGGATTGGGGGTCATGTCCCATCATCTATCTTTGTTTAGAGGCTTCATAGAAAGATAGCATAGTCTTTAGTCTTATTCATCTCAGTTGTAAATGTTTAAGAAACTAGGTTCCACTTTGGCTAAGTATAACTTTTAATTTTTTAATGAGTTATCTCTTGTCTTAGAGTCTTTCAAAGAGTAAGTAAGCCAGGCCAAGGGTCCGCTCGAGGCTAGCGATAGTCTTCGAGTGGCAGTTATGTATGGGGTGTGTGCTCAGGGCGTGAAAAATTAATAGTGGTGATTCCTTGAATGATAAAAATAAATGGCTTTGGAAATGTACCTCTATACAAAAGAAACCAAATAGGTCTGGTTTTGGCCATTGGAGACAACAACGATAAATTTCAGCAATGTACTTTTGCCAGTTCTTTGATACACATACACACCTTGCTAGCGATTTCAAAGGCAGATCATTAAATATATTTGTTATGTTTTCCTCGGAAACAAATAATTTGTGTTACCTACTGTTCATTCTAATACTACTTGAAATTTGTGACTTCTATTACAACAACGAAAATAGTCAAATCAAGGATCTAAGGATAGAAGATTTTGAATAGTTTTGTGTAAAAGGTAGAATGGAAACACCTTTATATAGCAAAATAATAAATACAAAGTATTAAATAACACTATTGTTACAAATTATTTTAGCTAACATAAATATAAAGCAATTGATAATTACTTTATTTTGACAATTTTCGTAGAAGAGTTAATCTGATATAATATCTAATTTTTTTTTTGCATTTAATAAAGTATGACTATAAATGATAAATATTTAATAAAAAAGGTTAGTCATATAGTTAATACTTTGGTCTAAAGATGTCTTTTTTGTCAATAATTTGGTCAAATAATGCAATAAATGTATTATTTCTTTTCTTTTTGACCATGTTTTATTTTTAATAAAAATATTACTTTTGAAGAAGTTTATTCTTGTTTATTTTCCTATAAAATTATTTTTATTAATATATTAGTAGAACATAACATTTTTTAAGGTCATTTACCAATTAAAATAGAATAACAACATTTACATTTTAGCTAATAGTATAGATCAGTAACTTCATTACCAATTTCATTTTGATTACTATAAAAAAATTCTAATAAAATAGAAAATATTTGTATTTCTTAATATTTTTTGAATCGATATAGAATAAACCTGGTCCAATAAAAATTGTTATTAGTAAAAGTATGTATTTGAAAAATAAAGGGAAAATGGTCTGATATACTCCTCAACTTTTCTAATGTAATGATCGGCCATTTTAAGGATTGTTTCGTGAATTTACCATTTTTCTCCTTCCGTTATCAACCCCCATTATTTTGTGTTTGAGTTTTGAAAAATTGGTTTCAAACATTGAGTTTAAAGTTGAGCATTTAGTAAATTTTGAGTTTTAAAGGCTAATGCTGTTAAAAAAGGTTTTCCGTGTCTTTTGGAGTATAGTTTGTGATATATTTTAGCCATGAAATATTTGAGTTGAGTAGTTCATGCCCATAATTTTGCGTGAAGCCAATTCGTCGAGTAGTCTTGAGATGAGAAGTATCTTTTAGCCCTTGAGTTGAGTAGTCCATGCCCATAATTCTGCAAGAACCCTCTGAGTCGAGCATTTTTTAAATGAGTATTATCATTAAAGTTATTGAGGTCTAAGTTATTGAATCTCGAGTATTGAGTTCTAGTGATGGTTATTGAGAACCTTGAATTGAGTCGATCACGTCCATAATTCAGCATGAGCTATCTTCTAAGATGTCTTTTCTAATTTTTTCAACAATTATTTTAAGACTTTAGCACTTGAGTTAAGAAAGAGTAGCTTCAAGTTCAGTTTCTGTAAAATGATATAACCCAAGAGTAAATGTTTTCACATTTAAAAGAGAAGGAAATGGAGATTTCCAAAAGCGTTTCGAGTAGTTTGAGAAAAATCTCTTTTAAGAGGATTTTTGAGTAATAATCTCAAAAACAGAAAGTTTCACGCCTCGAGCTACCCCTGAAATGTAGCCATGGAACCTAGGACCACAAGTGATCCCAAGCTAACCCTGCTAGAATGATCATGAGCATACTAAAGATAATAAACTGATGCGGAAGCTAAATCATAATTTATAATAAAAAGATGGGGAATACCCATATGCTAAAACTGATATAATATGAATACTAATGAGTTTACTACAATAAAGTTACTAAAACAACACTAAGCTAAAACTAACTATGTCTGAAATAAGCCTTTGACTGAATAGAAATACTGGTACAAGCCCCCGTTAAATCTAGAAAAACTTGAAACTAAATGACTGAAGACTGAAATGGAACTCATGACTGTTGTCCTCGCAGAATGAGGAATCACCATTAAATCTGCTGAACAGGAGATCGAAATCGATCTATGCATAATCTGGATGCTGAGAACCTAAACCAACATCACGAGAATATGTAGTGTACGTATGCATCAGTACTTGAAGGTATTGAGAATGTAGGATAGAGTAGAGCTGAAATAAAAAATAACTGAACAAACACAAAGCAAGTATAATAATCTTAATATGATATACTGAATTTCTGAGCTTACTGAATGCAATGACCAATTTATAACATGCTGAAACATAATATTGAATATACTGATAAATAGTCAATTCAGAGAGTATGACTGATCAGTGGGAGCTACTAATAACCAATAATAAAATCACATGAGCTAAATGTGGAGTCCGATGTATACGCCCTATCGAGAGGACCCAATATACCCTGCCAAAGATATAAAGGTATGCTAGCGTGATCACTTAACTGATTGCCCACAGAGGGTCCTTACAACCTACTTAGCTAGTACTTCTAGGACTATTGTGTATGTTGAACCCTAGTCCAACTCAGTATTATGCTACTCCCAATGAATTCTGTAGCTAACTGATTATGTCTGAGTTTCCATAAATACGGGATATCTAAAAATTGAACATGCAAACTAAGAATGCAACATTTAATATAATAATGATGCATTAAAAACTGAAGCATGTATAACTGAATAACTGAAATATCTGACCTAGCATTTGTAATTCAAGAACTAAAGAAATACAAAGCTAGTCATGTGATAATCTGAGTAATAACATGATAATTTAATTTGGAACATATATTTTAACTAAATCATAAAGTTGTAGAAACCCTAGGTTTAATCATGATAAGAGAATCAAGAACTGACTGAAAACTAGGAACCCAATGGGTGAAAGGAATCCAGTAGTGAAATCCCACATGCCTGGTGATGAAATTCACGGAGAAACACTTAATTTTGTTGCTGGAACTGCTGGAAACTTGCTTTGTTCTTGACTAGGGTTCTTGAGCTTTTTCTCCTTTCTTGCTTCTATTTTTCTAACTTTTGATTTAATGATTTGACTTAGATAAGTTTTAATTATGTTTCTAGTCTTAAACTAACTAAAATTTGATGATTTAGGTTCAAAACGACGTATCTTAAGGTTTAAACAAAGCAGGAAAAGACCAAAAGAACCGTGGTAAGTTGCTGTCGGACCAAATAACGACCTGGACAGACGATCCGTTATTTTGTCCGTACGATGGGCCTGTTCGACAGACCTTTAATAAAACGGGAATATATCTTTAATCGGAGGTCAGATTTTAGCAAGGTCAGTGTAAACTGAAAGCTAATTCAATTATCTACCTGTGGGTAGGTCATGACACATCAAATTAATTTTATACTAAGAGTTATGATCATTTGAAGTTGACCCAACTGCATTGTGCCACTAACTATCTGCTATTTCTCACCTACGGACTGTGTAGGTCATCTATGGCTCTTATCAGAGAGTAGGTGAATGGGGTATCAATCGACGGTCATATACTACGAACTTTAGTCTGACCGATGGACCGTAGGTCCGTCTGTCGAGCAAGACTTAACCAATATTCCTAGGCTGAGATTTTTGGGAGTTTCTGACCCCATCGACGGCTGTGCAGGATGGACCGTAGGTAAGACTACGGTCCGTCGATTCCTTTTTTGGTTGCACCTGCATATTTGTTTCTATAACTGGTTTTTGGCCTATATTTTATACGAGGTGTTACATTATCTCCTCCTTGTGAACATTCCTCCTCGATTAAGACTAAACAAGATGGTAGAGGGAATGAGCTTACAACCCCACTGCTAAACACTAAGAACTGAGTTACTGGCTAAATTTAGTTTTGAGTACATGAAAATACACTAAATATGCAAGTACAAACTGAGGAAACATGATTCTAAGACTTAATTTACGCATGAATAACTAGAATACTTAAGGGGGACTATTACCTCAAGCTGGAGTTGAATTGGAATGAAAGAGGTAAGGATACTTGGCTTTCATGGGTGCTTCTACTTCCCAAGTAGCTCCCTCTATAGGCTGACTCCTCCACAAAACCTTGATTGAAGCGACTTCTTTATTTCTCAACCTTGTAACCTGACGGTCAAGAATCTCAACTGGTCCATCCTTATAAGAAAGACTATCTTTCACTGCCACACTCTCTAATGGCACTATAGAGGTTGAGTCACCCACACACTTCAAGAGTGTGATGTGGAAGAACGGATTCACTGCTGCTAAGTCTGCTGGTAACTCTAACTCATATGTCACCTAGCCAATCCTTTTCAAGATCTTGTAAGGGCCTACATATCTAGGATTTAGCTTCCCTTTCTTTTCGAATCTCATCTCCCCTTTTGATAGGTGAGACTTTCAGAAAAACATAATCATCAACTTTGAACTCTAGTTCTATTCTCCTTACATCTGCATAAGATTTCTGACGACATTGGGTTGTCTTAAGTCTATCTGTAATGAGTTGCATTTTCTCTATAGCATAAAGGACTGAATCTGTCCCTATCAAAGTTGTTTCACCTACTTCAAACCAACCAACATGAGATCTACATCTACGCCCATATAAAGCCTAATAAGGGGCCATCTGAATGTTGGAATAGTAGCTGTTGTTGTAGGAAAACTCAATAAGAGAAAGGTGATCATGTCAGCTACCTTTGAAATTGATCACACAAGCCCTCAACATATCCTCTAGGATCTTAATGGTACGTTATGACTTCCCATCCATCTTGGGATGAAATGATATGCTAAGGTTAACTTGAGTACCAAGACCCTTCTGAAATGACTTCCAGAAATGAGAGGTAAACTAATGACCTCTATCTGAGATGATAGACAAAGGAGCCCCATGAAACCTCACAATGTCATTAATGTAAATCTTGGCATAATTTAGTCTTGACCGCTAAAAAGCATGAAGACTTAGTCATCCTATCAACTATCACCCAAATTAAGTCATGTTGTCTGCGAATACGAGGTAACCCTATGATGAAATCCATATTGATCACTTTCCACTTCCAAGTAGGAATATCGATCTTTTGAGTCATACCTCCTTTTTTCTGATGTTCTACCTTTCCTTGCTGGCGATTGGGGAACTTACTCACAAATTCCCCTATATCCCTCTTCATGCCATTTCACCAATATACTTTCCACAGATCGCAGTACATCTTAGTGGCACCTGGGTGAATAGAATTGTTTGCTTTCTCAACTCGCCCATATCCGGAACACACAATATACCCTGGTAGTGAAGTACACCATCTCCCCCTTTAGGAAAACCTCCACTCTATGACTGTGGACTGCAATCTTAAGTTTAAGAAAAATTGGATCACTATCTTGCTTATCCTTAACCTCCACTACTAAAGAAGATTCTGCCTTATTCTGAACTGTTACACCACTATCTGATATACTCATAAGGCGAACTCCAAAGTGAGCAAGCATGTGAACATCCTTCACTAGCTCCGTTCTCTCTTCCTCAACATGGGATACACTACCCATAGATAATCTACTAAGAGCATCGGCTACTACATTCGCCTTACAAGGATAATAATACACACTCATATCATAATTCATAAGGAACTCAAGCCATCTCCTTTAGCGAAGATTCAACTCTTTTTGGGTGAACTCATACTGAAGGCTCTTATGATCGGTTAACACATCTACATAACACCATCCATGTAGTGTCTCCATATCCCGAGTGCAAACACCACTACAACAAGCTCGAGGTCATGAGTTGGATAGTTCTTCTCATACACCCTAAGTTGTCTAGAGGCATATGATATAACCTTATCTCGTTGCATCAACACACAAGCAAGGCAAACTCTGGATGCATCGCAATAGATCACATAACCATCTGAACCCTCTAGTAGAGTCAAGACAGGAGCTGTAATCAATTTAGTTTTCAATTCTTTAAAGCTTTTCTCACAATCATCTGCCCATTGGTACTTGACCATCTTCTGAGTTAACCTAGTCAATGGTGAGGCTATGGATGAAAATCCTTCAATGAACCTCCTGTAATAACCCGTTAGACCTAAGAAACTTCTGATATCTGTAGCAAAGGTAGGATCATACCTCATGCACGATTGTTTTTCCTAAAACACTTCATAGACTCCCTCTCATTAGATGTGGTGCACTTCACACCCATGAAAGGACTCTACTTAGTGCGGCTTTTTAGACATCCTAGAACACTTAAGTCTAGTTCTCTGATACCAAGTTTTGTCATACCTCGAGCTACACCCGAGACACGAACACGAAACCTAGGACCACAAGTTATCCCAAGCTAACCCTGCTGACATGATCACGAGCATACTAAATATACTAAACTGATGCGGAAGCTACATCATAATTTATAATGAAAAGATGGGAAATACACATATGCTATAAATGATATAATATGAAGGCTAATGATTTTAACACAATAAAGCTACTAACTCAACACTAAGACGAAACTAACTATGTCTGAATTAAGCCTCTTACATACTAGAAATACTAGCACAAGACCCAGCTAAATCTACAAAAACTGAAACTTAATGAGTGAAGACTGAAATGAAACTCATGACAATTGTTATAGGAGAATGAGGACTCACCACTAAATCTGCTGAACTAGAGATCGAAAATCGATCTATGCATAATCTAGATACTGAGAACCTAAACCTACATAACGAGAAGATGTAGCGTACGTATTAGTACTTGAAGGTATTGAGCATGAAAGATAGAGTAAAGCTGAAATTAAACATAACTAAACAAACACAAAGCAAGTACAATAATCTGAACATGGTATACTAAATTTCTGAGCTAACTGAATGCAATGATCAATTTATAACATGCTGAAACATAACACTGATTATACTGATAATTGGTCAATTGCAGAGAGTCTGACTGATCTGTGGGAGCTACAAATAACAAATAATCATATCACATGAGCTAAATGTGGAGTCCGATGTATACTCCCTATCAAGGACCCAATATACCCTTCCAAAGGTATAAAGGCATACTGGCATGATCACTAAACTGATTGCCCACTGTGAGGACTTACAACCTACTTGGCAAGTAGTTTTGGGACAATTAGGTACGCTGAGTCCTAGTCCATCTTTGTATTACGCTACTCTTAATGATTTGTGTAGTTAAGTGATTGTGTCTGAAATTCTGTAAATACTGGATAGCTCAAGATTGAACATGCAAACTGAGAATACAACATTTAATATGATAATGATGCATTAAAAACTGAAGCATGTATAAGTGCATAACTAAAATACCTGACCTAGCATGTGTAAATCAAGAACTAAAGAAATACAAAGCTACGGTTTTGATATTGATGGAACAATTTGAGTAATAACATGATAATGTGATTCGGAACATATATTTTAACTAAATCATGAAGTTCTATCAAAGTTCTAGAAATCCTAGGTTTAATCCTGATAAAAGAATCAAGAACTGACTAAAAATTAGGGACCCAATGGGTGAAAGAAACGTACTAGTGAAATACCACATACCTGGTGATGAAATTCACGGAGAAACACTTAATTTTGGGGCTGGAAGTGCTGGAAACTATCTTCGTTCTTGAACTATGGTTCTTGAGCTTTTTCTCCTTTCTTACTTCTAATTTTCTAACTTTTGATTTAATGATTTGACTTAAGTTAGTTTTAATTATGTTTATACCCTTAAACTGACTAAAGTCTGATGATTTAGAGTCAAAACGAAGTATCTTAAGGTTTAAACAAAGTGGGAAAATATCAAAAGACCCTTGTGTAAAACGACGACCGGGACAGACGATCCGTCGTTCCATCGACGGTCCGTTGTTTGGTTCGAACTTTGGACCTGTTTGATAATCCTCTACTAAAACGGGCATATGTTTTTACTCGAAGGTCGAATTTTATCAAAGTCAGTGGATATGGAAATATAATTCAATTATCTATCTGTGGGTAGGTCATGGGACACCAAATTAATTTTGTGCTAAGAGTTATGAGCATTTGAAGTTGACCCACATACATATCCCCCTAACTGTCTGCTATTTCTCACCTATGGACCATAGGTCCATCTACAAACTGTGTTGGTCATCCGTAGATCTTATGAGAGAGTGGGTGAATGGGGTCTCAATCGAGGGTCATAGACTACGGACCGTAGTCTGACCCACCGCAGGTCTGTCCGTCGACCAAGATTTTACCAGTTTTTCTGGGATGAGATTTTTTGGAGTTTATGACCCCATCGACGGATGTGCAGGACGGACCGTGGGTCAGGCTACGGTCCGTAGATCCACCGTTGGTTGCTCCTGCAGAGGTTTCTTTAAAACTGGTTTTTGGCCTGTTTTGGAAACGGATGAGTATATTTTTAGGAATAGTATTGAGCACTAATATGGAGATTAGTTCAGATAACTCACGTCTTCATAACCATGTAGCCAACATAGGTAGAAATGGTAATACTTTTTAGATTATTCCTAGTTTAGTGCTTTTTAACATAGACTAGTAGATCTAGTTAGTCGAGAGGTTCTATACTGTAGCAAGGTATAGGACACCATTAGCAGCGTAGGCGAGACGTTGTGTTATCTCATATCTCATGGTGATACTTGTCAGTTAGAAAAACTCTCAGATAATTATAATATTATATTTTATTATATGTATAAAGTGAGTTGTTATTGGATTCTTCAATACATTGAGTTCCTACTTATTTTTTTAAAAGTTATCAATATAGTACATCTTTTATTGATGCTTTATCTTAAGTTGAGTATCCATAGTTGAGCATCTATAGTTGAACTATATTTCATGTGTTGAGCCCCATTCACTATGTTGAGAACCTTCTTACTGAGTTGAGTATTTTATCCTTGAGTACTTCTGAGTTGAGTAAGCTGAGTAGTTTTGAGTATCCTTGAGTATACCTCTGAGATGAGATGAATATCTTATCTTAGAGTTGAGTATCTGATTATTGAGTATAGCTTAGTGAGTGAGAAGAGGATGTAAGTATGTTACCTTTTTATAAAGTTCAAGCTTACGTTTATGCTTTAGAATCCCCTTACATACTCTTACATTACACGTATTAAGTCATTTGGCCTGCATTCTTTCATGAAGATACAAGTATTCATGGTTATCAACATGAGTTTTGTTGATACCATATGAGTTCGAGTTAGCTATGCTGAGTTTTCTTGCTTCTACAAGATTTCATTTACTTATTAGTTCAGTCAGGATGTTGTGGGCTTGTCCCCAGTTTCATCTTTTTCATTTAGAGGCATCATAAATAGTTATTACAATTGAGACGTGTGTATCATTTATTTATTTTTTTAAATATTTTTAAGTTTCTTATTTTATGGTGAGTTGAATATATCATTTTTATTTATGTTTATTAGTTTGAGATAAAGATTTGTATTTGTGTTTTAGTGAGTTAATATTATGTTTTAAGTGTTGTCTGTTTGATTTAGTTTTCTGCTTATAGTCAGACAAGGTGACGATTCTCTTGGGGATCACCGATGGTTCTCGAGTGTTTGCCACATCTAGGGTATAGGCTTGGATCATGACAAAAGATAGTAGAGAAAACTTTTCAACTCTAAGAATCATAATGTGAGAAAACCTTTTCACATGCATGTATTTAGTAGTATGTGTTTCTTTTCACATGCATGTATTTATTAGTATGTGAAAGACAACTAGCGCTGCCTACAACTCATTCTAATACAACATGTGAATTGCAACTTCTATTCAAACAATGAAAATAGTTAGTCAAGGATCTAAGCATAGATTATGGTAATGATATTTCTGTAAAAGGTAGAAATGAAACACCTTTAAATAGGAACGCTAGTAAATGAAAATTACTTGAATATCACAATTTTCTTATAAATGAAAAAATTAGATCTATTCTCTAGCATTTGTACATTCATTGATAGCTCGAATTATGGCAGTACAAGAAATGAAGGACCACAAGATCATGTCTAACTAAGTTAGACAAGGTGCTCTACAATTTAAACGTCCTTTCCCATATCAAGCAATCATCACGTTTTTTTATGGTGAATCAGAATGGACATTAAAAAAAGATAGATTAGTGAATTCCATCTAGACCCTTAATTATAATGGAGGATACATGCATGAGTACAATATATGAAAAATAAAGAGAAGATACAAAATCACCTTTATATTTGAAATTTGAAATTGTTTTTACAAGAATGTATGGGGATGATTAGAATTACCTAGTGTATTATCGAGAAACAACTACAATGAGAAAAAAGTCCATTAGAAGGTGATTTGAAGGATGTAAGAGCTTTTGCAAAGTTTCTTTATATTTTCTCCCAGACAACTTTAAATTTCTAGTCCGTTCATTTTACACTTTCAACTCTTTCTTTCATGATTTTTTTAATCTCAAAATGATACTATAAATATACCAAATATGATGATCCAATTTTGATTGATATAAAAGAAAAAATTAAATTCGAGATGGATAAATATTGAGGGTAAATTTGAGTGTATGAATATGTTACTAATAGTTGTTGTTGTAACTACATTATTTTTATTGTATAAGGTTCTTTGTTGGCAAAATTATATCTCAAGATGTGTTTGATATTTTGAAGTCATATATAATCACTACAATGATTCTTTCCCTGAAAATTCTAATATAATTTGAAGATGACAATAGTGTTAGGCTGAATTTAATTATTTGTTGCAATCTCAGCGGGAGAAGCGTATGAGAGATTAGTAAAATACTGTAAAATCCATCTGTCATACTTGTGTCACCATCCAAACCATTGTGATTGATACCTAAACTAACCCTTCGGTGGGAGAATCACTACTACATCAAAGCAAATAATCTAAAAACTAAGGCACTTATTATAGGTAAACATAATAAATACTAAACTGAAGTTCTGATAAACTTCAACAATTGATCTAGCTAATAACAATACAGAAGATAAACCTAGAATATTAAAGTCAATGTACCAAAACATCTAACAATGATCCAAGTCTGAATAAGAAATACAAATGAACTAATCCACTAATCTAAAGCAAATGTCTATGTCCGGAAATAGTGGACATAGACGAAAGAGATCCCATGGCAGCTCGGACGAAGTAGCTCAACCTTGAAGTTGAAGCGATCACTTATCTCCTAAGCGAGGTCTTTCAATAGCCTCTTGAAGATGCCATGTACTCAACAAAACTAAGAGTAAGTGCAGAATCAGTAAACAATCACCATGTACTGGTAAGATCACGCGGTTATTCCACTAGTTTAACACAAACAAATCAAATACCACTATAATAACATGCATATATATATATATATATATATATATATATACGCACAAAAAAATGATATAATAAACGTGAAGAATCAACAACACATGTATCACATTTATATCCAATAATTGGTACTCTCATGGAACCCACTCCCAAACAATTAGCTTGCCGGAACATGGCAATCCGATACCATAGTTGTGTCGGAACATGGCAATCCGATCAAAATTAGCTTGATGGAACGTAGCAATACGATCCCCAAAGTACACACCATAATCACAAGTACATCATCAAGATCATACATTTAAGTCATGATTTCATGCAATGACAATTCATCTATCTCAATTACAATAAGTGTGATCAACATTGCAATATTTATACATATAAACTTATCACAATGATGCTAGAACAAGTATACATCACACAATCATAACCATCACTTTTCTCGAAACAAACTTAAAACCCTAAGAGACTTGATCCTTCTCTTTTAGGATTCGTTCCACTTGTTCTCGATCTACAAACAATTACAATAACATGAAGTTCAATAAACCATTACTAATTACACGAATTATTAACAATTCTGTAAACCCTAGATAATACCCATGAACAATAGTATCTGAATTAGGGTTGTTTCCACAATAGAGTCTATGAAGAAACCCTTCATCAATATTGACCCATTCTATTATGTTCTACACATCGAAAAATGACTTTATGGAGTGAAAAACTTTCTTTTAGCCTAAAGAATGGTGGAAAATGAGTTAGAGTTGCTTGGAGGTCGTTCCTTAGCTCTAAAAGTAAAAAAACTATCAAATAAGGCCGTTTAGGTCTTTTATTAATGACTCAATTTGCGCATGTCCTGCTATAACACAACTTATTCCTTTGTAGCGGCAATGCAACAACGACCTGATGTTCTGCTACAACAACAGTTTTGAAATAGTAAGCTCCCCTCTTTCATCTACGATTTTAAGTTTCGTCTCATCCACTACAACGGTCACTATTACGCTATTCCGCTATGGTTATAATCCCCTCACAACGGCCCAAAGCATGATAGAAGGATTCTTAGAAGAAAATCAATTTCCCCTTTTTACAATACACCTCTTACTCGCTATGCTTAGAAAAATACCCTTTGCGCTAAGTCCAATTCTAGGAGATCTACTCACTCAAATTCAATTTCAGAAAATTGTATGGGTTTTATAATGAGTTATCTAACACCTCCTATAACAAAATTTATAATTAAGTCACTGTATTATTACAATATTTCCCTACACCTCCAACATTATAATTTCCTCCAAATCTTGACAAGGTTGAGAAAAATTCAGATAGTACAAAGAGTTTTTCCGACTCCTAATTTTCCCCTCGTTGGCATTTGTCTAACTACAAAACCTGGTTGTTACAATAGATATAAATTTACTCATAACTCATCCTTGAGTGACAAAAGTAATGAAAAGTAGGCTAAGGAAAGAATGAAGTAGTACCTGATTAGACGAACAATTGAGGATACTTGTCTTGCATATCCCGCTCGATTCCTAAAGTAGCTTTTTCCATTAGATGATGCTTCCAATTAAATTTCACAGAGTTAATCTCCTTTTCCTAATCTTATGCACATCACAGTTGAGAATAACAGCCGGTTCTTCCTCATATTAAAGGACTTTGTCCAAAACATATGAGTATCACTTAATGATATAATCTCGGTCACCATGATACCTCTTTAGCATAGATACATGAAATACCGGATGAATACCAGATAAATTAGGATATCGCGCCAATCTATACGGCACTAGCCCTACACGTTAAAGGATCTCAAAGGGACCAATGTACCTATGATGTAGGTTACACTTCTTAAAAATCTCATCACCCCTATCATGGTTTACACCTTGAGAAAAACATTCTCCCCATTTGAAACTTCATATCCTTTACCTTATGATCCACCTTATTCTTTTGTCTACTTTGGTTTGCTAAAAGCTTATCTTGAATACTCCTTACCTTATCTTAATCATCCTTAACTATGTCAACCCCCAAAGTTTTCACACCTTGGGTCTCAAACCAACCTATATGTGATCTACAACCCTCCCATATAACACCTCAAATATTCTCATATCAATGCTGGAGTGATAACTGTTGTATAGGAGAACTCACATAAAGGTAATAATTTACTCCAAAACATGGAATTGAATTGGGTACCCTGATCTGAGATGATAGAAAGGGTCATCCCATGCAACCTCACTATCTCTTTCACATACACTTTATCCAATTGTTCAGCACTATTATCATTTTTACCGTAATAAAAAGGGCTGACTTATTAAATTTATCAACCACAACTCAAATAGAATTAAACTTCCCCAAGGTCATGGGAATAGAAACAACAAAATCCATGGCTATTCTTTCCCACTTCCATTCTGGAATTGTCATTCTTTGAAGTAAACCCAACCCATATGCCTTTGATGTTCATACATCACTTGTTGACAATTTTGACACTTTGCCATAAACTCCACTATGCCTTTCTTCATGCTCGGCCACCAATAAATTCATTTTAGAGATCTATACATCTTTGTCACACGCGGATGAATAGGATATCACGAACCGTGAGACTATGCCAATAATTCTTGAATCAAGTCATCAACTCAAGGAACACAAATCCTTCCTTTCATAATATGTGCACCATAAGCATTAAGAGTGGTCTCTTGTGCCTTACCATTCAACATATTTTCTTTTAGTTCTTTCAAATTTTCATCCTCAAATTGTTTGGCCTTGATCTCCTTAATTAATGTGCCTTGGCTTCAATGGTAACTATAACCACGCCTCTTCCAGAAATGCTCAACAGTATGAAATTAGACTCTAAGTTCTGAATCTTTTTGGCCAAAGGTCGCTTTATTACACTGAAGTAATCTAAGCTACCCATACTTACTGCTTTTTTACTCAAAGCGTCTGTCACCACATTAGCCTTGCTCGGATGGTAATAAGTGGTCACATCATAATCCTTGAGTAACTCTATCCATTTTCATTGTCTCAAATTCATATCGTATTGACATAACACTTGATGCAACTACAATGATGAGTAAGCACTTCACACATAACACCATAAAGATAATGACGCCAATTCCAAAGAGCAGATACTAATGTTGCCAAATCCAAGTCATGGGTTGGATAATTTCTCTCATATACCTTCAGTTGGAGCGACACATAGGCTATAACATTATTAGTTTGCATTAAAAAAACTCCCTATCCAGAATAAGAATCATCACAATAAACTATAAAATCTTTACCTTCTACCGATAATGCTAGAATAAGTGAGGAAGTCAAGAGAGACTTGAGCTTTTGAAATCTCTCATCACATTTTTCTGTCTATTAAAATGGTACGTCCTTGTTAGTTAAATTAGTCAAATGAGTGGCAATAGAAGCAAAAATTTTCACAAATCGATGATAGTAGCTAGCGAGCCCTACAAAGATCCTAACTTCCGCCATAGATCTATGGAACCCAATTTTAAACCACCTTAATCTTTTGAGGATCTACCATTAACCCTTCTTTCAAAACAACATGCCCCAAAAATTTAACAAAAGTTAACTTAAATTCACACTTAGAAAATTTTACATCCAATTTGTGTTTTTCAAGAACACCGTAAAACAATACGAAGATGGTCGACGTGATCTTCCTCACTCTTCTAGTAGAAACAAATATCATCAATGAAAACTATCACAAACGAATAAAGAAATGTCTTGAACACCCCATTCATTAAACTCATAAAAATTGTAGACGCATTTGTCAAACCAAAGACATAACTAGATGGTCCACTTGCTCTTCCTCACTCTTCTAATACACAAAAATATCATCAATAAAAATTGTTACAAACGAATCAAGAAATGGCTTGAACACCCCATTCATTAAATTTATAAAATTGTAGGCGCATTAGTCAAACCAATGACATAACGAAAAATTCATAGTTCCCATAGAGAGTTCTAAATGTTGTTTTGGACACATCTTTTGGCCTAATTTTTTATTGATGATAACAAATCTTAATTTAATTTTTGAGAAGACTGTTGCACCTTGCAATTGGTCATAAAGATAATCTATTCGAGGCAAGCGATACTTGTTTTGAACAGCGACCCTATTCAATTACTAGAAATCTACACATATTCTTATACTACCATCCTTTTACTTAACAAAAAATAGGTGGCCATCCCATGGAGAAGCACTAGGTCAAATGATTCCCTTATGAAGAAGCTCTTGGATTTGAGCATTAAGTTATCTTAATTCTGTTGGAGCCTTACAATATGGAGGGATAAAAATGGGATGCATACCAAGTTCCAAATCAATTCAAAAATATATATTTCTATGTGGAGGCATACCGAGAAAATAAGTTGAAAATACTTCTCTAACTTCTGTCACCACAAAAATATACTCAATAGATGGAGACTCAACCTCAACATCCTAGATTTGAGATAAAAAAGCAAAACAACCCTTCCCTACCAGTTTCCTAGCCCGAAGGGAGGATATGATTTTATCTTTCTTACGCTTGCACACCCCTTCCTACTCTAATTTTTCCCTTCCTTGAATTTCTAGTGTTAACGATATAGTATTAAAATTTAATACAACATAATAAGGGGACAATCCACTCATGCCTAAGATAATATCAAAATCAGCCATATCAAAAATCACCAAAACAAATCAAGTATGAAAACCTATAAGAAAAATAGGGTAAGCACGATAGATATGGGTGACTATGACTAACTCTAAATTGCGGTAGAAACATGGATAGGGGCATCAAGTATATCACATATCATATCAAACTCAGAGGAAAATTGAAAAAATACATAATAATAAGTAGAACATGGATAAAATAATACATTAGCCATGAGGTCACAGACAAGAATGTACATGTGATCACTGCGTCATACGACTTCGCCTAATTCTTGCTCGAAAAGGCATAACACTGAACTCTATCATCTTGACGAACCACCTCCCTTCCTAGTTGCACATTACCTTTGCCGTCATTACTCCTATTATTTCCTCTACATGCACTATCTCTATGATTACCTCCTCGCTCACCTTGTGGATGCCCTCGACCATTTTTACCATTCCTCGCGGGTATTACTGCTTTAGATTGCTGCTACGTGGAATTTGACACACGTGGATGGGGACAATCTGTCAGCACATGTCCAAGTTCTCCATAATTATGACATATACAATCAAAGAATGACTTGCTTCCCACCGAAAGTACGACTCTCTGGCTATCCTAAAAATTATAAGATGGAGTTCTCGAATAACTACTTGAAGAGGTGCGCATAGTGGAGTAAATTGGCTTGACAGCAAACATAGGCCTTCCGGATCCCTTAGCATAAATACCTTGAGAGTTACCCGAATTCTTGGCCATTTTTGCCACGCCTTAGCTTGATTGTCTAGCCTAACCCCTTCACTTTCTTAACATAATCTATGACTTCATTAAAGCTCTTTCCAACAAAAGTCATATAAAAAAATAACACTTGCAACTCAAAATTCAAACCTCTAATAAAAAACCATATTCTCTCCTCCTCAATAATAACAAATTGTATAACATATATTGATAAGACATGAAACTTGGCGTCACAATCAGCCACATACGTACCACCTTTTTCTAAAACCATTAAATCATCCTTCTAGCGATCCATTAAAGTTCTAGGCACATATTTTCTAGGAACAAAGCATGCTATTAGGTCCAAGTTAGTGGAGGTAAAGTATATGATCTGCATTCTATATAGGCTCGCCCCTATTCCTTGGCCTCACCTTGAAGTTGGAAGGACACGGACTCTACCCCATGTTGGGGATCAATATCCAATTTCCTTAAGTCCTATAGCCTCTCGAACAAAAGTAAAGGTGTCCCCGTACCGTTATGCGAGACTCTTATAGTCTCATTTTGATAAATCGAGATTAACAAACCAATGCTCTGATGCAAACTTTTTCATTACCCAGACCATCGCGATTGGCACCTACACTAATATTTCGGTTGAGAACCACTACTACCATCCAACTAAGAAAATATTATAACAACTAAGGCAATTATCATACGAAAAAATAATAAATAATAAACTAAAGTTCTCACAAACCTCAACAATTTACCTTACTACTAACAATGCGGAAGATAAACTTAACAAGTGGAAGTCAATGTACCAAAACATCTTACAATAATCCAATTCTGGACATACAATACTAATGAACTAATTCACTAATCTAAAATGAATGTCTATGTTCGAAAATGGAGGACATATATGAAAGAGATACCATGGCAGCCCAGACGAAGTGACTCACACTTGAATTTGAACCAATCACTGATCTCCTAAGCGAGGTCTGACAATAGCCGCTTGAAGATGCCTTGTACTCAGCAAAAATATGAGCAAGTGCAGAATAGTACAAAACCACCGTGAGTAATAGGATAACGTGGCTATCCCACTAATACAACATAAACAAGTCAATCAACATTATAAGTGCATGCATATATAGCACATACACAATATTATCAATATGAAGAATCAACAACACATTTCACATTTATATCATATCATTGTTCTTATCATGGAACCCACTCCCGAACAGTTAGTTTGTTGGAACATGGCAATCCAATCTCATAGTTGTGCCAGAACGTGACAACTTGATCTAATAGTGGTTCCAGAACATGGTAATCCGATCCAATTTTTTTTCCAGGAATGTGGCAATACGATCCCAAAATCACACAACATAATCAACATTACATTTTCAGGATCATACATTTATGTCATGATTTCATGTCAATGACAATTCATCTATCTCAGTCACAACAAGTGTGATCAAATTCGAAACATTTACACATATACACATATAACAATGAAGCAAGAATAAGAATACATCACATAATTATAGAATCAGAACCATCACCTACCTTGAAACAAGCTTGAAACCCTAAGAGAGTTGATCCTTCCCTTTTCGGAAATGTCTAGCTTTTTCTCGAACTACAAACAATCATAATAGTTTAAAAAATACAATCATCCATTACTAATTACTCGAGTTATTTACAAATCAATGAACCCTTATCATACCTATGATATCGAGTATCTATATAAGGGTTGTTTCCACCATATAATCTATCAAGAGACCCTTCCCATCAATATTAACCCATTCTATTACGTTCTACGGATTTAAAAATGAATTTAGGGACTGAAAAACATACCTTTAGACTCAAGAATGGTGCAAAATGAGTTAGAGTCGCCTCGGGTTTGTTCCTTATCTCTAAAAGTTGAAAATTGTAAAATAAGGTCATTTTGGGGTTTTATTAACGACTTAACTCATGCATTCCTCTACAACGGACCTCATCCCGCTGTAGCGATGGATCCAGAGGGGCATGAAGTTCTCATACAATGGGAATTTTGAAATAGTGAGGTCCACTCTTTCATTTACGATTTTAAGTGCCATCTTGTCTTCCACAATGGTCAATATTTCGCAACACCGGCCCTGCCACAATGGTCATAATCACACTACAACATCCCAAAGTGAGATAGAAGGCTTCCTAAAAGAAATTACATTCCTATTTTTTACAACACGCCTCTAACCCACTACGCTCATAAAAATACCCTTTGTGCTAAGTTCAATTTACAGAGGTCTACTCACTCACATTCAACTCCGTAAAATCGCACATGTTTGTTAATGAATTAACAAACACATAATGTAACCAAATTTATAATTAACTCACTCGATCGCTACAAGATTTACCTAAATCTTAAAGAATCTAATTTCCTCCTAATATGGACAAGGTTGGGAAAAATTCAAATACCACAAAGAGTTTTTTCAGCCCCAATTTTCCCCTAGTTGGCATTTCTCTAACGATGGAACCTAGTCACTACAACTTGAATGACGATATGCTGAAGATCAAGGATTTCAATATCTTGAGTTGGTGGAATGATTCGTCTAGTAGAGATCCTATTATTTAAAAAATTACAAGGGGTATTCTTGCTATTCCTATTTCTACTATTTAATCTGAGTCTGCTTTTGGTACTTATGGTCAAATTCTTAATACTGATCAAACTTATTAGTCTTAAAAAATGGTAGAATGTTTTAATTGCATTAAACAATGGATAATGTTTATATGATTACCTTTTAAAGAATGCAAATTTGAAGACATATTTTAAAAAGTCTAGAAAATCAAGCAAATTGATGCAGATAATTAACAAATTCAAATCTTGATAAACTACGATTATGCTCTCAAATTTACTTAGAACTCATTTTTTCTTTTGTTCTAGTATATATAGTACTCATTATACGACTTGTTCGATTGATATCATTGAAGGATTTGATTCTCTTGCAGTTTTAGTTCTTTTCAAGGTGAACAATCTTGAAAGAGTTTCCCTTCAAATATCATCGATTTTCAACTGATTGACCAATTTTGCTACTTTTCTACATCAATTCTTTTCTTTTCTTTCCATTCATAAATTAACTTCCTACTTTGTTGCCTTAGTTTATTGGCTTTTTCAGATGTTCAATTAGTTAAAGTTAGTTATACATAAAGAAAAAATGTGATGAACTTTATTAAAGAAGTTCTTATATTTTGTACATAAGATCACACTAATAGAAATTTTTGTATATAATATACTTTTAAAAATCATAGGCAATGCAAATAGCCTTGTAACTATTTGTAGATTTTAATCCAAGTAAATGGTGTATATTTAGCAGGTTGAGAAAGGGAACCTGAGGGATAGGGAGGAGTTTAGAAACAAGAAGGCTATGACATAAAGTGAATCTAGGCAGCAAAGAGATAATGTGAACTAGCAACTCTTCTTTAAAACATAAGCAAAAGGGAGTTTCTCCATCATCTTCATGTGCACCTGCACTTAGAAACAAAGGTCAATATACCCAACACTTCAGAGCTAGACCTGCATAATTTAAGGGTAGTGTGGCAAAAAGAAGTAACTGGGATCCTAAATGTATTAAGTTTTGTTGAACCCATTTGGTTAAGTGTCGCGATGGCTCTACAAGTTGTTTCAAGTCTTGAAAAGAGGGTTAATTCATAAAAGAGTGACGTAAAAACTATAAAGGTAATGTGAATTATGACACAAAAGCCCAATCTTTATTAGTTTGTCCACCAGACATAACTGCACATAGAGGAGGTACGATAGTAATAGCGGAGAAACAAACTGCCTTTATGTGATCACTAGTCGGGAAGAGCAAGAGAAATCTCTAGATGTTTTCACTTGTATGATCAAAATCTTTACTCTTAATTTTTATGTTTTTTAGACATAGGATCAAGTTTATCTTTTATGACTCCTTATGTTGCAAATAAGTTTTATATTCTTCCTGAGAAACTTTGTGAATCATTTTATGTTTTTAACTTGTTGGGAGTCCATTCAAGTTGAGGGAGTATATCGTGGTTGTGTTATTTCCATCAATCACAAGGAAACCATGGTTGATTTAGCTGAATTGGACATGGTAGATTTTGATGTCATTCTTGGTATGGACTGCCTACATGCCTATTATGCCTTAATTGATTATAGGACTCGAGTTATCAGGTTTCAGTTTCCTAATAAGCCAATCTTAAAGTTGAAAAGTAGTTTAGCAGTGCCTAAGAGTCGTTTATTTTGTACCTTATGAAAAGAAAATTAGTTTCCAAGGGGCTTGTCTATCACATAGTCTGAGTTAATGACTATAGTGTTGAGATACCTCCTATTCAATCAATTCCAGTAGTGAAATATTTTTTCAGAAGTCTTTCCAGTTGATATTGGAGTCCCTTCTGAGAGTGGGATAGATTTCAGCGTGGACATTCTTCTAGATTCTCTTCCTATATCTATTCCGCCATACAAAATGACACCAGTGAGTTGAAAGAGCTTAAATAATTGTTAAAATGTCTTTTTGATACGGGCTTTCTTCCACCAAGTATCTCACCTTATGACTCTCCGGTCTTATTTGAGACAAAGAATGATGGTTCCCTTAGGATGTGTATAGATTACCGTTACTTGAAAGGTTACCATAAAATATAAGTATCTTCTTTCAAGAATTATTTTCCTTAAAATCAGTTTAAGGGAGATACTTCTTTCTTTATGATAGACCTCAGACCGCGCTAGCATTAGTTGAGAGTAAGGGATTGTTACATTCCAAAGACAATATTCATGACCCGTTATGGTCATTATGAGTTTGTAATTATTTCATTTAGTTAGACTAATGCACCTGCATTATTCATGGATCTTACGAATAGGGTTTTCAAGCCAAGCCTTATTTTGAGATGTTTGTTATCGTCTTCATTGATGACATACTAATCTATTCAAGGAATAAAGAAGATCATGCTAGCCATATTAGATGAGCTCTCCATAATTTAAAAGACAAGGAGTTATATACTATATTTTAGAAATGTGAGTTTTGGATTGAGTCTGTGGCATTCTTGGGCCACATAGTTTGCATTGGTGGAATTAATGTTGATACCCAAAAAATAGAGGTTGTGCATAATTGTCCCATACCCACATCACCAACTGATATTAGGTGTTTCTTGGGTTTTGATATCTATTATAGAAAGTTCTTAGAGAGATTTTCATCTTTTTTATGTTCTTTGACAAGGTTAAATCAGAAGAGAGTGACGTTTCAAGGGTCTAAAGCTTATGAGAAACCTTCTAGGAATTGAAAAAAAGGTTTACTACTTCCAAATATTGACTTTACCAGAAGACATACATGGCTTTGTTGCTTATTGTGATGCATCAATAGTTGGTTTGTATTGTTTTTTAATGCAACATTGGCATGTTATAGTTATGCATCTAGAAATCTTAAGTTAACAGAAGTAATATACTACCAATGATCTAGAGTTGGATTTCATAATATTTTCTTTGAAAATATGACGCCATTATGTTTATGTTGTTCCTGTGGATTTGTTCACTGATTACAAAAGTTTTCAATACGTGTTTACTTAGAAAGAACTTAATCTCAGACAAAAGTAGTGGTTAGAACTACTCAAGGATTATGACATGAGAATTATTTACCACAGGTAAGGAAAATGTTTTTAATTATACCTTGAGCAGGTTGTCTATAGGTAGAATACCCACTTTGAGGAAGAGAAGAAAGAACCAGTGAGAGATGAGTAAGACCTGCACACCTAAGAGTTCATCTAATGGATTCCATAGAAGGAGGAGGAGTAGTGATGCATAGGGTTGAATCATCATTGGTGTCAGGAGTATAACAGACGCAAGAGCAAGGCCCTATTTTTCTTGGATTAAAGGAAAATGTTCATAAGTAATTTGATGCATAGTTTTGGAAGTCATCCCTAAAAGACGTGGGTTCAAAGGTGAACTTAAGTACTGCCTTAATCTACAGACCTATGGGAAAGTAGAGTGTTATATTCATACCTTAGATGATATGTTAAGAGTTTGTGTGATTTATTTCAATGGTAATTGGGACGATCGCCTTCCTTTTATTGAATAATTACCACTCTAGCATCCAAATTGATCCTTATGAAGCTCTATATGGGAGAAAATGCAGATCTCCTATTGGATGGTTTGAAGTATGTGAAGCTAGGTTCATAGGACCAAATTTAGTTCATCAAGCTATGGATAAGGCGAAGGTGATTAAAGAGAGGTTAAAAAACCGACAGAGTCGTCAGAAATCTTACACAAATATTAGGACAACGGAGTTACAGTTTGAAGTAGATGATTAGGAATACTTCAAAGTTTCACTCATTAAGGGTTTTATGAGATTTTTTAAGAAGGGGAAGCTTAGTCCCCGGTATATTGGACCTTCATAATATCATAAAGGGTTGGTAGTGCAACTTATAATTTGGATCTACCACAAGAGTTAGCACCAGTTCGTTCGGCATTTCACATCTCCATGATGAAGAAGTGTGTGGGTGATCCTTCCTTTATCATAGCAACTGAAGATATTTGGATCAATGATAGATTATCTTATGAATAGATTTTGGTTAAGATTTTAGATCTCCAAATTTTCAAGTTGAGGACAAAGGAGGTAGTAACATTCAATGTTCTTTGAAGGAATCAATTTGTTAAGAAAGCTACTTGGAAAAATGAGGAAGAAATGAAGAAAATATATCCACATATCTTTGAAATAGGAGAAGTTCCGAATCAAGGTACAAATTCTCTTCTTGGTACTCTTTATTTGATAAGTTGTTATGTTGTTACTACGTTATGTTTGTTGGGTGTCTGAATTGCATAATTGATATCACCCCCTTAGCCTAGTAAGAGAAATCTCATTCGAGGATGAGTGTTCCCAAGGGGGAGATATTGTAGCCTCTCGTAAGTTGAAATAACTAGGAAGAGGTTAAGAATTGGAATAAGTCATTTTTGGAAAGAATGTAAAAATCTAGAAATTTGTTTAGTATGTTAAGTTGAATTATAAGTGTTTGGTGGAAAAACCTAGTAAAATTAGAGGCTTTAGAAATGAAAACAGAAAAAAAAAAGTCGGGGTCACCTGGGGAGGGTCCAGGGGCGCCGCCCAAAATGGGTCTCTGAATGTTGACCTCTGGGGCACCGCGCCAGTCAAAGAACCACAAGTCAACCATTGAATTTTACCCTCTTGAGCACCGTGCTACTCAAAGTGCCAAGGTCGCCAGTTCCTCCCATTTCTTCCCAACCTTCCCGTATTAGTTCCTTAGCAATGTACCTATGTTTCTAGTTGATTCCAACACTCTAAGCTACGTCTAGATATCATGAAATCATCCATAAGAATGAGATTATGAACCTTAAATCCATAATTCAACTCAAGGAAAATTAAGATTCAAGTCTAGAAGTTGAAAAGCAAGTCACAAGAAAATCTTAAAGTGATCAAAAGTTTTTGCCAAGTGTTTTATCGTTGTTTTAAGACTTAAATTTCAAGTTAAGTAAAGAGTAAAATTTGAAATTCATTTCTTCAGAGAAGTATATGAGGACTATGTATTCCCAAAGAGTTTAAAATATTTTCACATTTGAACAAGAAACGGAAATACCTATTTCCAAGCGAGATTTAAGCTAATTTTTGAATAATTATATCACAAACAAATGAAAGAAGTTTTGTTTTAAAACATATGAGCAATGTTTATTCTTGGAGTAGTATTGTTATTCTTGGAGTAGTATTGAGCATCGATATGGGGATGCGACTTCATATTTCCTCAGGTCTCTATAAACCATGTAGCCATCATGAGTAGTAAAGGATTATAATTTTCAGATCACTCCTTAAGTGCTTTCTAACATAGACTTGTTGATCCACTTAGGCAAGACATTATATCTGACAACAAAGTATAGTATAGTTCCGTCAGTGTGGGCAAGACGTTGTATCATCACATACGTTTGTAGTGGTGGTTGTTGGTTACAGAATCTCCTATAGAATCTATATTACTTTATTATATGAGTAAAGTTGAGTTTTTGGTTGCATTTACTTTAACAAACTAAGTTGCTTTCTACTATTTTAAAAGCTTTCTATAGATATCATGTGTTTTATTGCTTTATATTGAGTTGAGCTATGAATGAGTTGAGTAAAGACGATTAAGTGTTTCATTCATATTGTTTTCAAGCCTATGTTATGTTTAGTATTCCAACTTGTATACTCATACATTCTATGTATTGATGATAGTTAGACTGCATCGTCTTATAATCTAGATACATGTAACCAGGATCAGCATCCAGCGCCTCGTTAATCATGTTAAGCACTCAGAGTTAGTTGGTGAGTCTCATTGTTTTTCGGAGGGTCCTTTTAATAATTGTTTAGATTTTTAGTTGTTAGGATGATTGGGGGTCGTGTTTTGGCATCCCTCTTTGTTTTAGAGGCTTCATACACAATAGGTAGTGAGTAGTTTAGTTGTCTTTACATTCTTATTTGTTATGTTAATACATGAATTTCCATTTTGTCCAAGTTGATATTTCTTTTAGACATTTCATGGGTTGTCCTTTTGACACTATTTCTTGTTCTTAAGTCTTCCACTAAGTAAGTCAGGTCAATGGTTCGATTTGGACCAGAAATGGTTCTCGAGTGCTAGTTCTGCCCATGGTGTAGGCTCAGGGTGTGACACTTTATACTATATGTGGTAAAACCTTGGAATGTACTGAAAATTGTGAAGGATGCAAGATACGCCAAAATAACCCGATTGGTCCGAAACACGATAATGCAACGAACAAGTAAACACAACATTAATCAAACTATAAGATTTCATAAAACATAAAACAAGGTCATAAAGTCTCCTTTAACCCATAATCATAGCATAAGTCTTGATGAAATTCAAAAATACTTTATAGATTATCTCATTAACGGGCATGAACCATGTGAGATATAACTTTGAATTTAGTGTACTACTATCACACCAAAAATAAAATATCTTACATGTAACGGTAGGCATTATAATCATGAGCTAAATTTGATCCATGAGCTAATGTCCAATCATGACATACCTATGGGGGTACATAGTTCATGGACCTGACTAATCGCAGCTATTCCAAATCGATGTTAAATGAATTCCCAATGGAGACATGCATAAATACCACATATTCTTAGTTTTTAAAATTGTAAGAATTTAGTAATACCATTTCATTCATAAAATATCATAAGAATAGATCATTTAAATTCATGATTTTATAACATATTCAGAAGAGAGACTTAATTGAAAGCATCTAAATCAGGATAGTATTTTCGTATTAAAAAGCTTACATCCATCAGAATTTGCAAAATTATATCATTCTTTCACTGTTGTAGGTAGTTTAATTGGAGGCCTCAACTTTCTCTATAAAACATCATTGATACTTCAATGATAAGCAACATTGTTTCATAAACATCATGCATGCATTTGGACATAACAATGAATCATATAATAAAAATACTTGTATACCATGGTTCATTTAACATCATTGATAATATTTAAATATTATTAAATTATGCATAAGAAGAACATTTCATAGAAGTAAAACATTATTTGAATTAAACCCATGGGAAAAGCAGGAAAATCATAGAAGTTTTGATAGAAATCACAAGTTAAAACTAGATTTCTTTTGGGACTTGATGGATGAAGAGGAACCATTGATGAAATTCCCACATATATTTATGGAATCCTATCTTGAAATATGGAATGGAGACTTGAAGCTTGGAAACCACTTGAATCAACTTGAGAGGATCCTTGGAGAAGAAGACTCAAGAGCTTTGGGAATTTGAGAGTCAATGGGGAGGGATTTGAGTCTAAAAAAATCATAGGGATTAGGAATTGTCTAGAAATGACATAGTTTAGGAATTACAAGAGTAGGAAAAGACTTGATTAACCTTGGATAAAAACTACCATGTTGACTCTATGACCCTATCAACTATCTATACTCTCTTCAATGGACTGTATTGGCTGTCTGTCAATTATGATACTGAAATCTAGGGTTTCTGATATCCGAACCATGACCAAGGACCAGGACCTATACTTATTTCCATGGTCTGTGCACCTTCTCTATGCAACTCACTTCACTGAAATCACTTCCTTCTAAAGTTCAATTCCATGAGAACCAAGACGTAAATCCATCTACGAACCACATTGGTCAACCATGGAATCTAACTTCTGAAACTTCAAAATTTCAAAGGCAACCAAAACTTGGCTTATAGGACCTGTGGGACCATGTAGGACATCTAGGTTGTAAAAAAAAGAACCCTCAGAGTTGTGTCAATCTAAGCTTAGAATTTAGTTGTTTGTTATCAAATTATATTGAAATGAAGATTCCTTAGGTATTATGTGCTAGATGGTGGTGTTAAACACTAAAGGGTATTGATTTATTAGCTCTAATATCGATTGTATTGCATGAATCTATTGTTATCTTCAAATTTTAATCTTAAAATTAGTGGTTAAAAAAATTTATGGAGTTGTTTTACATCGTTTTTGCGTGGAAAAACATGTGACTTATTGAAATTACTTAATGTGTGTTCGGTGTTTTGTTTGAATGAGTGTTGGAGTTTGTAAGAACACAAGAGATATAAAGTTGATAGTTACGGATATCATCAAAGTGTAGTGTAGAACAACTATTATTCATGTATCAATCGATGTTGTTTCGGTTAATCTATTCATCCATGAGTTGAAACACCAATTGTTATGCACATACCCTTTGTCTGTAATTGACATATTTTGTGTCTCCAATGTTTTGTAAAATTTGACAACATGCTAGTTACTTTAATGTTAGACTTATAAAAACCAAGATGTAGGCTAGCTGTCGTAAGCTTTACATTGTTAATTGTTTTAAGATTTAGATATAAACAAATAGATAGACTACATATCTAACGTATTGTTACTGAAAATAAGATTGTCATTATTGGAGAACAATAAATAATTGTGAATGTGCAAAACATCAATCAAAGGACTTTGTAACACAATTCATTTCTTGAATACTATGTAGACATAATCCAAAATTTATCCAGATTTTCATGTTTAATGAAGCAATACAACTGTTGAATAACTATTTTGGTTACAATAGATTTTAAATGGTGTTTTTCTTTTCTAATATATCTATTATACATAAGATAAATTATACAAGGAAACTCTCTCTATCTAGTTTTATACATAAGACCATGTAATATTCACCTTTATTTTGTTAGAATAAATATGTAATGAATCATACAATATAGAAAATGTGAGAGTTTACAAGAATTAGCTTACCTGATTTTTCATGAGCAGAGTGAACCATTACGGAAGTGGCATTGACATGTTATCTCCCACTTGATACATATCTATGTTTTACAATATATAGAAATATCAATATGGACAATACAATTTTCATGCTTACTTATCTCAACCTTCCTAGGATCACTTATGTTCCTCAATGTTTTGATACTTATCGCGGAAATCTCCCTATCCCATGCCATTTTGATGTTTTTTTTAAGGACGCTCATGAAGAAATTTCCACTTATATCCATAAGGATACTCCTCTCCATCATAAAACATCTTTAAAATTTTATCCTATACATTTTTCAAACCCTTGATCCTCATTCAAGTCCCTATCCTATACACAGATAAAATCCTGCCAATTTAGATGAGGCTCCCGCAAATCTTTAACACCATGATCAAATGTACAATTTTTTCCATTGTTGCATGTTTCTTTCAACAACATAGCACACATGCGAGTTTTACAAAATATATGACATGTCCCTTTTCTTCCTTGAAGATTTGGTGAGTTCATTTTGGATTTAATAGCTAAATTTGGGAAGTTGCTATCTAAATCTGTCATTCTGTTGAAAGAAGGTGCATGCTCCATCTGACAATAAGACTCAACCATATCATGGTTCATCATCATCACCAGTAAGTGGCAATGGCATAAAATGTAGATGAGAAGGCGGGTTGATAGGAAAAACTCATATTCCCTTTTCTGATATTGATTGTTTAAATGAAATCTAATTATATTTTATTTCTCTCTAAAAAAATTAAAGAATAAGTCAAACTTTTTCCAGAAAATAGAGCAATAAATAAAATATAAATCACTGACTATTCGGAAAAATGAGTGTAAGTAAAATCAGTAATCACTAACACATGACAGAAAAATACCTAGTGTAATATCATCAGTATTTTCTGAAAATGATAGGAAGTACGCTAACCTTTACACTTCCTTTCAAGGTATAGTGGTTGTTTACAGAAGACTATCAGCTTAAATAAGAGTTTCCAGAGTAGAGTCATAATGATGAATATTAAACAAAAGTTCATAGAAAAAATCAAACAACAATCATACCACAATTGCAAACATGTTATGATTGGATATATAAATTTCAAGATTCCATTTAATTTCATCCCATGGAATGAATGACATAAAAAAAACTTTATAAAATTGGCAAGACTGAAAACAAGAATGTATAGAGAACTTAATAAGATATCATTCTTGAATTTCTTATGATCTCTTGGTAATTACCGTTACTGTAGTTACCAGCCTTGTAATTATATAATTATACAACTTAATAATTACTCAGTGTAATAATTATAATTGCAGCATAATTATAGGCGTATTGTTTTGTTGTGTGAGCACAATTACATAATTAAGTTTATTCTATAATAAACTTAATCAAATAAAAATTGAAGTAAGTTAAATCCTAAATATGTATGGAGAAGGGGAGAAGTTACTCATATGTGTGGAGAAGTGGGAAGTTACTTAGTAACTTCCAACTACCCATTAAGTATTCCATTACCCATTACCTCTTCCAACTACCCATTAAGTGAGAGTTACTTGGTAGTTTTAATACTACCCATTATCTTCACAATTCACCGTGATGGAAAACTGGGAATAATGTTAAAAACACTTTTATTTAAGGGGTTCTCTGCCATAAAGATATAGTGTTATCCATAAAAGCTACTCATAGAGTATAAGGAAAGAGAGAGAAACAAGTTCTGAAGAACGAAAAGAAAGAAAAGATTTCCGCCTAATAGAAGTCAAGATTTTTGTAAAATCACTACGGCTGATTTGGGTATGCATTCTTGACTGAATTATCATAGAAATATAATTATGTGAAAATTATACAGTTCTACGATCATGAATTATTGATTGGATTTATGAATGCATCGATTGTTTATTTTTGCACAATCGTTAAAATTTTTACATTTGGTATCAAGAGCCTGGTTTAAGAACTAGTAATATTTCATAGAATAAATGGTTTCCTTATTTAAAAACAGTAATAGGTAGCATTAAGTGAAATAATTATTCACTATTATGATGTGCTTTATTTGGAAAATATGTATATGAGATTAGTTAATCACCAAAGTAGACTAACATTTGAAGAATTAATTCAAAATAATAAAGGTTAAACTTAGATTCAATTTTCCATTATTTTGATGTTTATAACTGATATAGTAATTATGGATATAGTGCAGTTTTTGGTTGTAAGATATTTATGGATCACCCAAAGGTTGACTATTTCATTTTTATAACCAATAAAAATTAAGGAGATAATTAAGATGCGTTGTTAGTTTTATTTATTTATCAAAAGATAATAAATATTATTAATTTGACACATTAAAAATTATTAAATTAAGTTAAATTCACATTTAAGCATCATAATTTCTAAAGTTTAATTTTGAAGTTTCGCCCAGAACAGGACATCAATATATATTTAAGAATTTGTAAACTATTTTTGAATTTGATAGTATGTTTAAAATTCATAACTCAAAGTATTAACAAATTAGAATATTATATTTGCAATATTTTCTCTTCATTCGCGCTCTGACTCTGTTATGACCTATAACAGTCTTAACTTCTCAGATTGGTGCGAACACACAAAATTCCATCTCGGGTGTTTTAAATCTTGATGTTGCACTTCACACTAAGAAGCCAACTACTGTTACTGAAATTAGTAGTACTAAAGAAAGGTTTTATTATGAGCACTGGGATCGATCTAATATGTTAGGCATAATGTTTAAGCGAATGAATATTGTGAACAACATTAAGACTACTCTTTCAAAAATTAAAAATGCAAAAGATTTTCAGAAATTCGTGTAACAACCATACCTTTTTCAACTAGCAATTTCAAACCCTTTATATTGAGGTGAACTTACTTCAAATGCCACAACCTCGACTCATCCTTTGCACTAGCAGCAAGTGCAAAACTTTCCATGTTAGAAACATCCAGTGGAAACATCTTGTTTGGCATCATAGTGATGCAAACCTTTTTGCCTAATTTGTTGTTTGTAATGAAACAAGCATCATCATCAAACCAAAGAGAATGTCCATCAGACATTAATTGTCCAACACTCAATAAATTGTTTTTAAGTCAGGTAAAAATTGAACGTTATCTAACATTTTTACTTTTTTGTGGCTAGTGTGAATACCCACAATGTATTTTCCTTCAACCTGCATCTCTTCCACAATCGTTTGATCAGTAACCTTCTCGCCACATGATCGAATTATACTTACAATTGCCACTGCTCTTGAAAAGAAATCAGTAATTGATTCTCAATTTTTCATCATCAAGGTTTCAAAGTCACTTCGAAGTGATTGCAATCTCACCACAATGACCTTTGAATCACCTTGAAACTCCTTATGCTGAATGGACCAAGCTTGATTTGATGTGCTTGCTGCTGCGATCTGTGAAATGGCTATCATGAACTGCCTGCTGAATAAAAACCACTGGTTAAGCGTATTTTTTCTTATTGTCTCGCAATCTATTTTATTCGTCAGGATCTGCAAATCCTCATTCTACCAAGTCCCAAAGATCTTTTATTTGAGTATTGTTTTCATACGAATGCTCCAGAATTCGTATCTTTCTCCCTAGAAGACAGCAATGAGTGGTTGTGCCACACTCAATGCATTTCCATTGCTTTCCATGTCTCTAATGACAAAGATGGTGGAGTAAATAGGCAGGATAACTTTTAAGAAGAAACAGAGAATTGTAAGCTGAAGTCTTTTCTATTTTTCTGTATATGAGATCATAGGAAAGTACAACTTTTTATAGACTTTAAATAACAAACTACTAAATCATTAAGTGACCACTACTTCCATCAACTAAACAAGTAATCACTAGTCAAAACACAACTAGAAAGTACTGCACCATGGTCATCATATTTTCTAAAGACTTGCCCTAGAATATAGGACAATACTAACAAACATAATTGACCAGGTCATACTTTGAATCAGTCTTCAATACTAGTTTCATGTGTTGTCAGATTTGTGTTTATTATAGTTCTACTCTGTTAATAAAGATTATTAGAAAATATAGGGCTATGTAAAAAATAATGTAACATTAATAACTTCTTTGAGTGATGAAACATGCATCATGGTTGTATCAACATATCGATTCGATTGATAACATTTATTTTTTTTCTTTTCTTGATAAATGAAGATTATGTTTGGTAACACACGATTTTTTCAATAATATATGAAAGGAGAACTATACAAAATTTTCTTTTTTCTGGTGATTCCTTGGAGATTAGTCTTAGTATAAGTTATTGTTGTGTAGTATTGTGATTCCCCCTGTAGCTGCATTTAATGTTGACATCTTAATATGCTTTGATCAACTATTTAATATGTTTTTTTATTAGTATTATTTTTCTTAACTTGAATTTCTTATTAATACTTTCATATCCCTTCTAGGGTTTAGAAGTTGTCATGGAAAAAGATTCTGCACAGCGAGAAGATGGAAGCATACTATGATGAGTGTAAAAGGATCCCTTGTTGATTAATGGAAAGAAAGCTCTTTCTTTCTTTAAAGTAATGATTGTAGAAACTTTCTTACAATTTCTTGTAAATTGTGATTCTTTGTGTACACTTATTTTTCCTACGGTATTTAAAGTGCTTGTTTAAATGTCTATTTGATTTGGTAACTATATCGTGTGTAATTAGCTATTACTATAGTTATTAATTGTCTACTTGTAATCCGAACATTTAAGCATGCCCACTAGGTTCAAGATTATATTCTTTGTTTTAATTTAATTATTTTATTCTCAGTGTTTTTGTCCATAGTTTGCTCGTTCAGTTACATATCTAACTAATCGGGAGATTTAATTTGAGCACTTATGTTGACAGTGATGGATGGAAACAGTGTGAAACAATAATAGTTCACTTGCTATCCGATAGGATGGGCCGAATTTTTAGCTCAGCATGATTTGAAAGTAGGTGAATATTTGGTTTTCCATCATGTTCCAGATGCTCAGCACTTAATAGTTAAAACATTCAGAACAAGTGGTTGTGAAAAGATCAATTTTGATAGTTACATTTGCAAAGGAAAATAAAATGGAAGGAATTATCAAGAAACAACTATATATAGATGAGTTTTTCCTGACAAGTCCTTTCATTTTGATATATGTTTCCTGATAAGTCCATTAATGTTGTTTTGCTTTGTAAATGTAACCATCAAAAATGATATTTTCACAACCACTTGTTCCAAATATTTGAACAATGAAGTGCTCATAATCTAGAGCACAATGGAAAACCAAAAATTCACCCACTTTCAGATCATGCTTAGTCGAAAATTTTGCCCATCCTGCCGGCTAATAAGTAAACCATTATAGTTGCACAGTGTTGGCATCCATCGACGTACACTTGATTCATCCAAAAAAAGCTCCCGATCATTTAGATGTGAAACTGTATGGGCAAACTTTGAAGGAAACACTAAATAGAAATTATGAAAGTAAAACTATGAATAATCTTTAACCTAGTAGGTAAGCTCAAATGTTCACATTAATCAAAGATGAGGACTTGAAATGAGGTTTCAGCTAAAACTCTTGCCTTTCTATTGTATTTAATTATTTCCTTTTTTGTTTTCTAATTAGTGCTATAGGTACTTATTTTTCCCTTTAATTTTTTAACCTGAATCACTTTTGGGTTTTGTTGATGTTCTATTGTATTATTTTTGGTTAATAATCCTGATTGGGTATTCATAATTAAAAAAATTATATTGAATGATAAATTATCTTAAATATTCATTCATAAGAACGTTTTTAATTATTTTGACCAAAAATATTAATTCACATGTTTATTAATGGGAAAATTACGCAACAAAGTAAATTTATACTATTAAATTACTCATTGTAGCTATAGTTTTTTATTATTACCAATCGCGGATAACATTATACATTAATTATGTGGGCTGACTTCAAATTTGTATAATAGTCATGTTTGTATATGTATAATTCTCCAAAATATACAAATACATATGTATAATATATAATTATTTAACCTATATGCATATATAATTAACCTCTCTCACACTCTCTTCCCTCTCTCGCTCGCCTCTCTTCTCTCTCTCCCAATCTTGCTTGCCCTATACACAAATGTATATGTATAACATACAATTATATACATATAGAATTCACCTCTCTCACACTCTCTACTCTCTATCGCTCGCCTCTCTCCTCCCTCTCTCGATCTCGCTCGCTTCTCTTCTCCCTCTACCAATATCTCTGGCCATATATAATAATACATATATATAATATACAATTATCTAATCAATATACATATACAATTCACCTTTCTCCAACTATTTTCCTCCTCTCTCTCGCCACTCTCCTACATATAACATGTAGCTACAAATAGTAATTATCAAACTATAGATTGGAGAGTAATTAATTATTTTTAAGTGACTATATGTGAAAGTTTCCCTTTATTAATCATATCAATTGTTTAATTATATAGTTGAGTTGTATATTTATCATGATTAAAAAGAAAAAAATTTAAAGAAAAAAAGATCTAGTGGAAGAGGAATGGTAAAACAAAACAGGGTTCAATATCTAAATGTCAAAAGTAAAATGAAGACTCACAAATATATTGTTGGTTGTGCCTCTACCATTATAAATTTTTTTCCAAATCTTACCTCTTTCATCGAGCGTCTTGATATTGCTCTAATCCAGTTTGAATGATGGGTACTTTGAGCTGTACATAAGCAAAAATTGAAAGTTATATTTACTCTTTTTTTTTTCTAACAATCCGGGATAGGCCTTTACAAAAATTGGGGCAAACGATTAAGCCGAACCGATTTTCGGTTTATTGGGATAATGGGTCGGATTATTGGGTAATTGGTTCGTGGCTCGGTTAACTAATTTTTTTATTGGATTAACAGTTTTGGTCTCGGTTTGCCAAGGAAAATTTTTGAGTTACCGGTACCCCTATAAAACCTGTATAATTTTTATTCCTAATTTTTACAATCCTAAGTTAGGGGACTTAGGGTTTATAACTTTTTGGACTTAGAAAACTTTTCAGTTTTGGACTTCTCGCCGCACTTGCTCCTCTCGTTTCTCTCCAAAGTCCAAAGTCCAAAGTCCAAAAATTCTACAGGCAACGCGAGTTGTTGCTCCTGCCTCTCACGTGAGGCGACGAGTCTAACCAACGAATCAGGATTTTACTCCAATAACTGAAGCATCCAGCGAAGCGACGACTATTCTAGTCAAGCAGTCACTCAGGCAAGGAAGCAAGGTAACAATGACACCTCAAGGCTCAATGAGTAATATTTTCTCTCAAAGTCCAAATTCATATTTCATCTTGCATTCGTGTTGATTTTTTATTGCTCAAATTTGAGAACTTAGAAGCTCGACTGCTCGAGACTTCGAGTCTTACTCTTATCATTGCTAACGACTTTTGCGCAGGTGTACTCAGCTATTCCAGTATCACTGACTCAGGTTCTCGATTTATGCAGTTGGTAAGTCTAAATTGTACTTTAATTTCATGACATTTCGATTTGAATAATGAGAAAACTACAAATGAAATAATTAGATATGCATTATTGTTTTATTTGAATTGGCATTTGGTTTGGCACTTTGTCTCATTTCTTTGTACTTTATTGTCTTACTGTACTTGTTGGAAAATATATAGATTCATTTAGTTGCCAATGTTGAAGCTCGTACATTACTTTAAAATTCTGAGCATTGTTAGATGTTAGTAATTTGTCTTATGAAAAGACAGATACATCCTCTTTATGGCTTCTCTTATTAACTATGAAATTGTTATTATTGGTTCTGATATCTCCAATGCATGTATACAAAATATATTCAGATGGTTTAGTGTTAAATGGTTTGTGCGAAATGAAGGGTGTTTGAATTTAGTCAAATTATCTTCCTTGTTGATTAACTTAGTCGTTGCTTCGTGTGATATTGTGATAGTGTATTAGTGTGACATATCTATTTATCGTCATGCAAAATCTTATTATACTTAGCCAACTAATTTTACTTTGTAGTTCTTGCTTTAATAAAACTAGTTAGTCTTTGATTAGTTCTTTCAAGGCTTCAATAATTAATTGCTTCATCGACCTCTTATAAAAAATAGTTAATAAACGATATATTATATCTTTTTGCAGTTTATGCTGAAAATATCATGGCTGAAAATATTATAATTGATAAGGTTGTTGGTGAAAGTGGAGCTTCTAATTCTAATGCAATAAGTCAAAGTCCAACTGTTAGTCCCAAATAAATAAAACAAGGAAAACAATATCTCGTGCGTGGGATCATTTCTCTCAGTAAACTGGTTCTGATGGAAGTAAAAAGGGTGTTTGAAACTATTGTAAGAAAGAGTATTTTGTTGACACAAAAGAACATGGTTAGAGATCATTGTTTACTCATATAGCCAAGATGCCTTACAATATCGATATTAAATAAACAAGATTAACATTTTAACCAATGATAATGGTAACAAGGGTGACGTAGTTGTTGTTCCATGGAAATTTGATCCGGAAGTGTGTAGAAAGGCCTTGTGTTGTATGATATTTATTGATGAACTTCCTTTTATATTTGTTTAAAAGGAAGTTTTAAAAATTTTATGAGAGTAGCAGAACCTTGTTTCCACATTCCTCCCCTTACCACTGTGAGTCGTGATTGTTTTAGTCTATTTCATGAAGGAAAATGTTTATTGATGGTTGTTTTTAAAGAAACACAACAAAGGGTGTCTTTAGCCACCGATACTTGTACTTCCACACAAAGAATTAATTATATGGTCATTACTGCTCATTGGATTGATAAAAATTGGACTTTGCATCAAATAATTATCAATTTTGTCCAATCATTATAGTCATAGAGGTAATGATCTTCGAAAGTATATTAGTAAATGCTTACATTAGATGGGATTGCATCAAATTTTCACTGTTACACTTAATAATGATGGTTCAAATAATGTGGCAATAACTGAGTTGTTTATGCAATTAACTAAATGAAGGACCAACCTATGGGTGGTAGTCTCCTTCATATAAGATGTATGGCTCATATTGTAAATTTTATTGTTCAAGACAGCACAAAAGAAGCAAATGTGTCTATTAAACGAGTTAGGCAGGCAGTGGGATATATCAACCAATCTCTTGCTAGGTGGAAAAAGTTTCAAGAATGTTGTGAAGATGAAAATCTTGCTAAAAAGTCTATAAACTTGGATGTTCCTACAAGGTTGAATTCTACCTACATGATGTTGAAACAGGTTATTGAATATGAAGGTGCAATTGTAGAGTACGCTAATGGTGATATTGGCATGACACTACATCTTAAGTTTGTTGATACCGTGGATAAAAATTGTACAGGTACAATTTTGTGTAGTGATTGGGAGGGCATAAAGAGAATAACAAAATTTCTTAAAATGTTTTTTAATCTTAATTTGAAGATATATGGATCACGATATGTTACATCTAATCTTTATTTTCTTAAAATTTGTCAAGTTGGTGTTTACTTGAATCAATTGATATCAAATGAAGATAATGTTTTGGCTAAAATGGTAGAAAATATGAAGGAGAAAATTGATAAATATTAGGGTTATACTAAAAAAATGAATAAGATGGTTTTCATACCATGTGTTTTGGATCCTCGTCTCAAATTTAGCACTCTTGGCTTTGAACTTAAGAAGATGTTTGGAGAAACAGGGGCTTCATTAGACATTGGTGTGCGAACGTACATAAATTTTTTGTTTAATGAGTATACAAAGCCTATTTTAAATTATAAAAATGGCCAATTTTCTTCAACAAAGCTGGATAATTCTAATTCAAGGTCTGTAGGAGAATTTGGAATTTTTTTGGTGAAATTACAAAAACATACATTTGAAAAGGGAGGAGCAAGTTCCAAATTAGAATTAGTTAAATATCTTGATGAAGAAATTGAAGTTGGAAATAAGTTTTTGATGTATTGTTTTGGTGGAAAATTAACTCACCTAGATTTCCAATTATTTCTCAGATGACTCGAGATGTGTTGGCTATTCCTGTTTCAAATTTGGCGTCTGAATGTGCCTTTAGTACAGGCGGGTGCATGCCTGATTCATTTAGGAGTTTATTAACTCCTAAATTGTTACAAGCTCTAGTGCCTTCAAGAATGGTTTCGAAGTGATCCACAACGCATAAGTATTAAAAAAAGATTTAGATTTTCTTGAGCAACTTGAAAAAGGTAAGAAAAACACCTCATTGATATAAGATTGTGAATAGTTTATGAAGGAATATTGATTGTATTATACTGCACAGTCATGGTGCCGGCCTGAACTTTATCGTGAACAAAGAGACAATCGGTATCAACATGCTTCATTCTGGTGTGTAGGACGAAATTCTTGGCCACACAGATGGTTGCTTTGTTGTCACAATAGAGAGCAGGAACAGTGTGAGTGGCGCGGAGTTCGCGAAGAATATATGTGACCCACATGGTCTCAGCAGCAAGAAGAGCAAGGGTGCGGTATTCAGCTTCAGTCGAGGACCGAGAGACCTTGGGTTGTTTTTTTGTACACCAGGAGATCAGGTTCGGCCCCAAAAAAATGAGAAACCCTGATGTAGATTTTCTGTCATTTTTATCATTCGCCCAATCTGAATCTGAGAAACCCCGAAGCTCCAAGTCTTCGGGTCGAATGAATAAACCACGACCAAGAGTGCCAAAAATGTACCTGAGAATGCGTTTTAGACAATGGTAATCATGTTCACTTGGTCGATGCATGCGCTGAGCAACTCGGTTGACAGCAAACAGGATGTCAGGACGGGTAATGGCCAGATACTGTAGAGCCCCAATGAGGCTGCGAAAGTGGGTGATATCGACAAAGGGGGTGTCGGCTCCATTTGTAGACGAAGAGACTGCCATCGGTGTTGGTTGACTGGTGCATTTTTCCAGTCCAGCTTTCTGCAACAGATCTCGAGCATATTTGACTGATGAAGAAACAAGCCGCTGCCTATCCGAGAAACCTCCGTTCCCAGAAAATAATGTAACGGGACAAGGTCATTCATTTTGAAGGTAGTATGCATAGCTCGAGTGAAATCCTGAATGAGAGCTGCAGTAGAGCCGGTAATAATGATATCATCTACATAGACAAGAAGAATGACCGTACCGTGTGCTGAATGTCGAGTAAACAAACTCGTGTCGTGTATGCAACACGTGAAGCCGAGTCCCTGGAGGAACGTTTTCAGACGTGTGTACCAAGCACGGGGGGCTTGCTTGAGCCCATACAGAGACTTCTGGAGTTTGCAAACATGTTGAGGGAAGCGGGGATCAACATAGCCCGGTGGTTGCATCATGTAGATAGTTTCATCAAGCTTGCCATGAAGAAAAGCATTGGAAACATCCAACTGATTGATGAGCCAATTGTTGCGCCGCGGTAGCGATGCAAGTGAATGGTTTCCTGCCGAATAACAGGACTGAATGTCTCGGAGTAATCAAGCCCATACTCCTGATTGTAGCCTTTAGCAACCAAACGAGCCTTGTACCTGGAAATACTGCCATCTGCATTGTGTTTAATTTTGTACACCCATTTACAGCCCACTGGGTGCCGCCCATGGGGCTTAGGTACAAGGACCCAAGTTTTCTGATCAGTCAAAGCCTTAAACTCGTCATCCATAGCATGACGCCAATAAGCATTTTTTGAGGCAACAGAGTAGGTTGTTGGTTCACTATCGGGAAGGGGTGTATTTGGTAGTATGGTAGCCTGAAAGGTTTTGGGTTTAAAGATACCGGCTTTGCCACGGGTTAACATGGGATGAGTATTGGGGGGTGGCACGGGTGGTGGTGATTCGGGGGTGGCCGAGAAAGACCCAAAACGGATCGGACTGGAGATGTTGTGGGTATGGGGTGGTTCGGGTCGGTTGTGAGTGTGGGTGGTGGTTGCGGGTGTATTTTGGGTGACGGTCGAAGGGGTGATGAGGGGTGGTTGGGTAGTGGGTGGAGGTGTGGGGGAAGGTGGTGAGGGACCCTGTGAGTATGTTGGAAAAAGGGGAAAGACGCCAATGAATGATGTATTTGTGGAGGAGGAAAATGACTCGTAGGGAAACTTATTTTCGACAAATTTGACATGACGAGATATGTAGACTTTATGAGTTTGTGGGTCAAGACAGCGATAACCCTTGGAGGTAGGATGATAGCCCAAAAAAATACATGGACGGGATCGGGTTGTAATTTGTGAGTAATATGAGGGCGTAGCCAAGGGTAGGCAAGACACCCAAAGACGCGGAGGTTGGTATAATTGGAAAGTTCTTGGTAAAGGAGTTGATAGGGTGATTTGTTGGAGAGAGTGTGACTGGGCATTCTGTTAATGAGGTAGTTTGCGGTGGCTAGAGCTTCTTCCCAAAAGGAGACAGGGAGATGAGATTGATGTAGAAGAGTAACCACCGTTTCAATGAGACGGCGATGCTTACGCTCATCCACCCCATTCTGTTTTGGAGTGTATGGACATGAGGTTTGATGTATAATTCCCAGGGATTGCAGAAACTGGCCAAAGATGTTATTGACACATTCCTTTCCATTGTCACTTCGAAAAAGTTTAACATGAGAATTTAATTGTGTTTTGACCATTTTTTCAAAAGTGACAAAGGTGGTGTATGCCTGTGATTTGTGTTTTAGTGGGTACAACAAAGTGTATTTTGTAAAATCATCCACAAAACAAATATAATAGCGAAAACCAGCAAATGAAGGAACAGCAGTAGGACCCCATAGGTCAGAATGAATAAGTTGAAAAGGTGCAGTTGTACGCTTCTCAGATAAAGTAAAAGGTAATTTATGAGATTTAGCAATTGAACAGGAAAAACAATTGTTTACATGAATGGAAGAAAAACCTAATTGAGACATAAAGAATTTATTATTTGAGTAGACGGGTGACCCAGACGACTGTGCCACAACAGACTATGGCCATCAGCCGAAAGAGCCACCGGAGCCACAGGAACGCTTTACGGCGGGTGGGCGGCAGACTTGTGCCAGGAAGAACGTACAAACCATGCTCACAGGGGCCCTGAAAAATCACCCTCTTGGTAGTATTGTCTAGGATTTCAAAATCATAAGAGGTGAACAAGAGTGAGAAATTATTGTCTTTTGTGAATTGGTGAACTTAAAGGAGATTGGTTTTAATAGAAGGGACGTGGGTAAGGTTACCTAGGTGAAAGATAGTGGTGGGGGTTTTAATGGTACCCGTGCCAGTGTGAGAAATATTAAGGGACTCACCGTTGCCAACAGTAATACCATTGGAGCCATGATATGGACTTGGAGCGTTAAGCTTGGATAGATCAGAAGTAACGTGCATGTTGGCCCCAGTATCCAACAGCCATTCAGAGGAAGGGCCGGCTTGAGATGCATAATTGGCACGGTTATCACTATTTCGGCTCTCCTCATACCAAAACCAGCAACGAACAGCGGTGTGTCCTATTTTCTGACAGATTTGACAAGTTGGACGATCCCGCTCGTAAGTACCCTGCCCGCCGCTGGAAGATGACTGCCTGCCGCTGCCGAAGAAGTGCAGGCTGTTGTTGCTGCCGTGCTGCTGACCGTCGTACGGCGGACGACTGCCCTGCCGACCGTCGCGCCCGCGGCCTCCGCTGTTTCTGCCGTAGCCGCCACGGCTCCCCTGTCGGCCACCACACTCCCCCCGCGATAGTTTTGGCTTGCGGTGAGGGTAGTGGCCGTCTCCATAACAGCGGCTTCTCGGAGAAGAAGTTTGCTCTCCAGATCCACGTTGATTTCTTCACTTTTTAGCCACGAGGAGAGAGTAGCCAGGTCAACGGGCGTTGCACTGATGCGAACCGCCTGTTTAATGGAGGAGTAAGCTGATGGGAGCCCCAGAACGACGCACATGACGAGATCTTTTTCGGGAATGATTTCGTTCACGGTGTCGAGGGCTGTGATGATGGTGGAGACCTCGTCTAAATACTCTGCCATAGTTTTCGTGCCATTGGTAATTGTGTAGAGACGATCACGCAATTGAAAAATATGAGAGTGGGAAATTGATGCATAGCGTGTTGCGTGGGCCGTCCACAGGGCTGAAGCAGTTGTGTAGGATCGGACGTGTTTCTGAACCGTGGGAGAGATGACCGCAATCAAACATGATCGGATTTGGCCATCCACGGCTTTCCAGGCGGCATGGCCCGGATTGGTTTTTTCTGATTTGTCCGTGGCGGTGATGACTGCCGGCGGCGGTTCTATGCTTCCATCGACGTATTTGAGAAGGTAATTGGCCTCAACGGCTGTAAGAACGGTGATTTTCCATGTAGGGTAATTTATGTCTGATAATTTTTTGGGAATCAGGGCATGAAGATGCCTGAGAAGGAGTTTAACGCCAGAAGGAAGTGAATCGAGAGGATCCACCTCGGTTGTCATGGCGCCGCCACCCAAGAGAAGAGAGGAAACGATCGGTTCCCTAAAGAGAGAAAAAAACCTAGATAAAAGAAGATCTAGGTATTCTGGCTCTTGATACCATGAAGGAATATTGATTGTATTGAAGTGTTGAACTAATAAGGGAATACATGGGATATATATATAGGAGATATAGGAAGGAGTACTAATCCGAATAGGACTAGGATTAAGGAGAACTAATCCTAACAGGGCTAGGATTAGTATACAGTAAATACTAATATTATTTAATACTATTTATTTAATACTATCTGTTATTAGTTTATTTAATACTTTTATTGTTTAGTCTTGAGCCGTCACTTGTTATTGTATTTCTCTTTAGATTTTTCCAAACTTGGAAACAAACTTTGCTTGATGATATACAAAATTGGAGGTTTCCTTCAGTAACTCTAATAAAGGAGAAGGAAGGAAAACAGTGGCAGACCCAGGATTTTCGTTCAGGATGTTTGAAAAATAGAAATATAAACGTGCACATAAGTCTTTTGAAATGGACCCTTTGATTTTTTTTGGGTTCAAACCACACTTTTGTCACGTTTTTAAATAAAAAAATCTTGAAAAACAATTGATTTTTTTATATAAAAATAAACTGAAATTATAAAGGCATAAAACCATCTATTTTCATTTGTTATTGAGAGGTTCAAAATATATGCATCTACAGAAATACAAAAAAATTATCTTATATGTATCATGTATTTTTTTGCCGAGGTTGTTCGGGTGAACACCCTAGACCTAACGTGGGTCCGCCCCTGAAGGTAGATGTCTTACTACGAAGTGGACTTTTATATACATGTGTTATATTGTCTTTATATCTGAATTATGATTGGCTTCTCTTTTTTGATGACTAATGAGTGTGTTAAATTATGGTTAATACAAATACTTGTGCAAAGCAAGATGTCAGTAGGATTTGATGTTCTTCATCTTGACTTTTCTTTCTTTGTTAATAAGATTTTTAGCCATCGAAATATCTAATACTTTCTCTGTTTCTTTGTTAATCAGATTTCATAATGCCTCGACTGCATGGTTCTAATGCTCGATCACCGATTTGGAATCACTTTGAAAAACTTGAAGAAAAAGAAGATGGATCGTGGACAGTGAAATGTATTCATTGTGGCCGAATTACTTATTACCATTCGCACTATAATGGACTTCCTCCTTAATAAAGCTTATTAAGCGTTATTTGGAAAATAGAAACCAAAATCGTCTACCAGCAAGGATTGATGACTAGTTATTATTTTGCTTACTTGAACATTAAATATTAGCACTATGTTTGGACTTAATTTTTCGGTTGTCTGACTGCTATTTTGTTTTTGCATGTGTGGGCTGTGGCAGACTGCAGTGACTTTATGTTAAGACAATTTTAAGTTGTGCTGCATTTTGAATTCTCCAATGTTGCAGGCTTGCAGCTGGTAGTACTACTGTTTATTTCATTATTTCATTATGATATTTCATACATGTGTTGAGATATGAGAAGTTTATCGAAGTGTTGTTATTTTAATGTCGTAGTTGTTGGCGATTGGATATGGACTATTAAGTGATTGCATTGTGATATTGTGTAAGAATATGAGTTGCTGGCTTGCTGATGTGCTGACTTTTGAGTGTTTAGTGTTGATTGTTCACTGTTCAGTTGTAATTATACAAGTGATGTTGACGGCTAGGCTTACGAGTGTTGTGTTGTGTTAAGAATTTGGACATCAGGCCTTACGAGTATGTCTGCTCTGTCGAGTGTTGACTAGTAGAAAGTTTTGTGTTGAGAGTTGGGCGAGCATAAATTCATACTTTAAGAGTTGGGTGAGCGTAAGTGCATACTGTGAGAGCTGATTGTGTGATTGATCTAGAATATTATGTTAGAGTTCATTGTGTGATTGATCTAGAATATAATCTAATGTGATATTTGCTTCTTGTATCTTGGTTGTCTCTCAATTTATTCCTAGCTTTTTTCCTAATGAACATCAACAATAATTAGTCTCTCCAATGTTGGAGATGAATTTTATTGTTGTTCAGTTTAATTAAGTGTCTTGAAAGGCCAAGACACTTGTAAAATCAGAAACAAGTCCAGCAAAAGAATCATTGACCGTTTCATTTGAAATATACATTAAAGTTAGTTTATTGTTCCTTCTTTATCCCCATAATTTTCTAATTCTGTTTCAGTTTGTGCTATACATAATACATGTTTTGCCCCTCAACATTTGTTAGCAAGTAAAAGAAAGTTAGAGAAGCCTTGATCGAGCACTGTTTGAGTGTTTTGTAATGGCCTTGATATGTTCTTCATGTAATTTTTAATTTTAAAAAATTGTGTGATATGTTAACAGTTAACTTGATAACCGAACCGATAGAGGACGATAACTGATTAACCGATAACTGATTAACCGATAGCTGAATGGTTCTTTAACGGTTTAGCTAGTTTACAAACCGATAACCGATAAGTGAAATCGATAATGTTCAAAACCAAACAGAACCGACCGATATGCAGCCTTAATCGGGGAGATTCATCCTAGATAATTCCAGTGGGCCCGTCATCCCTTGACCTTCCTTCGATTAATAAAAGGGAATTTGTTTTAAATTAACTTAAGCCGTCCTATCATCCATTGGTTAGGGTTACAGAAAAAGGCTAGCTGGAAATAATTATTAGGATTCATAGTCTTAGACTTGTAGGACTCCTAGTTGTAATTTTAGTTGTACTAGGTTACCTATCCCCTTACCAATATCCCCTTTGTAGTCATTATATATAGATGAATGGAGATGGACAACGACTCATTGAGCCTTTTATTAATTCTCTGTACATGGTATCAGAAGTTCAGGGCAATCGAAAATGAAATTTATAATCCAAGTCATTCTTTTCTTACTTGTAAGTTAATAATATGACTTCCAGCCACTTCTTCCCTCTTTTTCAGATGTCACGCTTCCTTATTCTACTACAGATTCTTCACCTACTCAATCTACATCTATTGTTACCTTGGGATTGTCTACTTCAGTCTTCTCAATTCCTCCTTTGCCTTGTTTTTCTCCTCCTCTTTCTCTCCAAAACGTTGGTCCAAGCATTCTTCCAGGTTCTTCTATCGGCCAAATTTCCTTACCTTCACTCCCACTTCACACTAGACAAATGGAACCAATAATTCCATCTCACTTCCACTCTGTCGCAACTTTAGTTGTACCTAATATCACTAATTTGGTAACTATCAAACTTAATTCCATTGAAAATTATCTCACATGGCGTACTCAATTCACATGTTTGTTGATCTCTCATGAACTTCTTGGATTTGTGGATGGCTCTACACCTGAACAAATTCAATTTTTATGGCATTTCTCTGGCAACCAACAAGTTAAGCCACTCTATCGCTCATGGGTAGAGTTGATCAAAGTGTACGGTCTTGGCTGTTTGAGACATTATCTCGTGAGGTCCGTGTAGATGTTCACTTGTTACCTACATCACATGATATTAGGCTATCCTTACTTAGACATTTTATGGATGCGATTCAGGCCAAAATCAATAGAACTGAAGCGCCAACTGACTACTATGTGCAAATCAGACTCTTGTCCATTGATCAGTATCTCAGAGAAGCTAAGACGATAGTAGACTCCCTTACAACAATTAACTAACCAGTTTCCTCTCAAGATCTTATTGATCATGTTAATCTTGGGTTAGCAAGGGAGTATGACACACTGGTTGTAGCATTACTCACTTTCATGGCCAAACTATCTCTTGAAGAACTTTGCGCCAAACTTTTGGTTCATGAGCAATGGTTGCAACGTTTCAAATAATTAGACTCTACAGGTGTATCTCATCAAACCTTTTTTACTCAAAATGTATCCTCGAATTCCTCTACTACAAATCAATGGTGTCGTGGTAGAGGTCGTTCTTCCTCATATAGAAGATGTCGTCATGGAGGAAGAGGGAGAGGCTCATTTGGTGGTCGCGATCAATCACAACAAATTTCTAAATCCAACGCTCAACACAATGGTTTTAATGATAAGGCTTCCTCAGGTATTGGTAGTGTTTCTCCTATTTCTTTATCATTCACAATCTGCTAGTTCAACACACCATCCTTGCGAGTCTTAGGATCACACCCTTCTTCTACCTTTTGTCAAATTTGTATGTATCCTGGTCACTCTGCATTACTGTGTAATAATCGATTCAATCATGTTTTTTTGCTAATGATCTTCCAAAGTTCTTTGCTACTATGTCTGTTGGAGAAACAAATGACGCTACTTGTTACATTGGCCCAGCTGCATGTGCTCATATGACCATATCAATAGGTTAATTTCTTGTGAAATTCTCCTTATACTGGCTTTTATCATGTGTTAGTTGTAAATGGTATGTTGCTTAGTATTAAGAACATTGGATATTCTCAGTTACCTTCTATATCTCGTCCACTACACCTGCACTCCATTTTCACGTCCCTCAACTTCGTCATAATTTAATTTCTGTCAAGAAGATGTGTAAGGATAAAAATTGTGCGATTAATTTGACTCTTCTTCTGTTTCTCATTAAGGACACAACTTCGGGTCAATCTCTGCTGCAATCTTTAGTGAGGGTGATGTTTATCTACTACCATCGTCAGCACGATCTTCTTATCATCAAGCATGTGTTGCTTTACGTCAATCTCGAGATATTTGGCATCATTGATTAGGCCATATTGGAGTTCATACCCTGGATCATCTTAGGAAAATAATTACATTAGTTTTGTCAGTCCTATTGATAGTGATTGTGTCCTTTGTCGGCTAGGTAAATCTCAACGCTTACCCTTTCATTTAGTGATTTATTGTAGTTCTTCTCCTTTAGACATTATTCACTCAGATAATTGGCAATCACCTGTTTTGTCAAACTTGGGTTTTAAATACTATGTTATTTTTGTTGATGATTTTTCTCGGTTTACATGGTTATACGTAATGAAAAATAAATCAGAAGTGTTTTGCCATTTTTGTGGTTTTTCAGAAACTAGCAGAGAACATATTTAACTCTAAGATAAAGGCTTTTCAAAGTGATGGTGGTGGCTAGTTTGATAGTACATCTTTTCTAACTCGGATATTTTCTTTCCTAAGTTGTGTCCAGACACTTCTCAACAAAATTGAGTTGCCGAATGGAAACATCGACACATTATTGAAATAGTGCGAACAGTTCTCTTAGAGACTATTTTACCATCACAATTTTGGGTTAATGCAACTTATTATGATGTTACAATTAATAGATTGCCAACACGAATTTGCAAGGACTTCCCCCCTTTGAAAAACTTTTCCATAGACCACCAGATTACAATTTTCTTAGAGTTCTTGGTTTTGCATACTTCCCTAACCTTTCTGCTCGAGTATCTCACAAACTTACACCTCGTTCAATTCATTGACTTTTTTTTAGGTTATGCATCCAAATATAAAGGATATCGTTGTCTAGATCCAAAAACCGGTTATGTTAGTCGTCATGTTGTCTTTCATGAGTCAACATTCCCATACACTACATTATCTTGTCCTTCAAAAGTGTCTTCCCTACATATCGCTCTAGATTCTCTCGTTGTGATATCACCCTTATTTACTCCGCAATCATGTGTACCTGCAACTCCTTCTAACATTCATTCTTCCAGTTCTCCTCTATCATCTCCTCTCTGTACCTTATTAACTATGGTGCCTTCTACCGATCCATCTAGTGGATAGCACTGATGATATTTCTTCACCTTTAAAATGCAAACTCATTCAAAATATGGTAAATCTAAGTCTACGAATATATTATCGTTGAGTGCCACTCTCTGTGATTGTGAGACATTTTTTTTCTTCGGGCTGCAAAAAATCCTAAATCGCAACAAGCTATGGCCGATGAATTTAATGCTCTTTTGGATAAGAAAACTTAGGTACTTGTTGCTTTTCATTCACAAATGAATTTAGTTGGTTGTAAGTGCGTTTTTCGTATTAAATATTTTTCGAATGGGTAAATTGAGCATTACAAAGCCTGTCTTGTAGCACAAGGTTTCCACCAACAACTTAGCATAGATTACCATGAGACTTTTAGTCATGTTGTTTGAGCTACTACTATTCATATAGTACTATCTTTAGTTGTTTCTCATTTTCGGTCTATTCGTCAATTAGTTGTAAAAAATGCCTTTTACATGGCATTCTTAATGAAGAAGTCTTTATGAAACAACCTACGGACTTCATTCATCCCGACTTCCCTAATCATGTCAGCAAATTGACTAAAGTGATTTATGGTTTAAAACAGGTCCCATATGCATGGTTTAATTTTTTTAGTTCATTTTGTTGGGTTATGGGTCTTTTTCCCTTCCTATGTGGATAAATAAAAGCCCAATTTGGACCAACCCATTTTTGCCTATAAGCCCATTCTTATGAGGCAAATATAAGCCTATTTAGGTCTTATTTTCAAATACACAGAGAGTTTTTTAGCAGCCAAAAAGAGAGAAATAGATCAGTTTTTCGCAGTCAAATTTCAGCCATAACAGCCAACTTCAAATTGCGATTCCCGCTTCGTTTCTTGTCCGATTGAGCTGATTTTTGGACAGCATATTATATTCATCTCAATCTTTGATTAGGAACTGAAAGAGTTGGATTTGGTGGCCTGCAGCTTCAGTTTTGCTGTCGTGAACAGTAGCTGCGAATTTGGTGATTTTGCTCCTTTAATTCTCTAGATTTGGTGCAATCTTATTTTGTTGTTGCTCGTTGTTTGGCACTTGTTTTGTGGCCAATTTTGGAGAAAAATATTGTAACTCTTGGTGATTATAGTGGAGCTTTTGGTCCCGTGATTTTTTACTCTTCACATCGAAGGGTTTTCCACGTAAATCTTAGTGTCTTGTGTGATTGATTTATTATTGTCTTGTTATATTTGTTTGGTTGAATTACTTGCTGTCTTACTATCATATTGCTTGTGGTTGTTTGTCTTCTCTTGGTTCAAATCGAGAAGGGAAAGTATAGACTTGGGTATTCTTCCGCTGTTATCCTGTCAGGCATTCTTTGTTAGTGCCTTGTCTTTCCCAACAAAGTGGTATCAGAGCATTGGTTATTGTTGATTGTCGTTTTGAATGATGGAGGCAAATATGAGCAAAATGGTATGTTTAACTTGTAGTAACTATCATATTTGGAAAGGCAAGATGAAAGATCTTCTATTTGTCAAGAAGATGCATTTACCTGTGTTTGCTTCTAATAAGCCTCAGTCTTTGAATGATGAAGAATGGGAATTTGAGCATCTGCAGGTTTGTGGCTATATTAGACAATGGGTTGAAGATAATGTTAGAAATCATATTGTGAATGAGACACATGCCAAAAGTTTGTGGGACAAGCTCGAGACACTTTATGCTTCGAAGACTGGCAACAACAAGTTGTTCCTATTGAAACAATTAATGAATATCAGGTATAAAGAGGGAACTCCTATTTCTGATCATATTAATGATTTTCAGGGTGTTCTTGACCAGCTGTCCGGAATGGGTGTAAAGTTTGATGATGAGATACAGGGACATTGGCTTCTTAATACTCTGCCAGACTCTTGGGAAACTCTTCGAGTTTCTTTGACTAATTCTGCTCCAAGTGGTGTTGTAACCATGGAATATACTAAGAGTGGTGTCTTGAATTATGAAATGAGAAGAAGATCTCAATCCTCATCTTCTTCAGCTTCACACTCCGATGTTTTGGTTACTGAAGATAGGGGGAGAAACAAGTCCAGAGGTCAGAATGATAGAGGTAAAAGTAGAAGCAAGTCAAAGTCTAAATACAAGAATATTACATGTGACTATTGCCACAAGAATGGGCATGTCATGAAATATTGTTACAAGCACAAGAGAGATATGAGACAACAAAAGAGAGAAGGCGATAATGAAAATCGTGTTGCTGTTGTTGCTAATGATGATCTTCTTGTTTCTCGTGATGCAAATGCCATTAATCTTGTTCGCGATGAGTCTAGCTAGTTTGTGGATTCTGGTGCTACTTCTCATGTCACGCCAAAGAAGAAATTATTTTCTTCTTATACTCCAAGTAATTTTGGAACGTTGAAAATGGGCAATAATCATGAAGTTGAAGTTATTGGCATTGGGACAGTTTGTTTGGAAAGTAACAATGGTTCCAAACTAGTTCTCAATAATGTCAAGCATGCTCCAGATGTTCGCTTGAATTTGATTTTTGTGGGATATCTTGATGATGAGGGTTATGTTAATACACTTGGTGTTGGCCAGTGGAAGCTTACTAGAGGTTTGATGGTTGTGGCCCGTGGTGACCAGTTGTCTAACTTGTATGTATTTCAGGGCTCCATATCCAGAGACTCAGTAAATTTGGTGGAGAATGATACTTCATCAGAGTTATGGCATAGAAGGCTAAGTCATATGAGCAAGAAGGGGATTGATAGTTTGGCTAAGAAAAATTTGCTTTCTGGAGTGAAACAAGCAAAGTTGAAGAAATGTGTTCATTGCTTAGCCAGTAAACAGAAAAGAGTTTCTTTTCAGAGTCATCCGCCTTCAAGAAAGCTTGATTTGTTGGAGTTGGTACATTCTGATTTGTGTGGTCCTTTTAAGGTAAGATCTCATGGTGGTGCACTTTACTTTGTGACTTTTATTGATGATCATTCTCGCAAACTCTGGGTATTTCCTTTGAAGTCCAAGGATCAAGTACTTGATGTGTTCAAGGGTTTTCAGGCCTTGGTTGAAACACAAAAAGGGAAGACATTGAAATGCATCCGCTCAGATAATGGTGGTGAGTATATTGGTCCTTTTGTTAGATATTGCAGAGAGCAGGGTATTAGGCATCAGAAAACTCCTCCAAAGACTCCTCAGTTAAATGGTTTAGCAGAGAGGATGAACAGAACTCTAGTTGAGAGGGTTAGATGTATGCTTTCAGATGCTAAGCTGTCAGATTCCTTTTAGGCGTAAGCACTTAATACTGCCGCTTATGTTATCAATTTATCTCCTCTTTGTTGCTTTAGATGGTAATGTCACTGATGAGTTTGGGTAGTAAGAATGTTTCTTATGATCATCTTAGAGTCTTTGGGTGTAAAGCCTTTGTACATGTTCCTAAGGATGAAAGGTCAAAGTTGGATGTTTAAACTAGGCAGTGTATCTTCATTGGTTATGGTCAAGATGAATTTGGCTATCGTTTCTATGATCATGTTGAGAAAAAACTTGTTAGAAGCCGTGTTGTTGTGTTCTTTGAAGACCAAACAATTGAAAATTTTGACAAAGCTGACAAGGCTGATTTTCAGAGTAGTGAGAGCTTAGTTGATGTTGATCCAGTTCAATTGACTATTGCGCCGAAAGAAAATCTTCATAATGATGAAAATCAAGTTGATACTGAAGATGGTGATCATGTTCAGAATGACCGGCATGATGTTGTTGATGCTCCAGTGCAAGATGATGTGGTTGTCCAACAACCAATTATAGATGCTCCAGAGAGTTCTCTCAGACGATCTAGTAGAGAGAGAATTCATTCATCTCGTTATTCTCCCAATGAGTACGTACTCTTGACTGACGGGGGAGAACCTGAGAGTCTTGATGAGGCCATGGAAAGTGAAGAAAAAGAAAGGTGGTTTGATGCTATGGAAGATGAGATTAAATCCTTGCATGATAATCATACCTTTGATTTGGTTAAGTTACCTAAAGACAGAAAAGCTTTGAAAAACAGGTGGGTTTTTCGGGTGAAACATGAAGATGGTAATCTTGTTCCACGGTACAAAGCTAGATTAGTTGTCAAGGGATTTAATCAGAAAAGGGAGTTGATTTTGATGAGATATTCTCTCCAGTTGTGAAGATGTCATCCATTCGTGTGGTTCTAGGCTTGGCTACAAGTCTAGATTTAGAGGTTGAGCAAATGGATGTTAAAACTGCTTTCCTCCATGGTGACTTAGATGAAGAAATTTATATGGAGCAACCGGAAGGTTTTTAAGTCAAGGGTAAAGAGAATTATGTTTGCAAATTGAAGAAGAGCTTGTATGGTTTGAAACAAGCTCCCAGGCTGTGGTACAGGAAGTTTGGTTCTTTTATGAGTCAGCAGGGCTTCAAGAAGACTTCTTCAGACCATTGTGTTTTTGTGCAAAAGTTATCTGATGGTGACTTTATTATTGTGTTGCTTTATGTTGATGACATGCTTGTTGTTGGTCATAATACTTGCAGGATTCAGAATTTGAAGCAAGAGTTGAGTAAGTCTTTTGCTATGAAAGACTTAGGACCAGCAAGGCAGATTCTTGGCATGCAGATTGTCCGTGATAGAAAAGCCAAGAAATTGGTATTATCACAAGAGAAGTACATTCAGAAAGTACTTCGCAGATTCAGCATGGACAAAGCTAAGGTGGTCAGTACACCTTTAGCTATGGACTTCAAATTGAGCACGAAACAGTGTCCTTCTAGTGATGATGAGAAGGAAAATATGATGAAAGTTCTTTATGCTTCAGCTGTTGGTAGTTTGATGTATGCGATGGTTTGTACAAGACCGGATATTGCTCACGCTGTTGGAGTTGTTAGCCGTTTTCTTTCTAATCCGGGAAGAGAACATTAGAATGTTGTGAAGTGGGTTATGAGATATCTCTGTGGCACTTCTAGTCTGAGTTTGTGTTTTGGTACAGGGAAGCCTATTCTTTGTAGTTATACTGATTCAGACATGGCTGGTGATGTTGATACTCGCAAGTCTACTTCAGGGTACTTGGTTACTTTTGCAGGGGGAGCTGTGTCTTGGCAATCTAGGTTGCAAAAATGTGTTGCTCTATCTACTACAGAAGCTGAGCTTATTGCTGTCGTTGAAGCTTGTAAAGAATTGCTTTGGATGAAGAGATTCTTGGGGGAACTTGGTTGTGCTCAAGAGAGGTATGTGCTTTATTGTGACAGTCAAAGTGCTATACATCTTGGCAAGAATTCTACGTTCCATGGTAGGTCTAAACACATTGATGTGAGATACCATTGGATTCGAGATGTGTTGGATTCTAAGTTGCTTGAGCTTGAAAAGATTCATACAAATGACAATGGTTCCGATATGATGACTAAAGCTTTGCCGAGAGGGATGTTTGAAGATTGTTGCATGGTCGCCGGGATGGCGGTCTCCTCCACATAGTCGTGAGGGGGAGAATTGTTGGGTTATGGGTATTTTTCCCTTCCTATGTGGATAAATAAAAGCCCAATTGGGACCAACCCATTTTTGCCTATAAGCCCATTCTTATGAGGCAAATATAAGCCTATTTAGGTCTTATTTTCAAATACACAGAGAGTTTTTTAGCAGCCAAAAAGAGAGAAATAGAGCAGTTTTTCGCAGTCAAATTTCAGCTATAACAGCCAACTTCAAATTGCGATTCCCGCTTCGTTTCATGTCCGATTGAGCTGATTTTTGGACAGAATATTATGTTCATCTCAATATTTGATTAAGAACTGACAGAGTTGGATTTGGTGTCCTGCAGCTTCAGTTTTGCTGTCGTGAACAGTAGCTGCGAAATTGGTGATTTTGCTCCTTAAATTCTCTAGATTTGGTGCAATCTTATTTTGTTGTTGCTCGTTGTTTGGCACTTGTTTTGTGGCCAATTTTGGAGAACAATTATGTAAATCTTGGTGATTATAGTGGAGCTTTTGGTCCCGTGGTTTTTTACTCTTCACATCGAAGGGTTTTCCACTTAAATCTTGGTGTCTTGTGTCATTGATTTATTATTGTCTTGTTATATTTATTTGGTTGAATTACTTGCTGCCTTACTATCATATTGCTTGTGGTTGTTTGTCTTCTCTTGGTTCAAATCGATAAGGGAAAGTATAGACTTGGGTATTCTTCCGCTGTTATCCTGTCAGGCATTCTTTGTTAGTGACTTGTCTTTCCCAACACATTTCTCCTATCTCATGGTTTTACTTGCAGTAAATTTGATACCTCTATGTTTGTTCATTGTTCTTTCTCTGGCATTCTTGTCTTCTTGCTTTATGTTGATGATATTATTTTAACCGGTAGTCATTCACCTCTACTTGATCAGTTTAATAACCTTTACTGACAGCTTTCCATGAAAGATCTAGGTAAACTTCATTATTTTCTGAGCGTTCAGGTTGTTAGCTCGTCTGATGATCTTCATTTATCTCAACAAAAATATATTTCTGATCTACTTCTTAAGTTTCACATGCATACTTGTAAGCCAGTTGGTACTTCTTTAGCTTCTCTCAATACTGTTTCTCTTATGGATTGTGAGTTACTTTCAGATCCTAGTGAATATAGGAGCATGGTTAGTGCACTTAATACTTGACTCTAACCCTTCCAGATATTACCTATGCTGTCAATGTAGTTTCTCAGTAAGCATTCACCTTGTACTACTCATTTGCATTGTCTGAAGCGTATTTTTAGGTACTTACAGGGTACTACTAAACATGCACTGTTCTTCCGTGCTTTGTCCTCCAATTCATTTTTGGTTGCTTATTCTGATGCTGATTGGGGCGCTGTCTGATAGTAGGTGTTGTACTATTGGTTTTTGTTGTGCTATTGGGTTCACACTTCTTTCTTGGCATGCAAAGAAAGAACCCACAGTTCAAGGTTGTCTATAGAGGTTGTATATAGGGCTATTGCCTATAGTGTCGCTGAAACTTTTTGGATTTGTCGTGTTCTTTGTGAGCTTGGTCTTTATCATAGAGAGCTTATTATAGTGTTGTGTGCGAACGTCAGCTCAACATACATGTCTCGCTACGAAGTAATTCATGATCGTTATAAGCATATCGATATGGACTATCATTACGTCCGTGATAAAGTTGATCAAGGGAATCTTGTTTTTCAATATGTGCCTTCTCACTTACAACTTTCTGATATTTTTACAAAGTGTTTTCCTCATCCCGTGTTTTTCTTTTTGTGTGACAATCTATCTGTTATACAAACACGTCCAGATAGAGGGGGCATATTAGGACTCATAGTCCTTATGCTTGTAGGACTATTAGTCAAAGACTTGTAAGACTCCTACTTGTAATTTTTGTTGTACTAGGTGTTTCCCAATCTGTGTTATGAAAATCAGAAATTACTGGTTGTAATAAATCATTCAGAAACACGAAGTAAGTGAGATTTTTAGAACCAGTAAATAAGATGAACATAAATTTATTTGTAAAAAAAATAATTAAATCTTTAAAAACTTACTAGAATCTGGAATACTCTTTTAAATAATTTTGGAAGAAAATCAAGTCCACTGAATTCACAGTGTCCCCTTAAGGAAATTATTCCCCTCTAGTATCCGAGGTTTGATTTGGAATATCACCGCCCAGGATAAAATGATCTTAATAAGTATAGTATAGATACCAAAAACTCTACTGTAAAGAATCAATCCACAGCAGGAAAGTACACGAAGAAATATGTGTTTTTAAGAAGAAGGAAGATCAGAAAATTCGTAAGGAAATATTCTGAAGACTGAATGGTATTTATAGGCAAGAAGAATATATTCTGAAAGGTTGCAACCCTTTCAAAATTGACACGACCATTAATGAAAGGTTGCAAACTTTCAAATGGTATTCACTGTTCTGGAAAGTTGCAACCTTTCAGAACAGTCATGGCGGGAATTTTTAAATATAACGAATTAAAACGGGTCACGCGCGCGGATCCGAGTTGGGTCAGATTAACTAAAAAATTGAAAACATTTCGATTAACTTCTGTTATCAACTAATTAATTGAAAATAATTTTGGCCATTTAATTAATTAAATAAATAAATAAAATAAATTTATCCAAAAATTTATCTCTCGATCGATCATTTGCCGAAGCCGAAGCCGTAGCGGAAGCGAGCGAGCGACGACGACGACGGCGCAAGGGGGTCTCTCTTTCCAACCCTTTTAACAATTACTAGGAGTGTTTATTCGTTTAAACTCTATTTTCATTTCCATTACCGATGAGGGACAATTGCCTTTTTCATTAAAGCATTAGAGGACTTTTCAAGTTCCCAACCTTTCAAGTTCTAAACTTTTCAAATTCCTCTCCTTCCCTCTATTTCCCATCAATTCTTGCTACATACCCAACAATTCCCCACATTGATGGGGAATAGTTATAACATAGAAATGCATGGACAATTGTATACTTTACAAGCAAGGATTATTTGCATCTGGATAAGTAGGTTTCCCCTGGGACTTTCCGCAGTGAACATATGTCGGATATACTCGGTCAATCGGTAGATGTGATACCTTTGAACCATCGAACTTTGGTGTATACCTAGAAAACCATATCTCACACAATTAACCCTTTACTGTTTATGATTCTTCTGGTTGTATTCGTTTCAGCCATGAACACCTCCTAATTTCTTGAGTGTATAGAGAATAGGCTTTTGACATAAAATTCTCTTTGAAGTGGCTTCCACTTCACACTCACATAGGTGATTTCTAACGGTGTCATCTCGTAGATACATTATTTGGTCAAATCTACCAAACATAGCAAATCATTAAAAACTTTAAGCTTTATTACCTTATTAACAAGACTTAAAGTCTTAACCTTTTCCTGAACATTGTCTTCATCATGAGAATAGATTGAGTTAATTGACAATGTCGAACCGTCAGCCACAACTTTGTTTTTCTCCTTGAATCTAGCTCTTGGGATCTCCAGTCTGCTAGATAGATTTACCGTCATGCTGACTTGTCCTAAGCCGTAAACCCATTCCCTTAGATGATCTTTCAACTTCCTCTCTCACTAGGCCTTTCGTTAGTGGATCTGACACATTATCGCTTGACTTGACATAGTCAATGTGATAATTCCAATAGAGAGCAGTTGTCATACGGTGTTATGTCTACATCGTATATGACGAGACTTCCCGTTGTACATAACGCTCCCTGCCCTACCTATTGATTCTTCACTATCGCAATGTATGCAAATCGGTCCAACAGGTTTGGGCCAGAATGGAATATCCTCTAGGAAATTCCGGAGCCATTCCGCTTCTTAACTAGCCTTATCCAAAGCAATGAATTCAGATTCCATTGTGGAGCGAGCAATACATGTCTGTTTGGACGATTTCCAAGAGACAGCTCCACCACCAAGTATGAATACATAACAACTCGTGGATTTTACATCATTTGACCCGGTGATCCAATTTGCATCACTATATCCTTCAATCACAGTAGGATATTTATTATAATGCAAAGCATAATGTTGTGTCCATTTTAGATAACCCAACACACGTTTCATAGCCATCCAGTGAGTTTGATTCGGATTACTAATGTACCGACTCAGTTTACTAATAGCGCATGTTGTATCTGGTCGCGTGCAATTGATAATATACATCAAACTTCCCAACACTCTGGCATATTCCAATTGAGAGTCACTTTGACCTTCATTCTTTTTAAATGTACAACTTTAATCAATTAGAGTTTTGACTACCTTGATATTCAATTAATTGAACTTATCCAATACTTTTCAATATAATGAGATTGAGATAATGTTAGTCCCTGGGGAGTTTTGATAATCCTGACCCCTAAGATCAAATCAGCGACTCCTAAGTCTTTCATATCGAACTTGCTGCACAACATGCGGTTAGTAGCATTTATATCGTGAATTTCTTTACTCATTATAAACATGTCATCAACATACAAACAAAAAATGACTTCATGTTTCATAACGTTTTTAATGTAAATACATTTATCACATTCGTTAATATTGAATCCATTTGCCAACATTATTTGATCAAATTTAGCATGCCATTGTTAAGGTGCTTGCTTGAGTCCATAAAGTGACTTCACCAGTCTACACACTTTCTTTTCTTTACCAGGAACTATAAACCCTTCTGGTTGTTCCATGTAAATTTCTTCCTCTAACTCTCCATTTAAGAAGGCTGTCTTTACATCCATTTGGTGGATTTTAAGATCATGCACTGCTGCTAGTGCTATTAACATTCTAATTGATGTTATCCTTGTTATTGGAGAGTATGTGTCAAAGTAGTCCAGACCTTCCTTTTATGCATGTACCCTTTGACTACGATCTAACCTTATATTTGTCAATAGTCCCATCAGGTTTCATTTTCCTTTTAAAGATCCACTTTGATCCTAAAGGTTTATTTCCTGGAGGAAGATCAGTCAATTCCCAAGTGTGATTGCTTAAAATTGATTCAATCTCACTATTGGCTGCTTCTTTCCAATAAGTTGACTCTGACGAAGACATAGCTTCTTTAAATGTTTGAGGCTCATTTTCAAGCAATAGTGCTACAAAAACTGGTCTGAAAGAAACAGATTTTCGTTGTCGAGTACTCCGCCTAGGTTCCTCACTAGTTAGAATATTTTCCATTGATTCTTCTCGTGGTCATTTAGGTCTTTCACTTGTTGAGTCACTTTCAGTTTTATACGGATAAATGTTTTTTGAAAACTCTGCATTATCTGATTCAATTATCGTATTAACATGAATCTCAGGATAATCATATTTGTGAACCATAAATTGACAGGCTTTACTATTCACAACATACCTAATCTTTATTGGATATGCTGTGAATAGTAAAGCCTGTCGATTTTTGGTTCACAAATCTGATAATCCTGAGATTCATGTTAATACGATAATTGAATCAGATAATGCAGAATTTTTTGAAAACATTTATCCGTATAAAACTGAAAGTGAGTCAACAAGTGAAAGATCTAAACGACCACGAGAAGAATCAATGGAAAATATTCTAACTAGTGAGGAACCTAGGCGAAGTATTTCGACAACGAAAATCTGTTTCTTCGGACTGCATTTTGTAGCACTATTGCTTGAAAATGAGCCTCAAACATTTAAAGCGACTATGTCTTCGTCAGTCAACTTATTGGAAAGAAGCGTCAATAGTGAGATTGAATCAATTTTAAGCAATCACACTTGGGAATTGACTGATCTTCCGCCAGAAATAAACCTTTAGGATCAAAATGGATCTTTAAAAGGAAAATGAAACTGATGGGACTATTGACAAATACAAGGTTAGACTGGTAGTCAAAGGGCATGCATAAAAGGAAGGTCTGGACTACTTTGACACATATTCTCCAAGAATAAGGATAACATCAATTAGGATGTTAATAGCACTGCGGCGATCCATGATCTTAAAATCCACCAAATGGATGTAAAGACAAATTTCTTAAATGGAGAGTTAGAGGAAGAAATTTACATGGAACAACCTGAAGGGTTTATAGTTCCCGGTAAAGAAAAGAAAGTGTGCAGACTGTGAAGTCACTTTATGGACTCAAGCAAGCACCCAAACAATGGCATGCTAAATTTGATCAAGTAATGTTGACAAATGGATTCAAGATTAACGAATGTGATAAATGTGTTTACATCAAAAATGTTATGAATCATGAAGTCATTGTTTGTTTGTATGTTGATGACATGTTAATAATGAGTAAAGAAATTGATGATATAAATGCTATTAAGCGCATGTTGTCCAACAAGTTCGATATGAAAGACTTAGGAGTTGCTGATTTGATCTTAGAGGGTCGATTATCAAAACTCCAGGACTAGCATTATCTCAATCTCATTATATTGAAAAGTATTGGATAAGTTCAATTACTTGAATTTCAATGTAGTCAAAACTCCAATTGATTTAAGTTGTACATTTAAAAAGAATGAAGGTCAAAGTGACTCTCAATTGGAATATGCCAGAGTGTTGGGAAGTTTGATGTATATTATGAATTGCACACGACCAGATATAGCATGTGCTATTAGTAAACTGAGTCGGTACACTAGTAATCCGAATCAAACTCACTGGATGGCTATGAAACGTGTGTTGGGTTATCTAAAATGGACACAACATTATGCTTTGCATTATAATAAATATCCTGCTGTGATTGAAGGATATAGTGATGCAAATTGGATCACCGGGTCAAATGATGTAAAATCCACGAGTGGTTATGTATTCATACTTGGTGGAGGAGCTGTATCTTGGAAATCTTCCAAACAGACATGTACTGCTCGCTTCCACAATGGAATCAATTCATTGCTTTGGATAAGGCCGGTGAAGAAGCGAATGGCTCCGAATTTCCTAGAGGATATTCCATTCTCGCCCAAACTCGCTTTGACCAATTTGCATACATTGCGATAGTCAAGGCAGCAATAGGTAGGGCAGGAGCGTTATGTACAACGGAAGTCTCGCCATATACGACGTAGACATAACACCATAAGACAATCGCTTTCTAGTGGAATTATCACAATTGACTATGTAAAGTCAAGCGATAATGTGTCGATCCACTAACGAAAGGCCTAGTGAGAGAGGCAATGAAAGATCATCTAAGGGAATGGGTTTACGGCTTAGGACAAGTCAAAGATGATTCAGAACTCTATCTAGCGGACTGAGATCCCAAGAGCTAGATTCAAGGAGAAAAACAAAGTTGTGGCTGACGGTTCGACATTGTCAAATAACTCAATCCATTCTCATGATGAAGACAATGTTCAGGAAAGGTTAAGACTTTAAGGCTTGTTAATGAGGTAATAAAGCTTAAAGTTTTTAATGATTTGCTAAGTTTGGTAGATTTGACCAAATAGTGTATCTACGAGATGACACGGTTAGAAATCACCTATGTGAGTGTGAAGTGGAAGCCGCTTCAAAGAGAATTTATGTCAAAAGCCTATTCTCTATACACTCATGAAACCAGGAGGTGTTCATGGCTGAAACGAACACAACCGTAAGAATCATAAGCGAAAGGGTTAATTGTGTGACATATGGTTGTCTAGGTATACACCAAAGTTCGACGGTTCAAAGATATCACATCTACCGATTGACCGAGTATATCCGACATATGTTCACTACGGAAAGTCCAAGGGGAAACCTACTTATCCAGATGCAATTAATCCTTGCTTGTAAAGTACACAATTGTCCGTGCATTCCTATGTTATAACTATTCCCCATCAATGTGGGGGATTGTTGGGTATGTAGCAAGAATTGATGGGAAATAAATAGAGGGAAGGAGAGGAATTTGAAAGGTTTAGAACTTGAAAGGTTGGGAACTTGAAAAGTCCTCTAATGCTTTATTGAAAAAGGCAATAGTCCCTCATCGGTAATGGAAAGGAAAATAGGAGAGTTTAAATAAATAAACACTCCTATTAATTGTTAAAAGGGTTGGAAAGAGGGACCCCCCTCGCGCCGTCGTCGTCGTCGCTCGCTTCGGCTTCGGCTTTGGCTTTGGCTTTGGCAAATGATCGATCGAGAGATAATTTTTTGGACAAAATTTATTTTAATTATTTATTAATTAATTTAAATGGCCAAAAATTAATTTCAATAAATTAGTTGATAACCGAAATGTTTTCAATTTTTTAGTTAAACCCGACCGACTCTGATCCGCGAGTGACCCGCTTTAAATTCGTTATATTCAAAATTTTTTCACATGACTGCTTCCGAAGGTTGCAACTTTCAGGAACAGTCAATACCATTTGAAAGTTTGCAACCTTTCATTAATGGTCGTGTTAATTCTGAAAGGGTTGCAACCTTTCAGAATATATTCTTGCCTATAAATACCATTCAGTCTTCAGAATATTTCCAACGAATTTTCTGATCTTCCTTCTTCTTAAAATCACATTTTTTCTTCGTGTACTTTCCTGCTGTGGATTGATTCGCTGACAGTAGAGTTTTTGGTATCTATACTCTACTGATTAAAATCATTTTACCCTGGGAGGTTATATTCCAAATCAAACCTCGGATACTAGAGGGGAATAATTTCCTTAAGGGGACACTGTGAATTCAGTGGACTTGATTTTCTTCCGAAAATTTCAATAAGAGTATTCCAGATTCTGGTACGTTTTTACAGATTAAATTATTTTATCTCTGTTCATCTTATTTACTGGTTATAAAAATTCTCAGATACTTCGTGTTTCTGAATGATTTATTAGAACCAGTAATTTCTGATTTTCTTAACACAGATTGGCAACAAGTTGTCATCTAACCCTCTTATTTCTGTCTCTCTCTCTCTCTCTCTATTTATCTATCTATCTATCTATATATTTTACATGCATGCATGCATCTCTCTCTATACATATATATATATATATATATATATATATATATATATATATATATATATATATATATATATATATATATATATATATATATATTTGTTGAGAACTCAATTTACTACTTTGTTTAGAACTGTGAAAGCAATAGAAGTGTCCTATCTATCAAATTTTGTGATTCGACCCCGACCTCATAAGTTTGATATTTATTTTCATACAAGCGCCTATGTCCTGAAATAAATGACATAGTTGAGCATTTAGATAAAAATACACTGTTACTGAAGATTTGTCATCGTTCTTCTTTTGTTGATTTTGAAATTTGAACTTTTGTGCATTTTGTGTTCTCGATACTTTGTGTTATGTGTTGTTTCTTGCTAAAATTGGGCAATATAGAACAATCATTTGATGAAGAAAGTGCTGGTTATACGGGATTTTCAAATGAATTTTCCGCGAACAAAGTACCCATGTAGTCTAGTAACACCTTGGAAAAGAAGTTGATGTCATACCCTAAGCATTCTTAAATTGCTAGTGGTCATGTGTCTTTGTACCCGAAACCAACTCGTATACACAGTTTTGAGGCGAAACTAGCATGCATGGGTTACAAAAATCGTAGCAACAGGCTCCCTGATATGAGCACAAATTAAGGACTAAATTTACTACAAAGACCTAAACCCTAAAGTACATGTGTGGTTTGACTTCGTGTGGAAAAAAGATGATCCCTTCAAGGGATACCCTTCACATCTCACCGGATGTGGCTATCTTGATAGCTTGAATTATGGCAATACAAGAAATAAAGGAACACAAGATCATGGCTAACCAAATCAGACAAGGAGCTCTAAGATTTAAAACGTCCTTTCCCATATCAAACAATCATCACGTATCTGTATTGTGAATCTGACAGGACATTAAAAAACATAGATGAGTGAATTCCATCTAAACCCTTCATTATCATGGAGGATACATGCATGAGTGCAATATGTGCAAAATAAAGCGAAGATACAAAATCACATTTTTATTTGAAATTTGAAAAAGTTTTTTCAAAGAATGTATGGGGATGATTAGAATTACCAAGAGTATTATCAAGAAAAAACTAAAATGAGCAAAAATCTATTAGCAGGTGATTTGAAAGATGTAAGAGCTTTTGTAAAGTCTCTTTATATTTTCTCCCAGACAACTTTAATGTTTTAGTCCATTCATATTCCACTTCCAACTCTTTATTTTATGATTTTTTAATCTCAAAATGATACTATAAAAATACTAAATATGATGATCTAATTTTGATTGATATAACAAAAGAAATTAAATTCGAGGATAAATATTAAGGTAAATTTGAGTGTACGAATATGTTACTAATTTTTGTTGTTGTAACAACATTATTTTCATTGTATAAAGTTCTGTGTCGGGAAAACTAAAATCTCAAGATATGTTCAATATTTTGAAGTCTTATATAATCACTACAACGATTCTTTTCCTGAAAATTCTAATGACAATTTGAATATGACAGTAGTGTTAGGCAGAATTTGGTAATTTGTTTAAATCTCAGCAGGAGAAACATAACCATTGTGATTTTGATACCCACGCTAAGCCTTCGGTGAGAGAATCACTACTACATCTAACTAAGCAAATAATCTAAAAACTAACGCACTTATCATAGGAAAACACAATAAATACTAAACTGGTGTTCTCATAAACTTCAACAATTGATCTAACTACTAACAATAAAGAAGATATACCTATAATATGAAATTCAATGTACCAAAACATCTAACAATGATCCAAGTCTGAATAACAAATACAAATGAACTAATCCACTAATCTAAAGCAAATTTCTATGTCCGAAAAGGTGGACATAGACAAAAGAGATCCCATGGCAGCTCGAAAAAAGTGTCTCACCCTTGAAGTCAAAGTGATCAGTTATCTCCTAAGCTAGGTCTTTCAATTAGCCTCTTGAAGATGCCATGTACTCAACAAAAATAAGAGTAAGTGCAAAATTAGTACAGAGTCACTGTGTACTTGTTGGATTATGCGGTTATCCCACTAGCTCAACACAAACAAGTCAAATACCATCACACACACACATACACACACATACATACACACACACACACACACACACACACCCACGCACGCACACACCCACGCACACACGCACACACACACACACCCACACACACACACACACACACACACATATATATATATATACACACACACACGCTATATTATCAACGTGAAGAATCAACAACACATTTCACATTTATATCCAATCATTGGTACTCTCATGGAACCCACTTCCAAACAATTAGCTTTCCCCATAATTGTGCTAGAACATGGCATTCCGATCAAAATTAGCTTGACAGAATGTGGCAATACCATTCCCAAATTACACACCATAATCACAAGTACATTATGAAGATCTTACATTCAAGTAATGATTTCATGCAATGACAATTCATCTATCTTATTTACAACAAGTTTGATCAATATTACAACATATATACATATAAACGTATCAGAATGAAGCTAGAACAAGAATACATCACACAATGATATAATCATAACCATCACTTATCTCGAAACAAACTTAAAACCTTACGAGACTTGATCCTTTCCTTTTTGGATTTGTTCCGCTTATTCTCGGTCTACAAACAATTGCAATAACATGAAATTCAATAAACCATTACTAATTATCCGAATTGTTAACAATTCTATGAACCCTATATAATACCCATGATCTTAGTATCTAGATTAGGGTTATTTCCACCAGAGTCTATCAAGAAACCCTTCCTCATCAATATTGACCCATTCTATTCTGTTCTACACATCAAAAAATAAATTTATGGTGAAAAACTTACTTTTAGCCTAAAGAATGGTGGAAAATGAGTTAGAGTCTCCTAGAGGTCGTTCCTTAGCTCGAAAAGTAAAAAAAACTATCAAATAAGCTCATTTAAGTGTTTTATTAACGACTTAAGTCCGCATGTCCTACTATAACACTGCTCAATCCCTTTTAGTGGTGATGCAACAACGGCCTGATGTTCAGCTACAACAATATTTTTGTAACAGTGAGCTCCCCTCCTTCATCTACGATTTTATGTCCCGTCTGATCCACCACAGCGGTGACTATTTCGCTACAGCGGCTCCTTTACAACGGTCATAATCTTTCTATAGCGGCCCAAAGCGAGACAAATTTTCAGAAAAAATTCAATTTTGCCTTTTTATAACACAACTCTTACTCACTATGCTCAGAAAATACCCTTTGCGCTAAGTCCAATTCCACGAGATCTACTCACTAAAATTTAATTCGGCAAAGTCGTATGTTTATTTAATGAGTTACCTAACACCTCCTGTAACCAAATTTATAATTAAGTCACTCGATTGCTACAAGATTTACCAAGACCTCAAAGACTCCAATATCCTCAAAATCATGACAAGGTTGGGAAAAATTTTAATACTACAAAGAGTTTTTCCGACCCCTAATTTTCCCCTCGTTGCGATTTCTAAAACTACGGAACCGGTTGTACCAACCTATATCAATTTACTCATCACTCATCCTTGAGTGACAAAAGTAATGAAAAGTAGGCTAAGGAAAGAATGAAGTAGTACCTGATTTGACAAACAATTAAGGATACTTAAGTTGCATATCCCTATCAACTCCCAAAGTAGTTTATTCCACTATAGATGCTTCCATTGAACTTTCACAGTGTTAATATCCTTTTCCTCTTCTTACACACATCACGATCGAGAATAACAATCAGTTATTTCTCATATTAAATGTCTTTTCCAAAACATATGAGTCCCACTTAATGATATAATCTTCGTCACCATGATACCTCTTGAGCATAGATACATGAAACACCGAATGAACACCGAATATATTTGGATGTAGCTCCAATCTATACACCACTAACCCTACACGTTCAAGGACCTCAAAGGAACTCATGTACCTAGACGTATCTTACCTTTCTTACCAAATCTCATGACCCCTATCATGGGTGACACCTTGAGAAGAACATTATCTCCATTTGAAAATTCATATCCGTTACCTTATGATCCGCCTAATTCTATTGTCTACTCTGGGCTGCTAATGTCTTAGCTTGAATATTCCATTCCTTATCTTGAGCATCCTTCACTATGTACACCCCCAAAAGTTTCACATTTCGGGTCTCAAAACAACCTATGTGTGATGTACATCCCCTCCCAAATAAAGCCTCTCAGGTCTCAAACCAACCTATGTGTGATGTACATCCCCTCCCCTATAACGCCTCAAATGGTCTCATATCAATGCTAGAGCGGTAACTTTTGTTATAGAACTCACATAAATATAATAATTTATCCCAATACCCTCCAAAATCAATCACACATGCTCTTAACATATCTTCTAACACTTAGATAGTTCTCTCAGATTGTCCACCAGTCTTTGGGTGAAAGGGTGTACTAAAAGTAAGTTGTGCACCCAACTCATCATGCAATTTACTCAAAAACTTGGAAGTGAATCGGGTACCTCAATCTGAGATAATAGAAAGGGCCATCCCATGCAACCTCACTATCGCTTTCACATTCACTTTATCCAACTGTTAAGCACTATAATCATTCTTACTAGAATAAAAAGGGCTGATTTAGTCAATATATCGACCACAACCCAAATAGAATCAAACTTCCCCAAGGTCTTTAGAATAGCAACCACAAAATCCATGACTATTCTTTTTCACTTCTATTCTGGAATTGTCATTATTTGAAGTAAACCCAACTCGCAAGCGTTTGATATTCATACTTCACTTGTTTACAATTTTGATACTTTGCCATAATCTCCGCTATGTCTTTTTTATGCTGGGCCACCAATAAATTTGTTTTAGATCTCTATACATCTTGGTCACACCCGTATGAATAAGATATCACGAAGCGTGAGACTATGACAATAATTTTTGAATCAAGGCATTAACTCAAGGAACAAAAATCCTTCATTTCATAATAAGTGCACCGTCTGCATCAGGAGTGGTCTCTTGTGCCTTACCATTCACCATATTTTCTTTGAGTTCTTTTATAATTTCATCCTCAAATTGTTTGGCCTTGATTTCCTTAATGAATGTGCCTTAGCATCAATGGTATCTATCACCCTGCTTCTTCCAGAGATGCCCAACAGTATGAAATTAGACTCTAAGTTCTGTATCTCTTTAGCCAAAGGTCGCTTTGTTACAATCAAGTAATCTAAGCTGCCCATACTTACAGTTTTTCTACTCAAAGCGTCTGTCACCACATTATTGTTGCACGACTGGTGTTGAATGGTTACATCATAATCCTTGAGTAATTCTATCCATCTTCTTTGTCTCAAATTCATATACTTTTGATTTAACACATGATGCAAACTACAATGATAAGTAAACACTTCACACATAGCACCATAAATATAATGACGCCAAATCTAAAGCGCAGATACTACCGTTGCCAACTCCAAGTCATGGGTTGGATAATTTCACTCATGTACTTTCTGTTGGCTCGACACATAGGGAATAAAATTATTTGCTTGCATTAACACAACTAGCAATCAATAATAAGAAGCATCACAATAAACTATAAAATCTCTACCTTCTATCGATAATGCTAGTATAGGTGCGGTAGTCAAGAGAGACTTGAGCTTTTGGAATCTCTCGTCACATTTTTCTGTTCATTCAAATGTTACCTCCTTGTTAGTCAAATTAGTTAAGTGAGTGGCAATAGAAGCAAAATTCTACACAAATCGACGATAGTAGCTAGCGAGCCCCAAAAGCTCCTAACTTCCATCATAGAGCTATGCCGAACCCAATTTTTCACCACCTCAATCTTTTGAGGATCAACGATTATCCATCTTTCAAAACTACATGCTCGAAAAATTTAACAAAAGTCAATTGAAATTCACAGTTAGAAAATTTTGCATACAATTTGTGTTTCCTAAGAACACCTAGAACAATTTGAAGATGGTCGACATGTTTTTCCTCACTCTTCTTAAAGACCAAAATATCATCAATAAAAACTATCACAAATGAATCAATAAATGTGTTGAACACACAATTCATTAAACTCATAAAAAAAAAGCAGGCGCATTAGTTACACCAAACACATAATAAAAATTTCATAGTTGCGATAATGATTTCTAAATGTTGTTTTGGCACATCTTTTGGCCTAGTTTTTATTTGACGATAACAGATCTTAAATCAATTTTTGAGAATATTGTTGCACCTTGCAATTGGTCAAAAAGATCATCTATTTGAGGCAAGGGACACTTATTTCAAACAGTGACCCTATTTAATTACCGGTAATCTATACACATTCTCATACTAACATCCTTTTACTTAACAAACAATCGGTGGTCACCCCATGGAAAAGCACTAGGTCAAATGATTCCCTTATCAAGAAGATCTTGTATTTGAGACTTGATTTCTCTTAATTCTGTTGGAGCCTTAAAATATGGAGGGAAATAAATGAGGCACTTACGAAGTTCCAAATCAATTTTTTTAAAAATGTATATTTCTATCTGGAGCCATACCAAGAAAATTAGTTGAAAACACTTCCTTAACTTCCGACACCACAAGAATATATTCAATACACGGAGACTCAACCTCAACATACCATATTTAAGCTAAATAAACTAAACCACCCTGCCCTACCAGTCTACTAGCCCGAAGGGAGGATATGATTTTTACTTACTTAAGCTTGTACACCCCTTCCCACTTTAATTTTTCCCTTCCTGGAATTTCTCAAGTAACTAACTTAGTATTACAATTTAATACAACATAATAAGGGGACAACCAAGTCATGCCTAAGATAATATCAAAATCATCTATATCCAAAATCACCAAATCAGCAGTCTTAAAACCTTTAAGCAAAATAGGACAAGCACAATAGACATGGGTGACTATGACTAACTCTAAAATTGGGGTATAAACATGGATAGGGGCATCATGTATATCACATATCATATCAAACTCGGAGGAAAATCCAAAAATACATAATAATAAGAAGAACCCGGATAAAACAACAGTTAAGAATCTGGTCATAGACAACAATAGTACCTTTGATCACCGTATCATACGACTTCGTCATATTCTTGCTCAGAAAGGCATAACACTGAGCTCTATCATCTTGACGAACCACCTCCATGCCTAGTTGCACATTACCTATGTCCTCATTACTATTATATTTTCCTCTACCTCTATGACCTCTCTGATTACCTCCTCGCCCATCTTGTGGATGCCCTCGACCATTGCTACCTTTTACACGCAGGTACCACTGCTTTAGACTGCTTCGACATGGAATCTGACACGTGGATGGGGACAATATCTCCTCATATGTTCAAGTTCTCCATAATTATAACATATACAATCAGAGAAATGCTTGTTGCCCACAGAAAGTGAAACTCCCTGTCTATCCTAAAAATTATAAGATGGAGTTCTCGAATAATTACCTAAAGAGGTGGCATAGCGGACTGAATTTGCATGACCGCAAGAATTGGCCTTCCGGATCCCTTAACATAAGTACCTTGAGAGCTACCTGAATTCTTGGCTCCTTTTGCCAACGCCTTGGTTTGATCATCTCTCCTAAACCCCTCCACTTTGTTAACATAATATGTTACTTTATTAATCTCTTTTAAACAAAAGTCATATTAAAAAATAACACTTGTAACTAAGAATTCCAACCTCTAACAAACAACCAGATTCTCTCCTCCTCAGTAGTAACCAACTGCGCAATATATATCGATAAGACATGAATCTTTGCGTCATAATCAGCCACAGTCATACCTCCTTTCTCTAAGGCCATAAAAATCATCCTTCTAGCGATCCACCAAAGTTCTAGGCACATATTTGTCTAGGAACAAAGCATGCTATTGGGTCCAAGTAAGTGCTGGTAAAGTAGAAGATCTGCATTCCATATAATCTCTCCCGTATTCCTTGGCCTCACCTTGAAGTTGGAAGGACACATACTGAACCCCATGTTTGTTAACAATACCCAATTTCCTAATGTCCTATAGCCTCTCGAACAATAGTAATGGTGTCCCCGTACCGTTACCCCAGACTCTATTAGACTCATTTTGATATATAAAGATTAACATGCCTATGCTCTGATACAAACTTTGTCATGACCCAGACCATCGTAATTTGCACCCCAACTAATCCTTCGGTGGAGAACCACTACTACCATCCAACTAAGAAAATAATCTAACAACTAAGGCAATTATCTTACAAAAACAGAATAAATAATAAACCAAAATTCTCATAAACCTCAACAAATTATCTTACTACTAACAATGCGGAAGATAAATTTAACATGGGAAAGTAAATGTACCAAAACATCTAACAATGATCCAAGTCTGAACAAACAATACTAATGAACTAAACCACTAATCTAAAATGAATGTCTATGTCCAGAAATGAGGGATACAGAAGAAAGAGATTCAATGAAATCCCAGACAAAGTGGATCACCCTTGAATTCAAAGAGATCATTGATCTCCTAAGCAAGTTCTATAATTTGGTTCTTGAAGATGTCTTGTAATCAACAAAAATAAGAGCAAGTGAAGAATAATACATAATCACCGTTATAGTAATAGGGCAATGTTGTTATCCCACTAGTACAACATAAACAAGTCAAACAACATTATAATTATATGCATATATAGCACATATACAATATTATAAACATAAAGAATCAACAAAACATTTGATATTTACATCACATCATTGTTTTTTTTGTGGAACCCACTCCCAAACAGTTAACTTGTCGGAATGTGGCAATCCAATCCCATAGTTGTATCGGAACATGATAACCTGATCCAATACTGGTGTCGAGACATGGCAATCCTATCCTAATTATCTTGCAGGAATGTGTCAATATGATCCCTAAATCACACGCCGTAATCACAAGTACATCGTCAGTATAATGCATTTAAGTCATGATATCATGGCAATGACAATTCATCTATCTCATTCGCAACAAGTGTAATCAGTATTGAAACATTTACGCATATACACATATCAAAATGAAGAAAGAACAAACATAGGTCACATAATCATAAAATAACAACCATCACCTACCTTGAAACAAGCTTGAAACCCTAAGAGAGTTAATCCTTCAGTTTCCGAAATTGGTCTAGCTTATTCTCTATCTACAAACAATCACAATCATTAAGAAAATACATTACACCATTTCTAATTGCATGGGTTATTAACAAATCAATTAACCCTAGATCATACCTATGATCTCTAGTATCTATATAAGGATTTTTTCCACCAATTAATCTATCAATAAACCCTTTCCCATCAATATTAACTCATTCTATTATGTTATACGGATCAAAAAATTAATTCGGGAACTGAAAATCTTACCATTAGCCTCAAGAATGGTGAAAAATGAGTTAGAGTTAACTCCGGTTTGTTCTTCAACTACAAAAGTTAAAAAGTGCCAAATAAGGTCGTTTAGGTGTTTTATTAAAAACTTAATTCATGCATGTCCTCTACAATGAACCTCTACCTGCTGTAATGGTGGCTCTGTAGCAGCCTGAAGTTCTCCTACAATGGCATTTTTGAAACAGTGAACTCCCCTCTTTCAGTTACGATTTTAAGTGCCATCTCCTCTGCCACAGTGGTCAGTAAACCGCTACAGCGACCCTGCCACAATGGTCATAATCCCGCTACAACGTCTCAAAGTGATATAGAAGGATTCTCATAAGAAATTCCATTCTCCTTTTTTACAACACACCTCTAAGCCAGCTACACTAAAAAAATACCCTTTGCGCTAAGTTCAATTCACGAAGATCTAGTCACCCACATTCAACTCCTTTAAATTGTGTAATTTTAAAGAAATAACTAACACATCATGTAACCAAATTTATAATTAAGTCACTTGATCAATACAAAACTTCCCTAAACCTTAAAGACTTCGATTTCCTCCAGATCTAGACAACATTGGGAAAAATTCAAATAATAGAAAGAGTTTTTCCAACCCCAATTTTCCCCTAGTTGACATTTCTGTAATGACGAAACCCGGTAATTACAACTTGAATGATGATACGGTGAAGATCAAGAATTTCAATATCTCGAGTTGGTGGAAAGCTTCGTCTACTAGATATCCGATTATTTAAATAAATTCAAGGGGTATTCTTTTTATTCATATTTATAATATTGCATATGTGTTTGCTTTTGGTACATGTGGTCGAATTCTTAATACTTATCAAACTTATTTTCTTTTAAAAAATGGTAGGATCTCTTACTTGCATTCAACAGTAGATTATATTTATGCGATTACCTTCTAAAGAATGCAAACTTGAAGTCATATTGAAAATTGTCTAGAAATCCAAGCAAATTGATGCAGATAATAACAAATGCAATTCTTGATAAACTATGATTATGTTCTTAAATTTATTTAGTACTCATTTTTTTCTTCTAGTATATATAGATTCACCTTTGAATATTGATTATACAACTTGTTCGATTGATATCATTAAGGATTTGATTCCTTTGTAGTTTCAATTCTTGTGAATGTGAACAATCCTGAAAGAGTTTTCCCTAAGCATTTTGAAATATCATCGATTTTCAAATGATTGATGATTTTTGCTACATTCCTACCTCAATTCTTTTATTTTCTTTCCATTCATAATTCAACTACCTACTTTGTTGCCTCACTTGATTGGTATTTTCAGATGTTCAATTAGTCGAAGTTAGTTATACTTAAAGAAAACATGTGATGAACTTGATTAAAGAAGTTCTTATCTTCTGTACTTAAGATCACACTAATAGAAAAATTTGAATACAATATGCTTTTAAAAATCATACGCAATGCAAATAGCCTTGCAACTATCTGTAGATTTTAATCAAAGTTAATGATTTAATGTAGCAGGTTGAGAAAGAGAAGCTGAGAGATAGAAAGTAGTTTAGAATTAAGAAGGCTAGGACATAAAATGAATCAAAGCATCAAAGAGATAATGTGAACAGTAACCTCTTCTTTAAAACATAAACAAAAGGGACCTGCTCCATCATATTCTTGTGCACCTGCACCTAGAAACAAAGGTGAGTATAATATTAAAAATTCCCAACATTTCAGAGCTAGACATGCACACTCTCAAGGTAGTATGGTACAAAGAGGTAGATGGGATCCTACATGCATTATGTGTTGTTGAATCCATTCGGGTAAGTGTCGTGATGGCTCTAAAGGTTGTTTCAAGTCTGGACAAGAGGGTTAATTAATGAAAGAGGGCCCTAAGAACAAGAAAGGTAATGTGAATCAGGACACCAGATCCCAATCATTATTAGGTGCTCCACCAGACATAATTGCACTAGATATTGTCACTTGTATGATCAAAATAATTACTCTTAATTTTTAGGATTTTCTAGACCTATGATAAAGTTTATCTTTTATGACTCCTTATTTTGAAAATATGTTTGATGTTCTTCCCGAGAAACTTTGTGAATCCTTTTGAGTTTTTAACCCTGTTAGGAGTATACCATGATTGTGTCATCTCCATTAATCACAAGGATACATAGTTGATTTAGATAAATTGTACATGGTAGATTTTGATGTCATCCATTATATGGACTGACTTCATGCCTATTATGCCTCACTTGATTATCGCACTCGAGTTGTCAAGTTTCTATTTCCTAATAAGTCAATCTTAGAGTGAAAAAGTAGTTCAACAGTGCCCAAGGGCCGTTTTATTTTGTACTTTATGGAAAGAAAATTAGTTTCAAAGGGGTGTGTCTATCACTTAGTTGGAGTTAATGACTATAGTGTTGAGATACCTCCCATTTATTCAGTTCCAGTAGTGAAATATTTTTCAGAAGTCTTTTCAGTTGATATTGGAGTTCTTTCTGAGAGAGGGATAGACTTCGATGTAGACATTCTTCTGGATACTCTTCCTATATCTATTGCAACATACAGAATGACACCATCAGAGTTGAAAGAGCTTAAATAAGGGTTGAAATATCTTTTTGAGAAGGGCTTTATTCAACCAAGTATCTCACCTTATGGATCTCCGGTCTTATTTGTGACGGAGAAAGATGGTTCCCTTAGGATGTGTACAGATTACCGTCATTTGAAATAGGTACCATAAAAAATAAGTTTCTTGTTCCAAGAATTATTAGCCTTTATAATCAACTTCAAGGAGCTACTTGTTTCTCTAAGATAGACCTTACATCGCGCTAACATCAGTTGAGAGTAAGGGACTCTTAAATTCCAAAGACAATATTCATGACCTGTTACTGTCATTATGTGTTCGTTGTTATGTCATTTGGTTAGACCAAAGCTCATGCAATCATGGATCTTATAAATAGGGTATTCAAGTCTTATTTAGATATATTTGTTATCATCTTCATTGATGACATAGTAATTCATTCGAGGAATGAAGAAGATCATGCTAGCCTTCTGAGATAAGCTCTCCGTAATTTAAAAGATAAGGTGTTATATGCTATGTTTTAGAAATGTGAGTTTTGGATTGAGTCTATGACATTCTTGGCTACATAGTTTGCAGCGATGGAATTAAAGTTGATACCCAAAAGATAGAGGCAATGCATAATTGTACCTTACCCACATCACCAACTGATATTGGGAGTTTTTTGGTTTTGATAGCTATTATAGAAATTTCTTAGAGAGGTTTTCATATATTTCATCTCCTTTGACAAGGTTAACTCAGAAGACAGTTACGTTTCAATGGTCTGAAGCTTATGAGGAAACCTTCTAGGAATTTAAAAAGAGGTTTACTATTCTCAAGTATTGGACCTTACCAGAAAGAACACATGGCTTTGTATCTTATTGCGATGCATTTAGAGTTTGTTTGGATTGTTTGTTAATGCAACATGGATATGTTATAACTTATGCCTACAATTAAAAGTTCATGAGAAGAACTACTTTGAAAATATGATGCCGTTATCTTTATGGTGTTCAAGTGGATGTGTTCACTGATCACAAGAGTTTACAATATGTGTTTACTTAGAAATAACATAATCTCAGACAAAAGAGGTGGTTAGAATTACTCAAATATTATGACCTGAGTATTATTTACCATAAGTAATGCTAATGTTGTTGCTTACCTTTAGCATGTTGTCTATGGGTAGACTACGCACTTTGAGGAATAGAAGAAAGAACAAGCGAAAGATGAGCATAGACTCGTACACCCAAGAGTTCATCTAACGGATTCCACATAAGGAGGAGTAGTGGTGGTGAATAGGGTTGAATCATCATTAATATCAAAATTATAAGAGAAGCAAGAACAAGACCCTATTTTGCTTTAAATGAAGGAAAATTTTCATGAGCAAAATGTAATGGTTTTGAATGTGGGGGAGATGCTATATGAGGTATCAAGGTAGATTGTGTGTACGAAGAGTTGATTACCTCCAAGAAAGAATCATATATAAACTCATAACTTCTCATATTCCATTCATTTGGGTTTTAGAAAAGATGTATCGCCATTTGGGCGAGGTTTATTAGTAGAGTGGTATGAACAACGTCATTGTAGAATTTGTTACTAAGTGTACTAATTGCCAACAAGTTAATGTAGAGCACCAAAAGACCAATGGTTTGGATAATGGAAGTGGAAGATGATTAATATGGACTTCATCACAGGTTTACCAAGGCGACGCAGGCAGCAGAACCTATATGGGTGATTGTTGATAGAATGAAAAAAATCAACCTACTTTTTGCCAGTAAGGACTACCCATTCATTAGAGGATTATGCCAGGTTATATATTCAAGAGGTGGTAAGACTTCATTGAGTTTCGGTATCTATTATTTCAGAAAAAGGTGCGCAATTTGATGCATAGCTTTGGAAGTCATCCCAAAAAGACCTGGGTTCAAAGGTGAAATTAAGTACAACCTTTCATCTTAAGACTGATGGGGAAGTAGAGTGTACTATTCATACCTTAGAGGACTTGTTAAGAGATTGTGTGATTTATTTCAATGGTAATTGGGATTATCGCTTACCTCTTATTGAATATTCTTACAACAATAATTACCACTCTAGCATCCAAATGGATCCTTATGAAGCTCTTTATGGGAGAAAATGCAGATCTCCTATATGATTGTTTGAAGTATGTGAATCTAGGTTAATAGGACCAAATTTAGTTCATCAATCTATGGATAAGGAGAAAGTGATTCAAGAGAGGTTGAAAAACCGTGCAGAGTCATCGGATTTCTTACCCTGATGTTAGGAGAATGGAGTTACAATTTTTAGTAGATGACTAGGTATACTTCAAAGTTTCACTCATGAAGGGCGTTATGAGATATGGTATACAGGGGAAGCTTAGTCCCTGGTATATTGTCCCTTACATAATATCAGAAAGGGTTGGTAAAGTAGCTTATAAGTTGGAGCTACCTACAACAAGAGTTAGAAATAGTCCATGTTGAATAAGTGCATGGGTGATCCTTCTTTATCATACAGAATGAATATATTGGGATCAATGATAGATTATCTTATGAAGAGATTTCGGTTAAGATTTTAGATATCCAAGTTTGAAAGTTGAGGACAAAGGAGGTAGTATCAGTCAAAATTCTTTGAAGGAATCAATTGGTTAAGGAAGATACATGGCAAATGAGTAAGACATGAAGAAAATATATCCATATATCTTTGAAACATGAGAAGTTCCCAATCAAGGTATGAATTCTCTTCTTGGTACTCTTTAATTGATAAGTTGTTATGTTTTTACTGCATTGTGTTTGTTGGGTGTTTGAATCGCATGATTGATAGTACCCCCTTAGCCTAGAAAGAGTAATTTCATTCGGGAATGAATGTTCGTAAGGGGGAGATTTTGTAGCCTCTCACAAGTTGAAATAACTAGGAAGAAGTTAAGAATTGGAAATGGTCATTTTTGGAAAGAATGTAAAAATCTAGAAACTTGTTAAGTATGTTAAGTTGAATTATAAGTGTTTGTTGAAAGAGCCTAGTAAAATTAGAGGGTTTAGAGATGAAAACAGAGAAAAAATTTGGGAGAACCTCGAGAGGGTCAAGGGGCGCCGCCCCTAATGGGTCTCTGAATGTTGACCTCTGGGGCTCCGTAATAGTCAGAGCACAACAAGTCAGCCATTGAATTTTACCCTCTTGTACCCCGTGCTACTTAGAGTGCAAAGGTCGCCAGTTCCTCCCATTTCTTCCTCACATTCCCGTACTAGCAATGTACCTATGTTTCTAGTTGATGCCAACATTCTAAGTTACGTCTAAATATCATGAAATCATCTATTAACATGAGATTATGAACCATAAATCCATAATTCAATTCAAGGAAAACTAAGAGTCAAGTGTAGAAGTTGACAAGCAAGTCACGAGAAGATCTTAAAGTGATAAAAAGTCTTTGCCAAGTGTTTTAACTTTGTTTTAAGACTTAAATTTCAAGTTAAATAAAGACAAAAAAAATGGAAACTTATTTCTTCAAAGAAGTATATGGGGACTATGTATTCCCAAAGAGTATGAAATGTTTTCACATTTGAACAAGAAAGGGGAATACCAATTTCCAAGAGATATTTTAAGCTAAGTTTTGAATAATTATATATCAAACAAATGAAAAAAGTTCAGTTTTAAAATATATGAACTATATATATTTTGAGAGTGGTATTGATCATCGATATGGGGATTCGAGTCCATATTAGCTTTGGTCTCCATAAACCATGTAGCCATCATGGGTAGCAAAGGATCATAATTTTCATATCACTCCTTAAGAGCTTTTTAACATAGACTAGTTTATCAACATATGAAAGAAATTGTATATGACAAGAAAGTATAGCATAGTTCTGGTGGTGTGGGCTGGACATTGTATCACCACATATGCTCGTAGTGGTGGTTGTCGGTCTGAGAATCTCCCACAAAATCTATATTACATTATTATATCTGTAAACTTGAGTTTGTTATTTCATTTTATTTAACCAACTCACCTGATTTCTACTATTTTAAAAGCTTTCTATATATTGCATGTCCTTTACTTCTTTTTATTGAGTTGAGTTATCCATGAATTGAGTAAAGACAATGAAATTATTTCATTCATATTCTTTTCAAGCCTATGTTATGTTTAGTATTCCAACTTGTATACTCGTACATTCTATGTACTAATATCAGTTAGCCTGCATCATCTCATAAAGCAGACACAGTAACCAGGATCAGCATCCAGTGCCTCGTTGATCATGTTAAGCACTCAAAGTAGTTGGTGAGTCTCTTTCCTTTTTGGAGGGTCTTTTCTGTAATTGTTTAGCTTCTCAGTTGTTAGAATGATTTGGGGTCCTGTCTTGACATCCCTCTTTGTTTTAGATGCTTCATACACAACAGGTAGTTAGTAGTTTAGTTGTCTTTACATTGTTATTTCTTATGTTAATACATGAATTTACATTATGGCCAAGTTGATATTTCTTTAGACATTTGATGGGGTATCCTTTTGACACTATATCTTGTTCTTAACTCTTCCGCTGAGTAAGTCATGCCAATGGTTCGATTGGGACTAGAAATGATTCTCGAGTGCTAATCATGCCCATGTTGTAGGCTCAGGGCGTGAAACTTTATACTAACCACTCGATATAACATGACATTAAGATACTAATATTACATAAATAAGGAGATGAGTAAATCTCAAATGAAGTCTCCTTATAAAATGAATTAGAGTATAGACAATAAACGGATAACATACTACGTCTGACATTAAATCACTACAACATAATAATAACAAGGGTAAGCACTAAGCCAGTTGAACAATCTAAACAATAAAGTAAGTTTGACATGACATAAACGAGCATTTATGGCATGACCTCGACTCATGAAAACTCATTAATCTAAAGCAAGTCGATAGGATCCAATACTAACCACGACCTAAGTGAAATGCGTCCAAACATATATTATGAAATAATAAGGGCACAAAAGATATATGTGGTAAATCCTTCGAATGTATTGAATGTTGTGAAGGATGCAAGATACGCCATAATAGCATGACATGATAATGTAACCAACAAGCAAACATAACATCAATTGAACTATAAGATTCCATAAACATAAAACAAAGTCATAAAGTCTTCTTTAACCGTAATTATAGCATAAGTCTTGAAGAAATTCAAAAAAGCTTTATAAATTATCTCATGTGTGAGAGATAACATGGAATTTAGTGTACTACTCTCACACAAAAAATAAAATGTCTTACATGTCAAAGTAGGCATCATAATCATGAGCTAAAGTGAATTCATGAGCTAATGTCCAATCGGGACATACCAATGGGGGTACATAGTTCATGGATCTGAATAATCGCAGCTATTCCAGATCGATGTTAAGTGAATTCCCAATAGAAACATGCATAAATACAACATACTTTTAGATTTTGAAACTGTAAGAATGTAGTAATACCAATTCATTAATAAAATATCATAAGAATAGCTCCTTAAATTCATGATTTTATAACATATTCAGAAGAAACACTTAAGTGAATGCATCTAAATCATGATAGTATTTTCGTAGTAAAAAGTCTACTTCCATCGGAATTAGGCAAGCTATATCATTCTTTCATCGTGGTAGGTAATTTAGTTGGAGGACTCTACTTTCTTAATAAAATATCATTGATACTTCAATGAGAAACATCATTATTTCATAACATCATGCATGCATTTGAACATAACATTGAATCATATCATAAAAATATTTATATGCCATGGGTTCATGTAACATCATTAATATTTAATATGATTAAATTATGCATAAGAAGATCATTCATAGAAGTAAAACATTATTTGAATTTAACCCCTGGGAAAATCATGAAAATATAGAAGTTTGGATACAAATCACAAGTTAAAACTAGATTCTTTTGGGACTCAATGAATGAAGAGGAACCATTGATAAAATTCCCACATACCTTCAATGATTTTGTAGCTTGAAATATGGAATGGATACTTGAAGCTTGGAAACCCCTAGAATCAAATTGAGAGGATTCTTGGAGAAGAAGACTCAAGAGCTTTGGGAGTTTGAGAGTCAATGGGGAAGGTTTTAAGTCTAAAAGAAATAGTAGAGACTAGGAATTGTCTAGAAATCACATAGTTTAGGCATAAAGAGTAGGAAAAGACTTGATTAACCTTGGCTAAAAACTACCATATTGATTCTATGACCCCATGAACGGTCTATACTTTCTTTAATGGACCGCATTGGATGTCTATCAATTGATATACAGAAATCTAGAGTTTCTGATCTCCGAACCATGGATCAAGGACCAGGACCTATACTTCTTCCCATGGTATGTGAACCCTTTCTATGCAACTCACTTCACTGAAATCACTTCCTTCTAAAGTTCACTTCCATGGGAACCAAGACGTAAATCCATCGAAGAACCATATTGTTCAACCATCGAATCTAACTTTTGAAACTTCAAAATTTCAAAGGCAACCACAACATGACTTCTAGTACCTATGGGACCATGCAGGATATCAAGATTGTAAAGGAAGAACCCTCAGAGTTGTGTCAATCTAAGCTTGGAATTTAGTTGTTTCTTACCAAATTATCTTGAAATGAAGATTCCCTAGGTATTGTGTGCTAGTTGGTTGTTTTAATCCCTAAATGGTATTAATTTACTAGATATAATATCGATTGTATGACATGAATCGATTGTTATCTTGAAATTTTAATTTAAAAATTAGTTGTTGAAAACATTAATTGAGCTTTTTTACATCGTTTTTTCCTGGAAAATCATGTGACTTGTTGAAATTACTCGATGTGTGGTTGGTGTTTTGTTTGAATGAGTGTTGGAGATTGTAAGAGAACAAAGGATATAGAGTTGATAGTTAGGGATATTATCAAAGTGTAGCGTAGACCAACTATTCTTCATGTATCAATCGATGTTGTTTCGGTTAATCTATTCATCCATGAGTTGAAACACCAATTTTTATGCTCATACCCTTAGTCCATTCCATACTTATTAGATCTTTTATTTTTTGATTCTCAATTTTTTTCATATTATTGATGTAATTTTAGTTTTTAGCTACCCCTCCCCCCCTTTTTATATATACATGTTTGTTGAGGACTCAATTTTGTAGTTCGTATTGAATTATGAACTTGGTAGAAGAAGAATTACACCTACCTTTTATGAAGGCTATATACTTGGAGCTTGGTCAGTCTATGCCTATTGAGAACCTTGAGAACTACGTGTTTGCTACTCATACAACACTTCCCACACTTTAGTCATAGTATGAGTTCTCGCCATATTTGTTATGGATCAGAGTCTAAGGGTCAGCTTCTTTCTGATTTGTTCTTCTTCCTTTGTTTTTTGCTGGACTAGTCTTTATTTTTTTTTTTGGAATTGTTTTATGTATTGTACTAATCTTTTACTTATTTTATGGTTAATAGATCCAGTACCGACTGATATTAAGTTTTGGGAGTTTTAATATATATCTTGACTCTTCTTCTTTTATTTCTTGTATTTGTTATTTGCTTTAGCCTTCTTCTCTTTCTTATGATAGCCCTTTACTTCTAGATACAGACTTTGGGTTCGGCTTACCTAATAGTGGAATATATGTAAGTCTAATCATGATCAGATATTTTGGGTCGTGACATTCGACCTACGAAAAGCATGGCTAAATGGGCTATTATTTTTTCAATTGACCCATAAAGATTTAGAATGTTTCGGCTTGGAACTACAATGAATGTAGACGAAAATGAGAATTTGTATATGTTAATCTTTTGGTGCCAACATAATTAAACCAAACTGCTCAAAGATAAGACTAACAAATAAAATAACGTTGAAAGCCTAAAAATACCCTTAACCTTTGAGAAATGATTCATAAGTAACCTCCTTCTAACTTTGTGTCCAAAAATACTCTAATGTTTGTTTCTTGGATAAAACATACCCTTCAAACTAACAAAACTAGGGGCAAGTTTAGACTCTTTTAAAGAGCAATATATCATTTTCTAACTAGTCACAAATTCTAATTTGAAATTAACTATATAGAAACCCAACCAATCATTGGAACCCAAAACCCATACCCATTTTTAAGGAACAGAATTTTTTTTGTCTCCATCGAGTCCTTTCTTCTTTAATAGATTTGTTGACTCATTAAAAAGAAAGTACATGAGAAATATTGAGTTGTTGAACACTTAATAAATGGTATTTCTACACATTCAAGGACCTTTACATATGGCTACTTCAACCATTTGAAAAGAGAGGAAAAAGTAAATTGTTGAAATGTCATACATTGTTATTGAGATTTCTCCTAACCATTATTGAATATACCTGCTCGTGAATTGAATTAGAAAAATAATTAATTTTTAATCTCCATAAAAGCATAGTCATTGTCATAAGCCCATAACACTGACAGAAATGATTCATCACAAAAACATCAAACTTAGTCGTTTTTTAATTTCTTTCAGAACATCATAGCAACTAAAACATCAAAATATAATCATATGCATAATTGCTTCGATGAACACAGTAACCATCTAAAGATTTTAACTTCCAATTGTCTGAAACCAACCCATTTTAGCTTTCATCTTTTCATATAGTCACACTAAATGGAGATGCAGAACCACTACCTAAAACGGGATTGGGTTCTAAAAATTTTGTGGGTTTCTATATAATTAATTTGAAATCATATCAATAGACCAATCTGAAATGCCACGTGACTCTTTTAAAAAGTCAAAATTGACTCTAATTATGTTAGTTTGAGGGGTAGATTTGATCCAAAAAAGAAATATTAAAGGGTCATTTTGGACCCATACATGGAAGAAGAGTATTTAGGAACTCTTTCACAAAGGTTAAAAATATTTTTGACACTTTTCCCATAAAATTATGGTAATCCTTTTTTGATAAATTAAAATGAAGTCATGATGCTTCTATGTTTCCCTCTATTAAATTTTTATAGATATTACCTTAAAACAAAAAAAAAAATGCAGTTACAAATTTAAAAAGCCAAAAGTTTACACATGATGAAAATAATTGTATAACAAACTAACTTTTGAATGATATGACATGAATAAAATCTCCATATTACCTTATGATCCCTGTTGGGGTGCGCCCATTTATGTAATGGGGATTGGAAACTCTAAACCGGAAATCCATCCTTCGGTGTTGCTAAATAAGAGATGAGGTGGAACATAACCATCAAGCCAATCTCGACATATGTCAGTGAACTTCATTGATGATTTTCACTTCATAATGTTCTTTTCCTCTTTTTCTTCTTTTACCGAAGCATTGACCACCGTGTTTGAATCAAGTGAAACAAACAAAGGATCTGGAGTAATAGGGAAAAACTTTATCAACATAGTCTCTTGCAGCTCTGCTAAATGAAAAAATCATCAGCAGCTAAATAAGCAGACAAACAAAAAACCTATAGGAAAGAGCTTATAAGATTTGACTTAAATAGAAAAATTAGAATATAACTACAATTAAGCAATCACAAACAAAGTCCATAGATCTCATATTTTACTATAGGAAGTTAAAAGAAAAACAAATTAAGATTTAAGAGACATGTAGTTCATGAAGTCCGTAATTGACATATTTTGTGTCTCCATGTTTTGAAAAATTTGACAACATGCAAGTTACTTTAATGTTAGATGTATAAAAATCAAGAAGCAGGCTAGATGTCGTAAGCTTTACATTGTTACGTGTTTTAAGTTTCAGATATAAACAAATATATAGACTACATATCTAACATATTGTTACTGAAAATAAGATTGTCATTATTGGAGAACAATAAATAATTGTGAATGTGCAAAACATCAATCAAAGGATATTGTAACGCAATCCATTACTGGAATACAATATGGACATAATCCAAAATTTATCCAGATTTTCATGTTTGATGAAGAAATGCAATTTTTGAATAACTATTTTGGATATAAAAGATTTTAGATGGTGTTTTTCTTTTTTCTAATAGCTACTAGACATAAGATAAATTAAATGAGGAAACTCTTTCTATCTAATCTTATACATGATTGTTGTCCTAATTTGAACAATCACATCTTTAACAAAGAACTTGAATTACAAAATACATTACCTTGGAAAAGTTGCCCTTATTTTGTTATAATAAATATGTAATGAATCATACAAGATAGAGAATGTGAGATTTAAAAAGAAACAGCTTACCTGATTTTCCATGAGCAAAGTGACAACGATCACGGAAGGGCTAATTAAGGATGCCCTATTCGTGAAGAAAATTTTTCAAACGTGGTTTGGACGTCCACGAAAATTTCTGGCAAAAATGACGGCGGATCACCAAAAAAGATGGTGAACTAATAGCACAAGAAAATCAGTAAAATTGGGGGTTTACTTGCTCTAGTGCTCGTTTGACCTTGAGAAGAGTCGTTTTTGGCCGTCAGGGACAAACGACTCCATAGTTAACGTCTTAATAGACGTCCGCAAAAAAATTTGGACAAAAAAATTACACTAAAATTCCATTTCACCAAAAAGCCATGGACTATAACACACAAAAATTGGCCAAATGAGGGAGAGGGGGGGGGGGGGGGATGATTGCATGATGTAGGGGTTGTTTGACCTTGAAAGTGGATTGTTTTGATAGTCAGGGCCAACTGAATCCATAGATAACATTTTAATGAATGTCTACGAAAAATTTGGGAAAAGGTGACGTCTGAATTGCGGATCACCAAAAATCCATGGATTATTGTACACGAAACTTGGCAAAATGGGGGTTTTACCTACTATAAAGCTCGTTTGACCTTGAAAATGGATGGTTTTGGCCATAAAGGCCATCTGACTCCATATATAACGTCATAATGGACGTCCACAAAAATAAGGTTAAAAATGATGGCGGAAATTCAGATTACCAAAAAAGATGGTGAACTAGAACACGAAAATCGGCAAAATGGGTTTTTTACCTGCTTCAGGGCGTGTTTGATTTTGAAAATGTGTAATTTTGGCCGTCAGGGCTACTTGGCTCTATACCTAACTTCTTAAAGACGTCCACACAAAAATTGGTCAAAAATAATATCGGAATTCCAGATCACCGAAACTTGATGAACTATCCTCAGCATTTTTAGTCAACATTCATAGAGAGTATTGATAAATATACAAAATTTGTTTAAAATTATTCAAATCTAAGATATGAATATTTAATGTCACTATTATAGATATTTGAATCCATAGTTCAAATATGGTTTGCTAAAATCCAAATTATCTTTCACATTGTCTGTATATAACCTCCAAAGAATTTCTTGAATAAATGTATATGCAAGTATATTTTAAAATATTATCAAATAATTAATGATGACCTAAATTTAAATTTTTTGTAAATATAAAGGATCTCACCCCGCCAAAAATAATAACAATTGGTTTTGTAGAATAAATATTGTCTGAAGTCACGTTGTGAATTAATGAAATACTATTGATTGAATTTATGTCATAGCGAGAAGATTTTACATTTTTTTGTTGTTATTTCCATCATCAAATTCACCAATTTTACGTTAATAGTTAGGTGATATTTTTTTATTGATATACATATTATGTATTATATCCCTTTGTAAACTTACTCCTACATTTTCATATTATGTTTTGTTATCTCCTTCACCAAATTCGCCGTTTTCATCTAATGGGAATTAGGGCTTACTGTTTATGTACACATAATGTTTAAGTAATATAAATAAAAAACTTAGGGTACCCTATAGGGAAAATACATACGTACCCCCCCCCCCCCCCCAAAAAAAAAAAAAAAAAACCTATGCCCGAAATTCCAGGCACACACTTATACTATAATAAGGTCCTATTACCCCCCCTGAACTTATTTTATATATATTCTCTTCCCCTTTTTGGCCTACCTGACACTATCTTTGAAAAAGATGTGAACATGCGCTGACCCACAAGAAAATGTCACGTAACCGTAAGGGGTAGAAAATTATATATAAAATAAGTTCGGGGGGGGGGGGGGGGATAATAATACCTTAATATAGTATAACTGTGTCTTTGAAATTACGGATATTGGTTGAGGGAGTAATTTTACATTTTCCCAACCTTATATCATGTCATATTTTATTTTTTATTCCCGTTACGAACTTCAATTGTCTTTTATTGATTGTTAGCCTACTGCAATTATTTTCCTTTATCGAGCCTTAGGACTAAAATATCAAGCACGTAAAATTTAAGTAATTCAAATCATCTTTAGAGGCGATGTCCAATATATTAAAAAAGAATCAACTATCACCAATTCACTGAAAAATATAGATACCATGTGATGTGATGACCTAAATATTATATCAAACGATTAAGAAGATCCACATTTATGTTATTTCTATAAAAATTACCCCCTTAGAAAAACAATTTGTAGGATGTTTTAAATAAGTCCTAAAATCACATTATGAATTAATAAAATACTATTGAGTGAATATATATTTTGTAATTAGAAGGATTTTCACTATTGTTTTGTTATTTCTATCACAAATTTACCAGCTTTACATTATCAGCGAGCCTGCTACAATCATCTTCATCTATCATGGCTTAGAACTAAAAGCTCACGCATATGAAGTTTATATAATATAACTGGACAAAATGTATTCAAAAGGTGTCAACTGATTGACCAATGGCGGAGCCATCATATATATATATATATATATATATATATATATATATATATATATATATATATATATATATATATATATATATATATATATATATATATATATATATATATATAGGGGTTTCATCTGAATCCCTTTCGGTGAAAAATTATATTATTTTTATATGGTTAAAAAAATGTTTTAGGTACATAGAGTAGATGTTGAACCCCCTTCGGCTACTTCATGTGTGTCTATTTCTTACGATTTTGAACCCCCTTATAAAAAATTCTGGCTCCGCCTCTTCGATCGACGATACTCCATTGAACAAGTATATTATGTAGATATGTGAAACATTTTATCATGATAGTAAAATCAGCTTTTAGCGACAAAAAATATGCACATTTATAAAAAGTGCTAGTCTTGACGGTATGAGTTAATTGTTATTAGATCCAATGTCACTAAATGCTTTAGACACATCGACAAGGAGTGCTAATTGCCGCTATACTTAGTTGCAATTAAGATATTGCAATTATTAATTGCAACTAAAGATTATTTTTGGTATACTGATTAATATACATTGTACGTAATTGATCCCTTTATATATTTACTCGTATATTTTGTGGGATTATATTTTTGTTATTTCCATTACCATATTCATTGATTGTATGTTAGTAGTCAACCTAATGCAATTGTTTTCCCCTAACGGGGATCAGGATTGAGATCATGCCCGTGAAGTTCAAGTAATATCGATATGTAACTTGTGGTACAATATTAACCTTTCAACATGATATATATAGCTTTGTTATTCCCACTATTGAATTCACCTAATATTTTTCATTGACTATTAGCCTATTGCTTTTTTTTTTTTCTATCAAGGCTTAGGACTTAAAACTCATTCGCGTAAAAATTTAAGTAATATACATCGTTATGATCAATAGTAGCGCCACATTTATTAAAAAAAAGTCAACTGATACCAGTTCACGGAAAAAGTATATATACTATGTGTTGTGTTAATCCGTTAATATTATATCAAATGATTAATGACAATTTAAATTCATAATTTAAACAAATTATCTTAAAATTAACTTTCTAGGTAAATATTCAATTAATAAACCTCATTAATTTCTTCTTACTAAAAAACAAAAAAAAAGGCAATATTCATTTAATTATTGCACTTAAAAGTCAAATTCAACAACTTTAGTCAAAGTTCAATTGATTGTATTAATAAATATTATATCAAATGATTAATGACGATTTAAATTATTAAATTAAGTGAATTATCTTAAAATTAACTTTCCATGTAAATATTCAATTAATAAACCTCATCAAATTCTTCTTACTTAAAAAACAAAAAAGGCAATTTTCATTTAATTATTGCACTTAAAAATCAAATCCAACATCTTTAGTCAAAGTTCAATTGATTCTATAAATAAATATTTATAATTTGTAGTAAAATTTAGTCAACACATTAGCAACTTATATTAAATATCACTATTTCAATCCGTCTATATATAACCTCCAAAGCATTTCTTGAAAAAACATATAATTTTAAAAAAATATCAAATGGAAGATCCAACTATCATTGAAAGAGTCGAATTGTTGGTTTCACCAGCTAATAGAATTCCACAACGAAGAGTTGCCTGTTTTTTAAATGCGATTGCTACTTCGACTGAAGGACCAATTTTGAAACCTCATTCAATCCACTTTCTATTTGATCAATCTGAGTGGCCATTGAAAGTCACGTTTCATGGTTGCAATGGATGGAGGGATCAACAAAAAAATGGAAAGTATGGGTTGAAACGATGGATTCTATCCATCTACATGTATGGATAGCTTCAGGAAGTTATGGAGGGCTAAAAGGTTCAAATTATAGATTCCATACCGACGAAAATTTAATATTTGGGTTGGTAGAGAGGTGGTCTTGTAAGATTAACAGTTTAATGTTTCCATGGGGTGAAACTAGTGTTAGTCTTGAAGACATGCTGGTATTGGGAGGGTTTTCTATTTTGGGTGACTGTGTTAAGTCCCCTCTTCAATCCCCTAGTTGGTAGAGATTGAAGAGTATCTTGAGAATGCGAGAAGAGAAATTATCCGATCGATGACAAATAATCACAGTAGGTGGTTGAATTACTTGACGAATAGTGCTAAGGACTACGAACATAAATATTTTCTTTCTCTTTGGTTATCAAAATTTGTGTTTCCATGTAAAGTAGGTGATCCTGTTTTCTCGATAACTGTTAATTTGGCTAGAGGTATGCGGCTAGCGCTTGATCCTGTTGTTCTTGCTTGTATATATAGAGAAATGGGGTCGTTGAGAAAGTCTATGATAGAGACAGGTAGAAGAAATAGAGACATAATTGACATTTATAAACTTAATATTTGGTCTCCATTGTTCTTTGTTGAAGTCTGCGCTTGGGAGAGGATGGTATTTTTGCAGCCAGAGACCGCTCAAAATTACAATATACTTAGTGGGGTGAGAATAGGCCAATGGCACAATGTGAAACAAAGGGTGAAATTAATTTGAGGACTACAATTGACACATATGGGGAGATTTTTCTGTGGAGGCTGTTATTAGAAATTTTTATAATTTAACAAACTTAGGGCCCTTGTTAAGGTACCAGGTTGCTTACTTGAGTGTTGAAGATGAAACAAACCCAGGGACCTTGTAAAGGTACCAGGCTCTCAATGTGACGAGCCAGTTGACTGCAAGCTGGAGACGGTACAGAAAGTAGGTGCACTCTTCCCGATGGCGTCAGAAAGTTAGACTTCTCCAACCAATGGCAAAGAGTTTAAGGAAAGTGACTTGTCCATATAAAAGGCACTTTCCTAAACATCTTTGGTAGTTTTTGCAACTTGGCAAAGAACTTTTCAAGAACATTTGCAAAGGCTGCTAGCAAACGAAAATTAGAATTATTCCAAGAACAGCAGAAATCTCTGGAGCTTTTAGTGTAGCTTTTTAAGAATACATTCTCTTGTTCTTACATTGTAAACTATTCCTGAAACTATAAAGGAATCAGTGGGTAGTGTTAAAATTCTAGGTTGTCCAAGTGGGATAGCTTAGTGGGTAGATTGTTTTCTAGTTAGGCTTGTTAAGCAATAGAGACTGTTGCTTAAACGTGAGATCAAAAACTTCTTCTGACATTTGTTGTAATCGTGTTTTACTTTTGCTTTTGAAGATTAGTGAAAACGATTGAAAATCATGTGAGACAAGTCGTGGTTTTACTCCCTTACGCAAGGAGGTTTCCACGTAAAATCATTGTATTGATTTTAACTGCTTTTAACTTTCTGGTTATATTCATTAGTGTAGTAAGGGACCTGGTCCATTATTCTGTTAAGTGAAGACATATATTCTATCAAGTGGTATCAGAGCAGGCTCTCTCTATTTGGTTAGCACCAAAGAAGTGATATCTGTTCTACAATGGCTGCTCCACTTAATCTAGAAGAAGGTCAGTCGTCAACAAGATCTCCCCGTTTCAATGGACATTTCTACAGTTGGTGGAAAGTTAGAATGCATGATTTTCTCATGGCTGAAGATAGTTAGTTATAGGATATCATACTAGATGGACCGTTTATTCCAATGATAGAAGAAAAAGATGGAGAGAAAATCAGTCTTGTTCCAAAGCCTAGACAGAAATACGATGAAGCTGACAGAAAAAATATAGAAAAGGGCTACAAGGAAAAAACGCTTCTTGTTTGTGGGATAGGACCTGATGAGTTCAACAAGGTTTCAGCTTGCGAGTCTGCTAAGGAAATTTGGGACTGTTTGAAGACTGCTCATGAAGGAACTGAACAAGTCAAAGAATCAAAGATTGACATGCTTACCTCACGGCATGAGAACTTCAAAATGAAGGAAGGAAAAACAATTCATGACATGTTCACAAAATTGTCTTCCATTACAAATGAGCTGCGAAGTCTTGGTGAACCTATAAGCATGAGCAAGCAAGTCAGAAAAGTACTTCGAATTCTTCCAAAATCCTGGGAAAGCAAGGGTAATGCCATCACAGAAGCAAAAGATTTGAAGGTGCTGACTATGGATTATCTGATTGGAAATCTGAAGACACATGAGATGAATCAAAATCACGATTCATCAAAGAAGGAAGCCAAAAAGGATAAGTCATTAATGCTGAAGTACAAATCAGATGAAGATTCCAGTGATGATGATATGGCATATCTCATCAACAGATTTCAAAAAATTGTAAGAAAGAACAAAGGTTTAAAAGAGGAACAAATGGTCCTCGAAATGCTACTCAAGGTGATACATGCTACAAGTGTGGAAAAGCTGGACACTTTATTAGAGAGTGTCCTCTGGTCAAGAATGAAAACAAGAACATCACAAACAAAGAAGTGACAAAGAGAAGAGAAGGGACCTGGTACTCGGTAAGAGATATCGAAAAGCTGCTACTGACTTTGTGGTCAAAAAGGCTCTTGCTGCATGGGGTGACTCTTCAAGTGATTCAGAAGATCCTGATGAACCAAATGATGTGTCTATGGTGGCTCTACATGAAGAGGAAACCATTTTCAATGAAATGTTTGCTCTCATGGATCATACAGAAAATGAAGAAGAGGATGACAAGGTAACTCTTCTTGATATGAAAAATGATTTGTATAATTATTCTCTTAAAAAATTGAGAACTTAGGCAAAAGTTATGATTGATTCTCTAATTGAGTTAACATCTGAAAGAGACAACATGAATGCTGGAATTGACAGTTTAACTGAAAACAAAGTTAAACTGGAGGAGAAAATGTCAAAAATTGTGTCTCTAGAGTCTGATAATTCTAAACTTAAAAACCAGTTGAATCAGATAACTGAAAAAGCTGAAAAGCTAAATGGAATGTCAAATGGTTTACAAGTTGAAATTCAAGAAAAATTGAAAAACTCTGAGGAAAAATTGGGATTGTCGTTGGAGAAGAGTAACAAATTAGAAAAAGATATTTTCAAACTTATGGAAGAACTTGAAAAATCCCTTAAGTGGACAAAATCCTCTATGTTGTTGTCAAGTGCAACAAATCAGAGTAATTTCAATAAGAAAGGATTAGGAAGTCTGAACATCACCCCTCCTTTTAATCCTCTTAGTAAGTATGTGTTTGTGTCTGACAATCTGCTTTGTCTTCATTGTTGTAAAAATGGGCACTTAAAAGGAGAGTGTGCTGGCTGGAGAAACTTCCATGAAAGACTCTCTAATTATGCTGAAAGGCAAAATTTGCCAAAAGTGAGACCTGGTCCTCCAAAGCCTGTTTCAATTGCTAGATTTTCAAAGAAAAAAATCTGTCACTACTCCATTGTCCTTTGTTAGAATGTTTCAAAACTCCCCTATTGGACTAAATACAATCTGATCACTCCTCTGTCTGCCTTCTGGGAACTCAAATTGAAATGGGTTCCCAATCTAAACAAGTAATTCTTGGTGCAGGTGAGTGAGAGGAGCAGCATTCAATGTTGGTATAGGGGCAGTGGATGCTCTAAACATATGACTGGTGACATCAAAAATTTCCTCTTACTCAAGACACTTTAGGGAGAAGGTGTCTCTTTTGGTGATGGAAAGAAGGGGTACATTTTGGGAGTTGGCAAAGTGGGAAGGTCTCTTGAAGATTCAATTGAAAATGTGTATCATATAGATGGGTTGAAGTACAGTCTTTTGAGCATGTCTCAAATATATGACAAAGGAAATGAAGTAAAGTTTACCTCTGAGAAGTGTACTGTGGTAAGTCTAACTACAAAGATACTAATTCTCACTGCTGTCAAAAGTAAAAACATGTATGTTGCCAACTTAGAAACATCTCATGAAGATGACCTGACATGTCTTAGTGCTCAAAATGAGAATACTGATATTTGGCATCGTAGGCTAGGGCATGTGAGCTCATCGTTATTGAACAAACTGATTTCTAACGACCTGGTCCGGGGTCTGCCAAAGCTGATGTTTGCTGAAAATAAAATTTGTGAAGCTTGTGTTAAAAGGAAAACAAATAAGATCATCCTTTAAGCCCAAAAAGCAAGTAACATCATCAAGAACACTAGAGCTGCTTCACATGGACTTATGTGGATGCTTGAAGGTTCAAAGCAGAAATGGCAAGAAATATATTTTGGTGATAGTTGATGATTACTCGAGATATACATGGACAAGATTCTTGAAATCAAAGGTAGAAACACCTGAAGAATTGGTGGTGTTTTTCAAAATGATTCAAACTAAATTGAATCAAGTCATTTGCAGCATTCGATCTGATCATGGTACTGAGTTTGAGAACTCAAAACTGGATAAATTCTGCATGGAGAATGGTACAAGTCTTAATTTTTCTGCTCCTAGAACTCCTCAACAAAATGGAGTAGTGGAAAGAAAAAACATAACCTTGGTGAACATTGCCAGAACTATGATTATTGAATCAAATCTTCCTCAAAATTTCTAGGCTGAAGCTGTCAACACAGCATGTCATGTTACCAACATGTATCTGATAAGAGCTGTTTTGAATAAGACTCCCTATGAACTGCTCAACAACCAAAAGCCTATGCTGAGCTATCTTAGAGCATTTGGATGCAGGTGTTTTGTGCTGAAAAATGGGAAGGATGATCTGGGAAAATTTGATCCTAGGAGTGATGAAGGAGTACTTGTTGGATATTCTTTATCGAGTAAGGCTTATAGAATATTCAACAAACAAACTCAATGCATTGAAGAAATTATTCATGTTGTATTTGATGAAGATGGAAGCTTGAAAAATCATAGATCAAATGATGAAGATGATGTGATCAAACTGTTCAATTCACAGAAAATTGAAGGAAGTGAAGCTGATGCAGAACAACAATTTGAAAAATGAATGTGATGATCAAAATCATAGTCTACCTGAAGAGGCTGATGAAGTGGAAAAGTGTGATGAGGTACCTGGTACTACTCTGAACTCAAGTCAGAGTACATCAAACTCCCCAGAAAATGATGTCACGCTTGATGAAGGAGAATATGCTGATAAGCTCAACCAGTCTGCGCCAAGATCAGGATGGAAGCATAGTTCATCACATCCTCTTGATAATCTTATCTCTCCCTTGAACTCTAGAATTCATACTAGATCAAAAACATGAAATCTAGTTGCATTTTTAGCATTCATATCATCTATTGAGCCCAAGAATGTGAAAGAAGCATTAAGTGATGTAGATTGGATCAACTCTATGCAAGAAGAACTTCGTCAGTTTTAAAGAAGCAAGGTATGGCACCTGGTTCCTCGACCTACACGCAGAACAGTAATAGGAACCAGATGTTTTTTCAGAAACAAGCTTGATGAAAATGGAGTGATTACTAGACACAAATCCAGGTTGGTGGTTCAAGGATACAATCAAGAAGAGGGAATAGACTATGATGAGTTTTTTGCACCTATTGCCAGGATGGAGGCTATTAGAATTTTAATAGCTTTTGCTACATTCATGGGGTTCAACCTGTATCAAATGGATGTCAAAAGTGCATTTCTAAATGGAGAACTCAAAGAGGAGGTATTTGTCAAACAACCTCCTGGGTTTGAAGATGCTGAGCTACCAGATCATGTGTTTAGATTGAATAAGGCTCTGTATGGTCTGAAGGAGGCTCCAAGAGCGTGGTATGAAACGCTGTCAAAGTTTCTGCTGAAAAATGGTTTCAAAAGAGGCAAGATATACAATTCTCTGTTCTTATTAAAAAGAGAAAAAGAATTGCTTATTAATCAAGTTTATATGGATGACATAATTTTTGGAGCTACTTCAGAACATTTGTGTGAAGAATTCTCATCATTAATGGGAAAGGAATTTGAAATGAGCATGATAGGTGAACTGACATTCTTCCTTAGTTTACAAATCAAGCAATCATCAAATGGGATTTCAATCTGTCAAGAGTAGTACATTAAGGAGCTACTGAAGAAATTCAATATGTTTGACTCTAAACCTATTGATACTCCTATGGGTACAAATTCTAAGCTTGTAGTAGAGGAATCTGATCCTCTTTTGAATCAAACAATGTACAAGGGAATAATTAGATCATTGTTGTATCTGACTGCTAGCAGACCTGATATTGTTTATAGTGTTGGAATGTGTGCCAGGTTTCAAGTATGTCCTCATGTGTCACACTTGAAGGCTGCAAAACGTATTCTCAGATACTTGAAGAAAACAGGGACCTGGTTCTCTTCTATCCAGCAGGTAACACTTTTGATCTGGTTGATTTTTGCAGATGCTGACTTTGCTGGTTATCAAGTTGACAGGAAGAGTACTTCTGGAATGGCTCATTTCCTTAGATCATCACTCATCTCTTGGGGAACCAAAAAGCTGAATTCTCTGGCTCTTTCAACTACTGAAGCTGAGTATGTAGCTACTACAGCCTGCTGTTCACAGTTGTTGTGGATCAGGCAACACTTGGAAGATTTTGGGATAGACATCAAAACAATTCCTCTTATGTGTGACAATACTAGTGCTGTTAGTATGGGAAAGAATCCAGTCCACCATAAAAGAACAAAGCATATTGATGTTAGACATCACTTTTGGAGAGACAATGTTGAGAAGGGAAATGTTGTGCTTACATATTGTCCAACGGAGGAGCAAATTGCAGACATCTTCACCAAGGCTCCCAGTAAAGATCAATTTGAGAGTAATCGGCTGAAGTTGGGCATGTTGATCTCAAAGTGATGTTCTTTGCTTCCAACAATTGAATTCCCCTGATGGCTAAAATTATAGTGTAGGTATCCTTTGTGTGAATATTTAAATATCTGGATAAAGATCCTTTTTGTACCTTTTGCAGGTATACTTTTAGGAAGGAATGGACTAACAAAGAAGATGACTAGAACAACTTGGGAATGAGGATGTAACTGTGCTATGGTACCTGGTGCCTGTCCAGGTTAGATTTATACATTAATTTGAAACTGAAAATTATGACCGTTGATAATGCCACGTGTCAGTCATCGGTCATTCTGACCGTTAGTCCCATAGCTTATCTCTCAAGCGACACATCCAATCACGTACCTGACACCTTTTCACGTCTTTTTAAAAAACCCTCATTACTTCTTTTCGAAATCCTCATCCGTCCTTTAACATTCTTTTTGCTTCAAGAAGGGATCAAGTAAAAGTTAAAAGGAAAACTTTGTTTCTTCTTCTTCCTTTCTCTGTTTGAAAAGTCATTTTTTGTTCTCTTTCTAGTCAAACATGTCTTCTCCTTCTTCTACTTCCAAACAAATGCTTAATGCTCTTAGTGAAATAGATCCCATTGCTTTCTACTCTCCTTCTGCTGTGGATTCCAGATCCAATGCCCCTTCAAGTTCTCAGAAAGATACACCTGACAATCCGTTCTATGCCATAGATTTAAACAGCACATACTTGCCTACTAGACCTGGTCTGTTGCAAGAAATGCTGCCTGATAATCTTTTTGAAGGAGATTTGCTTAAGCATAAAGCATCTGAGTCAAATATCTTGGCAGCAAGTGAATAATTGGTTATTAAGAGTTTGGCCATGATGCGGGAAGAAGCAAGGGCTGAACAAACTGAAGCTTTGCAGAGGGAAGAGGTAAGAAATACTCAACCAATTTTTGATAAAAACTCCTGACATTGGAAGGTATCCTTCTTCCTCCTCCTCTGACTCTGAAAGTGAGGAGGAACCCCTAAAGTTGAAGGTTGAGAGAAGAGAAGGTGAAATGTCTAGGAAAGGGAAGGAGAAGGTTGTAGAAGAGGCCCCTAGGAGAATACCTACCACTAGGTCTGCTGCTCAAAAATTGATGGCCGATGTCTTGAAGGCTAGTGCATGTTCTACTGCTGCAATTAGAAGTGCCAGAACCTTTAAGGTATCAAACTTCAAAATGCCTGAGTCTGATGTTGTTGAGTTGTCTGCTGAGGAAGTTGAAAAGAAAATAAGAAGAAAAGGTTAGGGAACAAAAAGGCAAAAATTTCGAAGAAGGTTGAAAAAACAAAGTCGAAAAAGAAAAGTTCTGTAGGAAAAAAGGAAAAGATCATAGGGACCTGGTGCCCATGACAGGAGTATTGAGAGTGTCAACATGCAGGAAGTTGTTGACAGCTTGAGAAAGCAAGCAGTCTTGGCTGGGAGAGTCTTTGATATGGTAATAATCAATCTTCCCGGCATGGACTCTCTTCATGATATGGTAGAAATTCAATCATGGTTGCATTTGTTCAACGGAAAATCACCCATCCTCTATGAAAAAGAAGTGCGCGAATTCTATTATAATGTTCAATTCAAAAAAGATGGGAGTATCCTCACAAGGGTCAATGACATCGCCGTACATATAGATGAGGGTCTGTTGAGAAAAATTCTCAGGGTGCCTAGAGAGGGGACCCGGTCTGTGCTGGGAAGAACTTTCTCTACTGAGTTTGTTTCCTTGATCTCTAAGATACCAACAACCAAGGTTGCTGGGATTTATAAGAAGATCATGAAGAGTGAATACCAGTTGGTTTTCGAGTTCATCAACAAAGTTCTCCTTCCTCGCACTGAAAAGAGGACCTCAGCAACTGCTGCTGACTTGTTTGTGATGGAAATGTTGTGTAGTTTTGAAGCCTTGAATCTCCGAGGTATTATTCTTGAGCATATATACAAAACCTTCATAGAGAGGAAAGGTGTTCATGGAATGGGATACGGATACTTTCTCACGGAAGTATTCAAGCACTTTCAAATTCCTCTCAGTGTTGGAAAGGTTGGGACGGTGAAACAAACTATTTCAGAGAGTACCCTGGTCGAGTTTGAGTGTATTGAAGGGAGAGGCAATCCCAGGATCAAGATGGCTCAACTCATCGAAGATCAGGACAAACTCAAGCATGAGGTTGAGGAGCTCATTGTGCGTTTGAGTTGTAAGGAGGGCGAAATTACCATACTCAAAGCAGAACTACTTACTGCACAAAATGAGGGACCTGGTTCTTCCGTGGTACAAGCTCTGGAGAGAGAGAATGCAGAGTTGAAGGCTAAGATCACTGCCTTACAGGAGAAGGCAATTAAAGATAATGAGGCTGCCAATGCACGACTCACTCTCATCATGCAGTCCCTGTCTCATCCACCTCCCTCTTCCTAGCCTGTTAAAAAACCTCCCTTGTGTCTTTCTTTTTGTGGCTTATCTTTGTGTTTTTGGATTATCAGTTTAACTTTAATGTATTAAATGTTATTATGGATTGCTGGTTAACTTATTCCTCTGTTGTTCTGCTTATAATCTTTTGTGAATGCTTTTTTCTTCCTTATTGCTTGCTAATTAGCTTTGGTCTTATTCAGTATTGCTGTTGACATCATTGGTTTACTGCATATCTTTTTTATGATGCCAAAAGAGGGAAGTAAAACTGGTAAGTAGCTAAATTATTATACGTGTGGGGGAATAGAGTGAGGGGGAACAAAGTGAGGGGGAATATAGTAAGGGGGAACAAAGTTGGAGTGGATCTGATAATGTTGTTTGTCATCATCAAAAAGGGGAAAATGTTATTTGCAGTTTTGATGATTTGACAAACTTAGGGACCTTGTAAAGGTACCAGGTTGCTTACTTGAGTGTTAAATATGAAACAAACCTAGGGACCTTGTAAAGGTACCAGACTCTCAATGTGACGAGCCAGTTGACTGCAAGCTGGAGACGGTACAGAAAGTAGGTGCACTCTTCCCGATGGCGTCAGAAAGTGAGACTTATCCAACCAATGGCAAAGAGTTTAAGGAAAGTGACTTGTCCATATAAAAGGCACTTTACTAAACATCTTTGGTAGTTTTTGCAACTTGACAAAGAACTTTTCAATAACATTTGCAAAGGCTGCTAGCAAACGAAAGGTAGAATTATTCCAAGAACAGCAGAAATCTCTGGAGCTTTTAGTGTAGCTGTTTAAGAATACATTCTCTTGTTCTTACATTGTAAACTATTCCTGAAACTATAAAGGAATCAGTGGGTAGTGTTAAAATTCTAGGTTGTCCAAGTGGGATAGCTTAGTGGGTAGATTGTTTTCTGCTTAGGCTTGTTAAGCAATAAAGACTATTGCTTAAACGTGAGATTAAAAACTTCTTCTCACATTTGTTGTAATCCTGTTTTACTTTTGCTTTTGAAGATTAGTGAAAACGATTGAAAATCATGTGAGACAAGTCGTGGTTTTACTCCCTTAAGCAAGGATGTTTCCACGTAAAATCATTGTGTTGATTTTAACTGCTTTTAACTTTCTGGTTATATTCGTTAGTGTAGTAAGAGACCTGGTCCGTTATTCTGTTAAGTCAAGGCATATATTCTATCAGAGGCCATACGCCTTGGTTGTGGAAGGTTAGTCAATTTTCCCCAAATTTTACAAGGAAAATGAAGAGTGGAGAATAGTTGGATTGCAAAATTTGGATCAAGAAATGGAGTCTTTCGTTCGATGATTGAGGGTGTCTAAGCTTGTTGGTTTAGATTGTCAAGAGCCTTATCGACCAAATCGGGTAGCAATGCAGTTTGAATATGATCAAGACTTCCCAAAATAGACTCCTCGCTCGCCTTCAAGTCCAGAACTTGCCTGGTACAAATACAGCAGACCTATTGCTTCTGATTTAAGGTTATATTATCCATCTAGGCTGTTTGAACCGGATGTAACAACACGATATTTGAAATGGTGGAGAAATGAAACTGATCGTCAAATAGAGAATTACCTTGAAGTTCCTCCTAGTTTTCCTCCCATTGTTCTTGGAAAAATGACAAGAAGAATTACCCTGATGTTCCTCCTTTTTTTTCTCCTTGTTCTAAGTGGAAGCACATTGCAGAGGAAACAGTTTACACATCCATTGACGGAAATGGGAGTAGAAGTGTAGTCCCCCCCACATGAAGCATGGAAAGGAGCAAAGCTTCAGTGGTAACAACAATGTCTACCAAAATAACTTAAGGCAATAAGGCGATAGGAAACCATGAGAAAGGGAGCGGTACATGTGATATGATCAATATTCTTAAACTTGAGACGAGGATTAGAAACCTTGAAAACATCAATGCTGGAAAGGTTCCAATATTCGGGACAAAAAGAATCAAGCTAAAATCAAGTGCTAATACTAAGTTTTTGTTTAGATCATCAAGTTATATATTCTTTATTATTGCCTAGTACTCAGACAGTGCTACTAGCTCGTTCTTCTGTTTAAGTTCTTTTGTAACTATCTCAGCTTCAGTAAAAACAAATTCACTTGAATTATATTTCAGTTCACTTTTTTACTTTCCGAGTTTCTAACTATTTAGCTCTATGAAGTGTTTGTGGCTGTTGCGAATGCAAAGTCAAGATTACAGATATAATCACTAGCATGTTTTTGTTCCCTGGGTATCAAGTTAAGTGACAAACATCTTCTTTTATGTGTGGAGATTAGAGAGTAAATTAACAGGAAAAGAATGAGATAATATTGAACTAATTAATTTGATCATATTCTTGTCTGAAACTCTACTTATTGCAGATAGCCTTGATTAGAAAAAAAACTTTTTAGGATGTCTTTGTTTTAGGGGATATTTGCAAGACAGTTATGGAGTTATTTTGCAAGATCAATTTAGAGGTATGGACCAACATGGAATTGTCGATTCTAAATTGTTTGAAATTGGGACGCAGTAGTAGTAGTTATTTTTTCAGTATTTGGCATATCAAGATAGGGGCATACTCTTCGTATAATGTTATTTTTCATATATTGTTTTGTTATTTCCATCACCAAATGCACCAATTTTACGTTAATAGTAAGCTTAGTGCAATCGTATTATGTAGATAGGTGAATTTTTTTATTGATATGCATATTACATATTGAATCCCTTTATACACTTAATCCTATATTTTCATATTATGTTTTGTTATCTCCGTCACCAAATTTACTATTTTCCTCTACTGGGGATTACGACTTAATGTTTACGCATACGTAAAGTTAAAGTAACATCAATACGTACCTTATGGTACAATATAAACCATACAACATGGCATATTTTATTTTGTTATTCCCATAACCAAATTCACTATCCTATTATTGATTGTTAGCCAACTGCAATTGTTTTTCTTTATCGAGCCTTAGGACTAAAAGCTTATGCACGTAAAAATTAAGTAATACACATCAAAATTAGTGGAAAAGCCTAGTATATTAAAAAAAGAGTCAACTATCACCAATTCACTGAATAAAATGTAGAAAAAATGTGTCTTGTTAAATCCATAACTATTATTTATCAAATCATTAAGACAATCCACACTCATATTTTTTCTATAAAAATTATCCCCTCACAAAAAAGAAAATATTTTTGTAGAATATTTTAAATAAGTCATTAAATTACGTTATGAATTAATAAATACAATTGACTAAACATATATCTTTTAATTAAAAGGATTCTCAGTATTTTATTTTGTTATTTCCATCATAAATTCATCAGTTTTACAATAGCAATCAACATATTGCAATAATCTATCGTGTCTTAGCACTAAAATCTCATGCAGATAAAATTTAAATAATATTAATCATCATAAATGGCAGAACAACATGCATTCAAAAGGTGTTAAGTTGACGAGCTCAAGAGTTGTATTGCTTCACACAGGAGATGCTACACTCAATATTGTACAATTTAAGTTTACTGCTTACACACTCTCATAATATTCTTAAGAATAAAATTTCATCACAAAGCAGAGAAACATATTGAATTCTCATTTTTTATGTCAAATTTTCTAATAAATCAAGTTCTACTTTAAATATAGCTATACTAAGGTCTATACTTTTCTTGAGTAGCTTTATCAACCATATTGTCTTACCAGCATCCGATTCAATTGACAGTAGTAATTGTTTTACAAAAATACCATTAAGAAATGCTGATTTGATATCTATCTAATGCACATTCTAGCCACGTTGTGCATAAGTAAAATTAATTAAGAGGCAAATTTGTTTGAGCCTATCCAGTGAAGCAAAAGTGTAAAAATAACACTTAACTACAAGCCGTGTTTTACGCTTGTTGATCGAACCAACAACATTTAGATTAGCTCCAAATCCTAGAGGCATGTCTAAGACATAACCGCTTATAATTATGTAGAGGTATCGTGTTATTCGATTAGGTCTTGGCTAACTTGGACCAATTTTGTGCAGGTTTGTAGAGCAGTGCTAAAATAATGATGTAAAGAAGAGGGTGGTGGAAGACACTCGAAAATGTCCCACAGATAATCCTTGTAACCTAAATATCATAAATTATAGCTACGTAATTTGTGTGAATTAAATGTGGAATTCCTATTAAATATTATAGACAAATTTTCAAGACGTGGAATCTGAACTTAGTATATCGATGTATTTTGTTTGAATTAATTAAAGATGCCCTATTCGTGAAGAAAAAATTTTCAAACATGGTTTGGACGTCCAAAAAAAATTTTGGCAAAAAATGACGGCGCAGTGAACTATACCACACGAAAATCGGTAATATTGAGGTTTACCTGCTCCGGGGCTCGTTTGACCTTTAAAATGGGTAGTTTTGGCCATCAGGGCCAAATGGCCCCATAGTTAACGTCGTAAAGACGTCCAAAAAATATTTGGACAAAAATGACGTCCGAATTCTAGATCACCAAAAATCCATGTACTATAACACATAATAATCAAGTAAATGGGGGGGGGGGGGAGGGGTTACATGCTCTAGTGCTCGTTTGACCTTGAAAGTGGATTGTTTTGGCAATCATGACCAACTAGATCCATAGACAACATCTTAATAGGCGTCAATGAAAATTTTGGGAAAAAGTGACGTCTGAATTGCGGATCACAAAAAATCCATGGATTATGTACTTGAAATTGGCAAAATAGGGGGTTTGCCTACTGCGAGGCTCGTTTGAACTTGAAAATAAATCATTTTGGCAATCAGGGCAAATTGTCTCCATAGATAATGTCATAATGGACGTCCAGGAAAAATTGGGGCGATAAATCAAGTTGAGTGACAAACATCTTCTTTTATGTGTGGAGATTAGAGAGTAAATTAACAGGAAAGGAATGAGATAATATTAAACTAATTAATTTGATCATATTCTTTTCTGAAACAGTAATTATTGTGGATAGCCTTGATTAAAAAAAAGACTTTTTTAGGATGTCTTTGTTTTAGGTGATATTAGCAAGACAGTTATGGAGTTATTTGCAAGATCAATTTAGAGGTATGGACCAACATGGAATTGTCAATTGTAACTTTTTTGAAATAGGGACGCAGTTGTAGTAGTTATTTTTTTCAGTATTCGATATATCCAGACAGGGGCATACTCTTCGTATAATGTTATTTTTCATATATTGTTTTGTTATTTCCATCACCAAATGCACCAATTTTACGTTAATAGTAAGCTTAGTCCAATTGTATTATGTAGATAGGTGAATTTTTTTTATTGATATGCATATTACATATTGAATCCCTTTATACACTTAATCCTATATTTTAATATTATGTTTTGTTATCTCCGTCACCAAATTTACTATTTTCCTCTACAGGGGATTACGACTTAATGTTTACGCATACGTAAAGTTGAAGTAACATCAATACGTACCTTATGGTACAATATAAACCATACAAAATGGCATATTTTATTTTGTTATTCCCATCACCAAATTCACTATCCTATTATTGATTGTTAGCCAACTGCAATTGTTTTTCTTTATCGAGCCTTAGGACTAAAAGCTTATGCACGTAAAAATTAAGTAATACACATCAACATTAGTGGAAAAGCCTAGTATATTAAAAAAAAGAGTCAACTATCACCAATTCACTGAATAAAATGTAGATAATATGTGTCTTGTTGAATCCCTAACTATTATTTATCAAATCATTAAGACAATCCACACCCATATTTTATCTATAAAAATTATCCCCTCACAAAAAAGAAAATATTTTTGTAGAATATTTTAAAAAAGTCATGAAATCACGTTATGAATTAATAAATACAATTGCCTAAACATATATGTTTTAATTAGAAGGATTCTCAGTATTTTATTTTGTTATTTCCATCACAAATTCATCAGTTTTACATTAGCAATCAGCATACTGCAATCATCTATCGTGGCTTAGCACTAAAATCTCATGCAGATAAAGTTTAAATAATATTAATCATCATAAATGGCAGAACAACATTCATTCAAAAGGTGTTAAGTTGACGAGCTCAAGAGTTGTATTGCTTCACACAGTAGATGCTACACTCAATACTGTACAATTTCAGTTTACTGCTTACACTCTCTCATAATATTCTTAAGAATAAAATTTCATCACAAAGAAGAGAAACATATTGAATTATCATTTGGTATGTCAAATTTTCTAATAAATTAAGTTCTACTTTAAATATAGCTATACTAAGGTCTATACTTTTCTTGAGTAGTTTTATCAACCATATTGTCTTACCAGCAGCCGATTAAATTGACAGTAGTAATTGTTTTACAAAAAGCCCATTAACAAATGCTTATTTGACATCTATCTAATGAACATTCTTGCCACGTTGTGCATAAGTAAAATTAATTCAGAGGCAAATTGTGTTGAGCCTATCCAGTGAAGCAAAAGTGTAAAAATAACACTTAACTAAAAGCCGTGTTTTATGATTGTTCATTGAACCAACAACATTTAGATTAGCTCCAAAGCCTAGAGGCATGTCTAAAACTGAACCGCTTATAATTATGTAGAGGTATCATGTTATTCGATTCGGTCTTGGCTAACTTGGACCAATTCTGTGCAGGTTTGTAGAGCAGTGCTAGAATAATGATGTAAAGAAGAGGGTGGTGGAAAACACTCGAAAATGTCCCACAGATAATCCTTGTAACCTAAATATCTGAAATTATAGCTACGTAATTTGTGTGAATTAAATTGGATTTACTATAAATATTATAGAGAAATTTTAAAGAAGTGGAATCTGAATTTAGTATATCGATGTATTTTGTTTGAATTAATTGAGGATGCCCTATTCGTGAAGAAAAAATTTTCAAACATTGTTTGGACGTCCACAAAAATTTTTGGCAAAAAATTATGGCGCATCACAAAAAAAGATGGTGAACTATACCACACGAAAATTGGTAAAATTAAGGGTTTACCTACTCCGGGGCTCGTTTGACCTTTAAAATGGGTAGTTTTGGCCATCAGGGCCAAATGGCCCCATAGTTAACGTCTTAAACACGTCCAAAAAATATTTGGACTAAAATGACATTGGAATTCTAGATCACCAAAAATCCATGTACTATAACACATAAAAATCAATTAAATGGGGGGGAGGGGAGGGGTTACATGCTCTAGTTCTCGTTTGACCTTGAAAGTGGATTTTTTTGGCAATCCTGACCACCTGGATCCATAGACAACGTCTTAATAAGCGTCCATGAAAATTTTGGGAAAAAAGTGACGTCTGAATTGCGGATCACAAAAAATCCATGGATTATGTACTTGAAATTGGCAAAATAGGGGGTTTGCCTACTGCGAGGCTCGTTTGACCTTGAAATTAAATCATTTTTGCAATCAGGGCAAATTGTCTCCATAGATAATGTCATAATGGACGTCCACGAAAATTTGGGGCAATAAATCAATTTGAGTTACAAACATCTTCTTTTATGTGTGGAGATTAGAGAGTGAATCAACAGTAAAGGAATGAGATAATAATGAACTAATTAATTTGATCATATTCTTTTCTGAAACTGTAATTATTGTAGATAGCCTTGATTAAAAAAAAAGAACTTTTTAGGATGTCTTTGTTTTAGGGGATATTTGCAAGACAGTTATGGAGTTATTTTGCAAGATCAATTTAGAGGCATGGACCAACATGGTATTGTCGATTGTAACTTTTTTGAAATTTGGACGCAGTAGTAGTAGTTATTTTGTCAGTATTCGGCATATCCAGAAAGGGGCATACTCTTCATATAATGTTATTTTTCATATATTGTTTTGTTATTTCCATCACCAAATGCACCAATTTTACGTTAATAGTATGCTTACTTCAATCATATTATGTATATAGGTTATTTTTTTTATTGATATGCATATTACGTATTGAATCCCTTTATACACTTAATCCTATATTTTCATATTATGTTTTGTTATCTCCGTCACCAAATTTACTATTTTCCTCTACTGGGGATTACGACTTAATGTTTACGCATAACTAAAGTTCAAGTAACATCAATACGTACCTTATGGTACAATATAAACCATACAACATGGCATATTTTATTTTGTTATTCCCATCACCAAATTCACTATCCTCTTATTGATTTTTAGCCAACTGCAATTGTTTTTCTTTATCGAGCCTTAGGACTAAAAGCTTATGCACGTAAAATTTAAGTATTACACATCATCATTAGTTGAAAAGCCTAGTATATTATAAAAAGAGTAAACTATTACCAATTCACTGAATAAAATATAGATAATATGTGTCTTGTTGAATCCCTTACCATTATTTATCAAATGATTAAGACAATCCACACTCTTATTTTTTCTATAAACATTATCCCCTCACAAAAAAGAAAAGATTTTTGTAGAACATTTTAAATAAGTCATGAAATCACGTTGTGAATTAATAAATACAATTGACTTAACATATATGTTTTAATTAGAAGGATTCTCAGTATTTTATTTTGTTATTTCCATCACAAATTCATCAGTTTTACATTAGCAATCAGCATACTGCAATCATCTATCGTGGCTTAGCACTAAAATCTCATGCCGATAAAGTTTAAATAATATTAATCTTCATAAATGGCAGAACAACATGCATTCAAAAGGTTTTAAGTTGACGAGCTCAAGAGTTGTATTGCTTCACACAGGAGATGCTACACTCAATATTGTACAATTTGAGTTTACTGCTTACACTCTCTCATAATATTATTAAGAAAAAAAATTCGTCACAAAGCAGAGAAACATATTGAATTCTCATTTGTTATGTCAAATTTTCTAATAAATGAAGTTCTACTTTAAATATAACTATACTAAGGTCTATACTTTTCTTGAGTAGCTTTATCAACCATATTGTCTTACCAGCAGCCGATTCAATTTACAGTTGTAATTATTTTACCAAAAGCCCATTAGGAAATGCTGATTTTACATCTATCTAATGAACATTCTAGCCACGTTGTGCATAAGTAAAATTAATTAAGAGGCAAATTGTGTTGAGCCTATCCAGTGGAGCAAAAGTGTAAAAATAACATTTAACTACAAGCCATGTTTTATGCTTGTTGATTGAACCATCAGCATTTAGCTTAGCTCCAAAGCCTAGAGGCTTGTCTAAAACTAAACTGCTTATAATTATGCAGAAGTATCATGTTATTCGATTCTGTCTTGGCTAACTTGGACCAATTTTGTGCAGGTTTGTAGAGCAGTGCTAGAATAATGATGTAAACAAGAGGGTGGTGGAAGACACTCGAAAATGTCCCACAGATAATCCTTGTAACCTAAATATCTGAAATTATAGCTACGTAATTTGTGTGAATTAAATGTGGATTTCCTATTAAATATTATAGACAAATTTTCAAGAAGTGGAATCTGAACTTAGTGTAGCGATGTATTTTGTTTGAATTAATTAAGGATGCCCTATTCGTGAAGAAAAAAATTTCAAACATGGTTTGACGTCCACAAAATTTTTTGGCAAAAAATCGCGGCGCATCACAATAAAAGATGGTGAACTATACCACACGAAAATCGATAAAATTGAGGGTTTACCTGCTCCGGGGCTCGTTTGACCTTTAAAATGGGTAGTTTTGGCCATCAGGGCCAAATGGCTCCATAGTTAACGGCTTAAAGACGTCCAAAAAATATTTGGACAAAAATGACATCGGAATTCTATATCGCCAAAAATCCATGTACTATAGCACATATAAATAAATTAAATGGGGGGGGGGGGGGTTACATGCTCTGGGGCTCGTTTGACCTTGAAAGTGGATTATTTTGGAAATCATGGACAACTGGCTCCATAGACAACGTCTTAATGGGCATCCATGAAATTTTTGGGAAAAAGTGACGTCTGAATTGCGGATCACAAAAAATCCATGGTTTATGTACTTGAAATTGGCAAAATAGGGGGTTTGCCTACTGCAAGGCTCCTTTGACCTTGAAAATAAATCATTTTGTCAATCAGGGCAAACTGTCTCCATAGATAATGTCATAATGGACGTCCACGAAAAATTTGGGCGATAATAGCTGCGGAAATCCATATTACCAAAAAAAAATAGTGAACTAGCACATGTAAATTTGAAAAATGGGGTTTTACATGATCCGGGGCTCATTTGACTTTGAAAATGGGTCGTTTTGAACGTCAGGACCACTTGGCTCCATACCTAACATCTTAAAGACTTCCAGAAGATTTATTGACCAAATTATACTATTACTAGCTCTTGTAACTGTTAGGCTAGATCCACGGGGTTGTTAAATAATCATATAAGTTTAACAAAGATTGTATTTGAAAAGCGTTATTTATTTGATTTCCTTAACTTTGTTGTTTGTCTCCTTTAATTTTCAAACGTTTTTCTCTATTAGCATATAAGAGCTTTCCTACTTAGGTGTTAGAGTTGGTGTCCGCACAGACCAATGAGTTAGGTCATGAAAAATTTGTATCATAGCATAGGTTACCGATCTCCCTATAGTAGAGAAAAATTTAAACTAGACTTTTATGGATTGGCGTGTTTTCGCAAAAATTTAATCTTCAAGAGGCTAGGAAGCATTCCAGTAAGTCGTTTCACTCCTATACTCATTTCAATTGAAGCGTCACTTGTACGAGTAGAGTCCAATTGGTATCTACCAATTCCAATAGTTATCTTGACGATGTGGAGTGACGTGTTGATACGACCAGAGAATACCAACAATTTAATTTGAACTGGAAGGTTCCAATCGGTATCTATCCCTAGGGGCTATAAAGAACATGGATGTCCAGTAATTACCATATATTGGATAAACTAACTAATAAACATGAACTTCGTTTCCTGAATTAATTGGAAACGTGCGCCTAGTTGTTTAAATTTAACCATATTGTGCAATCTTGAATGAAGTAATTGTTTAAGTGTAAGTATTATTGAATGGCCTAAATTCTTACTGAATTGTAATGTCCGGGTGTATCCTAGGTATGTGAATATGGTTGTGTGCAGTTAGTTTTTCGCTTTACATACAAAATCTCACTTATCCTAGTCGGATAAACTTAATATCCTTAAATGATGGTGAAAAATGCGGTGAGAAAAATATTGTAACGTGAAAAAGTTCTTAGAAAATCGTTGGAAAGGTTCTTGTCTTGTCCGAGCCACTACATTGGGATTCTTCTCGCTTGCGCGGCGCCGCTACAACGTGATGGTAGGAGACAGAACCTCAATAGAAATTTCCCTATTCTTGTTTATTTTCAAATACCAACTTGAAAGGGATTCGACCTAAATCGTTACAACTACAAACATGTTCTGCAACAAGAATTTATTATTATATTTAATGATTTATGAATGGGTCTACATTGAACAGAAATAATAATCCCACGTGCTAAGTAACTTAGTTGTTCTAAAATTTACATCCAAGAAGGGACGAAGGAGAGGGAATTCAAAAATATGCTTATGAAGAGGTTTAGGTGTAGGAATTTAACTTCTCCTCCAGGGGCACTAGGTCGGTCTCGGCCTCCCTGATATCCGGAAACTAAATATAGTCCCCCTTCCCATTATGGGCAATTCTTGCCCGGAGCGACACACACCTTCCAAGCCAAATCATCATACGATCCCTGGCTAGGTTCTTGTTCCTCTCCTAGCAAAGCTGATGATGGAGAAACTCTGCCTCCAGGGCAATGCTAGGTGGGATCGAGGTGTAGTCGGCATAGTCTCTCCCTATTTTCTTCCGCACCCTCTCCAGATCCATCTCAACCCATGCATCTGAGAGTAGGTCCTCGTCGTCAAAACCTGCGGCTGCTCTTTTGCTTCTAGACTTGCTCGTCCTCCTCCTCTTGCCCTTAAAAGTGTAACTTGTTCGAACAAAAAAAAGGGTGAATAGGGGGATCTATTGGTAAGACCTCGTTCGCACCGAACAGTGGCACTCCTACTCGTTCACTTAGGGGAGTGATAAGACCAGTAAGGAACAACACCTTCTTGTTGTCCTGGTAGAAAATCTTCCACTCGGGGATAATTTTCACCCCCATATTAAGATTGATGGACTTTATAGCACAAGCCACCACCATAACCGGGGGAAAAGAAACGTCGAAGTGGTTGCTCAATAAGTGAATACTCCTAGATACCAGGTGTAGCCACCTCTTAGCATCCGATAACTTGTTGGCACTGGTGAGGCCCTCTGGGAAGTCCAGTAAACCCGCTCCCATTTCACAGGATCCACAATAGTGTCGAGCAGCCACTCCAGTTCCATCTTCCTAAGTTAGGCCTCGTACTCCTGGTTTGGGACCTCTGGTACCTCAAGCAGCTCATTAATTGTAATGGTATTCAGGGGAACATCGACTCCCTCAACATGAACGGGTGAGGGTAATCCCAGCATAGGGTGCGGAAAATGGCATAGAACTTCCTCACCCAGGTAGAGCGGGCGTCTGGGGAGCCTCAATAACCGAAAGCCACCTAAACTCAACAAACCTCACTTAGAAAGCAAGAGCTTCCTCGTCTACCTTATATAATACTAGCGCCCTCTCACAACAGAACCTGATTGTGCGATAATTGTTATTCCTCTCCTAACTAGCGACATCTTAAATCGGATGAAATGTGCATTACCGTCAATTTGACCATCTATGTAAGAGATCCTGTGAGAAATAAGATAAGTTAGGATGGTATATACAAGGTAGGGAAACCTAAAATGAAAAGAGAAAATTTATGGAAAAAGGGAGTCGAGATACTAGTCTTGGCCATCTCCCTACAACAGCAATCATCAAGCTACATCCAGGTAATGCAGACGCTAAAGCGAGATGATGCAGGCCGCAGCATGTACCTTCATCTGACAGAAACTACAAACGTAAAAATGACGTCTTTCGTCCGAAAATCCCCATTTTTATTGTTTTTCAGTAAACTATAGTATATTAACTACCCTAGAACACGAATTAGATAGTATTTTCACCAAATAACCCCTAATTTGACTCAAAAAATTGAGTTCATGACAAGATGACTGTTAAACTTCCCCACCCATTTCCTATCAATTTATCCATATTTTGCGGAATCGTTATTCCTAGAAAATAGTTTAATCATTTAGGACGTAAAGGAAGTAACCATGCAATAATCTTCTAATAAGTCTAAAAACCAAGTTCAATTTTCAAAATAACTACCAAAGAAACGTTCCTATTCGATTAGTTAGTTTGCATGAAGTCTTGTTTAACGAAGCAAGGAAGTAATTAGAACGAAAAATAAGACACATACCTTAATTCAAACTTTCAAAGGAGAGTTAATTGAGAGAGTTGAGGGCTTGTTTCTGGAAGAAGAATGGGGAAATAGGGAATATTTTCCCCTTCCCCTACTTATTGTTATTCGATCTACCGTTGCATCGAAGCTGCTACTGTGGCAGAGCTGCAACTCCATTGTTATTCGAACTACCGTTGCTAAGTCATGAAGTTTCGTCGCTCTGTCTAAGAGTCGTTTTGCTATCAGGGAGCATCTGAATGTGAGAGCATGTGATGACAGAGCCTTAGTCATTCTGGGATGAACTATCAGTAAATTTATATCTATAGTAATGACCCGAACAGTCATTATTTTCAATGGGAAAAAAGACCCGATAAATTTGGACCCTATCCCGCTACAGTCGAATTTGAATTTCGCAAAATTCTTATTTTTAAATATTTCCAAAAATAACATATAGTTTGTTAATTACCCTCAACACCCCAAAAACTTATTTGAATTTCGGGAAAGAAAGAGAAGGATCTTTCTAGTGTGAGGATGGAGGAATGTTGCGAGATCTTGGCAAAATATGTCGTGGCGATTCCAGAAAAGATGGAAAATAAATCAAACTCCATACAAATATGCTTGGCGCTCAAGTAGGTTAGGTTTTCATGCATTGAATAGTTGTAAATCCATTCTTATCGTGTAATATATCAAATTAATAATAAGAGATATGGTGGAGCTTTGTGCACCGAGTAAATTCCATGGCAAAAGTTATAGGCTTGCAACGTGACTGGGGTTAGGGCTTGATGTAGCAAATGCATGATTGATCAATTGTTCTTAGTTAATTCTTGAGTATAATTTCATAATTTAACAAGTGTATATGATAGAAGAGAATAAACGTCGGTCTATGCTATGTTTGACCAATCAAAGTAGTAAGTTTATAAGTTTTACCAATAATTTTACGAACCGTAATGACGAACCCTAAATGATAAGTAGGGTTGAGTTTGTTCATTTGCGTAATTAAAAATAGAGTCGTAAATTCATAGAGGATAGTTGTGACTTCATTATTGTGTGTTGTATGCTTGTTCTTGCTTTATTATGATACTTGTATGTATGTGAATGTCGCATTATTGATCACATTCTTTAAATTGAGATATATTAATAATATACTTATGAAATCATGATGTAAATGTGTAATCTGACGATATACTTATAATTGTGATTATGGTGTGTGATTGGGATTGGATTGCCACGTTACACCAAGCTAACTTTGATCAGTTGCCACACCAATACACTTACAGTTTAAGTTTGGGTTCCGTGATAAAACCAAGTACTTGTGATAAGTTGCAGTAAAGAATGTTATATTTGGTATTAGGATGTGTACATTTTTGATGATTGCATTCTTTCCTAATGATGACAGGGTGTAGGTTAAACTATGTGTTGGTATGTGACCGTGGGGGGATGAGTAGATATTTTATGAGGTGTACTCGTTGGGTAGGAGTGATTTGTCCAGGTGTTTTTCTTTGGTATGTACCTAAGGAGAATTAGGATAGGACTAGAGATTGATATAAGGAGAAACTTTATGGTTTGGGTACATAAGGTGGCGATGCTCTATAAGGATGTGACAAGATTTATTAGTAGAAAAGGATGTTAGTGGTGGTTGGGTTATGTAATCTTGTTAGCAATATGTAGACTATGACCTAATAGACTTAGAAAGGTTAGCAGTTTGGAACGAAATGGTTAGTAGCTAGAGCAATGGTGTAAGTTGAGGGGTTGTAAGAAAGGGGCAATGGAGAAGCGAGTGTCCCATGTATGATCCTATTATTCTTTTCATATATTATGATGTAGGCATCATGTTGACCGATGATGCATCCCTGTACATGTGGTTGTACATGTCTATACAACATTTAATAGACTTTACAATATGTACACATTAGGACATCCTTGGACTTTAGGATTTCTTTCCATGAGATTGGGGATCACATATCAAGATCTTCACCATTCAAGATATCCTTCAAGCATCCATAACCTACACTTTGTGTAAAAACTAGAGAAGAAAGAGATTAGCACAAAAATGTACTAAGTATGGCAACCATGCAAAAACATGGATTAAAAAGGGACATTTTATTTGAAATCATACTTAATTCCATTTTGAGTAAATTATGATAAAACCTCTATCAATAGCATATATATCATTTTCATACTTTAAATAAACTCAATCAAAGGCCAAACATCATAGAAAAGCACTTATAGAATTTAAGTCCAATTTGAGGTCACTTTAAAGTGAGCTGATTCCTCTTTATAGTGAACTCTTCCCTTTAATTCATTAGTATCTCAAGTAATACTTTAAGGATACTTGGTGCAATGTATCACCTTAGGACCATAAGAAAAATCATACATATCGTCTACACAATACAACATATATCATCATAGAAGTATAATACCACATAGACAGCTAAGTCAAGACTTTCATCATATAGTCAACAAGATCAACATCATGCTTAAAGAATCATATCATGCACATCTTCATAAAAAGTAGAAAAAATGTACAATGTAATGCATAAGGAACATATACATAGTGACATGCAATAGCACACCTTCCGAGAACTTCCTAGGGATCTACTTGTGCAATGTCTAGATGGGTTCATTACTTCCACCTATCCTAAGTAACCTCACTTAAATCATTCTATTTAGGGTCCTAGTCATTTAAATTTCATTGTTCATTTTACTTTAGGGAAACTATAGCCTTAACCGACATAGATCATGCGATGCTAAACATCGAATCCGATGTCATAGAACCCCACACCGAAAGGAGGTGTGTCTACAGGCCAAAGTAGAACCAAATGTGACATAGCTTTCTAGGTGGATCCACTAGCTAGTATCCTATAGTGGCAACATAGTTATGGAACTTGGAGGTACATGTGAAAACACTCATTGTGCCAGGTTACGTATTGTAGTTATGCACTTATGGAAACCCTATTTATGCCCATTGAGGCATTGTGGTTATCCACCTCATGAGATTTATGGTGACCTACCTTTCTACCATGGGAAGGGACACACAATCATATTCATGTTGACTAGGTGCTAAGCTAAGTTCCCTTCATTGAAAACCTTTATTATATTTTTACTATATGAATCATAGGTATAGGAGAGTCATTCCCTCATATGCTCAATTCATAGGTCATAGATGGAAGTTCATCAACCTAAATCATGTAAAGAATCCCTTCACATGAACATAGCATATGCAAAGCATCATCTAGTTTAGGGTACACATGAATACATCATTCAAGGCCCCTCTATTGACTAGATCTTCATACATGTGTGTGTGTATACATATATGTAAGAAAACCTTTAAGATAACAAATTAAGTCACACAATTTCATACTTACATATTCATACATATAGAAACCAAAACTAGAACAATCCTATCAAGGTACACATGTGCAATGCATAGGCAAAGTCCCATACCCTTTCCTATCGTAGTACACATATCAAGTCATCCTAGTAAGGAATACATAACATACTTCACATAATTATACTTTACATGCATAATAGTATACATTAGTGAATACGAGAACAACCTTTTACTTTACCACCATGAGTTATACTACTACTAATATGCATGTGAGTGAGTGTGTGTGTACATTGGTCACCATGATCACATAATGGCTATCAACAACATATTGAGTCAGCAACCCTCTTATACCATAATGTACCTTCAAGCATAAACCATACAACAAACAATAGCATAGGAGACAAGCAAACTTCATATTACACTTAAGGCTCCTAACTTATGGTATTCATGCATTTAAATAGGGTATATAGGCAAGGTATTATAAACCATTTTTAACTCATCAATGGCAGCACCTATAGTTTACCCTAACATGGATATACACATGCTCACACAATAGCCATACGACCTAAATCACAACTATAATAGGAAAGTAGGCATGAGCTTCACATAGTATCATTATAAGTACATGCTCATATATTCATCAATTTGACTGCATGGACATGTTCATTACATATATAATGACAATAATGTAAATACCGTCACTATAAGTGTACCATACCACACAATGTTATACAAGGCTTCATCAACATTTCTACAAAGAAGTAGAGAAGTAGAAGAGTAGAGGAAATAAACATTCTTACCAACTCCTCAACCGTTGATCCTCATTGATGAATACACCTTGTCTACCAATAATTCATATTTATGGAAGTATCTAAATGTACTTTAAACATATAAGAAACCATGTACAAGTCGCTATAAGATTATACTATAACATATTAGAACACATCAACATACTAGGAAAGTAAAATAACATAGATGTTTAATCCAATTCACTTGTATTTATCATCAATTATATATCATTAATGGCATAAGTCTAAGCAGTATCTAAACCTACATTTAACCATATTGAAATCATAATTGAATGCCTTCAAGATTAAGGTTACAACATAGGGATTTAGGGTTATCGATTTGCTAGAGTATAGGAGAATTTACCAATACTATGAACTCTCTAAGGCTTTGATAACCATTCATATTATATCAACAATATACTCATAGGAAGTAGGTAATTAGGAAAGAAATCAAGAATAAACCATGCTTGATATAACGACAACTCAAGATCCATCACACACTTAGCTTTTTGACTTCATAGCCTAAAGGAATCTAGATCAATTCATTCAAGCCTTTCTTATATTTTTCAATAAGGATTCATACCTACAAAATTCATCCAATATATCACCCTAATACAGTAGCTACAACAGTTCATACATAATCAAAACCTTACACAAACGATTCCACACTAGACTTGAAGATAACACATAGAAACATGGGCTATTGACATTCAAATCTCCATATATTTATCATAATGGACTGTTCTTCATCAATTCACCATCAATTAAAGTAAATAAAAATAAACACAAGAAATTCAACGTAACAGAATTACTATTTAATTAAGAACAAGCCATAATCACAAAGCCCATGCAAGAGCTAAGCCATTTTGGAAGGAACATGGGTTCATCATGCAATTGGAGTGAAATCACGTTTAAATCACTGTATTAACTTTGAATCATCATGATTTAATCATTAATAACGTTTTGAGAAAGAACCCATGGCTAGATTGGATGTTTGGAAACTTGATCATGAAGTAACTTTAGAAAACATTAAGAAGAACTCTTCAAGTGAAAGGATACTCAAAGATGAAGGATTTAAATACCTTAGATTAGTTATAAAAAAAACTCTTAAACTTGATGATTCATCCTTGGAAAACCCATCTTGAATTTGTTCTTGAGCTTCACCAACAATGGTGGTTTGTAGAGAGAGTATTTTTGGAGGGAAAGGCTTAAAACATGTGGGTTAAATGTAGAATGGGTTAGTAATCAGGTAAAGACATGGGGTGAATTTCCTATTCACCCATTTCATTGGCATCAGACCTGCGCATGAGATAGTCGCGCGATGGATGGGCCTTAACGGGGCGTCACAGCCACGATAGGCAATCATAGGCCTCCGTCGTTGGCTATAGTGAATGCCCAAGGTTCCGCCCTTCACCCTTGGCTAATTACCTCACGAAGGGACCCTTTCACGGGGTGTCACAGCCATGACTGGTTGTTGAATGCTCTGTCGCCAAGGTCTGCCTGGGACAACCTGCACACTGGTTTTGGGTCCTTCTTTTGGGGCCTCTTGTGGGGCCCTTTAGAAGTCGTACCCGGACGTTTCCAAAGTGATTAAAAACCTTAAGAAGTTATAGACCTTAAAAATATATTTAATTAAAAAAAACACCTATAATACGTCCAAACAGCCTTGGCCCCAACAGGACATACGATGAACATCTTAGGGGCTATCTTTCGAACGCCTTGGACGTTCTTGGGCGTTTGACCTCCAAACTTCACGAAACATCATTTAACAACATTAAACATAATCTTAAATCATTTATAGTATTCAAAAGCTCATGAAATACAAATATAATCATGCATAGACACATGAGGCACATAAGCGACTAGTCGTCGAACGTGTTGGTCGTCCTTTAACGTTCGACTTCCAATGCCTCTAATATTTTGGCTAATTCGTATAAACTATATTTTAGGAATATTTAGAACAATATAAATTTAAGAAAAACATGTTAGTCTCTAGACAACTTATTTCATTTTCGGGGTCTTACACAAGTTTGATGGGACTATATCACTGGCCATATAATTTGCAAAATCGGTAAACCATGAAACCAAGTCATGAGAAGCTGCCAAGTCATGCGCATCAGGGAAGGTATCATCAATTTCAAATATTCACCCAACTCTGGCATAGATTCATCCTCCAATTTGGAAAAGTGATCGGCAACTTGATTTTCAGTCCCTTTTCTTTCTTTCACCTGAATATCAAACTCTTGCAATAGTAGCACTCATATAATCAACCTTGGTTTCACATCCTTCTTTGCCATCAAATACCTCAATGCGGAGTGGTCCGTATTTCCTATGACTCTTGTCTAAAATAAATACGAGCAAAATTTTTTGAAAGCAAATACCACCGTAAGAAGCTCTTATGTACTTCAACTTTCGCTCGATAAAACTCTATCCCATTCTCCGAGATGCGATGGCCCAATACTATACCTTCTTTCACAATAAAGTTACATTTAGCACAAGATTTCAATCATCACATCTTTTGAGAACCTCGATAACTCAAACATCGATCAAATGTGTTTCCAACCACTGAAAAATCATCCATAAACAACTAAATAGTGTCCTCCACCATATTAGAGAATATCGACATCATACATCTCTGGAAGTGGCCGGTGCATTACATAACCCAAACGATATCCTCTTGAATTTTAAATGTACCATAATGTCAAGTAAAGTTGGTCTTCTCTTGATCCTTCGGGGCTATTGAAATTTAATTATAACCCGAATAGCCATCAAGAAAGCAATACTATCCTTTTCCTGCGAGTCTATCTAACATCTGGTCTATGAAGGACATAGAGAAATGGTCCTTCTTAGTCGATGCATTCAGTTTAAGGTAATCCATACAAACTCTCCTTCGAGTCACCGGCCTCATTGAAACAAACTCGTCCCTCTTATTGGGAACTACTGTCATTCCTTCCTTTTTGGTAACACACCGAAGAGGGCATACCCAACTTCTATCTGCAATAGGATATATGACTCTGGCATCCAACCACTTAATGATCTCCTCCTTCACTACCTTTTGTATAGGTGGATTCAACCATCTGTAGTGCTCAATACTTGGCTTGTGATCGAGCATTAGTTGAATTTTGTGTGAACAATTGCCGGGAGAGATCCCAATAATGTATGCAATAGTCCAACCAATGGCTCGTTTGAACCACTTCAAAATTTGCACCAAACACTCTACTCGGTGAACATTCAAATCAGATGCAATTATTACTCGAAAATTGTTAACTCTACCCAAGAATACATACCTCATATGAGTTGGTAGAGCCTTAAGCTCTAATTTTGGGGCCTCCTCAACATATCGTCTTGAGGGTGGAGACTTATGATGCTTCATATTGAACACCAATTTCATTGGTTTGGACCGATAGTTTCCTCATTCAAGTGTCGTAACCAAAAACCCATAATATTCAATACCATCATCATCAAAATTCATGATCACTACACTAGTGCCTTAACACCAAGGCACTCTTCGATTTGTACCTCAGACGTACTCTCAACCCTGTATGATATAGAGGATACCGTTTGGACATCAGCACTCTACTTCATGTATCTACAAATGTTAAATGTTTCTTCTTCATTGTTCAACTTAAACTTCATCTGCCCTTTCTCCATATTAACCTATATGTGACCATTAGCAGGGAACAGCCTTCCAAGAATAATAAGGACCTCAAATCCACCTCACAGCCAAGAATCACAAAATTGGCCAGAAATATAAAAGACTACACCTTTATGATCACATCATGGAGTATCCCAATTGGCCTCTTTACTATTCGATCGTCCGTCAATAATCACATTGCAGTGGGCGTTGGGTCACCCAAACCCAATTTCTTATAAATGAAAAGGGGCATGAGATTTATGTTTGCACCTAAATCACATAATGCTTTAGGATAGTGTAGTAACCTGATGATACATGGAATAGTGAAAGCGTTCGGATCTTCCTTCTTCTGCAAAAGAGACCTTGTAGCGATATCACTACAATATTGTATTCGGTCATCATCCTCAAAACTTACTGATCTCTTCTTTGTAACAATATATTTCATGAACTCGGCATAAGCGGGTATTTGATTCAAAGCTTCACTCAAAGGGACATTGATGGAAAGTTGTTTCAACATAGTGATGAAACGCCAGTATTTACCATCCTCGGTATCACCAATCTCTGAGGGAATGCGGTGGTGGTTATGGATGGGAACCACTTTATGGGGTACCTCTACTTCTTTCTTCACTTTTTCTGCCAATTCACCACTAGTTTCTACCATCTCTTCATGTTTTCTTATCTCATCTTTTATCGCAAACGACATAGGTAGATCAATAGTTTGTTTACCTCCCAGAGTAGTGACTGACATGCAATGTCCATTATTTTTAGGATTTTGAATGGTATTGCTAGAAAGAGTGCCCGGTTGTCATGGGTTCAAATTAGTGGACAATTGGGACATTTGTTACTCAAGATGCATAACAGAGATTGCATGTGCATCCACCTTTTTCCCAATATTAGCCAAATCACCTCTCAATTTCTTGTTGTGCTCATTACTAGCATCAAACATTCTCATCATCTTCTAGAACATATCTTCAACTTGCTCCATACTATCTCCATAATTCCTAAGAGCAACTTCCCGATTTTGAAGAGGAACACAGGGCCCACTTTGATCATTTCTTTAACTATAGTTTCCAAGGTTGAAGTTGTTATTGCAGTTGTAGTTTCCATCTCGAATATACCGGCCTCTCTGTTGTAATTCCCATAGTTATGACCTTTATTTCCTTGACCTTGACACCAATTCTACTGATTGGAGCCTTGGGAATTCAGACGGAAACCCCCCGTCTGATCGTTTACAATGTAAGGATCCACTTCATAATTGTAGTCATCCACTGGCAGTGGTGGTTTAGTCAAGTAATTCACCGTATTTACCTTCTCTGCACCTCCAGTGATATGTTCCAATACCAACCCATCTGTGGCCGGATTGTATGTAGTTTGCACTACAAAGGTATTTCTTCCAGTATCCGACTTTCTAGTACTCCAAGACTTATTGTTGCGAGAGATTTTCTCCAACTTCTCTATGGTCTCTACATATGTGCAATTACCATAAGAACAACCCGCAATAGTATCAAGAACTTCCTTATTATTATCATCATGTCCCCGATAGAAGTACTTTTTAAACGACATCATCAATGTAGTAGCTTGGGACACCTGTCTTATACGCAGTAAATCTCTCCCAAGAGATACTTACTAACTCCCCAGGTAGTGCCACAAAGTTGTTCACTCTATCTTTGTGGTTAAGCTTTTTGGACACAAGGTAGTACCGTGCTAGGAACACATCATTCAACTGATCCCAAGTATAATTAGAATTATAGGGAAACTTAGTGAACGATATTGAGACCTCTCTGGTCAGTGATAGAGGAAAAACTCTCAACCCGATGACATCCATGTCTAAGATCCTCAGATAGTAGCTATGAATAAAAGCCTCGCAGTGAGAATCTTCATCAGACTACTAATTACCACAAATATGTGCCCATGCGGTAGAGGATGTAGGACAAAAAGACCATCAAAGTTAGTGATATTCACGTTTCCCCGATAGAACTCTTGAGGGTGTGGGGCTGGAGGATGCATCCTCAAAGCATCATTAATTGGATTTTCCACCACCACTTGATTCGGAGTGTCTTATTAAGTTCAGGGTCTAATGGAAGTATTGGTTCTCCTTGGCTCCGTGTACTTGGCATACACTAGAGCTAGACTTGAGAGAAACAAAAACAAAAGAAAAAAGAAAAATTAGGAAATTGTTGACTAAAATTCGGTAATATTGTTAAAGTTAATCTAAAAGCAACTTTCCCCGGCAGAGTTCCCAAATTTCATACGCTCAAATTACACCTCACTAAAGAAGTATAAGCGGTCGTATGAAGTAAAGTACCCAACTATTAGGTTGGGGTCGATCCCACAAGGAAAATGGTTTAGACTTAACTTCAATGTACGATTACTTTCATTTAGTCAACTCCTTTCCGAAAATAGGCAACAAAAGGGGGGGGGGAGGGTTTGACAAACAAAAGTCTTTAAATATTGCTAAGTAAAACAAGTAGCAGGAGTAAATCTTTGGTGTTTATCAAGTTGTAAGAGAACTAGGTTGTATGTGTTACCCATAGGTTCATAATGTTGTATTCCTAACTATAACAATTCTTCCCTAGTGTTGTGCATGCAAATGATAAGTTAGATATCTCTACATCCTTGTTCCGGCATTTAGAGAATTTCACCCCGTACCTTGGTTCGGGTACGTGTATCTAAGTTACTAATCCTTACGTTTACTTCATATTAAGCATCATATTCGATGTATGACTTAGTTATTACTTTGCACTTATCGAAACTAGCCTATAGATAGTATCTCACTAAATCTATGCTGATAATGTTTTTCCTATAAACTACCACCTTGGTCCGGCAAGTAGCAATAGGCGACTTCTAACGTGTGCACTCGTTAGGGGGACTTCTAAGCGAAACAATTATCAATGCATGCAATATCCTATTTGAGAAATGTTATTAAGCTAGGTTTACTTTGTTACTCACCCATGGTTCCCACAAACCTAGTTGTGGATTTATTTACCCATGCATAGAAGCACACAATTCATATTAGATAAAAAATAAATCATGAACTTACTTTAAATATTCGAAGAAATCCAGAAATTCAACTTGAAATAATAAGAATTCACTTGAAAACCAAATTCGGAAATTTGAATTAATGCTAAAGTTGTAAAAATCAATTTCCAAAAACAAACTAGGAAAAGTAGTAATAGAATCCAACACAAAAATTAGGTTTTACACCCTATTTATAGAAAATATTATCCTAAATTTAAAGAAATTCAAATAAAACGTGGCTTCAATCGACGACCCCATAGACGGTCCGTCAATGAAACGACGAACCATCGACTGCCTTCGTAAGTCCAGACTTACAACTTATTTTCATCCTTCAACTAGAATCTACTCTTATTCAATTGTCGGACCAACAACACGTCCCGTCGATGCGTCTATGATCCGTTGATGCCTGCCGTCTTTCAATACCTAGACTTTCTTCAACTTCGGGTACTGGACTTTCTCTGATCTGATAGACGATTCAGCCGTAGCCCCACACTCGGTAAGATTTCCCGAGTTTCTCTAGAATCTTGAACTTTTAGTCGACGATCACCATCTCTATCGATGGGCAGTCGATGTCCATTGTGGGTCACCTCTGCACTAAATCTCAATTGGCTTTTGCATTTTGGTTTGGACACCTTACCTACAAAACAAAAATAAAAACATATTAAAACTTCTATAAAAAAGGCTCGAGACGCACACCAATCATAAGAAAAAAGCATTAAAAGCACCGTGAAACCAGAGTACATCACCAGCAATGTCAAGGCGTAGACTTGGGTCCTGGCACTTCTCATTCAAATCTCTACAAAACATTCTTAATCTTATGATATCATTAGTTCATTATATATTTCTAGTATTTAGATATATTATTTACTCGGAATAATTCATTGACATACCCAACTGCCCGAAGAAGATCTGAGTAGACATAGACATAATCAATAAATGAACAAATGCACAGTTTATTGTTTTAGTCTTTCTATTACTTTTGTTTAAAATGTAGTCAAACAGAACGACTTAAAATTTATCTCATTAACATAATAATTTAAGATAAAAAATGTTAATTTTTCAAAGCAAATCAATCGAACTTAAAAAAAAGGAAAAAATAAATGAATTTTGGTCTATATAATATTTTTCTTTCCATATATATTCGTATCACAACTTTTGAAAGTAATTAAAAACATAAAAGAAACAACTTTGGAAATTAGATGATAAAAGAAACAATGAGTTTAGAACTTTTCTTGTCACTTTAAATTATATCATTAAAAAGATAATTTAATACAGAATATGTACATTTTGCAAAATATATTAATTCAACTTCAAAAAAGGAAAAATAATAAATTTTGGTTTATGTAATATTTTGCCTTACATATTCCTACCACAACTTTGAAAAGTAATTAAAATCCTAGTACACTATAAAGACAAAGCTAGTCTCATGTATTGAAATAATTCATTCATACCTCTTTATATATTATTTTCATGTCTTCAAAAAATCTCATAACTTTCAAGACTAGCGATAGTGAAAAATTCAAACTCGACAAGTTTGTAGTTGTGACGTTAGAAGTCATCAAGAACATAATACAAGATGTGGATTGTACTTCTAATGTCATCCCATTGTGTAACATTGATGGCAAAACAATTACCAAAGTGGTCAAAAATTGGAAGACACACTCTGAGAAAGGTGTTACCGAATATTAGTTAACGAATTTTGATCAGGATTTCGAGAAGATGAGCCCGATAGAATTATTTGATGTTCTCCTAGCTACTAATTTTCTTGATGATAAGCAGATCAAGGAGGTAATAATCCAAGAATTTGTTGATAGGCTTACATAAAAAAAAACAGAGGAGATACGTGATGTATTTGATATCTAGAATGATTATACTCCATTGGTGGAGGAAGAGGTCTGTAGAGAGAATGCTTGGGCTTTTGAATGATTTTATAATATTTTTGTTCTTTTCTTAGCTATGTACTATTTTTATTTTTGGTTTGTTTCTTTTAGTTCTATCTTCTGTTGTTCGTTTTGAAGAAATATTGCTCTTTTTTGAATGATTAATAAATTATATTTGAATGAAATTAAAGCTAGTTATTTTATTTGAGAAAAAAATAAGATTATACTTGTATATACTTTATCCACTCAAATCACTTCTAGATAGTCCTAAATTATATATATATAGGTAATTTACCCGCGCTTCACGCAGCAGTGATAAGTAATAATTGCATTAAAATTAAAAATAATTTTATACTAATATCCATTCATTGAAAATATTGGAAAACTAGGTTTGTAAAAAAATATTAGCAATATTTCAATATTAATTGGATAATTTGTCATTATCACATAACTCAAGAACTACTAATGAATGAATTATTCAAGAAACAATAATTCATTTGTTCTTTAATCAAATCAAAAGGAAAATAAAGAAAAATATTAATATATATACAAAGGCATTTCATAATAAAAAGAAACATTTATGTTTTTTCATAGATTATACAATTGTGATATATGTCTTAGGAGAAAATTCAGAAATTTGTTAGCATATTGAAAAAAGATATTACGCTTGAACATGAAAGCAACTATAACTTTTGAACTTGAATAATTAATTTCTTCAATTGATCAGTGAGAATTCATAGGAAAAACTATATAATATAGTCAACAACAATTTATATTTAATATATCTAGTTATAGTTTATTTTTTAAAAGTTATGTGGATATACTTATATATATTAATTAGAAAACTTAATTTAAACATGCATTGTAATTTTGTTTTAGAAAAAATTATATGTACTTAAATAATTATAAAATAGATAAAGTATCACTAAACACCTAATAAATGTTATATGCACGTTTTATGGTGCTATGTTCCCAATGCTTACCTTATTCAACATTTCTTCCTTTCAATGTACATGTATCAGTGTCTCTAGTTATTATTTCCCCTCAATTTCCTTCTAATTCAAGGTCATTTGCGTCATTGTAGTAAGAAGTTTTATGATTTATCCTCATTGGGTATTTCTAATTGCATTTTTTCTTATTTATATGAGATTATATTTGTATACATCTATATTTTTTATTCAATTTTTATAGGGGTTTTGTTTGAAGACGTTATTTTTACAAGCATTCAAATATACAATTTAGTCAAGCTAAAATTCACTTTGATACAAATGAGTTAATAAATGAATACATTTTCTTCGCTTGATTACTCACATATAATTATATTTGAATTTGTAACATAGTGACATACATATACAATTTGAATTGTCACGACTGGAATCTAGACCCCAGACGAGACCGGCGTCGTTGACCTCTCAGAGGTCGCAAACAAGCCTACTCACGTCATTCTTACTTTACATAGGTTAATTTTAGCGGAAAATTTGAAATTTTTGATTCTTTAAATCATACTTGCTAAACATTCTTTATATTTCATAATCGTTCATCATCAACCATCTAACATTTAAGAGATAAGCAACTAAAAGAAATAATTCATTAAGCATTAATTGTATATTGGCCACAATAGCACCAATACAAAGTCTGAACCAAACAGGAAAGAAACGCTAGTGGAACATGCTCCACTAGCCCAACTCTAAAACTACGCAAGAATGTAAAACAGTAGCATCCTCGAAAGCATGAGGGCCTACCAAAATCCGGATGAATGATAACGTCCGTAAAGCTGCAACAACGAACCTGTAGCGCTACCGTCCACCTGTGCCTGCACGTAAAAGTAGATGTTTGTATGGAATTAGTACACACTTGTACTAAGTATAGGTATATGCAAGCACACACCAGGGACATGCATGAGGAAGAATAGCTCTTTCCTAAAAACATGATTTTTTGATGTCAAGTCAGTGGACTTACTAAATTGAGATTGGGAAAGTTATGCCATGAGAGTGACATGCATCATTATAATTATCGTATGGCACACAACACATAACATCTTCATATAGCACATAACATATAATACATAGTTTCTTTTATATTATTAATTCATATGCCATGAGACCTTGTTATCATGGACTTGACCTTAAGACTTTCCAAAATGAGGGCTCAACATATGAGACCTCAGCTAGGGAGTCTTCATTAGCAAACACAGAGTCTTCTTCATTCATTCATACGTAGCTCATTCAATTCATTCATAGGCCAGTGTGAACACCAGTTATACCTAGGATGTAGTTTAAGACTTTCATCGGGTTTGCTGTGCAATGATCAGGAACAACCTAATGTCATTACCTTAATCTAGCTCACCTCTTGATTATCCTATCCTAACACCTTCGGTATCATTCATTTCTTTATATGATACATTTGAGGTTGGCCTCATTCATTCATTGGGAACTTTAACTTTAACCGACATAGATCATGTGAGCATTATGAAATGTAGTGTCTTCCCAACACCGAAAAGAGGTGGAATCACCGGCCAAAACAATTCAATAACATGCTATTGTATATGGGAATTTAACCCCACCAGATCCCTATAGTGGCAATATAGGTTCAAAGACTAGGAGATGTATGGAGACCCATACCCGGCAAGCCGGACAGTCTCATCTCATGAGAGTTACGTGAACCTCCACCCTTCCCGAAAGAAGGCATCACCGCTCATAGTTACATTCAACTCATACATCATGGAAGTTGGCTTCTAGTATGAGGACATCATAGCTCAATAGATGATTTCTCATATCATCATTAGTATTAAGTGTTTTAAACTCAATATTTTCATTAGAGTGTTCATACAGACTGGTCTCTTCATTATCTTACACTCTCCTTGGTGAGTACGTATTGATAACATTTACTTAGGCTCATTTGAGATTGCTCTCATCATACACATTAGCCTTACATCATGATTGTCACCACATTCTTCATTATTAGCACCTTTATTTTTCCTAGTTACTCATCTCTTATTACGTGAATGTTTATTTCTTCATTTCATTACTTATATCTTAGGTTCACTTATTTTTGAACGTATGTTAAACTCATGTGTCTATACATATAAACCATGGGGCTTCATTTATAGCTCGTTGAGTGATTCTTACTTTCCTAAAATTATACATTACAAGACTTATGTATCTTGTATATATGTCAAGACCTTGATTTTTTTATCTAAGTAGATGACATTATTGTTGAATATTTTACCCACGTATGACTTATGTATCATTACGGAGGTTTGGGCACGGGAACCCAACTCTTGAATCACTTAGATATCATTTATATTTTTCATTGATTTTATTTCTAATATTCATAACATTAGAACTCTAAATTAAATCTCAACATCTTCATAAAATAATCAATTTTCTATTTTAATTAAAATTCTAACTTAAATCTCAACATCTTCATAAAATAATGAATTTTCTATTTTAATTAGAATTCTAACTTAAATCTCAACATTTACATGAAAGAAATAAATTTTCTATTTTAAATAGAATTCTAAATTAAATTCCAACATTTACATGAAAGAATTAATATTCTATTTAAAATTTTAATTAGAATTCTAAATTAAATCTCCATATTTACATGAAAGAATTAATTTTATATTTTAATTTTTACTATTAATTAACCGAAAGGTTGGGGGTTTGAGCCCCAACAACCCCTTTGATTTTTTTTGAATTTAATTTGTTACAATAGGGAGGTTGTGGGTTCGATCCCCCACAGCCCCCTTATTTTCTTTTAATTTTCGCTGAAGAGGAGCAGGCTGTGAGGTGGTGGGTTCGAATCCCCACAGCCTCACCTTTATTTCCTTAATATTTTGCCCCCTTCAGTGCTGAGGTCCTGGGTTCGATCCCCACGCCTCGCATACCTTTTTTTTTTCCGCGTGCTGGGGGTCAAGGGTTCGATTCCCGCCCCCAGCCCCTTTTTCATTCTTTTTCGCGAACTGGGGGTCGTGGGTTCGATCCCCGCCCCCAGCCCCTTTTTTTTCTTTTTTCCCTCTTCCTCGCGCGAACTGGGAGGTCGTGTGTTCGAATCCCACGCCTCTCTTCTATTCACCTAATTAAATTTTTTCCTCCTTCCTCTTCCAAAGACTGATTTTGAATCCCTCCATTCCCCTTTTTTGTGTGTGTCTCTCATGACAATGCCTAAGGGTTCGATTCCCCTTAGCCCCTTACGTTTTTTTCTAAAGTTTTTTCCATTTTCTTTCACAAGTGAGGTCTTGGGTTCTATTTCCATTGACCTCACATAATTTATTTTATTTTAAAAGCTCAGATTTTGACACTTTTGAAGGGTACAAAAATCTGGAAATTTTTGTCCTCCAACCATTTTAAGGTGCATTTTTTCCATAAGTTTAAATAGTTATAAGATAGTTATTCAATTCACAATATTTCATCATAATGAACATCACATTGTACACCCATTACTCACATAAAATACACAATGAATACACAACTTATACACCCCAAAACAGTGACTAAAACACTGCCCTATGCACACCTATACATCAATTTTTCTGGTCATATTTTGATGATCATTATCGTGATTTGCCGCACATAAACACATTCGTATTTAATTTAAACACATCATTCATGCAAAAATCTAGCAGCACAACATACCCATCCTACAAATTCGTTAGGGAGCTAAGGACAAGGACATACGAAGGGGGAAAAACCTTAGTTTCAAGAGTTTAAGAAACGTTCGAAAGAAAGTACTCTTGGAGAAAAAATTCCATGAGAGAAACTCATACCTTTATTGATGTTCAACGAAGAACTCGCTACCCAAAGCTCTATCTAAAAATCAGTCCAAGTTACCTCAACGTCCGTACCACTCAACGAAAAACTTCTCTTCGCCTTAATATTTTATTTTGTTTCTTTGTTTTTCTTAAAATTTCATGTAAGTTCTTCAAGCGTGAAGAACTGTTGATATATTCTCAATTTTTTTGTTGTGCTTGGCAGAATAACGTGAGAAAGATGGAGAACGTGAGAGAGAGAGTTAAGAAGCGTGAGAGAGAGAGTTAAGAAGCGTGAGAGAGAGAGAGAGAACTATTAGGATGAGGAGACTAATTAAAGACTTAGTCAAATATAATTTAAATTAAACTAATACAAATCTTGTTTATTTTAATTAAGACGCGAAAGGACCATTATGCCCATACAATTTAGATTTTTAATTAATAATTAATTCCCCTTAAGTACCTATTTATTCTTATTTATTTTTTTTCCTCTTTTTTTTTGGATCGTTACATGAGTAGTTGATATTTTTTATGGGTTGTACAATTGGAAATACAAGTGCATTGAGATACACAAATACATTACATAAATTTGAATGTATGCGTATACAACACACCTATTTTTTATAGAGTGAAATACTTATAAATCTGGATAATCATATTGTCATATAGTTCATTGTCAATTTGTTTTTATATTGTCCAAATGTATTGATATATCAACATGTTTGTATTCAGTAATCTTATGGATACAATTATGCTTGTCATGGAATTAAAATATCTTTACGCTTGAACAAAAACAATATAAATAGCAATAGCGACAATGAAAATTTGTGTAGTATGTATCCCATTTAATAAAATACTAATTGAGATCCAACATTATACACATTGACGATGTAATCTTTTGTTCTTAATGTAAGTATGGGAAGTTTAGAACATCAGGACATAATTAAAGGAATTCAGTTATAGTACCTTACAATATCATATTTAATGCACTATAATTTAAATTGTATCACGTATAACTAAAAATAAATAAACAAATACAACTACATACTGACATAAACTATGGTCATTTTTAGTAAATACCTTTCTTATAACTAGTAAATTTCACGAACCCTATAAATATAGTCATATATGTAAGTTGCTCACTTTCATCGCTATGCAAAACAAGATAATATAAAAGATTGTATATCGTATTTTTATGTTAGACAATTTATATCAAAACATGAATTCTTGGAAGTGAATACGACAATTATTTTCAGCAAAATGAATATACACTATATATGTATATGTTTAATATAATAGAGACAATAATTTGCACAAATATAAACAACACAGTTAAAACATATCAACTAAAAAAAATTAAAATCACAAGCATAAATTAATGAGTATAAAATAATATATCTGGATACGTAAAAATAGAACAAATGTTCATTGTGACTTATTAGAAAGGTTAAAACTATTTGCAAAAGTGGAAACCTTTCGGAAAGTTGAAAACATTTCATAAAAGTCACAACTTCTCAGAAAGTCTCAACTCTTCATTTATGTTGCAATTTTTCATTTATGTCAAAACCTTTGATAAAAGTCGCAACTCTTCATTAAAGTTATTACTTTTCATAAAAGTCACAACATTTGATAAAAGTTGTATCTTTTCAATCAAGTAGCAACTTCTCATAAAAGTCACATCATTACGTGAAAGAGAAAGGCTAGTTTTGAAAATAAATAAATTTAAAAGGAAATTTTTATTGTGGTGGCGCCATATAGGCGGGCCAAGGGTTATATTTTATTTAAATACTAGATGACTAGTCCGCGCTTCGTGTGGTGGTAAAATACGTCAATAATCTACTTTTGAACATTTGATAATATAAGTATTTTCGAGTGGGTACAACCCAACGGTCAATTGTAAAGAAAATTTAATTCAAAGATGAATTTTTTTTTATCTTAAACGCATTTTGTTAGTAATTCTTCATTTTATTGTAGATATTCATCACCAAAGTCTTTAGAAAATATAGGTATTTGTTTCATTAGCTATATTTGTATTGTCCAAAATTGAAATAAACATTTTATTTATCAATTGTGAGAGTTTTTCTCCTATTCAAGGCCTCTACATACACAATCGGAATATTATACATTTTATATAATTAGTTGTGTACTTGATTAGTCAATTAAAATTTTAAAAAACATCTCTTGGAGTTTAATGAAATAAAGTATGTCACTCAACTTATTTGGATCAAAAAATATTTTGGCAAGTCCCTTATTCAAAATCATTTGCAGTCTACGACACTACTTTGATAGCCAAAAGACATATTTTGTTGTTTATGTTTTGATCAATATAGTTAAAACATTATTTTTTTGCAACTTTCAATCTAATGTTTGTAAGAAGATAATTATTTCTTTAATATTTGATTAATATGGATACACCCTATTTTGAGGGGTAATTCATTGACTCCAACCCAAAATTTGAACCCCAAACTTTTAATTAAGGTTGAGTACAACACTTACCGCCCCACTATTTCCTTTATTTTCTTCATGTCACTAATCTATTGAGTGTTTTGATAAGATAGAAAGTCCAATAACTAAAATTCCAAGGCAGATTGGAATCACCATAACTTAGGAATACTCAAAAGTCCCTTCTTGGACATCCCATGAATTATTTTAGCCACGGAATGTTCTATAAAGGTCAGAGTTATTTATTTTATAAATTCAAAAATTTTAATCTACATGCCACCAATAGTCTATTAATTACATCAAACTATTGATTATCATACGTTTACTTCAATATAATGATCAAAAGTATAAACATATAAAACAAAATTTAAAACATATACTCAAAAATGACAATTAATAACATAAACATAAATTAATGACTGTTATAAAAAATACAAGGATTTGTATGTAACAAAAGAATGAAATTGAAAGAAAAATATCGACCTCATTAAATGCGTATTGTCTCTTTAAGGAAAATTTTCCCCTTTATGACCCGAGGTTTAAATTAATAGATCCTGTCACGATAGCTACATGCTATTCACCATTGCATTGATACAAAAATAATGATGTTAGTGAACCACTCAATATGAATAAAATACACAAATATTTAAATGCGCAGAAGCAGAAAAAGAAGTTCATAATTTTCTTTGTTTCAAAATGAGAGGCAATCCTTCTATTTATAGACAATAAAGGCAGTGTGAATAAATGTTAATTGTGCCTTATCGGAAAGGTTATAACTTTTTGGAAAAATCATAACTATTCATAAAAGTCGCAACTTTTCACAAAAATTGTTAGCCTTCATAAAAGTCGCAACTCTTCGTAAAGTTTCAAATCTTCATAAAAGTCTCAACTCTTTGTAAAGTTTTAACTTTTCATAAAAGTGACAACTTTTTATAAAAGTCGAAACTTTTCATGAAAATTATAGCTTTTCCTGAAAGGGAAGATTAATTTTACAAATAAATAAATTAAAATAGAATCCTGGATTGTAGTGGCCCCACTAAAAATGACTAAATATATTGTATATTCACTAGAAATGACTAACAAATTTGCGATCGATAATATTATAAATTTGATGTTCGAAATATTTTAATGACAGATTTCAATAGTATTCTATTCAAATAATTTAAATCACATGATCTCCTCCATTACCCCATATAACTAGGATTAGAAAATTAAATGGTTGAAATGATGTTATAGCAGTAAAGCCAGTGGTGGGGAAGAGGAGAAAAATGGTTGGATTTAGAGCAGTTCAATGTACATTAACAATTGAAGAAGTAAAGAGAATTTTTTTTGTATAAAAAATACAATGAGAAATAAATGAAAATAAAATTAAAAAATAATTTGCATATGGTAGGTAATAGTTGGTGCGTATATGCACTTTCTTTCTTATACCGGAGATTGACCAAAAAATTGCATAGTTTTACCTCGTTTAAATTATTTGGGGGGGGGGGGGGGGGGAGGGGGAGGTGTACTAGGATCTTTCCAATGTTTCCGTGCATTTTTTAAAATATGTTATGGTTGAATGAGGCAATGATTCAATTTTTCTCTAAATTATAAGTCCTAAAATAGTCTCTCGACTCATATGTTCATGTTGGGAAGGCAATTAACATAAAAAAATAATAATATGATGGACGTTACTTCCTCCGTCTCATATTAAATATTAGACTTTAATCTTTACACGTATTTTAAAAAAAATTATAAATAAGAAGATTAGGAAGAAAGAAATTAAAGCTAGTTAGATTATATAACAAAATCATCTACAATCTTATTTCCCCTCTTGTTTAGGGTATAAAAGAGAAAACTTAGCAAAAGCTAAAAAAACGTGTCGGACAACTTTTCAAACACCATCCTCCAAAGTTATAATACCTTCAAATTTTAAACGAAGATACACAACAAAAACTTTCTTGTACTTTTCACCATCTTCATGTCTGTTATATATGTTCTAAGTGATAAAGATTGGATGTTTCAAACACCCATTAACTCCAATTACAATAAAATTTTCTTTTTTAAGAAATAGTCCCATAAATTTTTCTATGAACTTCTTGTTCCCTGCTTTGACTTCCTACTTAAACTAGAACAATGAAAACCTATCCTTTATAACGTAAACCGTTCAAACCTCTCAAACATTATAATCATTAAAACCACTTTTCAATAATATTCTCAACAAAAACAAATTAACATCCCCTATTCAAACATATTTTTATCATGTCTTCTTTAACAAAGTTTAACTCTAAAGACTTGCGATAGAAAGGTATTTGTACTGGATGAGGCGATAGAGGTAAGGTCACAAGCTATCATGATTACAGTTGAAGACGATTGTGTTATAGATCGTTCCCCTGCCCAATGTCCGTAGCAAAACAATGACCAAAGTGATTGAATACGGAAAGAAACATTCGGTGGATGGTGTCTCTGAAGATATGTTGATGGACTTTGACAAGGCTTTGTGAAGGTGCACCACTCGATTTTGTACTTTCTTTTCTTAGTTGCTAACTATTTTCCTAACTATAAGGATATATTCGATATTATATGTCAAGAAGTTGCATATGATTAAAATATTTTACTCTAGAGAAAGAAGAAGAGATCCTAAAGATAATGTTGATTTTACTCCAGAGGAAGAAGAAGAAGATCAGTAAAGATAATGCTTGGTCTTTTGAATGTTTTTATAATACTAGTATTATTTTAAATTTTTATCTTTTGTTTAATAAAATAATTAGAACTTTCTTCTTAGCTATATCCTATTTTATTTAGTTCTATCTTCTATTGTTCCTTTTTATAGTATTGTTGTTAGATTTTAATTGATTTAAAATTTATAACTATTAAAACTAAATGAATTCGTTAGTTAGTATGGTTGTTAGTGGAGTTGGTGAGCTGTCACTGAGTGATCCCAATTGAGTTAGTTAGAAACTAATTAGTTGACAGCTATATATATAGTAGAGTGGTGTGCATTGTATGAGCAGTTTTTCAGAAAACAATAATAAAGAAAATACTCTTCTTCCTTCATACTCTTCCTTCAAAAGATGATCTGTATGCATCTGGGCAGTATAATTTCTGCCACAGGAAACTGAATTGAGCTAATTTTTACATGGTATCAGAGCAACGATCATTGTTTTCGCTGTGAATTTTTGATTTGTTTGAAGAATTGCCATGACAGTTTCTGAAGAAACTGGATCTGCAGAAGGATCTGCAGAATCACCTGTTGTTGTGGTAGACCATCACCATCCGTTGTTTCTTCAAGCTTCGGATACACCAGGAGCAGCTATAATCCCAATCAAACTTACAAGACCAGAAAATTACACACTATGGAGTCGATCGATGCAACTTGCTCTTCGAGGAAAAGGCAAGCTTGGTTTTATCGATGGAACATGTACAAAGCATCAATACAGAGGAAAATTAGCTGAATTGTGGGAGAAGTGCAATGCAATTGTGCTGTCATGGATTGGTTGTACAGTAGCAGCTGAGTTAATGCCAACTATCCTATATGCATCACATGCTAAACAAGTTTGGATTGAGTTCAAAGAGCGTTTTAATCGATCGAATCTAACGAGAATTTACCATCTCTGGACTGAAATTGCAACCTTAAGGCAAGGTATGGATCCTGTAACTACTTATTATTCAAAATTGAAGGATGCATGGTATGAATTAGACATCATGGCACCATTACCACATTGTGATTGCGGGGAATCACGACTTTATCTGGAGCATTTAAGATCTCAATGATTGCTACAATTTCTTATGGGATTAAATGAAGTTATAGTCAAATACGAAGTAGCATTCTAGCTAGGAATCCAATTGTTACAGTAAATGAGGCCTATGCAATTGTATCACAAGAAGAGAGTCAAAGAACTTTAGGTGTTGTTGATGACAAAAAGGAGGTACTAACACTGCTAGCAGGTAAGTCACAATCTTACAGGCCTAAGAAGGAATTGGATACTTCCAATAATTCTCAGAGATTTGATTTGTTTTGTGAGTACGGTGAGTATAGGCATCATAAAAAGGATAATTGTTATCGATTGGTTGGTTATCCTCCTGGTTTTCAGAGTAAAAGGAGGGAAAATTACAATGATGGATCAGGTCAGTTTAGACCTAATGGTGGTAATCAAGGTGATGGATTCAATTCGTTTGGAAACAATCAGAATCGTGGCAGTGGATATAGGCCTCAAAGTCAGATGCAACACAATTCAGGTGGTTATAGATCTCCTAGACCTGCTGGTAGGGGAGATTCATCAGGGACTAGACCAAAAGCTAATACTTCACACAAGGCAGAAGCAGAAACATCCTCATCTCAGGGACATTTCTTTAGTGACCAGCAATATGATGAAATACGACAAATTCTAGGGAAAGGAGGCACACCTGAATACTCATCAAATCTAGAAGGTATCACTGTTTTACTATCTACTGCATTAGAACATGAGTGGATAATTGATACAGGTGCTACACATCACATTACTCCATTTAAGTAGCTTCTTACCTCTCTTAAAACTGTACAAGATGATTGCAAGGTTCAAGTTCCAAAAGGTGATAAGTCCAGAATCGATAGTGAAGGAGAGACACAAGTTATGGGTGATAAAGCTATACACAATGTGCTACATGTTCCTGAGTTTCAATTCAATTTGCTCTCAGTTTCCAAGTTAACCAGAGAATTGTCTGGTGCTGTTATTTTTCTCCCTGATTTCTGCATGTTTCAGGCACTCTCCAATGGCAAGGTCATGGGGATTAGTAAAGAAAGAGAAGGTTTATACATACTGAAGGATTGTCTACCAAGCACATTTAATACGTCAGCCAACATTTCAGCTAAAATCACTAGAAGTGAAGAAGATACTCTATGGCATTATAGACTAGGACATCCCTCTGGTGGAGCTATGCAACATATTAAAGCACTTCCACACAAGATACACCCTCAAGTTCACGATCAGTGTGATATCTGTCCATTAGCTAAACATCATAGACTTAAATTTCCTGAACATTCTACCAAGGTTACAGCCTCTTTTAATTTAGTTCATTTAGATGTGTGGTGACCCTATAAGAAACCTACATATGACATGAAGCATTCATTTGTTACTTTGTTAGATGATTATAGCAGATATACTTGGGTTTGTTTGGTTCAATCCAAAAGTGAAGTGTTTCATGTATTAAAATTTTTTCTGCCATTAATACAGAATCAATTTGGTGTGTCTATTAAAATGTTTAGGTCTGATAATGGTAGAGAGTTTGTTAATTCTCAATGTGATGATTTGTTCAAGTCAAAAGGAATCATTCATCAGATCAGTTGTGCCTACACTCCTCAGCAGAATGGGACAGTGGAAAGGAAGCACAAACATATTTTGGAAGTGGCTAGGGCGCTGAAGTTTCAGAGTGGTATACCCATCAGATTCTGGGGGGAATGTGTGAGAACTGCTGTATATCTTATAAACAAACTTCCCTCATTGGTGTTGAATGGCAAATCACCATATGAAATGTTGTTTAAGAAGCAACCAAAGATTGATCATCTAAGAGTATTTGGGTGTCTTTGCTTTGCTAGTATGCTCCCTAGAGGTGACAAATTTCAAGAGAGAGCTAGAAAAGCAGTCATGATAGGTTTTTGTGAGAATCAAAAGGGCTACAGGCTGTATGAATATAAAACTGGAGTTATGTTTGTTAGTAGAGATGTGACATTCAAGGAAACAATATTTCCTTTTAAAGATGAATTACATTGTGACACTGAAGATATGTTCACTGTTCTCCCACTTGGCACTTCTAATGAGATAGTTACTGAAAATGATTATGCTCAACATAGGATCCAAGTTCCTGATACAACTACAGAAGAGCCTGCAATTATAGTTCCGGGGTATATGGAATTTGCAGATGAAAATGACAATGAAGATCACTCAGAATTACCTGTAGGAAATAATGAAATTGTTCATGAAGCTGGATATAATGAACAACAGGTTGATCCATGTTTCAACATTTCAGGAAGACCTGCTAGAAATGTAAAACCTCTTATTTGGCTCAAGGACTATGTTACCCCATTCCAAACCTGCAACAAATTGTACATACCCTATTGCCAACAATATTGGATACTCACACTTGTCTTACAAGTATCAGGCCTATTTGATTTCTTTTTCAGCTATTATGTAACTAAGAACATTTGCAGAAGCAACTCAACATCCAGAATGGATAGATGCAATGCAACAAGAGATTAATGCTTTGGAAGATAATCAAACATGGGAACTAGTGTCTTTGCCTGCTGGTAAGCAGCCTATAGGGTCCAAATGGGTATATAAAGTTAAGCTCAAGGCTAATGGAGAAATTGACAAGTACAAAGCTAGGTTAGTAGCTAAAGGATATACTCAAAAATAAGGCTTGGACTACCATGAAACCTTCTCCCCTGTGGCAAAGATGGGGACAGTAAGAACAGTCATCAGTGTAGCAGCTTCAAAATATTGGAGTCTTTTTCATATGGATGTGAGCAATGCATTCTTACAAGGATACCTTTATGAGGAAGTGTATATGTCTTTGCCACAAGGATTTCATAGTAAGGGGGAGAATAGAGTGTGTAAACTATTGAAATCACTATATGGACTCCAGCAAGCCTCAAGACAGTGGAACATTAAACTAACCACTGCCTTGATTGATGCAGGTTATAAGCAGAGCTCCCATGATCATTCCTTGTTCACTAAACATTGTGGTGATTATATTGTGGTGTTGCTGATTTATGTGGATGATATACTACTTACAGGGAGCAGTCACAGACTTATTGATGATGCAAAGCAGTACTTGCACAGTCAGTTCAAGGTAAAGGACCTAGGGGAGTTGAAGTATTTCCTAGGGATTGAAATTTTGAGATCTCAACATGGGATTTTGATGAATCAAAGGAAATATGCACTGGAGCTTATATCAGATATAGGGCTAGCAGGATCTAAACCTGTACACACACCACTAGAGCGTAATGTTAAACTTACCTCAGTGGAGCATGATAACTGTACAGGAGCCAAGGATGATCCATTGTTTGAAGACATGAGCAGATATCAAAAGCTTATTGGGAAATTGATTTACTTAACAATCACTAGGCCAGATATTTGTTTCGCTGTTCAATTGCTTAGTCAGTTCATACAACATCCTGAGAAATCACATTGGATAGCTGCATTGAGGGTGGTAAGATATGTAAAAGAGTCACCAGGATTGGGAATATTTCTAAAGAAAGGTCCTATAGATGACTTGGTAGTACATTGTGATTCAGATTGGGCTGCTTGTCCCAATACAAGAAGATCAGTCACAGGTTTTGTCTTGCAATTGGGGACTTCATTGATTTCTTGGAAGTCTAAGAAGCAACAAACAGTAAGTCGCAGTTCAGCCGAAGCAGAATATCGCAGTATGGCTGCTGCAGTTGCTGAAGTTATTTGGATAGTTGGACTGCTGAAGGACTTGTGTGTGGAAGTGTCAACTCCTGTACAACTCTATTGTGATAGCAAAGCAGCTATGCAGATTGCTGTAAATCCGATATTTCATGAACGCACAAAACACATCGAGATTGATTGTCATTTTGTTCGGAAAAAGCTGAAGGAAGGACTTATACATCCAGTTCATGTGTCAACCAAGTTCCAGCTTGCAGACTTATTAACAAAAGGATTGGGAGTAGCTCAACATAGTTTCTTATTATCCAAGCTGGGAGTTCTTGATATATTTCACCCTCCAGCTTGAGGGGGAGTATTAAAACTAAATGAATTAGTTAGTTAGTATGGTTGTTAGTGGAGTTGGTGAGCTGTCACTGAGTGGTCCCAATTGAGTTAGTTAGAAACTTATTAGTTGACAACTATATATATAGTAGAGTGGTGTGCATTGTATGAGCAGTTTTTCAGAAAACAATAATAAAGAAAATACTCTTCTTCCTTCATACTCTTCCTTCAAAAGATGATCTGTATGCATCTGGGCAGTATAATTTCTGCCATAGGAAACTGAATTGAGCTAAATTTTACAATAACTTTTGTTGAAAAGAAATAAAAGGTTTTTATATTAAATTGGGATAATGCCCAAGTACCCCCTCAACCTATGCCCGAAATCTCAAAGACACACTTATACTATACTAAGGTCCTATTACCCCCCTGAACTAATTTTATTAATAATTTTTTACCCCTATTTAGCTTACGTGGCACTATCTTGTGGGCCCAACGATGGTTGACTTTTTTTTCCGAACTAGTGCCACGTAAGCTAAAAAGGGGTAGAAATTACATATAAAATAAGTTCAGGGGGGGTAATAGGACCTTAGTATAGTATAAGTGTGTCTCTGGGATTTCGGGCATAGGTTGAGGGGGTACTTGGGTATTTTCCCTATTAAATTTGAAAAAAAGATTCATCCAAATGGTTGAAAGATAAATTTGATATTTCAAAAAGAAATATTTATATTTAACTTTTTGAAAATAATTGGAGTTATTTTTCGTTCAAAGCATATACAATTGACTTGATATAAAGAAAAAATGTTGGAAGAATGCAGATATTAAGCGCCACCATCCGAGTAAGATTTTAATTGGCGCGAATTAAAGTTGATTGAAATTTTTCATGCGGATATTAAACGCTAGTTGATTTTTATTTTAAATAAACAATAATTGAAGGAACAAATTTATATATCGTCGTTCTTTTGCCACAATATACTGCACGGTAATAATGGATGGGCTTAACATAGTACAACCGAAGAAATCAATTATTACAATAGCTATGAAATTACAATTAATACTCTAAATGTTATGACAATATTTACCACGGTTTCTCAAGTAAATGTATTATTGACCAAATCTTATTATTAATTAAACGGTTGTATGTGTATGTAATGTATTGATACTTTATAGATAGTGTAAGATTGTATGTATGTATGATGTATTACGACATATTAAATATGTATAAATAATCGCAAACACAATTATATAATATATATGCATTACAACACATCTTCCTCAAGAGTTGAATATTTTTCCAATATGATCTAGCTCAAATTTCCTCTAAATAGTCCTAAATTATAGATATAAATTATTTTTCGATGATTCAATTCTATTAATTAGCAATAATCAATTCACATTTACGGAATATCAATTTTAAATTTTGAGGCTTGAAATGTTTTAAGGAAAAATTTCAATGGACATTCTATTGACTTCTGAATGACAAGATAGAGATACTCGATAATTAACTGAAAATCAGGTTATTTTATATTAGAACAGTTCACCAAATGGCCATTCTACTTAATTATTCAAATTTACTATATCTAGTAAAAACATATAATTTGAACTAAAATATTAAATAATGAAATTTGAATTGCAATACAATTTTTTTGTGAAAAGATAATAGTTTATTACTTTTAAGTTTCACTTCTAAATTGTAAGATCTAAATAGTCTCTCTACTTAGATTAATCACCTTGGAAGGACAGTTATCATACAGAATAATAATATGATTGTGTTACTATCTTCTTCTCATATTAGTAATTACACTTTTACCTTTCCATGTTTTCTTTAAAAAAATCATAAACAAGAAAGTTAGTTTTACTAATTTACCCTTTAAGAAATTTGTGCTTCAAACATTATAAACTTATTTACACTTTCAAAAAGAATTAATTGTAATAGTAAATGGGGAAAATGTAGTTTATTTATCTCAATCAATAATTTAGGAAAACTATTTTTAATAAAGTAGATAACTATATGGAACCGGGGACCGGGGAAGTACTAGATTAATAATTATTTTAGTTTTTCGATTACTTTTGTTAAAAATGTAGTCAAACACAATCTTCTAATAGATGATTGAAAGAATAATGAATTCAAAACGTTCCCCCATAAATTTTAATTCAAATTCTTTATCGTAATAATCTGAGACAATTTATGTAGATTTTGCAAAGCAAGTTATTAATCTTCAACAGGAAAAATAATAACTTTTAATCTATGCAATATTTTAATTTCCATGTTCCTGCTACAATTTTTGAACGTAATTAAAACCTAATGCAGTACAAAGACCATGTTATCCTCATGTAGTCAAATCATTTATTTATACCTCTCCCAATATTCTTGATCATGTCTTCAGAATAACTCACAAGTCTATAGGTATGAGGTCACAAGTCATCAGAAACATAATAAAACATGTGCATTTCTGATGTCATTCCCCTATGTAATATTGATGCAAAAAATTATGTCAAAATGGTTGAATATTGGAAGAAACACTCGGGGAAGGTGTATCGAAAGAAGTGTTGATGGATTTTGACAATAATTTCGTGAAGGTGGATTAGTCGGTATTGGTTTGTCTTCTCTTAGTTGCTGATTTTCTTAACGATATGAGATGCTGGATGTAGTGTGCCAAGAAGTTGCAGATAGAATCAAAGGTAAAACCCTAGATGAAATACGTAAAGAATTTGGTATCAAGAATGATTTTACTCCCGAGGACGAAGAGGAGAACCGTTAAGAGAATGCTTGGGCTTTGAATGCTTTTATACTTCTAGTGTTTTTTATAATTTTGTTCTCTTTTTTAAAAATCTGAACTGTTAAGATAGCCATATCTCATATTATTTAGTTCTATCTTCTGTTTTTTTAAAAAATAGAATTGTTAATTGTTTTTATTGATTTATAAATTATAGTGGAAATAAACTAAACTTTTTTACATTAAATTTGAAAAAGGAAAACAATCATTCAAATGGTTGAAAGAAAATTTGATATCTCAACAAGAAATAACTCCAAATTTATAAATATTAAAATATAAAATATTTATGTTAGTAACACACATTTGTAGGAGAAGAGTTGGACTGAGCATAACGATTACTAATGTTAAATAGAGAACCCAAGCCATAGGTTCATTTTATTTATTATCACTATAGTTGGTCTTAAAAATGTTGAGCATCTATTAGAAACATCTCTCTATCCCTCAAAGATAGAGACAAAGTCTAAATACATCTCAGCCTCTTCAATTGCACTTGTCGAATAAGTATTGTTAGTCTTGAAAATTACATGAAGGAAATCAATTATAGTCTTAATTTCCCACTTATTTAGGGAAAAGAAATAGTGGAAGCTTAAATATGTGTTAACAACTTTTCGAACACCATGGTTAGATGTTATAGAAAAATAACTTTTCTCGTAATTGACATTTCGAAGAAAAAAATGAAAGTACTTCCTTTTTCTAATCTTATTCGATCGCATACATATGATTTAAGTATATTTTCATAATTTGAGTATCTGGCATTATCTGAAAGGGGAAAAACCTGTATATATAAAATTAAGAAGATATTGTACTGGACTAGCCGATGGCCATAATGTTATAAGCTATCAAGAATATGGCTGAAGACGATTCTGTTTTAAACATCATTCCCTTGCCTAATGTCCATAGAAAAACAATGACCAAAGTTGTCATTTCCGCCATTTACACCCTGGAAGTGGCAAGCATTCATGAATCATTGTTGGTCCCCAAGCTAATCCTCATCCTGGCTGACTATAAAAGGAAAACTAACTTAAGCATGCCAAATCAGAATAGTTGAATAAAAATCAAACTCAAAACAAAGCTTTAACTTAAAAATTTAACTATAAATAAAAATAATATATTAAACTCGCCATAGAATAAGCAACTTAAGTCTTTAAAATATTAGATAAAATACATGATACAGACTTCTCAACTATATTGACTATCTATGAAGCCTCTAATGGATAAAGATGGAAATCGTGACAAGACCCACGACATCCTAACAATTGATATAATAGAAAGGTAAATGAAATCCTCTATAAATAAGTGTAACATCTCGTAACTTGAATTAAATAAGAATTGTGGATAATATTCTTTTTCTTTTAATGCAAAGGATAAGTTACATCTTATAACTCTCCTTAATTAATCTATGTGAACATTGTTATGTCGGTATATGTGAAATAGGAAAATTTATTTCCTCATTAATGGTTCACATTTATCTCAAGTGTTAGTTTATTAGCTTCGTAAAAAAATATTCAGATGACTTCAAGTTACTTTCTTATTATGACAAATTTGTTAATAAAGTAAGAGTTATGCTTTACTACATTGAATATACATTAGTTTCTTACATTCTTTTGACGGATGAAACGTAAATGATTTTCCTACTGAAGGAGTATCATTTCGGATCTAAATACGGATAAGAAAAAACAAGTCCTATCTTTCATTTACTCTCACTCAATAATTTCTTTTTATTGGCTTGAATAATCCTTCTTCCAATTATGGATTCAATAATTTATTTCCAACACCAAACATTCAGCCACGAGCGCACGTGTTTAAGAGTAACTATGGAACCTTAGGGAGCGAACAAATACTACGATTTGCACCGAAGTCGAGCCGGAACCGCTTTCAGGGCAGTGGCTTACCACGACATAGTGTTTATGATAAGTTATTTATTAATTTATTATTCAAACCTAATATCAATATTGTAGTATTTTTATGAGCAATTTGAAAGCAATTTTCTATCATAAAATACTGATAAGTGACTATTTCTATGAACAAAACATTTAATGATTTGTAAAAACATGAGCCTTTGGATGGAAACAATTTTAAAGGATGGTCACAAAAACTTTTAATTTTCTTTGAAAAATTAGAAGTTGATTATTTTTTATTTAAATAACCTTCTATGAACGGTTCTAACACAATTACTCATTATAGAAATGTTATAATTGTTGATGATGTTGTTAAAAAGTTAGAACATGACAACAGAACTGTGATAGGGCATTTGTAATCACATGACTAATCCTTTATTTGATTATTTGTTACCTATAAATCTGCTAAAGAAATATGGGATAGTTTGAAAAAAAAATATGGTGTTGATTGATACGCTCAAACATACTTCTCAAATAAGAATATAAGAGGTCGTATCAAGTAAAGAACCCAACTAACGAGGTTGGGATCGATCCCACGAGGAAAATAGTTCAGACTTTACTTTATTCTATTATTACCATTAGTTAGTCAACTATTTCCCTAGAAAACAAAAGACAAAAAGGGGGGTTTTTGTTCCTAATTAATGAAAATAATTAACTGAATTAAAGTAAACAACTAACAGATTCAAATGTCGAAGCTTAATCTATTAATATAAGTAACTAGGGCTTACTGTTCCCCATAGGTTCCTAACTTTATAATTCTAAATATAACAATTCTTTCCTAGTATCTTGCATGTACAGTGATAAGTTATGTATCTCTAAATCCTTGGTCCGACATCTAGAAAATTTCACTCCGCACCTCAGTCCGGCTACGTGTGTTGCTATACTAACCCTTACATTTACCTAATATTAAGCACTGTATTTAATTTTTGACTAAGTTATTACCTCATACCAACCGACACTAGCATATTAGATAGTGTACACTAAATCTATGTTGATAATGCTTTTTCTATTATCTACCTCAGTCCGACAAGTAGTACTAAGGTGAGTTCTAACATTGTCCATCGGTTAAAAAGACTTCTAAATGAAAGAATTATCAATACATGCAAGACACTATTCTAGAATTGCTATTTTAGTTAGATTTTACCTCATTCTTCACCAATGGTTCCCACACCCCTAGTTATGGAGTTTAGTTACCCAAGGTCATAATCATAATATTCATATATTTAATATAAGAATTCATGCACTTACTTTAATGAGAAAGAATAAAATCCTGAAATTCACATGATTACTCAACAAAAAGACCAACAATCAATTCCAGAAAAAGAGTATCAATTACTGAAATTAATTCTTCAGTACTTGAAAAAGAGAACTAAAAATTATCGAAAAGTCTAACCCCAAAAACAAGTTTTTTAAAACTATTTATAATAAAAACAAAAACCTAATAAAATAAGGATTCTAATTACTGAATATCTGTCCAAACGCATCTGAGTTGACGGACCTCGTGAAGGACTGGAGTGGTTACGACGGGCTGTCATGGCCTCCGTCGTCCCATACTTCACATATTCTTCTTTTGCATTCTTCATTACCCTCAACGAACAGGTATGACGGACCGTTCCATGAACGACATGCGTCGAGGGTCTCCGTTTCATAATACTTTAATTTCTTTGAATTTGGGTACTGGACTACTCTCTGATCATTACGACGAACCAGTAGGACGGACCGTCGTGGCTATGACGGTCCGTCATGGACTTCTGTAATACCACACTAAGTCAGACTTCCCCATCTTCCTTCAGCAACTTCTCTCCCCACTACGATGCCACCGACGGACAATCACAGACTCGACTTACCTTCATAAACTGCATAGGTGATCTCTTCTGCATTTCTTGCTCAAAAACTTGTGCGTTCATCTTTGGACAGATTTCGTGCATTTAAGGGGAAACTTACATAAAAATCAATACAAAGAGGCTTTTGTACACACACTAACCTTAAGGAAAAAGCATTAAAAATACCGTGAAATAACGGTACATCAACACCCTCAACTTAAAATTATTGTTTGTCGTCAAGCGACACACTATGACTCACTACAAAATCTTTGTACAAGAGTATTCATATTTTAGATTTCGCAATCATTTGGTTATCAATCCCGATCATTCTCATAATGTTTATGCATATTATCACTATTAGACTTGAATTATGTGGAACCAGACCATGACACAGACTCACCATGCATTGACACCTGTCGTCTTCAATTTCTCACGGAGAAGCTAAGATTTCCAGTATTGCAACTACTGTCCTCACTTCAAAACAAGATCCTGACTTTTCACACAATGATTTCAGTTTGAGTATAAGGATAACTTTTCAACACTCACTCTCAGAACAAATTCACAACTCATTCATACATATTGCCATAAGCTTGCCCTTATTTTCACTGCTTTAAGGTCGCCATACAATTCTTAGGATCACGGTAGGACTTTCTTAGCTTGTAAAATAGGCTCAGGGTCAGGTAGGGTATATTTAGGTATACTTTAGTGACTTGTTGCCCTCCTTGACATATAGGATAAACATACCACCTTTTTACCGTTTTATTTTGCCCAATTTCTCAATTTTCTTTTTATCTTGCTGTTTTCCCTTTCTTATCCTTATATGTAAGTGACTTTTTTTTTCTTTTTTTAGTCAATTCCGTTTTGTTCTTTCTTTCTTTTCATTCTTTCAACCCTTCTTTCCGGAGTATTCCTTATAATAGCCACCCTCAACTCATGACTTCGCCATGAGTCAAGGTTCACAATAACCACGGTTGGGTCATGGCCACGACAAGGTTGTTTTCTCCATTAGCAACCCTCAACTTATGTTTTTGGCATAACTGAGATGTACATGTCCAAGTAGGGACCAGAGCCAACACATTTTTCACAGAGAAGATCAGTTGGGGTGAAAAAGAAATCTGTTTTTAGGCTCAAATCATTTGGATCAATACAAGATTAACTTCATTTGTTGTTCTATTTTTTTTTGGGCTCAAGATTGACTATTTCGAACAAAGGCCTACTTTTAGCAAGACTAAACAGGCAAGTTCTAGCTCAGTCTCAATGGTGGATCCTTTGAATTTTCCTCACACTCAGTTGACATTCATTACATTCCCAGATTATTAGACACCTAGTTCGAGTCTTAGATTCAAGGTCATGCATTGGTGTATCTCTATGTCATGTTTAGAGCCACACAATTATAAATTAATATGCCTAGTCATGCATCAGATTTGTTCTAGATATCATGCTTCAGAGTTATACTATGTACACAAGATATAACATGCTGGTTCAACAATAAAGTAATCAGTCTTTTGTGGAAAAAAGAACACATGCAAGAAAACCCCAAAAGAGGATCATGAATTGGGCTCTCAGACTTCACCCTAGCACTCACTTTCCATTTACCCCACCCCCAACAAAAAGATATGCAATTGTCCCCAATGCATAAAAAACTAAAATACGAGAGTGGTATGAGAAGAAAACATGAGGCGCAAAGCGCCGCCGATCAGCAAGCTGGTTGGTTCGGTTTGTAGTCTTGACACCTCAGTAGTGAACTCATCAGCAACAACACTATCAGTCGTGCCTACCGCTCTATCCACATCTTTAGAGCTAGATGCCCCGGCAGCTAACTCTACAGCCCTAATCATACGTGCCTCCTCATCAACAATTGAGGCTCTCCATGCAGCCTCCGTCTCCCGACGCTCCTTCTTCCTTGCCCTAGCCTCATCCTCTTCTCAACCCTTGCGCCTCTTGGCATGCTCTCGAGGGGGAGGTGGTGGAATCACAGAAGTGGTGAATAAAGCATCCTACAATGTTTCCTCAGTAGGCTCTGCAGAAGGGGCCTTAGACTCAGTCACCCTAGCCTCTAGCATCATATCAAAATCTTCTCGCAAACTCTCAACTGTATCCTAAAGGGTCGACACGTCCACTGGAGGGGCTTGCCAGGCTAGCACCCGCAACTCAATAGCGTCTAAGCGCTGATGAACCTTTGCAATATTCCTCTCTTTGTGCTGTGCCATTTTATGCTCCAAGTAGTCCTCCGCCTCAGCAATAGACCTCTGCATCCAAGGCTGAATGTGATGCAGAAGTGTGTACATCTGAACCCTAGCAATCAAGACCATAGAGGGGGAAGGGGATGTACGAGAGGAGCTTGGGGCAGTGCTACTGCCCGAGATAAACTCGATTGCGCTAGTGTAAGTTGGTGCTGAAGTAGCCTGCGTAGCCGTTCGAGCATGCGGTACAATATCAGCCAGATTCTCACCAAGTGGAGGCACCTCTGGACGAGGAATTTTTGGATTAGCCAACTCATTGTCCTCATCCCAAATGAGGTTGATATCAACATTGGCCTGCGGAGTCTTGAGCCGATCAATGTGCCAGATGGGCACACCTACGGTCCTGCATAATGAAAATACCATGCACGGAAAAGGGTAAGTAGTGGTTAACTTGAAAACCCTCTCGTGCATGACCGCCTGAAGAAGCCAAGTAAAGTCAACCTCAAACCCGGCCATCATCGCTGCCATCAGAACTGCGCGATCCCATGTAACTATATTATCTGTAGCCGTGGGGGAGAGGCAGTGGCGGACAATCAACCATAGAAACTTAGTCGTGAAGGTAAAGTTAGCCTTCCTTATGGCTCCCTTCGGCTCCATTTCCCAGTCCACAGCCTCTCCATTAATAGATAAGTGTTGGGCCATCCACCTCTTGGTGGTGTATCTCAACGATGGCTCACGCAAGAATCAACCCTCTTTAACAATTTTCCACTGGTAGTCAAACTCAGTGGTTAGAGGGGTCCTGGTGGTATCAACATCCTCGCCGTACAGATACAGGTAGATGGCTGGCAGGGAGATGTCGACATGTATGCCACGTACTCTGACGTGCTCAAGTGGGGCTTGTTTGGTGGGGGCAGTCCGCCTATCGATCTGTTCTAAGAGAGTATCCACATAAGAGGCGTAAAAGTCTCGGACCAACTCCTCACTGTAGAAGCCCAAAGAATAAGCCGTCCACTCTTGTCGGTGTCTGGTGAAAAGTGTGTGGATATCTTGCATGGTGGGGAGACTTCCCGTTAGGACCCGCCTCTCTAGTGTAAGGGTCCGTGTCATGATGCCTTTATCATTTGAAAGCTTGACATTTGAATAGACTTGGTATTACCCATCGACACACCACCGGTAGGGCTGGTCGGCAACCAGGGTGGGAACTCCAGTCAGTGAGCCTGAAGTGGAATCAGGACTGTAAACCTCATCATACGAGGCAGATTGTCAAGCCGTGGTGGGTGCAGTGACTTTTGCGTACCCGGAGACTTCCTCCGACAACGAAACTCATAAGGAACCAGACTCTCCTTCTTCTTGTGTAGCTGACCCAGAAGGTGTGCCAGTCAGTGTGCGCTCCTCATCAGACTGGGAGGTAGTGACTATGCCGGACGCCACCTTTTTGGGCGTAGCTCTGGTTGTATGTGTAGCTCTTGGTGGAGTGGAAGTGCCTGGGGGCACGTACTGGGATCATGGTCATCATCCGAGCCTATAACTAGTCGGGCAGACGGGGTGACAAACTTTGAACTCCCACGTGCGTAAACTCGATGTTGTTTCGGTGCCATTACAGATAGTACCTATAAAGAATCATTATTAGTACTAGAAGGATCAAACAAGACAAGAAAAAATGACACAAAATACACATAAGAGCAAAGATGTAATGACATCTCTGTAGTAAAAGTGAAACACGATAGACCAGGTGACGGCCCGTCGTGAGTATGACAAACCGTCATGGGGTCCGTGATTTCTTTATTCAACGATGTTTATTTGGAGACCATCAGAAGGAAAGTCTCTGACAATTATGACAGATAAGAAGGACGGACCATTGTGATAATGAATACCCATTGTTGATGTCCGTCATGAGGCACTTAGAAAAAGTATGGAGACCCTTATGAGAGGGGTCTATGACCGTCATGACGGTTGTGCAGGACGGACCGTCAAGGGTACGACGGTCCGTCGTAGATGTCCATTAGTGGAACTTAGAAAAAAGATAGAGACCCTTAGGACAATGGTCTCTAAAAACCATGACGGTTGTGCAGGACGGACCGTCGTGGGTACGATGGTCCATCGTAGATGTCCGTCTGAGGACACTCATAAAAAGATGGAGATCCTTAGGAATAGGGTCTCTGACAACCATAGCGGTTGTGAAGGACGGACCGTCGTGGGAAAGACGGTCCCTTGCATATGTCCGTTGGTGTACACTTAGAGAAAATGAATAGTTGGGTGTTGGCACATACCCTATGACGGTCCGTCGTGGGTACGACGGTCCGTCGTTGGGGTCTCGTTCTGTCATTCAGTAAAAGAACTGATGATGCAACAATCATCTCCTGTGACTCAAATGGAATACTTGATATTAACCTACATGTTTCTAACCCGAATACCTAGCAAACTAGCAATGCTAAAACACCAATTTCTCGTGTTTTAACAAGGTAATTCGAGGGAATCTCAACCTAGGTCAGACAAAATTGGATCAAAGAGCAAAGACCCACCAAAAACAAATAGGCCAATAGTAATTGAAAAAGAAAAATGCAGTGTAAATGGGTAGAGATCAGAGGCACAAACTTGAGAAGAGGAAAAAAAAAGCAAGTGAGGCACTCAGCTATCAAGAGAAGAAACGCAACAGCAGACTCTGACCAGTAGAAAGGAGATTTTGGGATTTTGGGATTTGGGGAAGTGATGTGGATCAGTTGATAGAGAGGAGAATGAGAAAGGCTGGAAGTTGGAAAGGGAGGAATTGGGATAAAGAGGGAAAGAAACTGTTTAAATTAAGGGGTGGGCAATTAAAAGGTTGAAAACTTTAAAAATTCCCCAATCGGGTCGGGTCAAGTTGTTGGTTAATGACGCAACGATTCCCCGACAAAGGTCCATCGCAGATGTGACGGTCCGTCATGGGTTCCGTTGTGGATACCTTAATTTTAAAAATAAATGAAAAATGTACCTGGCACGACAGATTCATGCGACGGTCCGTCGCTAGCGTGACGGTCCATCGATGTATCCGTCAGTGAATGTTGCGGAGTGATTTTCTGCAGAATTTCCTTGTGATGTGCTACCTGCAAATTTAAAACCCATTAGTAGAAAATGCTACCATTACTAGAAAGAAAACTATAGTTGGTTTACAGGATACATATTGGGTTGCCTCCCAACCAGCGCATGATTTAACGTTGCGACACTACTGAAAACACTTGATAACTTAGACTTCATCAAGATAGTATGCCTCGATCACTTCATTCACCGATTCATCATGCCCGAAATAGATTTTTATTCATTGTCCATTCACCTTAAACCACACATTCTCCTTGGTTTCAAACTCAACTACTCCATGAGGGAATAGTTGGGTAATAAAGTAAGGGCCAGTCCATTTGGACTTGAGCTTGCCCGGAAACAAGCGCAATCTAGAATTGTATAAAAGCACTAAATCCCCAACCCTAAGCTCTCGGTTTTTAATTTTTATGTCATGGTATTTCTTCATCTTTTCTTTGTAGAGGGCTGAGCTTTCATAAGCATTCAGGCGAAATTCATCGAGTTCATTAAACCCAGTTAACCATTGTTCTGCAGCTTCGTTCAATTCCATTTTCTACTTCTTCATAGCCCACATGGCTTTATGTTCTAATTCAACCTGAAGATGACAAGCTTTCCCATATACAAGTTAGTATATGGACATACCTATGGGAGTCTTATACGCTGTCCGGCAGGCCCAAAGAGAAAGTAAAAGTAAGAAAATATTGACTAAACATTAGTAATAAGTTTAAGTTAATCTAAAAGCTACTTTCCCTAGCAGCGACGCCTAAAAATTGATACGCTCAAACTTACTTCTCAAATAAGAAGTAAATCGGTCGTATCAAGTAAAGAACCCAACTAATGAGGTTGGGATCAATACCACGAGGAAAATAGTTCAGACTTAACTTTATACTATTATTGCTATTATTTAGTAACCTATTTTCCTAGAAAACAAAAGACAAAAAAGGGGGTTTTATTCCATAATTAATGAAAATAATTAACTGAATTAAAGTAAACAACTAACAGATTCAAATCTCGGAGATTAATTAATTAATAAAAGTAACTAGGGATTAAGTGTTACCCATAGGTTCCTAACTTGATAATTCTAACTATAACTATTCTTTCCTAGTATCTTGCATGTAAAGTGATAAGCTATGTATCTCTAAATCATTGGTTCGGTATCTAGAAAATTTCACTCCACACCTTGGTCCGGCTACGTGTGTTGCTATACTAACCCTTACCTTTACCTCATATTAACTATTGTATGTGATATTTGACTAAGTTATTACCTCGTACCATCCGACACTAGCCTATTAGATAGTGTACACTAAATCTATGTTGATAATCCTTTTCCTATAATCTACCTCCTTGGTCCGGAAAGTAGCATTAAGGCGAGTTCTAACATGGTCCATCCGTTTAAAAGACTTGTGAACGAAAGAATTATCAATACATGCAATACATTATTCTAGAATTGCTATTTTAGTTAGATTTTACGTCATTCTTCACCCATGGTTGCCACAACCCTTATTATGAGTCTAGTTACCCATGATCAAAATCACACTATTCATATATTTAATATAAGAATTCATTCACTTACTTTAATGAGAAAGAATAAAATCCTGAAATTCACTTGATTACTCAACAAAAACACCAACAATCAATTCCAGAAAAAGTGTATCAATTATTGAAGTTAATGAATGTTGACACACAATTTTGACCCGCCTCGGTATAAATTAATTATCGAGCTACGTGAATTTTCCAAATAATTTGAATTAATTAATTTTATAAATCTTGCGAAATTAGATAATATAATACATGAATTTTATGTTACTTCGAATACGTTTTAACATAAATTTCGATAATATATTTTTACATAATTATGTATATAACTAGTATATCTTATGATTATTCAAAAAAAAAAACCATAAAAAAATATACATTAAATTTTTTATTAAACTAGTTTAATTTAAATTATAATTATACTTTTTGAATCATTTTTTTTACGATTTTTAATAGTTATTTTATTAAATAAAAACTTGTTAATTGGTTAATGCGAAATTCGTCATTTTAATTAGTTATTTGTTTAATTAATCCAGCAGCCCATTCCACCCTCTTCCTTTTAATTCCCAACCCCAATTGATCCCAGGCCCATTCCTTCTACTCTCACCAATTTAAATAATCCAAAATGAATTCCGGCCTACTCCCTTATTCCCTTCAACCCAATTCTTTTCCTAAGCCCAAACAAAAAAAAGACCCGCCCAATCCCCTTAACCCAACCCAATTCTGTTTTGTAAACCCACCCCAATTCGATTCTTTTTTTTAAAACCCGCCCCAATTCTCCCTTCTGCTGACCTGACCCGTCCCCCCTTCCCTCTTCCCCTCTTCCTCGCGTTTTTAGAAGACAGAAAATGCCAAATTCCCAGAAACCAGGCACAACCCCAGACCCCCAGCAGAAACCCACACGCGACCCCCCTCCCTCTTCTTCTTTCTCTTTCCCACGCCCAACCATGCTCTCTCTCTCTCATCTCCCACGCTCCCCTCCTCTCTCTCCTCCTCTCTCCATAGCGCGTGGAGGAACGAGAATCCGCAACGGACGCCTGCAGCTGCAGCTCCGTACGCAGCAACACAGTGAGCAAAGCGCATTTTCGTCCTTCCAAGCGGGAGATTGCGCCACGTCGCCTCGCAAGGACGATCGTCTCATCTCAATCATCCTTCCCCCCTTTGCGTTTCCGAAATGGGAAAGATTTGCAGAAAAATATGTCGCTCCATTAAGGGAAAAGAATTCGAATTTCAAATTCGAATGAGCCTCAAATCGTTCCCTCCAGCCCTCTCCCTCGAAACCCTAATTGCTCTTCCTATTTAAACTCGGTTTTGCTTCCGAATTTGGGGTTAGCAATTTCTTGGTTGAAAAATTTTCAGAGAGGGAAAAACTTGGGTTAGACTTTTGGGTTGGGAAATTTTTCTTTAAGAATTGGAGAGTTTATCACTAAGAGGACAAAATTTTCTCTGTTGAGAAAATTCTTAAGAAAAGTTCTTCGAGTGTTCTGTTGAATTTTCGAGGTAGTAAAGATTTTTAGGGTGACTCTGTGGGTTGGGAATTATGGCATAGAGAGGACGGCTTGGCTTGATTTTTCTGCCGCTAAAGTGCAGACAGACACCGCGGAGCTCCAAAACAGAGGAGGATTTACCTTCGCTCGTTTCTCCCGCGTTTCATCACCCACTTGTGCTCGTAGGAGTCTTTAAAATCGCGTTGCGGTGTTGAAGTCGCTCCCTGCTCGTTCTCGTCTCAGTCACTGCCTTGAAGAAGGTATATTTTTCATCTTAATTAGTTTTATGGATTTAAACTGTTGCTTGTTGTCGTTATAAGAAATGAGATGTTACACCTTGTTATTTGTTTGAATTTGTTTATTTGCTTGAATTTGTTATGTGTCCTGCGTTATGGTTTTGTTGCTGCGATTGTTGGTTTGTTCTGGTTCGTTTTTGTGTTCCGTGGCTATTGATGAAGTTTATGCCATTTTCGGAACTTGCTAATTCCTCTTACATGAGAATTTCGGCATCTGCTTCCTGGTTTTGAGCATGTTTAGTCAGTTTCTTTAGTGTGTAGTCCGCTGTCATATATCAAATAGCTTGTGAATGGTGATTAGCTTATATGTTTTATATGTTAAGCTCTTGACATATATCGTTTGAGTTGAGGTTGGTTTGGATGACATTCTGAAGGGAATAATACATGAACATAATACTGCATTATTTATGGTTTTGGCTCAAGATTAAGTATTGCCATACGTGATTATGTTGCTATCGAGTTTTTTTTTACTTGTACTCTTTTCATCATCTTCCCATTCTTACGTCTGTTATTACTAGCATACCAAGTCATAATTCTTAAGTGACTGTCATGTGTATATATTTTATTTTCTTTCTTTGTTTATTACTTGTTAAATCAATTCTCTTCTTCAAAGTCATTGTCCAGTATGCTTCTGTGTAATTTCCTTTAGTGGGATCATCTTTCATGATTAAAATTTGCATTTTCCATCAAGTTAGTTTACTTTCTTGCAATTATGTTACCCGGGTTATATATTTATTCCTCTCATTTTGATTTGTGGCATGTTAAACCTTTCCGAGTTCGACAAGGACTCTCATCTCTGCCCGCATTGTAAGAAAGCCATAAGGGCTTAATTTCATCCTTTCGAGTCAAGCTGAAACACGGGCGAGATGATCAGAAGTTTAAGGAGTTGAAGAGAATCCAAACGGATTAGAACACTTCTTCATTTTATATTGGGAAATTTAGCTAACTAGTCAAAAGAACCAACTTATTTAGTGATATTATCCATACTTTAATAATATTAGTAAACATGTCAAAATTGTCATTACTTTAAAAATAAATAAGTATTCTGATATTATTAATATTTTCTCTCTTATTATTTACACCCGTTTTTCTCTCTCATATATTACACATTTTCCTATATTTATGTAATTGGATAGATATTAATGTCATTTTAATTTTTCTCTCTCTTTTCTTAAGATTATCAATTTCTCTCTTACTTTCTTTCTAATCAAATCCTCAGATTTTTCTTTCTTTTCTTACGCTTCTTTTCAAAATCTCTCTCTAACATTCTTCCAAATCAATTCCACAGATTTTCGATTCAATATATTAAGATTTTCTATTATTCTCATTTAATTTCATTGCAAGATTTGATTTGAAGATTAACATTGATTTGAGAATTATATTTTTTTCAGATTCCTTATTTATTTGGTATATGTTGATAACTACTACTATTATAATTTTTTAATTTAATGATAATTACTAGTATATATTAAGGAACGTAGTTGTTAACAAAAATGAAATACAGGTATAGAACATTTGGAGACCCTCCATCACAAAGATCAGCAGAAGATCTTGCTTTTTTGTGGCTCGTTTCTTTGCCAAAAATAAGACTCTTACAGACTAGTACATGGTAAATCAACATATTTACTAATTAATTATTGTGTGTTTTGATTATTCCTTACTAATTATTATAATTTCAGTACCATGGTGGAACAAACTTTGGAAGATCAAGTTCTTGTTTCGTGACAACTCGTTATTATGTAATTTAATTTTGTTGCAGTTTTATTTAGTAAGTAATTTTGTATTTCATTGTTTTATTGTATTTTGTATCCATAGATTTGAAATTGTATTTCATATACTTAATTCATTTTGTATTCTGTTTTTTTTTTGTGATAGTTATGTTAATGTACCACAATTAGTATATTTATTTTTGTATTTCATAGTATTATTGTTTTTTGTATTCATAAATTTGGAAGTATATAATTTTGATACTATTTTAGTCCGTATGTATCTTTACAATTAATAGTTGTATTCGTTCAAAAATTATGTTGCATTGTTACTGAATTTGACATTTTTTTCTAATTTGTATTTATGTAAAGGTATGTCAACTAGTTATGTACTTTATTTAAGAATGAGTACTAAATATTCAATTATTTCTTTTCAATTTTATATTTTATTCACTTTTTCATCATACTAACTTTTTGTATTTTATATATTATTATACAAAATTCTAAATAAAAACTAGAATAAATAGAAATACAAATAAAATAAATATAGAAATGAATACATACAAGATTTTTGAAAAAAAAAACTATATAGGAAAAAAATATATGAATACAAATATATTTCTTTAATGACTATATAGTTACATTCGGCATACTATTGGAATGAATACAAACTAATAAAAAACTATAATAAATATAAATAGAATATATTGTGGAATGAATATAATTTTAAAAAGGTAAAATTTCCGGAGAAAAAAAAAGAACAAAGTTTAAATTTTATTTGAAAATGTAACTGATGAGAAATTAAGTAATCCTTACCTTTTTTTGAAATATTCTCTCACTTTTGTTATTAAATAATTATATTCTTTAAATAAAATAAAAAATAAAAACATAACAAACTAAAATTTGACATTTTTACTAAATATTGAAAGTGTTGCTAATGAGCCCCCTTAAATGTTAAAATATTGACATTTTGAAAAATTTTCCTTTTATATTTCGTGTTATTATTATCATTGTAATGGGCCTAAGCCCTCCTGTCGCCTTTTCATTTTCTATATTCTTGTATATTAGATTAGGACAGGTGGAAAGTGGGTTAAAAAACCCAAAAAGAACAAGTGGGTCCAAAACTCGGTCAAGGCGAACAGAACCCGAGTTTGGACCCAAATCTCTCTCTCTCTCTCTCTCTCTCTCTCTCTCTCTTTGTTCCGTTTTACTATTTGTTTATATTTTTGCTTTAAATGCCTCTTAGTCTAGGGTTAGAATAACTCCAAACCCTGCCGAACACCTTTCGCTTTATCGAACTTAAAATTTAAAACTGAATCTTAAAATTCAATAAATTTCAAAATTTGCAAGTTTGTTTAGAGTAAAAGCTTAAAACGTTTAACTTCAAAAGGAATCTTAAAACAACTATATCTTGCAAGCTCGTTATATTTGAGAAATTTAACTTCAAAATTGCAAAAGTTTAAACAAATAGTCAAATAAGTTAATCGCCGGAAAACTGTGTTAAACGGAGCGTCTTAGGTGCCTTCAACACCTTCTTAAGACGCTAATATGAATCCCGAACCCCCTAAAATATTTTCAAAACAATTTTTTCTGTTTAAGTTGTTTTGGAAATGAGTTTTCTTGATTTTTCCTTAAAAATTAAGTGGCGACTCCTAAAAGTCGAAAATACCCTTAAAAGCAAACAAACTCTTTTCGAAAATATTTTTTCGATAAAACAGAATGGCGAATCCGCTGGGGAACGGAGGATTCTAACCTTAAAGACTAAATCTATTTGACTATTTGTAATAACCGTTTATTTGTTTAAGTTGTTCTAATTTTCTAGAGGTTGCATTTTTCATGGCATAACTTCCGCCAAATGGCAAATAGATTGCATTAGGAAACGGAAGTTACGCGGCTTACCGCGACTTCTCTCAGATATACCCAAGAAGTCATTTGGGAGTATCGAATAAATAGTCGGAATGCGGTCATCCGACGTTGTTCGATAGATCCACCCCGTTGTTTGTCTGACTCGGGTAACCGTCAATTTGGAAAACAATTCTAGTAAACCTAGGATAGAGCTAAACCAAATCCCGAAATAGCGCATATGCCTAAGATGACCCAATACCCACGGCTTGTTGGGCCCCATTAGAAGACCACCTTTAGTCCAAAACGGCCCACGGCCTAAACGGACGTTCATACTTATATGTTTAAATTTGAAGGATGTATACGTTGCTTGAGAAAAATCATTGTCTCATAGGTTAAGGATTATAAATTTGTATAAATTTGAATTTTGGGGCAATGAAATATTTCAAATGACGTATACATCCCTCAAATCGCTAGTCCCACCCTTGGCACAAAGGGGTCACATATCTGTTTAGAACGCGTCATATTTGTTTATGTGTTACAACTGCTTATGTGAATATGTTGTTTTATCTGGAGATATTCTAGCTCACTCTTCTTCAAATACTTTTAGAACCCGTAAGCACAAATATCAAGTCTCTATGAAAAGTGCGTCCAAATACTCTTCGAGTCTTTAGGTTCCTAAAAAAAATAAATCTTTCATCATTTCAAATCAAAAGAATTTCGAAAAATTTTATCCTTTTCGACTCTTACAAGGAAATTAGAGTTACATCTCAATCAAAAATCAAAGTACGGTAATGAAAGATACCGTTAACTTTGTCTCGACTCAAGTCGACATTTTTATTCACTAATCCCAAAGTCAAGTAGACAAATTCCTGTCTATTTAATCATTTCTCTATATTAGTTTCTCTATTTGTGAGCCAGTTTATCTCCGAATAAAGCAACTCTTATGTGTTTACACCTATATGTGATATCTTGTATTATTTACCACCTCCAGGCACTAACACATTGGTCTTTTGATTTTTTTTTATTTGACAGGTATTTAAAACTGATTTTTATTGATAAGTTGGTTGATCATCAGTATTTTACAAGGTCTAAGGTCCCTAAAGATTCCTTCCCCGATCAAATTTGCAAAAAAGAAAGGACAACAATGGGGGATAACAATGATGAGATTGACATGAATGATGTTGTCGTGGCTCAACCCGCCGCCGCTGATAAAAATGAATTGATTATGCAGTTGATGCAACAGATTGCCGAAATGAGAGTCGAAATTCAAAGAATGCGAGATGGGTCTAATCCAGTTTCATCTTTCAACCCTCCAAGAGAAGGAAGACCTCCACTCCACTTTCCTCCCTCAAGCACGGAACAAGTTCAGAACCTTCCCTCTAACCCCACTCAAAATCCTCCAACCATTGACTTAACTACCCCTAATCCTTGTCACGCCACATCGTGTCAAGCACCACAACATCCTCAAAATACTAACCTTCAAATCCCTCATATACCTCAAAACCAAAATACGAACAATGCTCAAACCTTCCCCCATCTTCAAAACCAAAATACTGATCCTCGAACTTTCCCCCAAAATAATCAAGCCACTCAAAATACCCAGAATCCCTCCATTGTTCCACCCATACCTCAAAAGACTACTTTCCAAATCCTAACTTCAAATGAACCTTATGCCAATTGTTCCGCCTTGGTCATTGTAAGGAACAGGAGAGAGAGCGGAGGTCAAAAGAAGAGGTAGTCAATGTGAATATGAAAGAAGAGATCAGGAAAGACATGAAGGAGTTGTACTATATTTTCGAAGTCGATGGATTGAGCTATAAGGATTTATGCATCCATCCGAATCTCGACCTTCCAGAAGGGTTCAAAGTGCCAAAGTTTGTCACTTTTAACAGAACAGGAAATCCTCTAGCACATCTGAAAGTTTATTGTGATCAACTCGTGGGTGTTGGCAAAAATGAAGCCAGACTGATGCGTCTTTTCGGTCGAAGTCTAAGTGGAGAAGCTCAGGAGTGGCTTACATCACGGGAGCTGAAACAATGGAAAAGTTGGAATGCACTCGCAAAGGGTTTCACGGAAAGATTTGGACATAACCTAGAAGATGCCCCAGATCGCTACTACTTGGAGAATATAAAACAGAAGTCTACAGAAAATTATCGAGAGTACGCTTTTCGTTGGAGAAAAGAGGCCGCAAGAGTTCAACCTCCTATGTCCGAACGTGAGATCACTGAAATGTTCATTCGTACTCAAGATCCTGAGTACTATGAAAGAATGTTGTGTATGATGGGACAAAAAATTGTCGAGATTGTTAAAGTGGGAGAAACTTTAGAAGATGGTTTCAAGACTGGAAAGCTCACCAAATTTACCGCATTGCGATCTAATGGAAAATCTACTAGAATTAGTGATATGGATAAATCAAAAGGAAAAAAAGGAAAAGTGGAGGAGGTAAGTATGGTCACGGCTACTCATATGAGGTCAGCTTCTCAAGGGAAGTATCAAAACCATAATGTCAATCAGGAAAAATTTCCTCGCCCCAAATTTAGGAAGGCTCCTAAAGTATTCACACCGTTAAGGGAATCTCAAACTCAACTTTATGAAAGGTTGAATGCAATGGGTATGCTCTATCATATAGAAGGAAGACCAGCCAATCCTTTGGGAAAATTTTACAGAGCTGACCACAGATGCGCTTATCATTCAGGAGCCATTGGACACGACACAGAGAATTGTTCAACTCTGAAACACAAGATACAAAACATGATCAAAAACAACTTGATCAATATTGAGGAAACCACCTGAATGGATGACATATTGGATACTCAAGAGTGAGTACAAGACATTTCTGAATTAAGTCGTTTGAAGATATTCATTCGAGAAGAAGAATGTGCAACATTGGCCAAACTTTGCATATGAGGTTTTGTTACCTTTCTTTTGAAAATGTATCGCACTTTTCTTGGTTTGAACTACGTTCGACCTGATTTCTCAAGAATGAGATACGTAGGAGGCCTATGTCCGCCTCAGTCGTTTCATTATCAAAACTTCCTATTTTGGTTAACCCTTGAGAGGGGAACTATGTTTGACGTGATTCCTGCTCCAATGGGATACGTAGGTGCCACAACGGCTCGGTCATATACCCAGTAAGATTTCCATTTCCCTTCATAATGGAAACTGGGATAGAATTTTTGAGAGGATCTCAAAAATTCATTTAAAGTTGGACTTCTTCAACATGTAAAAACAGAAGACCAAAATTCGACGGAGTTAGCCTTGGATGGATCTCAAAATTACGACAATCTAGTTTGCGACTGGGACAGAATTTTTGAGATGATCCCAAAAATTCCACAAATGCCATTTGTTACTTATCGAGGTAAATTGGGACAAATTTTTAGGAGGGGCCTCAAAATCCCAGAATGAGCAACCTCAGAGTTAACAGAGCAAGTTATAAGAGTTCTTATGTATTGTAGACCGGGACAAACTTTTGAGGAGGGTCCTCGAGAACTCCATCAAATATGTCACATAAAGGACGGGTGAGCGTATAAGGCAACTGCAAGAAGGAGCATGGAGACTAGACCAACGCAAATCTGTCTTTCAAACTAAGAATTTTTCTTTGGATGCAGGAACATTGAAGTCACAAAAATGGCTATATAAAGCTGTCAAGAATGACAAAGGGCATCACTTGCACCCATCGTTGACTCATCAACGAAACCTAGAAATCTTCAATCTCATTTTATCTCTATTTTGCCTCAAGTGATACACAAGTTTCTTTTTATCTTACAGGAATATTAAGGTCGAACACTGATAGATTCTTTCAAAATCGCAAGAAACAAGTTGAAGGAGGATTGCTAGTTATGAGTCATGATCAAAGTTACCGTTAGACTCATCATAGCCTAATCTGGGTGATAGTATTTATAAAGTCAAAAGTCGTACATTAAAGCGACATCAAATTTTGAAGACGATCAAAGTGACACTCATTTAGAAGTGTTGCAATGGAATTTGCCGAGTCCATCACATCAGAAAGATGATGGTGACCACAATATCTCCTTGACAATCAAAATTATCTAATTGTTACAAGTTTTCGATAAATGATTTAAAATGACTGCAACAAACTCAAATTCTGCTGAGTTTTTCAAGGAAGACGAGAGTGTCTTTATTTTTTATGCGAATGAATCAAGTCATTCACCTCGATAATTCTTTCTTTTAAAGAACAAAATCATAGTCGTTACGTGCATAAACGTCAATTTAGTTTTTAGTATGTTTGTCGCGTAGTAATTTCGGCGTACTTTGTTTCTTGAATATGTCAGAGTTATAATTCTTATTTGTTGGGTATCCACCCCATAAGTGGATTATGTGTTTTGATTGGCCAATCAAAGACTTTAACATATAGTTTGTTGGGCGATCCACCCAATAAGTGGTTCGTATATATGCTTTTCCATTTTAGGTTTCTATTTTTGAAACAGTTGGAATATTATCGAGCCATCCACCTCGTTACAGTTTGAATATTATCGAGCCATCCACCTCGTTACAGTTTGAATATTATCAAGCCATCCACCTCGTTACAGTTGGAATATTATCAAGCCATCCACCTCGTTACAATTGGAATATTATCGAGCCATCCACCTCCTTACAGTTGGAATATTATCGAGCCATCCACCTCGTTACAGTTGGAATATTATCGAGCCATCCACCTCATTACAGCTGGAATATTATCGAGCCATCCACCTCGTTACAGTTGGAATATTATCGAGCCTTCCACCTCGTTACAGTTGGAATATTATCGTGCCTTCCACCTCGTTATAGTTGGAATATTATCGAGCCATCCACCTCGTTACAGTTGGAATATTATCGTGCCATCCACCTCGTTACAGTTTGAATATTATCGAGCCATCCACCTCGTTACAGTTGGAGGATTATCGAGCCATCCACCTCATTACAGTTGGAACATTATCGAGCCATCCACCTCGTTACAGTTGGAATATGATCGAGCCATCCACCTCGTTACAGTTGGAATATTATTGAGCCATCCACCTCGTTACAGTTGGAATATTATCGAGCCATCCACCTCGTTACAGTTGGAATATTATCGAGCCATCCACCTCGTTATAGTTGGAATATTATCGAGCATTCACCTCGTTACAGTTGGAATTTTATCGAGCCATCCACCCCGTTACAGTTGGACTATTTTCGAGCTATCCACCGCGTTACAGTTTGAACATTAACGAGCATCCACCTCGTTACAGTTGGAATTTTATCGAGTCATCCACCTCGTTACAATTGGAGTATTAATCGAGCATCCACCTCGTTAGTGTTGGATAATTATTGAGCTAGCTACCTCATTTCAGAGAACTCCAAAGAAGAGAAAACTATCCCCAAAATCAGTAATTTTACTGAGAACAGGAAGCATTTTATATCGCTTATGTCGGAACTTGGGAATGTGATTTTTTTATTTCAAGCAATTTCCAACAATATGAAATTCGCGAAAGGTGTCTAGCCAGATTCAAGGGTGAATCAAACAGGAATCTCAACGAAGATTTCACGATTTCCGTAAAGGACGCTATTTGCATTACATTATCAAGCAAGAAAGAGAATGCATTACCCTAGAAGAGATAGTTATTTTATTTTACTATCGATCAACTCGATATATTATCTGGAGGTCGTCTTGCAGTTATCATCAACACAGACGGTATAAAATCATGCATCGCAGAAAAATCATGCATCGCGGAAAATCATGCATCGCGAGTCAACAATTATGCACAACGAGAAGATTTCATGCCTCGTCAAAATTTATACATCGCGAGAAGATTTCATACCTCGCTGAAATTTAGACATCACGAGAAGAGTTCATACCTCGCCAAAGTTTATGCATCACGAGAAGAATCCATGCCTCGTTGAAATTTGCACATCGCGAGAAGATTTCATGCCTCGCTGAAAGTTATGCATTGCGAGAAGATTTCATACCTCGCAGGAATTTACGTATTGCGGGAAGATATTCATGCCCCGCAAGAGGACATACACGGATAAAGAAAGGGAAATTGTGTATCCCAAGAACAACATTTATCCATCGGCCTCAACGACATCTTTTATTTTGATAAAAAATAAACATCAAGGAGAGAATCGAAGAAAGATAACGACAAAAGAGACATCAATATCGCATCAACATTTATTTGTTTATTTCGACATCAAGTATAGAGTACATTGAAGATTATATTGCAAAACACAAGGCATAATCTTTATTTGCTGGACGTCGGATGGGTCGAGTCAACATCAAATATTGAGGAGAACAATGAGGTGTCGACATGGTAAAAAGACACTGTCTCCCATTCTAATTGCATTTTTAAGCTGACGAGTTTTATCTCAGTCTTTGTCGAGAGCATCCAAAAGGATGAATTCTCAAAAAAAAAAAACCACAGGTGCGAACGACATCAAAAAGGATGCAGCACAACGTGGAACTTTTTCTTAGCAGCGAACTGGGACACAGTCCAAAGAGGAATGTCAAACTCTTAGGACGCGAGCAGAGGAGCGAATTCCACCATAATCGAACCACCCCTCTCGAAGCATGCGGGTTTTTCTTTAGTTCCGTCAGTTTCAGTCTCGCATCCGAAGGTTGCGATTTATCAGAAGCAACTTTCCAATCTGAGTGACAATGCGTCAAGAGCTTTCGAAGTTATGTCCGTGTAAGTTCTAAATTATGGGTGTGAAGCGCGCCACATTCATGGCTAAGAGGTTACAAGCCTCCTCTTCATACTCGTTAATTTGTCACTTTCCAAAACCAAAGGTTATCTAGCATAATAGATTTCTTTTCCCACCGATTGAGTCAAACTACACACAGCTTGACCCCAAAGGTTTAAGGATATGTAGGCGGATTCTATGTTAAAACCCGGATGTATTCCAACATTTGCTCTCGAATTCTATTCTCGAGCATTTTGGTGCCTTCATAATTCGGTATCGAGATGGCTTTTGATTCTTTCACAATCATGCGGTAAATCCAGCGTATCGAACTACAAATGGCCTGAATTCTCATATAGCCTGAGATATGTAGGATACCTGTTTCAAGGGTTCGACCATAATTCTTAAACCCTTTGTCAAATCCTTTTTTTTTTAAAAAAAAAAGCGAATGGGGTCGGTAAAAATTGGTTTGGTCAATTTCATTTTCCTCGAATTGCTTGCATCAACCCAAGTAAAATGAGGGACAGTTGTTGACACCCAATTTTGACCCGCGTCGGTATAAATTAATTTTCGAGCTACGTGAATTTTCCAAATAATTTGAATTAATTAATTTTATAAATCTTGCGAAATTAGATAATATAATACATGAATTTTATGTTACTTCGAATACGTTTTAACATAATTTTCGATAATATATTTTTACATAATTATGTATATAACTAGTATATCTTATGATTATTCAAAAAAAACCATCAAAAATATACATTTAAATGTTTTATTAAACTAGTTTAATTTAAATTATAATTATACTTTTTGAATCATTTTGTTTACGATTTTTAATAGTTATTTTATTAAATAAAAACTCGCTAATTGGTTGATGCGAAATTCGTCATTTTAATTAGTTATTTGTTTAATTAATCCAGCAGCTCATTCCACCCTCTTCCCTTTAATTCCCAACCCCAATTGATCCCAGGCCCATTCCTTCTACTCTCACCAATTTAAATAATCCAAATTGAATTCCGGCCCACTCCCTTATTCCCTTCAACCCAATTCTTTTCCTAAGCCCAAACAAAAAAAAGACCCGCCCAATCCCCTTAACCCAACCCAATTCTGTTTTGTAAACCCAACCCAATTCTATTCTTTTTTTTAAAACCCGCCCCAATTCTCCCTTCTGCTGACCCGACCTATCCCCCCTTCCCCCCTTCCCCTCTTCCTCATGTTTTCAGAAGACAGAAAACGCCAAATTCCATGAAAACAGGCGCAACCCCAGACCCCCAGCAGAAACCCACACGCGACCCCCTCCGTCTTCTTCTTTCCCTTTTCCACGCCCAACCACGCTCTCTCCCTCATCTCCCACGCTCCCCTCCTCTCTCTATCCTCCTCTCTCCATAGCGCATGGAGGAACGAGAATACGCAACGGATGCCTGCAGCTGCAGCTGCGTACGCTGCAACACAGTGAGCAAAGCACATTTTCATCCTTCCAAGCGGGAGATTGCGCCACATCGTCTCGCGAGTACGATCGTCTCATCTCAACCATCCTTCCCCCCCTTTCCGTTTCCGGAATGGGGCAGATTTGCAGAAAAAGATGTCGCTCCATTAAGGGGAAAAATTTGAATTTCAAATTCGAATGGGCCTCAAATCGTTCCCTCCAGCCCTCTCCCTCGAAACCCTAGTTGGTCTTCCTATTTATACTCGATTTCGCTTCAGGATTTGGGGTTAGCAATTTCTTGGTTGAAAAATTTTCAGAGAGGGAAAACCTTGGGTTAGACTTTTGGGTTGGGGAAATTTTTCTTTGAGAATTGAAGAGTTTATCACTAAGTGGACAAAAATTTCACTGTTGAGAAAATTCTTAAGAAAAGTTGTTCGAGTGTTCTGTTGAATTTTTGAGGTAGTAATGATATTTAGGGTGACTCTGTGGGTTGGGAACTGTGGCATAGAGAGGACGACTTTGGCTGGATTTTTCTGTCGCTATAGTGCAGACAGACACCGCGGAGCTCCAAAACAGAGGAGGATTTACCTTCGCTCGTTTTTCTCACGTTTCATCACCGAGTTGTGCTCGTAGGAGTCTTTAAAATCGCATTCCGGTGTTGAAGTCGCTCCCTACTCGTTCTCGTCTCAGTCGCTGCCCTGAAGAAGGTATATTTTTCATCTTAATCATTTTTTATGGATTTAAACTGCTGCTTGTTGTCTTTATAAGAAATGAGATGTTACACCTTGTTATTTGTTTGAATTTGTTTATTTGCTTGAATTTGGAATGTGTCCTGCATTATGGTTTCGTTGCTGCGATTGTTGGTTTGTTCTGGTTCGTTTTTTGTGTTTCGTGGCTGTTGAAGAAGTTTATGCCATTTTCGGAACTTGCTGATTCCTCTTACATGGGAATTTCGGCATCTGCTTCTTGGTTGTGAGAATGTTTAGTCATGTTCTTTGGTGTCTAGTCCGATGTCATATATCAAATAGCTTGTGAATGGTGATTAGCTGATATGTTTTGTATGTTAAGCTCTTGATATATTTCGTTCGAGTTGAGGTTGGTTTGGATGACATTCTGAAGGGAATAATACATGAACATAATCCTGCATTATTTACGGTTTTGGCTCAAGTTTAAGTATTGACATACGTGATTATGTTGCTATAGAGTTTTTTTTACTTGTACTCTTTTCATCATCTTTCCATTCTTATGTCTGTTATTACTAGCATACCAATTCATAATTCTTAAGTGACTGTCATGTGTATATATTTTATTTTCTTTCTTTGTTTATTACTTGTTTTTATCAATTCTCTTCTTCAAAGTCATTGTCCAGTATACTTCTGTGTAATTTCCTTTAGTGGGATCATCTTTCATGATTAAAATGTGCACTTTCCATCAAGTTAGTTTACTTTCTTGCAATTATGTTACCCGGGTTATATATTTATTCCTCTCATTTTGATTTGTGGCATGTTAAACCTGTCCGAGTTCGACAAGGACTCTCATCTCTGCCCGCATTGTAAGAAAGCCATAAGGGCTTAATTTCAGCCTTTCGAGTCAAGCCGAGACACCGGCGAGACGGTCAGATGTTTAAGGAGTTGAAGAGAATCCAAACGGATTAGAAGACTTCTTCATTTTATATTTCGTGTTATTATTATCATTGTAATGGGCCTAAGCCCTCTTGTCGCCTTTTCATTTTCTATATTCTTGTATATTAGATTAGGGCAGGTGGAAAGTGGGTTAAAAAACCCAAAAAGAACAGGTGGGTCCAAAACTCGGTCAAGGCGAACAGAACCCGAGTTTTGACCCAAATCTCTCCCTCTCTCTCTCTCTCTTTGTTTCGTTTTACTATTTGTTTATATTTTTGCTTTAAATGCCTCTTAGTCTAGGGTTAGAATAATTCCAAACCCCGCCGAACAGCTTTCGCTTTATCGAACTTAAATTTAAAACTGAATATTAAAATACAATAAATTTCAAAATTTGCAAGTTTGTTTAGAGTAAAAGCTTAAAAGGTTTAACTTCAAACAGAATCTTAAAACAACGATATCTTGCAAGCTCGTTATATTTGAGAAATTTAACTTCAAAATTGCAAAAGTTAAAACAAATAGTGAAATAAGTTAATCGCCGGAAAACCGTGTTAAATGGGGCGTCTTAGGTTCCTTCAACACCTTCCTAAGACGCTAATATGAATCCCGAACCCCCTAAAATATTTTCAAAACAATTTTTTTTGTTTAAGTTTTTTTGGAAATGAGTTTTCTTGATTTTTCCTTAAAAATTAAGTGGCGATTCCTAAAAGTCGAAAATACCCTTAAAAGCAAACAAACTCTTTTCGAAAATATTTTTTCGATAAAACAATGAATTAATGAAAAATTCCCTCTAAAGTAGTAATCACTTTAAGTGATGAAAATGAAAGTTGTGTACTTAAGTTACACTATAGGTTGGGTAAGGTTGCTCTTAATGGGGTTTATCCTAACTGGGGGATGGTGATTGAGTAGTGAGGCTGTAGAAATTTTGTACATTGTCCTTCTATTTTTACATGAATTTGAAAAATAATGAATTCTTAGGAAGCTTGTTCATGAATATAGTCTAAAGTGTCAATTGCATGACCTTTATATGATTGGTATGAATTATTTACATCATCTTAGAGACATTGTGAATTTTCTAAAGAGCATGAAAGGAAATTTTTGATAAAGTACATGTTTTCTCATGTTGAATTACATCTTGATATGGTAGTTGTGCATTTGAATTTCATAAGATAAGACAAGGAACTTGGTAATAGTAACTTCTGAGGTAAATTGTTTAGTTTTAAAATTAAAGGTTGAGTCTCTTTACAATGAATTATGTTGAGTCTCTTGAGAATTATGGGACTTTTATGATTTGGAATGCATAATTGTAGGCTCATTCTTGAAAAACTGAAAGCATATTTAGCTAAGTGTCCATGTGTGTGCCTATAATTTGTGTTTATTTTCCAAAATGAGGCTTACTATAAGGGTGAGTAATGGCTTCCTATTTTGGTTTGATAAACTTGGTGAGACATTCCACTTAGACTTCACTTGGAAGAAAAATATAAGCATGTCTTGGTTTGAATGTTGATATTTCTATTTTTTCAATTAAATTGACGTTGTAGTTAACAAATGTGTGAACACATGATACATGTAAGTGTGTTGAAGATAAGGACATTCCTCCATGGACACCACTAGGTATGCTATGATTGAGTATGACCTTTTGTCACGACCCAAAACGGGGCCGCGACTGGCACCCACATTTACCCTCTTATGTGAGCGAACCAACCCATATAAACCTTAACATTTCAATATATAACAACAGAAAATAATGCGGAAGACTTTAACTCATTAATAAAAACAATTCAAAACTATTATTATTATCCCCAAAATCTGGAAGTCATCATCACAAGAACATCTATCTCAAATTACTAAACTAGGAATGTCTAAGAAGCTAAAAATACATAAAAGCTAGTCCATGCCGAAAGTTCAAGGCATCAAGACTTGAAGAAGAAGATCCAGTCCAAGCTAGAAGCGTTAGCTCACCCTCAAGATCCGGTGTGACGAAGACTGGCTTGATTTATTACTGAGTTGAAGTTGACGGAACGTTTGTTGCATTCCACAAATAACAAAGAAGAAAACATAAAAGTAGGGGGGGGTCAGTACAACCACAAGTACTGAGTAGATATCATCGGCCAACTCAAAATAGCAGATAATATATATCAAGTAATATTATAAAATCAACTATGATGCTTAACCTGTAGCGCAACAAATACTATGTCATTAACAATTTCCACTAAATTCACACATGAGGACTCAAGCCTCAATACCATACTCATTTGGGAATTGGGTTCATTAGATTGAGTATATTAATTATCTTTCAAGATTCATTATCTTTCTTCCCCTTGTGTCGGTACGTGACACTCCGCTCCATATACTATCCAGGTGTCGGAACGTGACACTCCGATCCATATTCTATCCTGGTGCCGGAACGTGGCACTCCGATCCTCATTCTATCCTGGTACCTGAATGTGGCACCCGATCCATATTCTATCCTGGTGTCGGAACGTGACACTCCGATCCTCATTCTATCCTGGTACCGGAACGTGGCACCCGATCCATATACTATCCTGGTGTCAGAACGTGACACTCCGATCCTCATGTACTATCCTGGTACCGGAACGTGGCACCCGATCCATATACTATCCTGGTGTCGGAACGTGACACTCCGATCCTCATGTACTATCCTGGTACCGGAACGTGGCACCCGATCCCCTAATTCATCAAGCCTTCTTTTACACCAAGGCATCATCAATCTCATTATATAATTTATCAAGCCTTCTTTTATACCAAGGCATCATCAATCTCATTATATAATTTATCAAGCCTTCTTTTATATCAAGGCATCATCATTAACAAGTGAATTAGGGTTATCTTTCAAGATTTAGGATTCAATAGCTTCATCATGCTTATTTATTCACAATTACATAATCATATTCATGCAAGCATACAATTAAGCATATAGAGGGGTTTACAATACTATCAATACATACAATTCGCTATGAAGAGTTTACTACGAATAGCATAAAAACCATAACCTACCTCCACCGAAGAATTGGAATCAACAAGCAATTTCCCAAGCTTTGATATTCCCTCTGCCTCTTGATCGATCAATCTCTCTCTCTCTTTGTTCTTTCTAGTTTCTTTATTCCAACCCTTTTTCTTTTACCCTAATTAATGTATAATTAAGTGTAAGGATGACAATAATACCCTACTAATTAACCCAAAGTTACCTCTTTTATCCCTCAAGAATTTGAGTTATTAATATAAACCCACGAAATCTATAATTAAGGAAAGAATAGTCCAAAACGTCCCTTAAAACTTAACCAGAAATCCGACTCCAACTGGGATTACGCAACCTGTGACGGGCCGTCGTGCCTGCGACGGTCCGTCACACAGGTCGTCGTAACGATCAGGACTCTATTTTTCACCAAGGACACTGTGACGGTCCGTCACACCTGTGACGGTCCATCCTGCCACTCCGTTACAAAGTTCAGAGAGTCGATTTTCAGTACCCAATTTCAGAATTTCTAAGTATATTGAAACGAGACACCCTCGACGGTCCGTCGTGCTTGTGACGGTCCGTCGTGGGGTCCGTCGTTTCAGCCAGTTTTTCAGGAATTAAATCTGCTGCTCAAAACGACTAAACAGGTCGTTACAATAGATACCAATTTACCCATCATTCGTCCCCGAACGATCACAAGGAGAAAAACAAGGGCGAAAAGGAGTACCTGAATCTTTGAACAGATGTGGGTATCTTTCTCGCATATCTGCCTCCTTCTCCCAAGTGGCTTGTTCAACCGATCGATTCTTCCATTGCACCTTGATGGATGCAATCTCTCTTGACCTCAACTTGCGAACTTCTCTATTTAAAATAGCAACAGGCTCCTCCTCATAAGACAGATTCTCATCAAGCAAAACTGAATCCCAACGGATGATGTAGTTTCCATCCCCGTGGTATCTTTTCAACATGGACACGTGAAATACCGGATGTACTCCGGACAGCCCTGGAGGCAAGGCTAATTCATAAGCCACCTCCCCTACTCGCTTTAGTACTTCAAATGGCCCAATGTACCTCGGACTTAGCTTACCTCTTTTACCAAACCGCATCACCCCTTTCATTGGTGAAACTTTCAACAAGACTTTTTCACCCTCCATGAACTCTAAGTCTCTAACCTTTCGATCTGCATATTCTTTTTGTCTACTTTGCGCCGCTAGAAGCTTTTCTTGAATAGACTTCACTTTCTCTATCGAATCCCTCAAAAGGTCAGTACCCCCAAGTCCTAACCTCGAATGCATCAAACCAACCAATCGGAGACCTACATCTCCTACCATGCAATGCTTCAAATGGAGCCATATCGATGCTTGAGTGATAGCTATTATTGTATGAAAACTCCGCTAAGGGTAAGAAGCTATCCCAATGGCCACCAAACTCTATCACACATGCACGAAGCATATCCTCCAACACTTGAATCGTTCGCTCAGACTGACCATCGGTCTGAGGATGGAACGCAGTACTAAGGTCCAACCTAGTTCCCAATTCCGCATGCAATGTTTTCCAAAACTTAGAGCTGAGCTGTGTACCTCTATCTGATATAATGGAGAGTGGAACCCCATGCAGTCGGACGATTTCTGCGATATAGATCTTGGCTAACCTCTCTGCATTGTAAGTCACTTTGACCGGAATGAAGTGAGCAGATTTAGTTAACCTATCAACAATCACCCAAATGGAGTCATACTTACCCATTGTCTTTGGAAGACCAACCACAAAGTCCATTGCAATTCTTTCCCACTTCCATTCCGGAATGGGCATTCTCTGAAGTGTTCCTCCGGGCCTTTGGTGTTCATACTTTACTTGTTGACAGTTTGGACACTTGGCAATAAAGTCAACAATATCACGCTTCATTCTACTCCACCAAAAGTGTTGCTGGAGGTCACGATACATCTTGGTTGCACCCGGATGTATAGAATACCTTGAACTATGAGCCTGTGTCAGAATAGTGTTGATCAAATCATCGACGCGGGGTACACATACCCTTCCTTTGATTCTCAAAACACCTTCCTCATCGATTTGTGCTTCCTTAGCCTCTCCTCGAAATACTTTATCTTGGATTCGCCTTAGTTTCTCATCATCAAACTGTTTTCCCTTAATCTTGTCAAGAAAAGAAGATCTTGACTCCACACTAGCCAACAATCCTCCCTTCTCATTTACTTCTAACCTCATGAAGTCATTAGCCAAAATCTGAACCTCCCTAGCCAATGGGCGTCTAGAAGATTGCAAGTGAGCTAGACTTCACATGCTTCCCGCCATTCTACTCAAAGCATCCGCTACAACATTCGCCTTCCCCGGATGATACAAAATAGTGATGTCGTAGTCCTTCAGTAGTTCCATCCATCTCCTCTGTCTCAAGTTCAAATCTTTCTGAGTAAAGACATACTGAAGGCTACGATAATCCGTGTAGACCTCACACTTAACTCCATATAAATAGTGCCTCCATTGTTTCAATGCAAACACTACCGCGGCCAATTCTAAGTCATGAGTTGGATAGTTATGTTCATGCACTTTCAATTGTCTTGAAGCATAAGCAATCACATTCTTTTCTTGCATTAGCACTGCGCCCAAACCCGAATAGGATGCATCACAATAGACAATGAAATTCTTACCTTCCACTGGCAAGGTAAGGATAGGCGCGGTAGTCAACAAGGTCTTAAGCTTCTAAAAGCTTTCCTCACATTCATCTGACCATACAAATGGAACATTCTGCTTAGTCAAGTTCGTCAATTGGGAAGCAATAGAAGAGAATTCCTTGACAAATCGGCGATAGTAGCTAGCTAACCCAACAAAGCTCCTTATTTCTGACACGTTAGTGGGTCTTACCCAATTCTTCACTGTCTCAATCTTAGATGGATCTACCATCACTCCATCCTTAGAAACTACGTGCCCCAAGAAGGACACTGCATCTAGCCAAAACTCACACTTAGAGAACTTGGCGTAAAGCTTTTTCTCCCTCAACATTTCCAATACCATTCTCAAATGCTCTTCATGTTCCTTCTTACTTTTAGAGTATACCAATATATCATCAATAAACACGATCACAAAGAGATCCAAATATGGCTTAAAAATCCCATTCATCAAGCTCATAAAAGCAGCGGGGGCATTTGTAAGACCAAAAGACATCACTATGAACTCATAATGCCCATACCTAGTTCGAAAAGCAGTCTTTGGCACATCCGTCGCCCGTATTTTCAATTGATGATAACCGGATCTCAAGTCGATCTTCGAGAAGACACAAGCACCTTGTAGTTGATCGAACAAGTCATCAATGCGAGGAAGAGGGTACTTGTTCTTAATCGTTACCTTGTTCAACTGCCGGTAGTCTATGCACATCCTAAAACTCCCATCCTTCTTCTTCACAAACAAAACCGGAGCACCCCAAGGAGATGCACTTGGCCTAATGAAGCCTTTGCTCAACAACTCTTTAAGTTGTGCCTTTAACTCTCTTAACTCCGTGGGAGACATTCTATAAGGGGGTATAGAAATGGGGCGAGTACCCGCTTCAAGATCAATACAGAAGTCAATATCCCTATCCGGTGGCATACCAGGAAGATCTGCAGGGAACACATCCAAAAATTCTCGAGCTACCGAAACCGATTCAATTGAGGGTACTTGGGTAGTGTCATCCCTAAGATGTGCCAAGAAAGCTAAACAACCCTTACTAACCATCTTCCGAGCACAAAGAAAGGACACGATACGAACCGGATTGGAAGTGTAGTTGCCCTCCCACACTAACGGATCTGCCCCAGGCTTGGCTAACGTCACAGTTTTAGCATTACAATCAAAAATCGCAAAATTCGGAGAAAGCAAAGTCATACCCAGAATTACATCAAAGTCACCCATTTCTAAAATAACCAAATCTACATAAGTGTTGCTCCCCACAAAATTCACCAAACAAGACCTATACACCTTTTTAACTATCACAGACTCACCCACCGGAGTAGAAACATGAATAGGCGTGTCAAGTAATTCACAATGTAAATTTAGACCATTAGCAAATGAGGAAGATACATTAGAAAATGTGGATCCAGGATCAAACAATACGGAAGCCATGCAATCACAAATCAAAAGGTTACCTGTGATGACAAAGATCCGATGCCTCCGCCTGATCTCCCTAAAAGCGTAACAATGGGCCCCATTATTTGTCTGTCCGTTGCCCCTACCATGTTGCGTAGTAGTGGCTCCAGTTTGCCCATCTCCTCGGCCGTTTTGGTGACCACCATTACCTCGACCACCACGTCCTCCAGAAAAACGGCCTCTACCATGACCACCCCTACCTCTAGCTAGTGGGGTTCTGTAACTCTGGTTTGGACAATACCTCTTAATGTGTCCAATCTCCCCACATCCATAACATTCTCTGGGTTCACGCATCGGCCTCTCAGAGAAGTGTTGACCTGTCTGAGGTGGACCCCTAACTATAGTCTGTAGTGAAGACTGAATTGGTCGAACTGAGTAGCCTCCAGAACTCTGTCCTCTAGTATACGAACCATTGAACTCACCTTCCTTTCGAAACCTTTTCGCTGTCGATGTCGTGGTGAAGTCGTATGGCTTCACTCCTTCCACCTCTATCACAAAGTCTACCACCTCTTGGAAGGATTTTGCCGTTGCCGCTACCTGTAAGGCCGAAATCCGCAATTCTGACCTCAACCCCTTCACAAAACGGCGAATCCGTTCTTGTGGATTGAAACAAAGTTGGGTGGCATACCTAGATAATGCGCGGAATTTAGCCTCATATGCATTAACCGTCATCCTTCCTTGCTCAAGACTCAAGAACTCATCCCTTTTTCTATCTCTCAAAGTCCTTGGGATATACTTCTCCATAAACAGGCTAGAGAATGATTTCCAAGTCATAGGGGGTGTCTCTGTTGGTTGACACTCTACATGTGACCGCCACCACATCTTGGCGTTCCGTTGAAACTGATAGCTCACGAACTCAACACCGAACTGCTCCACTATACCCATCTTGTGTAGGAGCTCATGACAATCAACCAGAAAATCATAGGCATCCTCTGATTCTGCACCCTTAAAGACTGGAGGTTTCAATTTCAAGAACTTACTGAAAATTTCATGCTGATCATTTGTCATTATGGGTCCCGTAGTCAGACGTGGAAACGTGCCTATGTCCAATGAGGCATCCATACGAGGAGCCATAGTAGCCGCATGTCGTATCTCTGAAACCGGAGGTGTTGGTGCAGAAACCACGGGAGGTGCCTGACCCTGATCAGATAACCCGCTAAGATAAGCAAGAACCTGATTGATCATCTCTGGGGTAGGTTGGGGTGGCAATTACTCATTTTGCACTTGTTCACTCTCCCCTTCCTCACCCTCTCTTATCACTTCCTCAGTCGGTGGAGGAGTCACTGCCCTAGTACCAGATGGGCTCGGTGCTCGTCCTCTTCCTCTAGAGGACGTCCGCCCACGACCTCTACCACGGCCTCTTGCTGCTGTTCTCCCTCGAGCCACACCCGATGCTGGCTCGATCGTTTCTGTCTTGCAGTCTTTGTTGTTGGCGCGGTCGTTGCTCTAGTTCTAACCATCTGCGAAATAGAGTGAAGATGGTCAGATACCAATTCGTATCGCCTAGATACCAATTGGACTCAAGTAGTAGCACGAAAGAAAGAATGAAAGAGTGAAATTTTCCTAAAGTCTTATAGCCTCTCAAGGAAAAGTAAAGGCGTCCCCCTACCATTCCTTAAGACTCTACTAGACCTGTTCTTGTGTGACGAGACCAACGAACCTAATGCTCTGATACCAAGTTTGTCACGACCCAAAACGGGGCCGCGACTAGCACCCACATTTACCCTCCTATGTGAGCGAACCAACCCATATAAACCTTAACATTTCAATATATAACAACAGAAAATAATGCGGAAGACTTAAACTCATTAATAAAAACAATTCAAAACTATTACTATTATCCCCAAAATCTGGAAGTCATCATCACAAGATCATCTATCTCAAATTACTAAACTAGGAATGTCTAAGAAGCTAAAAATACATAAAAGCTAGTCCATGCCGAAAGTTCAAGGCATAAAGACTTGAAGAAGAAGATCCAGTCCAAGCTATAAGCGTTAGCTCACCCTGAAGATCCGGTGTGACGAAGACTGGCTTGATTTATTGCTGAGTTGAAGTTGACGACACGTTTTCTGCATTCCACAAATAACAAAGAAGAAAACATAAAAGTAGGGGGGGTCAGTACAACCACAAGTACTGAGTAGATATCATCGGACAACTCAAAATAGCAGATAATATATATCAAGTAATATTACAAAATCAACTATGATGCTTAACCTGTAGCGCAACAAATACTATGTCATTAACAATTTCCACTAAATTCACACATGAGGACTCAAGCCTCAATACCATACTCATTTGGGAATTGGGTTCATTAGATTGAGTATATTCATTATCTTTCAAGATTCATTATCTTTCTTCCCCTTGTGTCGGTACGTGACACTCCGCTCCATATACTATCCTGGTGTCGGAACGTGACACTCCGATCCATATTCTATCCCGGTGCCGGAACGTGGCACTCCGATCCTCATTCTATCCTGGTACCGGAACATGGCACCTGATCCATATTCTATCCTGGTGTCGGAACGTGACACTCCGATCCTCATTCTATCCTGGTACCGGAACGTGGCACCCGATCCATATACTATCCTGGTGTCAGAACGTGACACTCCGATCCTCATGTACTATCCTGGTACCGGAACGTGGCACCCGATCCATATACTATCCTGGTGTCGGAACGTGACACTCCGATCCTCATGTACTATCCTGGTACCGGAACGTGGTACCCGATCCCCTAATTCATCAAGCCTTCTTTTACACCAAGGCATCATCAATCTCATTATATAAGAGTTTACTACGAATAGCATAAAAACCATAACCTACCTCCACCGAAGAATTGGAATCAACAAGCAATTTCCCAAGCTTTGATATTCCCTCTGCCTCTTGATCGATCAATCTCTCTCTCTCTCTTTGTTCTTTCTAGTTTATTTATTCCAACCCTCTTTCTTTTACCCTAATTAATGTATAATTAAGTGTAAGAATGACAATAATACCCTACTAATTAACCCAAAGTTACCTCTTTTATCCCTCAAGAATTTGAGTTATTAATATAAACCCACGAAATCTATAATTAAGGAAAGAATAGTCCAAAACGTCCCTTAAAACTTAACCAGAAATCCGACTCCAACTGGGATTACGCAACCTGTGACGGGCCGTCGTGCCTGCGACGGTCCGTCACACAGGTCGTCGTAACGATCAGGACTCTATTTTTCACCAAGGACACTGTGACGGTCCGTCCTGCCACTCCGTTACGAAATTCAGAGAGTTGATTTTCAGTACCCAATTTCAGAATTTCTAAGTATATTGAAACGAGACACCCTCGACGGTTCGTCGTGCCTGTGACGGTCCGTCGTGGGGTCCGTCGTTTCAGCATGTTTTTCAGGAATTAAATCTGCTGCTCAAAACGACTAAACAGGTCGTTACACCTTTATGGCACTAGGTCTAACTAATGCAGATCTTTGCGATTTAACTAACTCAAGTTTATGTTCATTGAAGTATGAGTGCTTAAGTAACATTGAATATGGGTTATGATCTTTCTATGAGTAGATTTTCAAGATTTTCTTATAATTAATTGATATGTAATTATCATGTTATTATTAGGAGAAGGATGTTCTCCTATGAACATGAAAAGGACCTTTGTGTTTGATGCATTAAAGAGTGAGTAATGGTTTGGCTTCATTGTGTGCATTGAGTGTCAAAATAATTGGATGATATATTAAATGTTATGAGCTTCTCTTATATGCATTGAAGTCCTTGTTGTGGTTAAAGATCCCTAAGTGTCATTCGAGGATGAATGTTTACAACTGGAGGATATTGCAAGACCCCGAAAAAAGATAAGGTTAATAGATCCTAACATGTTTTTTCTTAAAGTTGTAATGTGCTAAATATTCTTAAAATGTAGTATATAGGCGGTAGCTAAAATATTAGAGGCATAGGAAGTCGAACATTAAGGGACAACTAAGAAATTCGATGACTAAGTCACCTACATGCGTAATATGTGGTTCTATGTGTTTATGGGTGTTTCATGAAGATATAATGTTTTAAAATGTCTTATTATATCGTTTAGATACAGTATACAAAGTTTGAAGTGATTTGGAAGTCGAACGTTTACGGACGACCAAGACGTTTGACGACTAATCGCTTATGTGCCTCATGTATCAATGCATGCTTAAATTTGTATGAAGTGAGACTAATATGTCTTAAATTGGTTTAAAATTATTTTAATGTTTTTATATGAAGTTTTGTGAAGTTTGGAGTTCAAACTCCCAAGAACGTCCCAGGCTTTCGAAAGATAGCCCCTAAGACATTAATCGTATATAATGTTGGGGACAAGGCTATTTGGACGTCTTATAGGTGTTTGTTTTCGATGAAATTGATAATTATTATTCATTAGCTGATTTAAAATAAAATAAAAATCAGATTTTTATTAAATAAACAAAACCTTATTGACTAAGTCCTACGACTAGTCTCTTAAGCCTCCTCTCTCTCATATTTATCTATCCATTCTCGCGCTCAATATCTCTTGTTCTTTCTCACGTATATTCTCTGAAAAAATAAGATACAAAAGCAGGAAAATAAACCAAGTTCTTAACAATTTAAGAACTCACACGAAATCACAAGAAAACAAACGTTAATTGCACACTAGGCTAAGGGAGGTTGTAATTCGAGTGGAGTTGATATTGAGGAGTCTTAGACGTGTTATTGGGTTAAGTTGTTGGGCAGAAAGTAAAGATTATAATGTCAAAAAGGTAAGTGTTCGCTTCTCTGTTGCTCCCTTTCCCAAGAGACCTCTTAAGGTTAAGAATATACATTTTGAAAACTAGGATTGTTCTCCGTTGCATGTCCCTGTAACTAGGTCCCATTGAATCATAGGTTGGTTATGTTTTCTGGTAGATAACTAGGATTGAAACATGTTTTCATGATGATTATGTGTTTATATGTATGTTTAAACTTATGTGACTTATGTTGATGTTTCCGAAAATCTAACTACGTCTGTATGTGTGTCTTGTCGTGGCTATTGTTTATGGTTTAGGACTTGAAATGGAATGATAGTTCTTTATATTTCGTGTACACATGTTGATGTAAATGTGATGTTCATATGAGTTGAAATATGGCTGATTTGAGGGATAATGTCTTGGCTAAATGAATACATGAAGACGCACCTAAAATGTTCTAAATACACTATGAAATTCCCCTAAGAACTAAGGTGTAACTTGATGAAAGGATGCTGAAAAATTAAAAGAAAATTTCCAGCCTCTAGTGATGAATTTCGTTCAACAACGAGGGTTCAAAATGTTGAAAAAATGAATTAAAACAAGTGAGGTCATGAAGGATTGAACTCGTGACCTTACTATGTTAAAAACCATGATTATAAAGAAGTAAAAACAATTGTGGTGAGGGGATTCGAACCATGGTATTGGCTGGAAAATCTAACTTAAAAGAAAAATAAAAAATGAGAGGAGCGGGATTCGAACCCACCACCTCTCAATAGTTAAAAGAAAAAAAATAAAATGTGAGGCGTGGGAATCGAACACACGACTTCTAGGAATTGAAGGATAGTAAAGAATGAAAGAAAAGAAATATGAGGCGTGGCAATCAAACCCACGACCTCTAGGCAGTGAAGGAGAGTTAAGGAAATGAAAGAAAAGTGATGTAAGGCGTGGGAATCGAACCCATTAACTCGTAGGATGATTTAAGGAGAAAAATTAGAAGAAATGAAAAAGAGGTTGTGGGAGTTCAAACCCAAAACCCCTCAATAAAAGGAGAGAAATTTAATGTGAATGAAAATAAAAAGTAATTAAGGTTGTGGGGGTTCGATCCAACATCCTCTTAGTTCCATTAAGCGAAAAATGAAGAGAGAAATTAAGGGGAAAATAAAATGAAGGCATTAAGTCTCGAACTTGGGTCCCCAAGTCGTATGGATTGAACCAAAATGAATAAAAAAATGCAAGTGTTTTTCAAGGGATTGGAAAACCGGGTTTCGTTGCCCAAATTACGTATTGATGCATAAGTCATATGTGAATTAAATGTTGAAGAATAATGCTGCCTACTTAGATCGAAATTGAGATATTTGGCATACATACAAGATGCATATATCTTGTACCACATAATCTACCAAAGATATGAATCACTTAAAAGAACTATTAATGAAGACTCATGGCTTGTATGTATAGATCTATAAGTCTAACATACGTTTTAAAAAATAAGTGAGATGTATGTAATGAAATGTTGTAACCCTAGAAGGGTTAAGTAAGAGTGTAAAACACATCAAATGTCCAAGTGCATTTGTATATGATGCAACGAATATTATGTAATGAAATGATGAATCCCTAGAAGGGTTAAGTAAGAGCGTGAAACACACAAATTACCAAGTACATTGGCATATGATGAATTGAACATTCACAAAAAAAAGGTGAGTAATTACGAATAACAAATGTGATAATGTTAATGAATGTGGTGACAACATGATATGAGGCTAATGTAAAAGATGAGAGCAATCTCAAATGTGCCTAAGTAAATCTTACCAAAACGTACTCACCTATGAAAGTGTAAACGTAATGAAGAGACCAGTCTCTATGAACACTCTAATGAAAGTATTGAGATTAACAAACTTAATACTAATGATGACATGAGTAATCATATATTTAGCTATGATGTCCTCATACTAGAAGCCACCTTCTATGACGTATGTGTTGAATGTAATGGAACTTTTTACGGAGCACAGATAGGCTAGCTATGAGCAGTGATGGCTTCTTTCAGGAAGGGCGGAGGTTCACGTAACTCTCATGAGATGAGACTGTCCGACATGCCGGGTATGGGTCTCCTTATATCTCCTAGTCTTTGAAACTGTATAGGGATCTAGCGGGGTTCAATCCCCATGTCCTCTAGCATTTTTTGGGTCACTTTGTCCTGTTATTCAACCTCTTTCGGTGTGGAGTTTCATGACACTGGATTTCATGATGCTCACATGATCTATGTCGGTTAAAGTAAAAGTTCCCAATGAATTAATGAATGAGGCCATCCTCAAATGATGCACATAGCGAAATGAATAGTATCAAAGGTGTTAGGGTAGGATGATCCAGAGGTGAGTTAGAATCAAGCAATGACATTAGGTCATTCTTGGTCATTGCACAACGAACCCGATGAAAGTCTTAAACTACATCCTAGGTATAGCTGGTGTTCACACTAGACTATGAACGAAATGAAATGAAGTACGTACGAATGAATGAAGTAGACTCTGTGTTTGCTAATGAAGATTCCCTAGTTGAGGTCCCATATGTTGAGCCCTCATTTTTGGGAAGTATTAATGTCAAGTCCATGATTCCAAGGTCTCATGACATATGAATAAATGATATGAACAACTTTATCTGTTATATGAAATATGATATGTGCTATGTGTATGTTGTTATGTGTTTTGTGCAAAAGGTTAAGTATGATGATGCATGTTACTATCATCTAATAACTTTCCTAATCCAAATTTGGGAAGTTCACACACTTTCCTATTCTCAATTTGGCAAATCGACTAACTTGACCTGCTATAATCATGTATCAAGGAAAGAGCTATTCTTACTCATGCATGTCCTTGGTCTATGCTTAGTTATACCCATACTTAGTAGTATGTGTACTAACCCTATACAACTCTAAAGTTTTAGGTGCATGCATAGGTAGACGCTAGAGCTACACAATCAACGCTGCAGCTATACGGATGTCGAGTATTCATCTGGACTTGGTAGGCCAACATGCTTTCGTGGATGCTTGCCCATTTACATTCTAGCTTAGTTGTACGATTGAGCTAGTGGAGTATGTTCCACTAGCGTTTCTTTCCTATTTTGTTTAGACCTTGTATGGGTGCCATTTTAACAAGTACATCTTTATCAGTATAATAAACTGCTTATTTCATTTGATGATCTTAATGTGAGATGGTTGATGGTGAAAAATTATATATGTAATAGCATTTCTAATAAGAATGTTAGGAAACATAAAGTTTCAAATTTTCCCCTAAAATTTACCTAGATGAAGTAAGAATGATGTATGTAGGCTTGTCCGCGACCTCTTAGAGGTCGATGATGCAGGTATCGTCTGGGGTCTTAATTTCGGTCGTGACAAAGACACTCAACTCAAATCATCCGCCACCACATTATCTTTCATGGAATGGTAAAGGACACTCTTATCATAGTCTTTTAGAAGCTTGAACCATCTTCTTTGGCGTTAATTCAAGTCTCTTTGGTTGAATATGTATTCTAAACTCTTATAATCCGTGAACACGTCAATATGCACCCCATTTAGGTAGTATCTCCAAACCTTTAGAACAAATACCATGGCCGCAAGTTCAAGGTCGTGTGTTGGATAATTCATCTCATGTGAGTTTAGTTGTCTAGAGGTGTATTCTATGACTTTGCCATATTGCATAAGCACACATCCTAGACCCACTAGAGAGGCATCATAATAAACAACAAACCCATCGGTACCCTCCGATAAGGTCAATATCGGAGCAGAGGTGAGTCTATCTTTCAATACATTGAATCTCTTATAAAAAGATGCCGACCATTAAAACTTGGACTTCTTTTGGGTTAAGGTAGTTAATGGAGATGCAATAGATGATAATCCCTCAATAAACCTCCTATAGTAACTGGCCAACCCTACAAAACTTCATATGTCGGTAGGAGAAAGAAGGTCTAGGAAAACTTTTTACCACTTCCATTTTCGTCGGATCCTCCTCCACCCCTTTTCTAGACACAATGTGACCAAGGAAAGATACCAAACTCAACAAAAATTCACATTTACTAAATTTAGAGAAAAGTTGGCTATCTTTGAGAACTTGCAAAACTATTCTCAAATGGTCCATATGATAATTCTCACTCCTTGAGTATTTCAAATAATCATCTATAGGTAAAATTATGAATAAATCAAGATACTTTCTAGAAAATCCATTCATGAGGTCAATGAAAGTCGTCCGGCATTAGATAGGCCAAATGACATCACTAGGAATTTAAAATGACCATATCTTGTTCGAAAAGCCATTTTCGGAATATCAACCCCCCCCCCCCCACTTTAAGTTGATAATAACTCGACCTCAAGTCAATCATTGAAAAATAGCTCGCTCCTTGGAGTTTATCAAACTCATCATAAATCCTAGGGAATGGGTACTCATTCTTTATAGTGACTTTTTTAATTGACGGTAGTCGATACATATTCTCAATGACCCATCCTTTTTCTTTATAAACAACACCGGAGCACCCCACAGAGTTATACTCGGATGAATAAAGCTCTTATCTAACAAATCTTTGATTTGAGATATTAGCTCCTTCAATTCGGTCGGGGACATCCAATAACGAGGAATTGAATAGATTGTGTATCAAGGCAATAAGTCTATGCCGAAATCAATCTCCTGTTCGGCAGGAATTGCAAGAAGGTCATTGGGAAAGACCTCCAAAAATTCCCTCACTATGGGTAATGACTGTATTAGGGGGACCTTGGATTCAAGATCCCTAACTTTTACAATGTGTTAGATACAACCCTTTGCAATAAATTGGCAAGATTTTAGACATAAGATGATCTTACCCCTAGGATTTGAGTGTCCGCCCTTCCACTAAAAATAGATTCATTTGGGAATTGAAATTTCACTATCCTTGTCCTACAATCAATAGAGGTAAAGCAAGAATACAACCAATCCATCCCAAAATAACATCAAAATCTAACATATCCAGATTTATTAAGTCAACTAATGTAACACTATTGGGCAAGGTAATAGGACAATCTTTATAGACTCTATCAACTACCATGGAAGCACCCACCGGGGTAGAAGCCGAAAAAGTTTCGTCTAATATGTCATGTAGTATATCAAACTTCATGGCTACAAGAGGGGTCAAAAATTAAAATGTAGCACCAGGATCCAACATAGCATATGCATCAAAGGAAAATAATTTTTACATACCGGTGATCACGTCCGGTGAGATCTCTCAATAACTTCGGGATTAGAGAGCATAGAAGCGGTTCTTCTTAGGAGTATCCGAATTCGGGGCACTTCCTTGACCTTGAGAATTTTTCCTTCCTTGAGACTTCATCATAGGGGAATCTATCTTCATGTGACAACTCTTTACACAACCATAGCAATTACCCGTGCCAACTAGGCACTTACCACTCATGTGTGTTATTACATTTTGCACAAAGCGACTTCTCAACATAAGATATTCCATCATTCCCCTCTTAGGGATTAGGAGTATGAACCTTACTCTTGTTGAACCTTGGATAATTATAAGTTCCTTGGTTTGAAACCCTCATTTTGAACTTTGGTTTGTCATGTACCTCAAACTTAACCATGGAAAAATTCCCATCTTTGGCTCATCCCTTCTTCAACTCCCTACCAACTTTCTTAAGATTTTCCTCCTCAATTTATTCGGCATGAACCATAAGGCGAGAGATTTACATGCTAGGAATCAACATATCTAACCTACATTTATTAACCACAATATCGTATATCGCCATGACAAATTTGTTCATCTTAGCTACAGATCCGCAACCATAGTAGGAGCATACTTAGATAGTTGAGTGAACTTTAGGTTATACTCCTTCATGCTCATACTCCCTTGACGAAGGTTGATGAATTCTTGCATTTTCCTCTATCTTAGTTCCAAGGGAAAGAACCTATCAAGGAAGTCGTTTCTAAAACTCCCCAAGTAATCTGGCCTTCTATAATGGGCCTCTCATCCTTTCATTTCTCATACAAAACATGAGCTACGTCTTTGAGTTGGTAGATGGCTAGATCCTCCTGTTCTTGAGAAAAAACACCCATAGCATAAAAAACTTTGAATACTTCATCAATGAACCCTTGTGGGTCCTCCTCCACCTTGAAACCAAAGAATGTAGGGGGATTTATCCTTGTGAAATCAATAATCCTAAAAGCGGTAGTGTTAGCATTGGGTTTCAATTGCACCCTTGTATCCGTAGCAACTTGAGTAGCCAACACTTGAGTCAAGCTATGAATGGCCAACCTTATCTCAACATTAGACATAGCCCTTTCTTCATTACGAACTTGAGGGTTTTGAGGAGCCTGAGGGGGAACCACCTCATTCAAATTATTCTCTACGGCCCGCCTTAAAGCATTGTTCTTCCTTGTATTCATTCCCTATAAGAACAATAAAAAGGTTATAATAAAGGACTAAATAAATGTAGGACTCTTAGGAACGACGAAGGAATAACTAAAGAGTGATAGTTACAAAGCATCACATAGTCTCTCATTAACAAGTGTGGTGCACTTCACAATTATAAATAAGACCCTACATAGACATGGTTTATTTATACATAAATTCTAACATTTACTTTAACCTAATACTCTGATACAAAGTTCGTAACGACCCAAAGTAAACCCTACTTGTTACCTGCGTCGTTGTCCTCTACAAGGACTAATACAAGCCCTTAGGGTTCGTCATAGTACATCATAGGTAAGAAAATATGGGAAAATTTAAAACATATGCTTATATATAAAGGAGTTTTACATAGACCTCTAAATAAGAAGCATACATAGGCGAATTGCATAAACAACATACACATATAGGAATTTAGTCTAATACTTTGTGTCACATTAAACCATCTAAAGAAAGAATCACAATGGTTTGGGCATAGCGCTTAGTTTATTAAAATATGCCATAGAGTCTACAATGAAAATATAAGATGAGAATAGAATAATTCTCTCAAAACATAGAGAAAACCAATAAGGCTTGATGAGTGGCTTTATCCTTGGAACTCATGAGGACTCACCAATTAACTTAGGAAGATCCAAGTCTTCTTCTTTAATGACCACGAATCTACTCAATGGCCCAAACCTAAAAATTTTGGGGAAAAGGTAGAAAATGTGGGTAAGTACAAACACAATGTACTAAGTATGGCTCATATGTACAAAATCATCAATGCGTGAGAGAAGGACAATTTCTTCAAAATCATGCTTTTTATCAATGTAATTCAACATGGGTATATCAAAAACATAATAATCAATTCAACATAATAGTAACCCAACACATAGATCATCCAAACAATACTTGTGCGATGCTAAATATAGAACCTCATAATCCCATTAAAGCATAAGTATCACATTAAGCAACCCACTTCATACGTACAACATATTTTCGTAATATGCTTATATATCGATGTCTAATAATAGATTATTAATCATAACCATAACCATAATCATAATTATAAAAGAACACTACTTAGTATCATCCCTTACGATCCCATATGTGCAATGTGTAAGAGAAGTCCCATACCCTACCTTACCCTATGTAGTATCCTTCAAGATAACCCTAATAAGAGTTCACATACTTAACTTATTCATTTGCTTTTAAATTAGGGAAAGAAGTGGAATAAGTGTTATGAGACCGTTAGAGCTACCTGGAATCTGGTGTTCTACTCCCACACCAAAAGAGAGGGTTAACAGTTTCCTAAGGTGTAACCATTTGTACATAGCTATCAAGGTTGATCCACTAAGCTAGAGCACTATGTGGGCACATAGTTAAGGGTCAAGGAGATTTTTTGTATGAACCTTTACTTACTAACATGGAGGATTCCATCTCATGAGACAACATATAAATAGGGAATCCGGACTAACTAACGTGCAGAAACCTATGTGGGATATTGGACTTACTAACATGAAACCTTCATATTATTTATATGCCCTTTTGGTGCTAAGAAATTGTTCCCTTTAGAAATTGTATAATCTCATCATAGTTAGGATTTCTTCTAATTCCAGTTGTGCCACTACTATTCTGCCCAATAAAAAGGTGAGAGTCTTTGTTCATAGTTATAGGCTTTATCTAGGGATTGAGACGCAATTTGTTGTCTACGCTGCTTGTTCCATTTATGTTGCTGACAGGGCTTTTAATGAATCAGGAATTTTGACTCATTTAGGGATTATCATTCAATGAATTGTTTCCTCAATGCCCATTTTGTGGCAATAACTGATGTTTATGTGTTCATATGCATAAATGAACGCTAAAAAACAAAGCAAGAACATTACGACGTGAAGACAAAAAAAGTCAAAAATTCTGATAAAAAACAAGTTGGAGCTCATAAAAATCACAATGTGAGTCAAGAAATAAGTCTCCATCCTTCCAAATATTACAGGGAAATAACCCATGTACCCATCAAACATGGCGATTAAATGATATTTCCGTAATGCACCAACTGGATGGCTGATAACAATCTAGCTCACGTAAGCTTCTAGAACAATTGGATTAAGGAGCCAAGACAATACCAAGAAGAAATGTAACTCGCCGGTTTACTGATTCGGTCAACAATTCCAACTGGTTTTGCTCAGTAGACTCTGTGCGTAGATTTTGAGATGTTTTTTGGAACATAGAAATTCATTTTCTGAAAGGGAAGTGGAGTTCCCACACATTGTATTCTTGAATTTTTTTAGAACAATTTCAGTTTTTACATTGTGGAACATTCTTGAAAAAGATTTGGATGTTGGATAAAGGATTCTAACTTTTATTTTTGCGTTGTGTATTGCAGATTTTTAACAGTTTTAGATAGACAATATTTTTTGTAACAATTTCTTACTTTTTTTATATATGGTTTGTTAGAACCCCTTCTTTAGGGGTGGAATCATGTAATCAAATTCGTAAATTAGCTTTTGGGTATTGTTTATTGTTGGATTTAATTGAAATGGATTCAATTGTTTACTTTTCTTTTAATTGATGAACTGAAGTTGCAAATTACGTTCAAGTTTAGCTTTCTTTTTTGTTTGAGAAAAAGTATAAAGAAAATTGAATGATTAATAGTTGAATTAATTTGCATCATTACAACCCAACTTAAAAATACTGGTTTAATTGAGGAATTGGATTACTTTGTATTGTTAAGATTGTTAAGGTTTGGGAGAACTCACTCGAAACACAATTGTTTATTGAGGGATGGCTTTTATATTCAAACCTATACTATCGATTGAGGTTAAACAACTTAAAGCGATTAATAATCACCTATTAAGCGAAATTAGTATTTGATTGACCACATTCTGAAGATTCTCTCTCTAGTTGTTCAAATCCAGTGTTAATTGTATTTTTCTAACAATTGGTTTCTAAATCCTCTTTGCTATAGATTCGTGGAACTCATCATTGGGTTAATACTTTTTTTGACCGCCTATACGTTTAATTGCAAAAAGTACAGTTGAGCGTTATGGGAGTGGTGTTTAGAATTCTTTATTATACGTGTTTTTGTGAGCTCGTTTTGCTCTAGTAAAATTTTCTTATTTGTTTTCTTGTTGATTCTCTAAATAGGTAAATAAATGAGTGTGAACGGGAGCAGTGCAAGTTAACATGAAAAAATTATGAAAATGAAAACTTGCATGATGTTAATGCAAATCATCTTAACGGTGGTTGTTCTATTCAATTGTCCCCAATTATTGGCAATGCGGTGTTTCATGTGACCAACACTATGTTCTAGTTTTGGCAACTTAATGGTCTGTTTGGGGGAATTGCTCATGAACAACCTTATGATCATTTGTAAATTCGTGAATGTCTGTGGACCCTTTTCCTACAAAACATAACTCAAGAACAAGTCTTACTCCATTTGTTTTCCTTTTCTCTACGAGGAAAAAAACAAAGTGGCTAACAAAACTACAAAGGGAATTCATCACTTCTTGAGAAGACCTCGCATAAGTGCTTTATGATATATTCTTCCCTCCCTTGGAGATGGTTGAGTTAAGGGATAATATTTAGAATGAACTTCAAGTCGATTGTTTGTGAACCTATTTATGAGACGCGATTAATATTTCAATTTTTTGCGTCTTTATTGTCCTACACATGCGTTGTCGAACAATATACTGTTGCAATATTTTTACTGGAGTCTTGACAACTTTACCAAAGGTTTAACCAGTACAACTCATTTAGGGTGGTATCGGAGACAACCATTTGACATAGCGCTACCTTTTCTTAATCACATAACAAAAAATAATCTTGCATGGTACACAAGCGAAAATAAGGTGCCTCTTTTGAATATTGGGTTGACCAAGGAAAAAAATGAAAAGAACCAAGAACATGATTAAAACATGTCCAAGATAGTGACTCAAACTGACCTATTGAACAAAAATGTCATGGGAGATTGGTAGAAGGTTGTGAATATGGGGTATGCTTATAGTGGTGTGAGTCCTCATGACGTACAATTTTAGGCCATGTACAATGAAGAGGTACAATTCTTTGAAAATTGAATAGGGGTTCTCATCCAAATTATCCAAGGACGGGTGGGAATCAAAGTTTGAATAGTGATCGTGTTGATGGTTCTAGAGATCTAGATAGAGATTGGCGTGATCACGGTGCAAATTGGAGAAATAGAGACGGTCATAAATATGGGAAATGTTCCCCCTTATGAACATTAAATGTCAAAGGGACAAATAGTCTATCCTAAAAACATTAAGACGGAGTATATGATTGCCCGCATCTTATACAAAGTTAAAGGATCAGATAAGGTATTAAGGATATGAGGGTTGTCTCTCCTGTATAAATTAGACAGTGACCTCTCACTCAATTTCCATATAAAAGTTTGAGACTCAAATGGTCATATTTCAACTACCTAAATTCAAGATCATAAGGGTGTTTTCCTATGGATACCTTAGTACATCCGTAGAGTGAGGCTTGAATGCATAGCACTTTGTTCCACAATGTTAAATAAGACACTTCTTTGTAGGAAACCCAAATTTTTTTATTTTAATAGCATTTGTTGGATATCCAGGTTAAAATTATTTCGGAGGAAAAGGCAATTGGGCAAAGCTCATAGCTCACTTTGATATTCACTAGTTGCTTAGTGAGACTGATTTATATCGCCTCTTTAACCAACTGATAGGCTGATGTTCTACCCAATTTTGTGGGCAATTAACCGCTTGGATAATCAACAAATTTATCAGCGACATAAGTGGGTCTTGTCGATCAAGGCGCGGACTAAATGTTCAAGAGTCTTAGTGTTGTTTTAAATTCAAATTCTGCTTTTTCAATATATTGACTCTTGCAATATTACAATTCAACCTTATGGTTTATGTTTAATTTTATTCGTGTCTTTGTGTGTGATCGGTATTTTAACTATTGACCATCCTCTCCTATTTGCCTAAGTGTGTACTTTTTTGAATTTGAGGTTCATTATTCAAAATATATTTTAATTTCGTATTTGAGATTGAGCATGCCTATATATAGTTGATCGGTCTTTTTTCCCTTGATTGTGTGCTTAATTGCTCGTTGAAATTTAAATTGTAATCAAATATGTTACACAGTGCTTAGACTAAATTGGTTGAGTTGCGTGCTAGAATTGCATATATTATGTGTGTTGTATGCAGATGATGCCACGGTATCTAAAATTCAATGAATCAACTTGAATATTCCAAATTATAGATTTGGTGACGTCCTTCTTAAGAGAAAAATCATCATTTTGTGGAATTTAAATCAACTGGGTGAAGTCTGAGGTACTCCGGCTCACAGATTCATGGTGGGCCGGAATTGTATTTAATTGTACTTGAAATGTTTTGTCGTAGGCTATGAGGCACTAATTGAAAATCTCTAGGAGACGAAACACGTTAGGCCATTCTGTGGGTTGGGTCGAGCTCTCCTTGTCGCCTAATGCCATCCTTTATCGCCTAGTTGACCTAAATTGTTGATATAGTTTCTGCAAATTTTGTGGATACGCTTGTGCTTACCGAATTCAGTTTGCCACTCATTATATGTCTTTAGTATGACTTTCATGTATTTAATTTTAACCATTATTTCTGTATTATTCGGCGAGGAACCCTATAATCACCGAGTGAACTCAGAGATTTGTTGAATGGTCTTTGGTATCTTCCTTTTGTGTTAAGTTTTTGCGGAGCTCTTCTATTACTTTTTGTTCGATTCCATTTTCAATATTAATAGGTTCATTCACTCACCAAACAGGTCATTGAGTTCTCCTACAACTTCTTGAAAATGTCACTTTACTAACCTTATTGAACTACAATTTTTTCTCGTTAGTATTGTTTTACAAATGTGGCAAGACCTAAAGTACTGGAAAAACGATAAAGGGGTTGTAATCACAGGAACGGTTCCTCCTCTCTATGTTACTTACCTAAACCACCTCATATGAGTGGTAAGGACAAAGGAAAGGAAGAGGTGATCACCAATTAGAGTTTGAGTTCATCAGATTGTATGGGCATCAACTCCATCCATCTCACCTCCTTTGGGTTTGAATGTCAGGAAGTCATGGGGTCAAGGACTCCAGCTAATAAATCGCTAACAAAGGGAAAGTTTCCAAAGTGAAAGCTCTCAAGAAATGCATTCTAAAGCACATCATGATCCACCGGCACCGCCTCAAGAACCTCCAGCACATACACCAACACATGCACCTCAAGTGCCCCGACATTTGTGAATACTCCTGGTCTATGAATTGATTAAATTCACACGCTTGCGGATAGTTCTTCAGGAAATGAGCTTTTCTAAGGATTGTGTGGTGGACAAGTATCCTACTATTTGGAAGACACTACATTTCTGCAAGTTCCAACAATTGTCAAAACCTCTAAATCCTGATGTTGCTTCATGTGTCTAAAAATTCTTTGAGGTCTATGCAAAGTTTATCCCAAAAGCGAAAAAGAAAATTGGGCTGATGGCGTCGATTGACTACGTAGAGGTGTGGGGTAAAAAGTGAGGTACAATGGGACTGACATTAATGATGATTTTAGTTGCACAGTTCACACTATTCACTCCTTAGTCAAGAAGGTCAAAAACAAAACTTTAGCTTACTTGAAATGGTGGCTTTCCGTGTTGATTTGTGAATCTATACCAATATGGATAGAGGCAGGGGTTGTGATTGAAAAGAAAGATTTATACATCCTGGATCGGTAATAGTTTGGGTTTATCTCCAGCACATGACACCTTCACAAAATGACTCTATTATCTAGAATACAAAGGCAGCACTGCTAGCGTGTAATTGATCGGTAGTGGCTAACTCTCAGGTTAATAATTGCACAAGAAATTGGGATTAGGGCTAAGAAAAATCAATCATAATTTCTATTTACTGTACTTATTAGTGATTTTTGTTGTCGATCAACTGTTCCGTTAGTGGCGAAGAAGGATATTGAGAAGACTCTTGCGTCGTCGACAAATATTTGGAGGATTGAAAGTGAGTACATGAAATATGATGTTGAAAGGAACAAGAAGGCTCTAGTAGAAATTTCTTCGTTGGCGACGAAGATGTGATGGAGGCCGACACAACTTTGTCTACTCTTGAAGGTAAGCTGACAGGTATACCTAGCTAGATTGTCACATCCGGGGAGCATCCCTTAAAAGAAATATGCCGTACTTGACCTCTCGGAGGTCTTATAGAAGCCCATAGTTATCATTTCTCTCATCGACGTAGTAAATTTAGCGAAAAATTTAAATTTTTTTATAGCACCTCATACGCTAGAAAATTTACTTCATATAGTTATAAAATATATGTCATAATATAGATATAGAATCTAAGTCTGTTCACAATCTTAGACTCAACAACATTAGAATACATTAGGGACATGACCCTTAAAACATAAGACATAACTATATAATCTTAAAACCTTTTACATTAAGACATGAGTAGGGAATCCTTGGAACTTAAGGACCCCTTTCCTTGAGCTTTGGAATCACATGTCAAGTTCCTCAATCATAGACATCCTTTAAGGATCCATAACCTACACTTTGTGTAAAACGTCGAGAAGAATAGCATTAGTACAAGAATGCACTAAGTTTGGAAACCATGCAAAAACATGTATTTAAAAGGTACATTTTCTTGAAATCATACTTCAGGCGTTTTTGAGTAAATATTTATAAAACCTTTAAACAATAGCATTTATACCATTCATAAAGTTTACATGACCACAATAAAAGTCCAAACATCATAGAAAATCACATATAAAATTTAATTCCCATTAGAGGTCACTTTACATTGAGCTCACTCTTCTTAACAGTGAACTCCTCCTATTATTTCACTTGGTGAAATGCATCACCTTAGGACCAGAAGGAAAACCGTACATACTACTTACACAATCCAACACATATCATCATAAAAGTATAGTACAACATAGACATAGTTAAGTCAATACCTCAATCATATAGGCAACAAGATCAACATCATGCATATAGACTTATATCAAGCACATCTGCATAACAAATAAACAAATACTACAATGTCATGCATAAGGAACACATACATAGACACATGCATTAGAAAACTTTGCTAGAACTTCCTAAGGAACTACTTGTACAATGTCTACATGGGTTCATTACTTCCACGTATCCCAAGTAACCACCCTTAAGTCATTCTAGTTAGGGTCCTATTAATTTACTTCCATTGTCCATTTTACCTTACGGAAACTATAGCGTTAACCGACAAAGACCATGTGATGCTAAACCTGGAATCTGGTGTGATAGAACCCTACACCGAAGGGAGGTGGTCTACCGGCAAAAGCAGAACCAAATGTGACATAGACTTTTATGTAGATCCACTAGCTAGTATTCTATGGTTGAAACATAGTAAAGGAACTTGGGGTTACATGTGAAAACCCTCTTTATGCGAAAATTAGGCATTGTAGTTAATCACTTATCGAAACATCACTCTAACACCCTTTTGAGTCATGAGGCTATCCACCCCACGAGGTGTATGGTGACATACCTTTCTACCATAAGAAAGGGACACACAATCATATTCAAGTTCACTCTGTGCTAAGCTAAGTTCCCTTTGTTAAAAAACTTTATTATATTATTACTTTATAAAACGTAGGTTTAGGAGTGTCATCCCCTCATATGTTTAACTCATAGCTCATAGATGGAAGTACATCAACCTAGTCAAGAGAGAGGACTTGAATGGTGTGTTCATGTGTACCCTTAGAATCCCTTCACATGAATATAGCATATGTAAATCATCTATAAGCTTAGGGTACACATGAACACACCATTCAAGTCCCCTCTCTTGACTATGTCTTCATATATGTGTGCGTGTATATATATGTGTTGTCAAACCTTTCACATAACACATTAAGACACACGTGTTCTTAGATACATATTCATACATATAGAAACCAAAACTAGAACTCTTTAATGAATGTACGCATGTGCAATGCATAAGAAAAGTCCACAACCCTTGCCCATATGAGTCATCCTATCTAAAGAACCTTCTATGACACTTTCATAAACATCATTTTAACATGTATAATAGTGGACACTAGTGAATATAAGAACTACCTTCCATTTAGACACCATGACCTGTACTACTTGTAAGATGCATGTAAAGTGAGTGTGTGTGTACATTGGTCAACATGATCACGTAGTGGAAATCAAAAACATATTGAGGCAGCCACCATCTTAGACCATAGTACTCTATCAAGAATAAACCACACAACACACAATATCATAGGAGGCAAGTGAACTTCATATTACACTTAAGATTCCTAACTTGTTCTATTCAAGTATTCACATTGGGGTACATAGTTAAGGGGATATTAACCATTTTACTCATCAATGGCAGCACCTATACTTTACGCTAACATGTATATACACATGCTCATACAATATTCTTACACCATAGATCACAACTAGAATAGGAAAGTAGGCATATTCTTCTCATAGTATCATCATAAGAACATGTTTTATATTCATCAATTTGCCTTAAAGTCCATGGTGAACACATATATAATGATAATAATGTAAACACCGCCACCATAAGTGGACCATACAACACAATGTTATATAAGACTTCATCAACTACAATACTATAAGTAAAGTAGAAGAGATAATCATTCTTACCAATTTCTAACCCTTTGATCATAATTGATCAATACACCTTGTTCCTTAACAATTTTTTTTTATAGGAAATTAGATAAATGTACTTTAATCAAAAAATAAACCATGTACATGTCACTACAAGACCATACTATAACATAATACAAGGCATCTCACATGTACTAGGAAGTAGAGAGTCCTAGGTCATGAACTAGCCTCCTTGGTTTAGTTAAATCAATCATCATGTACAATAAAATATACATTTTGGGCAGTAGTCAAATAGAATAAAATCTAAATCTTTCTTCATCTACCCTAGAATTTAGATCACATAATGTTCTTTATAATGTTCAAATTGTAGGCTTGAAGAACCTAGATCAATGCATGACAAGATCCCTTTTCTTTGATCAACAATAATTCATACCCACAATCCATTAATATCATTAATACAAGGCAGTAGATAAGGACAATATAATCCACACGAATCCTACTATCATTGCTATAATATTTAGATTACAGTGAAGACGTTATTTAAGACATCCATGGGAAGCAAAAGAATCATAGGCTAATCGAATACCCCATTTAATAATCAAAAGACCAACGTTACAGTGAACACATAAAACATAGGCGAGTTTTGTTCAAATATTCATACATGGATTCACATGTATAATTCATCAAAAATTCACCATCAATATACATATTAGACAGTAGACATAAGCATATGAAGATAATTGAATCACGAATCGATCTGCATAAGATGAAGATCATACATCCATACATAGGCTAAATTTGAGTTTTTGAAAGAGCATTGGCTCATCATGAAATAGGATTGAAAATCAAGTCCAAATAAGTATATATTGATAAATACATTCATATTATGCTTTTGAGATCAATTTACGAAAGAACCAATGTCTAGAATGAAGAAGAACTTGATCATATTTTTCTCTTTTGAAAACTTTGAGATTAACTCTCTAGATGGTAGGATAACTGGAGATGAAGAATCACCATAACTTTATATACATTAAAATATCTTAATATAGATTGTTCATCCATAGGAATACATGTTCCAAGATATTCTTGAGCTTCACTAACAATGGGGGTATAGAGAGAATATTTTTGGAGGGAAAAGTCTAATTTTGTTAATTGTATTGGGAGTGGTGTTAATCACGTTTTTAATCCTTTTTATTCATCCAAAAGTAGCTAAATAATACTATTTGAATAATTTTAGGACATGGGGTGAATTTCCCATTAACCAATTAAATGGAACATACGCAGGCAAAATGTTGCAGACCACAATCGACGGAACCATCTACTGGTCGTTGGTCAGTCGACGGGCCGTTCATTGGCTTCTGTCTATTGTCTCTTGGACAATTTTTTGTCTTGATACCTTCCCAATATAAGTACCAATAAACTATGCCTCACCTACGGGCCGTTGGTTTACCAACTGGCCATTGTTTGGTCCACCGATAGACACTGCCAAGGCAGTGTCTCATACAGCCTTAGGTCCTTCCTGTGGGGCATTTTGTGGGACCCTTTAGAAGTCGCACTCGGACGTTTAAAACGTAAATACAACTATTAAAAAGATTCAGACATTCCCCATTAGTTTTACCCAATAAATACTCGAAACTCGTCCAAACACGCTAGGCCTCATCAAGACACGCGTTGAGTGTCTTAATGGTAATCTTTCAAATGCCTTGGACGTTCTTGGTTGTTTGACCTCTAAACATCTCAAAACTCCATATACCATATTTAAAAACCAATAGAACTAATTATAAAAGTTAATAATCTCATTAAAAACAGTATATAACACGCATGGAAATATGAGGCACATAGGTGACTAGTCGTCGAACATTTTTGGTCGTCCCTTGACGTTCGACTTCCAAATCGCTTCAAACTTTACACAGTACCTGTAAATCATATTATATTTCATTTTACGAACATATAACCTTAAGATAAACATTTTAGGATCTATACACCCTATCTAATTTGGGGTGTTACAATATTTCCCACTTGGGAACATTCGTCCTTTATTGACAGTTAGGGCTCTTTAATCACAAGGACTTTAATGCATGATAGAGTTCATAACATTTATAACAACATCAAATCATTATTATCTCATCTTTAAAATATTCTGTAATTCACACTTATGAAGATGAAGATTTCAACAACATTCAAGAAGCAATTAGGCATTGATACTTCAATGCTCATCGACTTGAGTTAATTAAATAAACAAATATATTCATCAGTTAGAGCTAGTGCCATGAATTTTATACTAAAGCATGCCACGATAAGTGGTGTCCATTTACGAATGTCTTTATCGTCAACACACTTACATGTATCATGAGTTCACATCTAAGCAAGGTAAAAGGTCAATTTACTCTTAAAATGAGATATTCTCAACTTTTAACCAAGACATGCTCATGATTCCTTTTTAGTGAAGTCTAAATAGAACGTCACATAAATTACATCACAACAAATAGGAAGTTATTTCACAAAAATTCAATATCTAACATAGTACTCACCTTCATGGTAAGCATATTTGAGAAGAGTCACACAAATCATAGGCAAACACAAGAGCACTTAGCTAAACATGCTTTTACTTTATAAGAATGAACCTACAATTATTCTTTCCAAATCATAATTTCACATAGTTTTTAAGCGAATTAACATATTTCATTTTAAAGAGACTTAACTTCTCATTATAAGGCTAAACATTTCAATTCACAAGTGACAATTACCATGCTTTTCATCTTATCTCATGAAGTCAAATGCATAACTAGTATATCAAGAGTTAATTTAACATGAGAAAACATGTATTTTATAAAAGAAAAATCATGCACTTTGGGACATTCATAATATCTTTAAGGTAATATCAATCAATACATACAAAACATATAAGGTCATGTAATTCATACATTATGCAAAACTCGTATTCATGAAAAAGCTTACTAAAAATTCAATAGATTCAAGTTCAAGAAAAAATAAGAGGTCAATTGTAGAAAATATCTACAGCCTTACTACTCCATCACCATCCCCCACTTAGGGTAAACCCAATTTAAGAGAAACTTTACCTAACCATGTGAAGATCTTAACTAAACGATATTCATTTTCATCACTAAAATGTGAATACAACTTTAGAAGTAATTTACAATAATTTAACATAGGAACACCAAGGTATTCTAAAACTTATCATTCTAGGCAAATTATCCTCCAATTAGAAAGTTAGGTCATACTATTCGACCACATAAGCTTTTCAAACAATACAATAGCCACCAAGGTCATACATCATTAGGGGAAATTATATAGGAGACTTAGTATTAAGGACTCTTCCTTTTCTTTCAACATTAATGTAAGGTAAAATCTAGATCAATCAAACCCACATCACCTTATAAATATAAGAGTACTACCCTCGACTGTAGGAAAACACAAATTCCACAACATAATCGGACTCACATTAAAATGAGAAGTCAGATAAATCCTATGACTTATCATGTCATAAGACTCTCATTCTTCATTGAAAATAGAATATTTTTTTTATATTCATTATCATGTTCATATCCATCAACTCTATACATATTTTTACATCTAATAAACGAATGATTTAGTTGATTTTTAAAAAATCTTACAACAAACTGATTATCATTACTGTGAGCATGCTTTCAAATTCCAAAAAAAATGCAACATTTAGGCAATTGATGGAAAAAGAATGAAAATATGAGATACAAAACATTAACAAATCCTCCTACAAAAGGGAAACATTTAACACTTTTAAGTACCTATTCTTAGGTAGAATGACTCCATAGATGGTCACTAAGCATTTCAATTTCAAATCATAGCATTAGGCTACCGTCGTGTAAAACCATATAGGAACACATCTTTCCAAAAGAACTCATATCAACCATGAAAACTTCTAGCACACTTTAACCGTATTATGACACACATTCTTAAACATAACATACTATTTAACATAAACTTCATATAAAGACATAATTGACATTACATCATCAAAACATACCAAAATTCACCTTCACACATACTCATTCAAACCATAAAACCATGGTAAGCATTGAAACTCACCTTTTCTCCCTCAAGCATAGAGAACAATCTCATCAAAAAAATCGTATCTAAAAGACCACTTGACAAGAAACATAAGAGAGAGATATTATAGAGTAATGTTTTATGGCACAACATGAGAATGATGAAGAAGGGAAACTCTATCGTCCTATAGCCTCTTGTACCATTTGATGTGTTTCGAATCACCACCAATGATACACGACTCTATTAGACGTGGCACTATGAGGCTTCTTGGACCCTAAACAACCTTTAAAAACCTTGTGCTTTGATACCACATTTTTCACATTCGAAGAGCACCCCCTAGAAGTAAGATGGTGTACTTGACCTCTTGAATGTCTTATACAAGCCCATAGTTATCATTCATCACATCGACATAGTAAATTTAGCGGAAAATTTAAAACTTTTCGTAGCACCTCAGATGCAAGAAACTTTACTTCATATACATATATAATATAAGTCATAATAAATACATAGACTGTAAGTCTCTTTGCCATATTATACTCAACAACATTAGAATACATTAGGAAAAAGACCATAAAAACATAAGATATAACTGTACATCTTTAAACCTTTTACATTAAGAAATTAGTAGGGAATCCTTGGAACTTAAGGACCTCTTTCCTTGAGCTTGGTAATCACATATCAAGATACTCAATAATAGATATCCTTTTAGAATCCATAACCTAAACTTTGCATAAAAAGTATAGAAGAATGGGATTAGTCAAGAATGCACTGAGTATGGAAACCATGCAAAAACATGCATTTAAAAGGGACAATTTCTTGAAATCATACTTCATGCCTTTTTGAGTAAATCTTTATAAAACCTTTAAAAATAGAATTTATATTATTCATATACTTCATATAAAGACAATCAAAGGCTAAACATCATAGAAAATCACATATAGAATTCAAGTCCCGTTTGAGGTCACTTTATAGTAAGCTCACTCTTCTTAACAGTAAACTCCTTCTTTTATTTCATTAGCCTCCCAAGTAACATTTTAATGATACTTGGTGCAATGCGTCACCTTAGGGACAAAACCAAAACGATACATACTACTTACACAAGACAACACATATCATCATAGAAGTATAGTACAACATAAACATAGTTAAGTCAAGAGCTTCATCATATAGTCAACAAGATCAACATCAGGCATAACTCATAGCATGAACATCTTGATAACAAGTAAAAAAATACTACAATGTCATGCATAAGGAACACGACATGCATTAGAACACCTTCTTAAATTTTCTTAAGTAGCAACTTGTGTAATGTCTAGATAGGTTCATTACTTCCACCTATTCTAAGTAACCTCCTTTAAGTCATTCTAGTTAGGGTCCAATTCATTTACTTAAATTGTACATTTTACTTTAGGGAAACTATAGCTTTAACCGACATAGACCATATGATGCTAAACATGGAATCTGGTGTCATAGAACCCCACACCAAAACGAGGTGGTTTACCGGTCAAAGTAGAACCAAATATGACATAGTTTTCTAGGTGGATCCACTATCTTGTATCCTATGGTGGCAACATTAGATATGGAACTTGGGGGTACATGTGAAAACCGTGTTTATGCAAAGATTAGGCATTATAGTTATTCACTTATAGAAACATCATTGTAAAACCTTTAGGGTCATGAGGCTATCTACCCCATGAGGTTTGTGGTGACCTACCTTCCTACCATATGAAAGGACACACACTCATATTCAAGTTCACTCAGTGTTAATCAAAGTTCCCTTTATTGAATACCTTTATTATATTTTTACTTTATAAAACATAGGTTTAGGAGAGTCATCCCCTCATATGCTTAACTCGTATCTCACACATGGCAGTTCATCAACCTAAATCATGTAAAGAATCCCTTCACATGAACATAGCATATGTAAAGCATCATCTAGTTTAGGTTACAAATGAACACACCATTCATGGACCCTCTTTTGACTAGATCTTTATAGATGTGTGTGTGTATATATGTGTGTGAGCAAAACTTACATAAAACACATTAAGACACACATGTTCATAAATGCATAGTCATACATATATAAACGAAAAGTAGAACTCTCCTATTAAGGTATACATGTGATATGCATAATTAAAGTCCCATACCCTTACACATTCTAGTACACCTATCATGTAATACCACCTGAGGAAACACATATCATACTTTCATAAACATCATCTTAACATGTATAGTAGTAGACACTAGTGAATATGAGAACTACCTTTCATTTAGAGAGCATGACTTATACTACTTGTAACATATATGTAAAGTAAGTACCTGTGTTTATTGGTCAACGATCAATTAATGGATATCAACAACATATTGAGGCAGCCACCCTATTAGAAAATAGTACTCAATCAATCATAAACTACACCACACACAATAGCATAGAAGACCAGTCAACTTCATATTACATTTAAGTCTCCTAACATGTGATATTCATGGATTCAAATTAGGGTAGATAGGTAAGGGGTTATCAACAATTTTACTCATAAATGGCAGCACCTAAACTTTACCCTAACATGGATAAACACATGCTCATACAATAGACATACACCTTACATCACAACTAGAATAAGAAAGTATGTATAATCTTCTCATAATATTATCATAAACACATATTCATATATTCATGAATTTCCCTTCAAGGCCATGGTCAACACATATATAATGACAATAAATTAAACTCCGCAACCATAAGTGGACCATGCCAAACAATGTCACACAAGGCTTCACCAACTATAATACTATAAGGAAAGTAGGAGAGATAAGCATTCTTACCAATTTCTCACTCTTTGATCATCATTAATCAATACACCTTGATTATAAACAATTTATATATAGGGAAGTAGCTAAGTGTACTTTAATAATTAAATAAACCATATACAAGTCACTAGAAGATCATACTATAACATAATACAAGGCATCTCACATGTACTAGGAAGTAGAGAGTCCTATGTAATAAACTAACCTCCCTAATTTAGTTAAATCAATCATCATCTACCAATAATATACATTTAGGTCAGTAGTCAAATTCATACAAATAAAATCTAAATCATGCTTTATCTACCCTAGAATTTAGATCACATAATGTTCTTTACAACATTCAAATTGTAGGCTAGAAGAACCTAAATAAATTCATGACAAGATTCCTTTTCTTTGATCAACAATAATTCATACCCACAATCCATTAATATCATCAATATAAGGCTGTAGATAAGGACAACATAGTCAACATAAATACTACTACCATTGCTATAACCTTTAGATTACATTGAACCTGTTATTTAAGACATCCATGGAAAGTAGAAGAATCATATGCTAACCAACAGTGATCAACATGAAATCACATATTTACAATTAATCCATAATATCCAATTAAAATATAGATACAAAAATCCCTACATAATCTAATTCCTCATTAAATTATCAAAAGACTAACTTTACAATGAACACATAGAATATAGGCTAGTTTTGTTCAAATCTTCATACATGGATTCACATGGATAATCATCAACGATTCACCATCAATATACATACTAGACAGTATACATAATAATATTAATATAATTTAATCAGAAATATATATACATAAGATCAAGATCATAAATCTATACCTAGGCTTAAATCGAGTTTGCGAACGAGCATGGGTTCATCATGCAATAGGATTGAAAGCTTAATCATATTTTTCTCTTTCGAAAACATTGAGATTAACTCTGTAAATTGAAGGATAACTAGATATGAAGGATAATCATACGTATATATTATTTAAAATCTGTACAATTTATGATTCATCCATGGAAATCTAAGCTCTAAGCTATTGTTAAGATTTACAAACAATGGAGGTTCTAGAGAGAATATTTTTGGAGGGAAAAGTCTAATTTGGTTAATTATATTGGGTGTCGGGTTGATCACATTTTGAATACCTTATAAACACCCAAAAGTATCTAAATAATCCTATTCGAATCAGGTTAGGATATGGGGTTAAAATCTCATTCACTCCTTAAAAGAAAAAGACGCAGGTAACAGGTTGCACGCCACCATCGACAAAACCATCTACTGGTCGTTGGTCAGTCAACGGGCCATGCATTGGTATCAATTGATCCTTGTCCAATTTTAGGCTTGATACCTGCCAAATATAAGTACAAAAAAAAAAATACCTTACCTTGGGGCCGGTTGTTGACAAACTGGTCGTCGTTTGGTCTGTCGATTGACACTGCCAAAGGAGTGTCGTGACCAGCTTTGGGTCCTTGTTGTGGGGACTTTTGCGGGGCCCTTCAGAAGTCGTACCCGGATGTTTCAAATGTAAATTCAAAGCTTTAAAAATTTTAGACCTTCCACATTAGTTTCACCCAAAACCAATACTCACAACTAGTCCAAACAGGCTAGGCCCCATCAAGACAAACGTTGAGCATCTTAAGGGGCTATCTTTCGAATGCCTTGGATGTTCTTTGTTGTTTGACCTCCAAAATTCTCCAATATCCATATACCATATTTAAAAATCATTATAAATTAAATAAGACTTAATAATCTCATGAAATACACTGTATAACACGCATGGACACATGAGGAACATATGTGACTAGTCGTTGAATGTTTTTGATCATCTTACGTTCGACTTCCAAATCACTTGAAAGTTTACACACTGCCTATAAACCATTTTGATAAGTCATTTTAGGACCTTATAACCTTAAAAAATATGTTAGGCTCTAGACACCCTATCTTATTTAGGGTCTTACCTAGATCCTCCACCAGTACGACACCATCTCCCCCTATTAATCCTTGTCCCACTTTATCATTGGCCATTATATACGAAAGAGGCAACCCTGTCAATTCAAATGATATGTTAGCTTATCTTATTCAATAGGAAATACCATGATTGAACCATAGTTTTTACCCTTGGTCCTATACGGGAAGAGTTGAGGAGACGACGAAAGATATATAGAACTGATGACCTGGCATATGATGTTCTCGTTGCTTGCTTCAAAGTGTGTGAGTGGAGTAATGGATAGACTGCTAAGTTGATAACCCTTAAAGATAATATTTCTAGACTCTAACATGATGTGGTTGATTAAATCCAAGCAATATGTTGATAATGTGGGGTTATTTAGATGTTCTAGACGAACATAATTTTATTATACTAACCCCTTATGAGATCCCTTCGGCTACTTTTAACACAGATGTTGTTGTTACTGATTATAATGGAGATTTTTACACAATAAAGGCATACGAGGAGTAGTTAGAGGTTCATGATGAGGTAATTTTCAAGGATTTAGAGGAATTTTTTATGGTGACTTGGTACGGGTGGCCATGCAGTCCTCACTGCTTGACGCATCCATGATTAGATCTAGTAGGTCTCCACCCACAAAGTATATAGTTGCACAGACCTCCATAGCTAGGTTAAAGATAGGCACTATTGTCCTGGTTGAACCCAACTCAGATGCGTGGAGTTCACTTCAAGCCTAGCCTGAAAGGGGGAACTTAACTCTTCCTTCATATTGTTTACTATTGATATTATTTAGTTTTTATTTCACATGAGGATACTACATATTGATCTTTTCGTGGTGAAGGTATTCTTCAACCTATATTTTTAATTTTATTTTGTTTTGAGTTTGTTATTTTGGAGCTTTTGGTATTTTTGTGCTTTTTATTTAAACTTCTCTTTGATTAATTTAATAGTGTGTGTTAGTTTTGACCTATTGGTATCTCTCTTGTTTGCTTGATCGTGAATGCTACAAATTTTCACATATATATTCGAGTTACGATTGTTGTCAATGTAGGTGACATGAATAGTTTTATTGATAAACGATATGTTGGTGCATGTCTAATGAGGAATTTGAGTGGAAAAATGTAACACCCCTGATCAATGTAGGTTAAACTAGGTCTAAGTGTGAGGGGGGTATCTATCCTTGGAACATGGAAAGGGACTAAACTATCATAGGAAGGGTAAAGGAATACATATTTTCCATGTTCTACTCAGTAAGAGCTAGTACCATTGCCAAAGTGACTTTGCACTTTGTCAAGTGAACCACTATCCTATAGTGGGAAGTTCCCCCTTTCCCTAGCTATTGGAATATTGGAGGAGTTAGGGCAGTGATCGCCAAACCTGTTGACACATATGCAAAGGTCTCCTCCCCATATCCTAGTAGACTGTCTCCATCATGAGAATACTAGAAATTTTGGTGAGCAAAAGGACCACATGGCGAGTCGTAAAGTGGTTAAGCGAGCTAAAAGGTACTGGTTTGTAGCTTCTTTTTTTTTTTTTATCAAAACGACCCTTGTGGTGGGTCAGGGGCTGAGCAACACCCCCAGGCCTTATCATTAATAGAAACAAAATTTACAAGAAGGGGGGCATAAACCTTACCTTCTATCCTATGGTGAGTATAAATTTGACCTACCTACTAAGGTTAGTCAACTAAAACTCTTACAATGAGATCTAATCTAAAGAAATATTAACTATTTCTAAGAAAACATAAATAAGGAGACTCTCCCTTTACACATAAAAAGAGTGTCTATACAAATAACTATACTAACTATGTAGTCTATTAATATTTTGATATTCATTGCTGAATTTATTTCTTTGCTAAACATTTCCTTTTTCCTTTGCTAGCTTTGATGTATTTTCACTTTCATTTGTTGATTCATTAATCTTCCATTTCCTAGCCAAGCTTGTTTTTCCTGTAACAAATATAACATAGAAGAAACATAACTTATACAAACATTATATGCTAAGGAATTTAATATAAAAAACAATCAAGGAGGATGTTTAATCTTCTTCATCTTCCTATGTCTGATATTTTGGACTCCTATTTTCTCCAGTATATAACTTCCTTTGGCCACATGAGGGAGTTGATTATAAGTGTAGAAGTGCTGTATAATATCCACGTTATGACTCTGTTTGGATAATATGTCTGCTGTACTGTTGGCCTCTCTGTAAATATGCACACAAGAGAATGAATTACATTGATAAGTAAGAATTTGAAGTTCACGCACTAACCTTTGTATTCTCCAAGGAGGTTTATCTTTTAGAAGTAACCATTTAATAAGTAACTCAGAGTCAACTTCTAGAATAATATTTTTATACCCATGTTAAATGCACCAATTCAATCCATATGTTGCTGCTTGAATTTCTGCTTGATTGTTGGAACCTTCCCCAAGAGGGATAGCAAATGCATAAATGATGCCACCATGCTCATTTCTAAGAATTCCACCCCCTCCAATCCTTCCCGGATTAGTCAATGCACCCCCATCTGTGTTCAACTTATATTTAGAATTAGGAGGTGGTTTCCAAGAAAATATATTGACCTTTATCAAATGTTGAAATTTTCTAGAAGTTCTACCTGGTCTGTCCATTTCCTTGACCATTGTATGTTAGGAAAAACAGAATACAGAAACTTCAGAATTTCCTATTGAATGAAATATTTAACTTTGTAGCTACTTGATGTTTTTACCCCATATTTAGCAGCACATCTATTCTTCCACAGATTCCAATAAATAACTATAGGAAGAATTCTTATAACAGCTCTATGTGTATCATTTTTGCCTTTGTTGTTACACCATTGAATAATCCTATTTCTCAAGGAGCATTGTTGAATATTGATGCCCACAGAACTGGAAAAGTACTTCCAAATATGAGTGGAAAAAGGACCTTGAATGAATATATGATCTACATCATCCCATCCTTGGTTCCTATAGCAAGAACATTTAGAAGGTTCTACTAAAAAATTTGCAAATATTCATTAGTAGGAAGTTTTAATCTTAAGGTTCTCCACAGTAAAAATGAAATTTTGAAAGGAACATTTTGGTGACAAATATACTTATTAACCACATCCACATTCCCTTTATATCTGCAAATATCCCAAACTGATGCACAAGTGAAGTTACCAGAATCAGTAGGTTTCCAGAATACTATATCCTGCTGATCATTTTGATAATGAATTCTAGTGTTCAGGATCATAGGAATTAACAATGGATGTAGTGTCTATCTTAGTTTCCTCTCATTCCAATGACCATTAATCCAAAACTTCATAAAAGAGTAATTATTAAAGCTTGATATGTTATTATTATACTTAGCCAATGCTCCAATTCCTAGCCAATCAACCCACCAAAATGAACAACTACCTGAATGTACTTGCCACTGAATATGCTCTTCCACTTTATGTTCATTCTTCATCATATATCTCCAAATCAGTGATTGCCCATTCTCAAATTTCCTTGCCACTGGATTAGCTCTTGGACAATATTTATCTTAATAAATTACTTCTAAATGGAATTTTTGGATATAAAAAGACACCACTGTTTGTATTGTAAGGCAGTAAAAACATCAGTAATTCTTCTAATCCCAATTCCCCCTTCTTGCTGAGGCATACTCAAAGTATCCAATGATGCCCAATGAAATTTCTTATTATCATGATCTTTACCCCAAAAGAAATTTTAAATTAAGGAATCAATATATTTAATAATAGTACTAGGAGGAGAAATAACAGCCATAGTATGAATAGGAATAGAGTGTAACCCATGCTTGATCAGAGTTAGTTTTCCCCCCTAAACTGACAAATTTAGTCTGCCAACCAAAAATCTTTTTTGCAATCTGGTTTGTAGCATTAAGTTGGGGTTTTAGGGGTCTTTTGTTATTTTCCCTAAATTGATACTATATTGTTTTACTGTTTCCCTAGTGAAGTAGATAACATTATTATACTAAAATTTCCCCAATTAAGTCACTCTCCCTGAAGTCTAAGTGAAAGACCAAAACTTCATCCTCTCCAAATGAATTTCTCTTTCTAGAATTTAAGAAATAATAAGAAAAGAGTGGAAGCTAGGAATTGATGACACAACGATTTTCACTCAATTCCTTTGGATAAATATAACAAAGGTATGGTAATCCTTCATTCATGAATAGTTTTTATCAACGTATTCCCTCGAAACTCATTTTCAAAAATAGTTATTTCCCCAAAAGTTATGGTTTCAGTCCAAGTAATGGATTCCTTTTAAAAATGATTCTATTGATTTAATTTCTTGTTATTATAATTGAATTAATGATCTATTATAGTTTAATGATCTCAAGAATCCATGAAACCCTTATATTCCCACTTTGTGACCTTGTGATGTGGGTGAATTGTCGAAAGAAGAGTCTTAAGAGATTATGCTTATACTGATTGTAGTAACTGAATCATGCTATGGTTTGTGTCTAATGTAGTAATTCTAAATATATTGATTGAATATGTTATGTGGTCCTCAAAAGCAAAACATGAGAATTATGCATGTTTATGAGGTTTATGTATATGACATTAGAACACATTGAGAGTAAAGTGAATATGATTATGATTTAATTGTTATAATTATGGGGCTTATTATCCTTATGTACATACCTATTTATTAATATGATATGATGTGAAAGGTTTGTCATATGTACTGATCTAACATTGGAAAAGTAGTGTAGCACCCAGTAGCCAAAACACACAAAAAAAATAACATTACAGAAAAACAACCTGCAAGTGCAACAAACGGTGGCATCGATGGACCAGAGCCTGAACCACGGTCTGTCCTACACAATCGTCGATGGGATAACAAAATCCTAAAATTTCAGCACAAAAAATTTGGTTAAGTCTTGGACGACGGACACACTTACGGTCCATAGGTCAGAATACGTTCCGTAGTCCATGACCGTCGATCAATACTCCCTTCACCCACTCTATTACAACAGCTATGGATGACCAAACCGGTCCGTTGGGGGAAAATTTGCAGACAGTTAAGGCAAAATAAACTTGGATCAACTTCAAATGTTCATATCTCTTAGTACAAAATCAATTAGGTGTACCATGACCTACCCAAAGATAGATAATTGAATTATCTTTCCATATCTACGAAACTTTCTTAAATCAGACCTTTGAGTAAAATTTTATGCCCATTTTAGTAAGGGATGTCGATCAGACCAGAGATGCACTCCAACGGCGGGCGTCGATTAACGCATACCAATACCGCCTTCGTTTGGTCCGCCAGCAACTTTCACATGGGTCTTTTTGACCTTTCCAACTTCGTTAAACCCTAAGATACGTTGTTTTGACCACAAATAATCATATTTTAGTCACTTTAAGCCTATAAACATAATTATAATATATCTAAGTGAAATCATTAAATCAAAACATAGAAAATTAAAAGTATGAAGGGAGAAAAAGCTAAAGAATCCCTAGTTCAAGAACGAAGTAAGTTTCCAGCAGATCCTGTCCCAAAATTAAGGTTTTCTCCATGAATTACATCACCAGGTTTATGGGATTTCACTGGTGGGTTCATTTCACCCATTGGGTCCCTAGGTCACAGTCACATTCTTGATTCTATTATCATGATTAAACCAAGGGTTTCTAAAACTCTAATATAACTTCATGAATTTATTAAATATATGTTTCGAATAAGATTATCATGTTATTATTCAGATTATCGCATGAATTTCAGAACCATATCTTTGTATTTCTTTAGTTCTTGAATTACACATGCTAGGTAAGATATTTCAGAAACTTCAGATATCCAGTTTTTATAGAAACTCATACATAATCAGTACATTTATAGCTTTCATTGGGAGTAGCATAATACCGAGTTGGACTAGAGTTTAGCGTACACAAGGTTGTAAGTCCCTTATGTGTGAAATTAGTTTAGTGATCACGCCAGCATGCCTTTATACCTTTAGCAGGGTATATTGGGTCCTCTTTATAGGGCGTATACATTACGCTCCACATTTATCTCATGTGGTTTCATTATTGGTTATTAGTAGCTCTCATAGTTTAGTCATACTCTCTTTGTTGACCATTCATCAGTATATTAAGTATTCAGTTTAAGCATGTTATAAATTGGTCATTGCATCTAGTCAGATTAGAGTACATTTTATCATGTTAGATTATTATACTTACTTTAATGCTTGTTCAATTATGTTTTATTTCAGCATTAATCTGTCCTATATGCTCAGTACCTTTCACGTACTGACGCATACGTGCGCTACATCTTCTCGTGATATAGGTTCAGGTTCTCAGCATCTAGATCACTCATAGATCGATTTCTAATCTACGGCTGAGCAAATTTAGTTGTGAGTGCTCATTTTCCAAGGACAACAGTCATGAGTTTCATTTCAGTCCTTAGTCATTTAGTTTCAGTTTTTGCTAGATTTAGCTGGGGCTTGTCCTAGTATTTCTAGCCAATTTAGAGGCTTATTTCAGACATAGTTTGATTTAGCTTAGTATTCAGTTAATATTTCCTTTGTATTAAACTCATTATTTTAAAATATTTTAGTTATAGAATGTGGGTATTCCCCATCTTTTCATATATAATTATGATTTACCTTCCCCGTTAATTTATTGTCTTTAGTATGCTCATGATCATGCCAGCAGGGTTAGCTTGGGATCACTTGTGGTCCTAGGTTACGTGTCAGCATCTCGGGGGTATCTCGGGGCTTGAACAATAGTATCACTATTGAATCTATGATCTTTAGTATGAGTTATGTTGGATTGAGTTTCAAGAAACTTTTCCATGAATATTTTAACACATTTTAATAACTAGTACGATCTAGCTAAAGCTTTATAAAATCTAGTAGGTTGAAATAGAGTCTCACATGTTCTTTTGTAGTTGGAAACATTTTTAAATAATGAAAAATGGCTATTCAAGTTAGTTTGGTGATTTTAGAGGTCAAACGTCAAGAAATACCATGACGTCTGAAAACTATTACTATTAACTAGTGAGTTGTAAGGGTCTTGTCGGTGAAGTTTGGAGTCTTGTTTCAGGGTGAAAAATAGTTGAAGCAACTATCCTACATAGATGGAAATGTTTAGGGTTTAAATGTCGAGGTAAGACTCTTAGAGGACCACCCAAGGGGTCTTAGAGGAGGATTCCCAAAAGTTGTCAAAATAGTTTGGCTCACGGAGGCATATCACACCTAAAACGCTAGTTCACGCCCTGTTGGTCATGGGTGTAGGTTAGCACTTAGCCTAGTAATGCTTGGCCTTCAATTTGAATCCAAAATAAAAAAACTAGGGACTACCAGTTATATTAGAAGTCAAGGGCGGCAATGCTATCAAGAAGTCGGCTAATGTAAGTTTGGTTCAACATCAAATGGTCATATCCCATAACTCAAAATGAATTAGGTGGTCCATTACCTATCAAATTAAATATATCTAACTACTTTTTTGAACCATCGAGTTTGCCTAATTCAGATCTTGTAGTAAAATGTTATGCCCAAAATATTTTAACACTTTCAGTTCCCCAAACACGAGACCAAACCACGGACAATAGAACAATCTATTGCCCGTGGATGGGAACCAATAGATGCTTCCAATTTTGGTATGTTAAGTTTTATGTTGGGGGTTTGGGAATTAAGTTAGCTAATTAATTAAGGTCTTAGATAGTCCATTTAGTTGTCAAATAACCTCTTATAAACAGTTAAGAGGACCCTAAAACTAATCCATTTATTCACCACAAGTCAACCCCAAATCATAAATATTTTTTCCTTAAAGTTCCTCCGAAACTATTTTCTCAAGAACCTCAATTGAAGACCTAAAATAAGATCATGTAAAGCCTAAAGATGTAAAAGTTTTCAAATTGTTTTTATGTAGTACAACACCTAAGGTATGGGAGCTCTTTATTCTTGGTTAGCTATTACGAAGAAGTCTCTTAAACTATGTCTTCAAATTCCCCAAATTCATGGTTTTCATCCAAAGGCAAGGTCACCTTTTAAAAACTTTTCAATTGAAAAATTATGAGTTTTTATGATTATATATGTCAAATTATTGGTGAATTTATTTATTATTGATAGTTTTTGGAGAAAATCTCAAAGACCCATGTTCTTCTACTTTTTTTTATCAATTGTAAGCCCTTGTATGGATAGATGGATAATCACAAATATCTACATTGATTAGGTGATTTTACCATGAAGTTACTCTATCTCATACTCTATTTCTAAGGGTTATGGTTAGCTCTTGATGGATGACCTTAGAAATAGATCATATGGACTTGTATTTATACTTAGTATACCTTCATGAAATCAATTTACTTGTTGATGATCATATCTGAAGGTTTGTGGATGAATTTAGGTAATGCCTACTGTTGTTGAGAAATTCCCTACAAGACCCATGGTTTTCCTTCTTCCTCAAATCTAAACCCTAGCAGGTTTGATTGACGCATGAAGGATAAGAATCTAGTATGATTCTATGTGATTCATTATTGTATTATGATGTTACCCTATGAGATGGAAGAAATCATGAAGTTAGCATTGAATCTTGGAGACATACATGAAGGATATGAATGAAGGTTTTCAATTTGATTATAGTTTAATGTTATCTTGTTGATCCTCTTATCGTTGAGGTGTTTACTGAATCTATAGTCTTATATTGAATTGTTGATTCATTTATGGTAGAGGTGCTTACTTGATTTATGAATTATTGTTTTGACTATTGTTCCTTTTCCCTACAACCCTAATTATGATAAAGTATGGTATGATATGAATATGAATGTTATGCTATGATATGAACATGTATGTTATGCTATGATACGAATATTGATGCTATGTTATGATATGAATATTGATGTTATGTTATGACACGAATGAGAATTGTACGATACAATTATGTTAATGTTGATAGGTTATACAAAAGGAAATTATCCTAAAAACTATATGAATATGATAAAACGACATTTTAACATATTCTTTGTTTTTTGATTGAGAGGTTGTCCTCATCTTTGAAACCTTCGATCTATATGTCATGATGCCGGTCTCATATAGGGTCTTTAGTGTATCATGACATATAAATTATGTTAAGGTTGGTTTTGTCACGACCAGAGTGTAGACCCTATATGAGACCGGCATCGTAAAGCTCTCAACATAATCTTTTATGTATCCATTATGAACTCCGCCACACTTAGCACAATTCTTCTTAGGACGCTGCATTTCACCTCTATTGCCCTTCCTGAGATCAAGTAGGCCTCCCCTAGGTGTTGAACCCCTTTGAGGATTAGAATTCCCATAACTCTGTTGCCCCCTTTCGAACCTTGGCTGCTCACTGATGCCAAAGTTTTTTCTGTGGACTCCATGACTGGGACCTACCTGATCTTGAGGCCTAGGCCTCCGATCATCACGAACACCTCTCTTTATGAAATAGTCCTCTACCTGCTGGACATGCACCATCAACCTAGAAAGGTCCATGTTATCATGGAGCATCACATACCGACACTCCTCCTCCAGGTCCCTAATGATTTCTGTGAGGAACCTGCTCATGTCGTCCATGCTTTGAGAAACAAAGGAAGTATCATACCTATATGATTTCAACAAAGCTCAGTATTCTCCTCATTCTTTCTATTAAATACTAGGGAAAGTAACATACCTTGATAGCTTCACAAACTTCAGGGAATAATGTCTCGCTGTCATAGAGCCTTGTTTAAGGTCGATGAACTCTTGAACCTTGGACTCCCTCATCTCCCTGGGGAAGAATCTCTCCAGAAATGTTGTCTTGAACAGCTCCCATGTGACAGGCATTCCACCTAAGACATGACTATCTTGCCACATCTTGCACCAAGTTTGTGCAACATCCTTGAGCTGGTAGGAAGACAACTGAACCTTCTCAATATCAGTGACCCCCATAGCCACCAGGTTCTTTTGTACCTCGTGTACAAACTCTTGAGGATCCTCTGATGTCTTCTCCCCTGTGAATATATGAGGCTTCATCCTCGTGAAATCTCATAGTCTGTCAGCCATGCTGCGAACCGGTGGGTTCTCACTCTGAAAATCCTGCCAATTGACTTTGGCAGTCACTTCCTGAGCCAGCATCGTGATGGCCTGTGCCATTTGGGCTAGAGATTCCCTCACCTCAGCATAAGTCAACCTAGTTTAGTTGATCGGCATGCCAATACTTCAGGTGGAGCCTAGGATGATACTTGATTGCCCCAGTAACTGCTCCTCCTCTCCTCTAAACAATAGTCCTCCTAGTGTTCATTCTATGAAAACAACAAGGATTTATGTTAGACACGTTCATCCCACCAAGAACTCAGACATTAAGAAAAGCACGATAAGATAAGAAAAAGGGAAATTTTCCTACGCATCATGCAATATCTAATTCAGAATAGTGGTGCACTTCAATACCATGACTTAGAAACTAATCAACGTGGTTGATTTGAACTCATTATCCTCGAAATTTAACCTACGGCTCTGATACCAACTTTGTCACCATTGGAGTCTAGACCCCATACGAGACCGACGTCGTTAACCTCCTAGAGGTTGAAGACAAGCCGACATGCGTTATTCATACTTTACCTAAGTTAAATTTAGCGGAAAATTAAAACTTTTGGTTCTTTAACATACTTGCTAAACATTCTTAAAATTTCATAATCTTTTATCATTAACAATGTAACATTAAGAGTTAAACAACTAAGTGAAATAGTTCAATAAATATTAACTGTATAATTGCAAAAATGGCACCAATACAAAGTCTGAATCAAAACATGAAAGAAACGCTAGGGGAACATGCTCCACTAGCTCAACTCTAAAATTAAGCTGGAATGTAAAACAAAATCATCCTCGAAAGCATGAGGACCTAACAAACTCTGGATGAATGGTGACGTCTGGATAGCTGCAACAATTATCCTTTAGCTATATTGCCCACCTGTGCCTGAACCCAAAATAGTATATATGTATAGGGCTAAAACACACTTGTACTAAGTATGAGTATATGAAATCACACACCAAGGACATGCAAGAGAAACGACAGCTCTTTCCTAATGACATGATTTTTGGAGGTCAAGTGAGTAGACTTGCCAAATCCAGCATAGGAAAGTTAGTGAACTTTCCAAATTGGATTAGGAAGGTCATGCCATGATAGTAACATGCATCATCATATATATCATATTGCACACAACACGTAACATCTTCATATAGTACATACCATAGCACATAACATATAACACATAACTTCTTTCATATCATTCATTCATATGCCATGAGATCTTTGAATCATGGACTTGACATTACGACATTCCAAAATGAGGGCTCAAACATATGGGACCTCAACTAGGGAGTCTTCAATAGCAAACACAGAGTCTGCTTCATTCATTCATACGTACATCATTTCATTTCATTTAGAAGCAGTGTGAACACCAGCTATACCTAGGGTGTAGTTAAGACTTTCATCGGTTTTGTTGTGCAATGATCAGGAATAATCTAATGTCATTACCTGAGTCTAGCTCACCTATTCATTATCGTATCCTAACACCTTTGGTTTTATTCATTTTTTTATGTGCTTCATTTAAGGTTGGACTCGTTCATTCATTGGGAACTTTAACTTTAACCGACATAGATCATGTGAGCATCATGAAATCCAGTGTCTCCCCCACACCGAAAAGTGGTGGAATCACAGGCAAAAGTGACCCAAAAAATGCTAGCATATATGGGAATTGAACCCTACAAGATCCCTATATTGGCAGTATAGGTTCGAAGACTACGAGATATAAGGAGACCCATACCCAGCATGCCGGACAGTTTCATCTCATGAGAGTTACGTCAACCTCCACCCTTTTTGAAAGAACGCATCACCGCTCATAGCTAGCCTATCAATGCTTAGTATAAACTTCCATTACATTCATCTCATACGTCATGGAAGTTGGCTTCTAGATTGAGGACATCATATCTCATTAGATGATTTCTCATCTAATCGTTAGTATTAAGTGTGATAAAATCAATACTTCCTTTAGAGTTTTCATAGAGACTGGTCTCTTCATTATTTTAAACTACAATTAGTGAGTACGTATTGCTGACACTTACTTAGGATCATTTGAGACTGTTCTCATCATTTACATTAGTTTATGTCATGGCTTAACCACATTCTTCATCATTAGCACCTTTACTTTTCATAGTTACTCACCTCTTATTACGTGAATATTCATTTCACCATTTCATAGTTCATATCATCATATGCCAATGCACTTGGCCACTTAGTGTATCTTACACTCATATATCTTAGGTTCACTTACTTTTGAACATATGGTAGACTTCTGTGTCTATACTACAAGCCATGGGGCTTGATTCATAATTCGTTAAGTAATTCTTACTTTCCTAAGATTATGAGGTACAAGACTTATGTATCGTGTATGCCAAAATCATGATTTTGATCTAAGCAGGTGGCATTATTCTTGGATATTATATTCACGTATGACTTCTCCATCAATACGGAAGATTGCGCAAGTAAATCCAAGTTTGAGTCACTTCGATATCATTTATATTTTTCATTGATTTTATTTCTAATATTCATAAAATTAGAACTCTAAATTAAATCCCAAAATTAACATCGAATGATTAATTGTCTACTTAATTTTGCCCTTATGTTGGCCAAAGGGTTGTTGATTCAAACCCCCAATCATTAGCCTCATGTTGCCCATTTTCGCCTAAACCAAGAGGTTGTGGGATCAAACCCCCACAGCCTCTTGTATTTTTGCATTAATTTCGCTTGCATAGGGAGGTTGTAGGTTTGAACCCCCACAACCTCCTTATTTCAATTCTAATTTCGCTGAGGCTGTGAGTGGTGGGTTCGAACCCCCACAACCTCTCTAACTTCATTTTCATTTAATTGGGCGAGTGGCAGTGATGTTGTGGGTTCGTACTTCCTCTTCCTCCTTATTTGTATCTAAGTTAATTTTGCCTTTTCTTTTCAGCATTGAGGTAGTGGGTTCGATTCCCACGCCTCGCATTTCCTTTTCTTTAATTTTCTCTGCTCTACTCACTACCTGGAGGTCATGGTTCGAATCCCACGCCTCCCACTTATTTGTTTGATTTATTTTTCTCCTCCTTCCCCCTGTTCGTTAGTTCGATTCCCCTTAGCCCCATTTCTCTTTCTTTGTGGCGAACTCCAGTTAGCCAGGTTCGAATCCCCCCCAGCCCCATTTTCCTTTCCCTTGTCTTGCGAAACCAGTAGCTAAAGGGTTCGATTCCCCTTTGCCCCTTCACATTTGTTTTTTATATTTAAGACTTTTTTTACATGTGAGGTCTTGGGTTCAATTCCTATTGACCTTAGTTATTTTATTTTCCCTTTTAAAAACTAGATTTTCGCATCATTGCAGAATGCACAAATCTGGAAAGTTGTTGTCATTCTTGAACTCATCTTTAGTAACATCTTTCATAGGTTTATATGGCTAAAAGATTATTGTTCATCAGGCCATATTTCATTACAATGAGCATCACATTGTAAACACTTTTGCTTTAACACACTTTTATTATCATCTTCGTAATTCCCTCACATAAACATATTCACATTCAATATAAACACATCATTCATGCCTAAATCTACCAGCAAAACATACCCATTCTACGAATTCGTTTAGGAGTTAGGGACAAGGACATACAAAGGGGAATAACCTTAGTTTCGAAGTGAATAGTTTGAATCATAAGGAGACTCTTAGGAAAGGGACCAAGAGAGAAGAAACCCATACCTTTTGACGTTGTTCAAGCTTAAGTTGCTACCCAAACTTGTCTCCAAAACCACGCCCAATTCACCTAATGTTCCACAACCATCTTGATGGAAATATCCCTTGCCTTAACGTTTTTAATAACTTGCTTTCGTAGACTTTTTAGTGAGTTCTTCAAGTGTGAAGAAATTTTTCTTCAAAGTTTTTGCACGCTAATTGGCAAAGAGAACAAGAGATTTTTTTCTTCTTTTTTGAACTTGGAGAGGTGATAAATGTGATTACGAGAGTGTTAGCATAGGTTTAGGAGTCTTAATTCAAGGCTTAGTCAAAATAAGATTTAATTAAATTAATACAAATCTGATTTATTTCAACTTATACGTGAAAGGACCATATTACCCTTAATTTATTAGATTTTAATTGATGATTAAATCATCAATTCATTGCTTCTAGTGGGGCTCGAACCTGATTGGCACCCTATTTGCAAAAATGGGTCACTTCGGGTCGCCCCAACCCAAATAGATCTTTAAATTTAATTCATTAATTAATTTATTAATTCCTCAGGATAATTACAATATTACCTTTGGTCTAGAAAATACCATTTTACCCCTGGACCCTCAAAACATAAAATTTCTTCTTTTAAGACTCGTAAAGACTTTTTCGATTAAATCTTTGTTTTTGATAGCCTTACATGGTTGGTGCAAACCGTTCTGAGCAAAACTAACTCATCAAGTTAGTTGAATTGGTCGTATTAAGGGTTCTGAGGTTTTGTTCTATGTGTATCAATCTTTGTGAACCTTGGTCTAATCACAATCATTCTTGACACCATAAATATTTATCCTATTCAATTTTAGGGTTGTTACATATTCCCCCCTTAAGAACATTCGTCCCCGAATGGCACTACCACTTCCTATCGTAATGCCACTCAGATCATAATAAAATCACTATTCACAGTCAAGCAATAGCAACAAAATATGGAGATATAAGGAAACGTAGGCTTAAGAGTAGGAAGTCTAAACTCAAAAGCTGAAAAGATGAGGGTAGTGGGATCTCATGTCGGCCTCAGCCTCCCACGTAGCACCCTCAATAAGATGATTTCTACAAATACCTTCACTGTGGAAATATCCTTGTTCCTCAGCTGCTTCACTTGTCTATCTAAGATCTCAACAGGTACCTCCTCATAAGACAAGTCTTCACCAACCCCCAAACCTTCAACAGGTAGAATCAATGCAGGATCACCTAGGATCTTCTTCAACATAAAGACATGAAAGACTTGATGAACAGAAGTTAGCTCCGCACGCAATGCTAACTCATAGGCCACCTTACCCACACTCGCTAGGATCTAATATGGCCCAACATACCTCAAACTCAGCTTCCCTTTTCTAGCAAATCTCATTACCCCTTTCATAATTGATATTTTAACGTAAACCTGGTCAATAACATCAAACTCTAAGGGTCGTGTCCTATTATCAGCATATGACTTCTACCGATTGTAAGCAGTAGCAAACCTGTCCCTAATAACTCTGACCTTCTCTAAGGCCTCATGAATGATCCATGGACCCAAAATGGATGACTCTCAAACCTCGAACCACCCAACAGGAGATCTACACGTACCATACAGTTCCTCAAACGGTTCCATCACAATGCTGGACTGATAGCTATTATTATTCGAGAACAGTATCAAGGAAGATGGTCATTACAGTTACCTTTGAAGTCAATCACACACACTCTCAACCTATCCTCTAATTTCTCTATGGTGTGCTCGACAAGTCCATCTGTCTATTGATGTAAGGCAGTGCTAAGCTTTACCTGCGTGCCCAAGCTTTTCTTGAAAGATCCCCAATAATGTGAAGTAAACTGAGCTCCTCTATCTGAAATGATAGAAAAAGGAATCCCATGCCATCTCATAATCTCATCAATTTAGAGTCTCGAATAATCCTCGGCTCTATAAGTAGACTTCACAGGGATAAAGTGGGCAGACTTAGTCAATCTATCCACAATAAGCCATATGGAATCATGTTTCCTTCTAGTCTTCAGAAGACCAACTACGAAGTCCATATTAACGTCCTCCCACTTCCAAGTCAGAACCTCAATAATCTGAGTCAGGCCACCAGGAATAAGATGCTCTACCTTAACCTGCTGACAATTAGGACACTTGGCTACGTATTCTGCAATGTCCTTCTTCATTCCATCCCACCAATAAATTCTTCTTAAGGTCATGATACATCTTTGTGAAACCTGGGTGTATGGAATATCTGGAACCATGGGCCTCAGCAATAATCTAGGTCCACAAATCATCCACATCTGATACACATATCCTGTCATGATACCTAAGTATGACATCACCTCCGAAAGTGAATAACTCATTCATCTTCATCAGTACTGAGCCCTTCAGCTTCGTCAACACAGGATCTAGATGATGACCCTGTTTGACTTCAAACACCAAGGATGATTAAGAACTAGGATGAACTGAAACATCCCCACTAGTTGAGTCAACCAATCGCACACCCTATATGTGTACCTCTTTCACCAGCTCCTTCTTCTCATCCTGAACGTGGGTTGTACTTCCCATGGTCATTGGACTCAAAGTATCAGCTACAACATTAGCCTCACTTTGATGGTAATGCACATTCATGTCATAATTATTCAACAACTCCAACAATCTGCGTTGACGTAGATTGAACTCCTTTTGTGTGAACACGTACTGGAAATTCTTATGATTTGTGAACACATCCACGTGCTCGCCATGCAGATAATGCCTCCATAGCTTTAGTGCAAACACCACAGCTGCCAGCTTCAGGTCATGAGTGGGATAATTCTTCTCATGAACCTTGCATTTTCTGGAATCATAGGCTATCACCTTACAAACCTGCATGAGAACACAACCCAAACTAACCCTAGATGCATCAGAATAAACCGTGTAATTCTCAGTACACTTAGGTAGAGTAAGCACCGGGGCTGAAGTGAATCTGTCCTTGATTTCCTGGAAACTTCTCTCATAAGTATCCGTCCATATAAACTAGGCTTTCTTATTAGATAGAGATATCAGTGGGTAGCAATGGAAGAAAAGCCCTCTACAAACCTACGATAGCAACCAGCCAATCCCAAAAAGCTACAAATATTAGTGGGAGTAAGAGGTTTTGGCCAGTTCTTCACAAACTCAGTCTTCCTGGGGTCCACCTCCACATCCTGATCGAACACAACATGACCCAGGAAGGTCACTGATCTAAGCCAAAATTCACACTTGGTGAATTTCACATAAAATTGATGTTGTCTAAGTACATGCAAGGTTAGTCTCAAATGTTGTTCATGCTCTTCCTTGGTCTTAGAGTAGATGAGAATGTAATCAATGAATACTATGACAAAAGAGTCAAGGTATTCACGGAAGACCCTGTTCATGAGATCCATAAATGCAATAGGTGCTTTTGTGAGACCAAATGACATGACTAGAAACTCATAGTGACCATAGCAGGTATAAAATGTTGTCTTTGGGATATCTCCATCCTTAACCCTAAGCTTATGGTACCCTGAACGAAGATGAATTTTTGAAAAGAAACTAGACCCTTTGAGTTGTTCAAACAAGTCATCTATCTTGGGAAGTGGATTCTTGTTCTTGATAGTACTTTGTTGAGCTGTCGATAATCGATACACATTCCAAGGGTCCCATCTTTCTTCTTTACAAACAACACTAGAGCTCCCCAAGAGGATATGCTCGACTGAATGAAACCCTTATCAGTGACATATTTTGACTACAACTTCAACTCTTAGAGTTATGCTGGAGTAATTCTATAAGGAGGGATTGAGATTGGTTTAATATCGGGCTCTAAGTCGATACCAAAGTCAATGTCTCGAAAGGGGAGGGACTTCAGGCATATCTTTAGGGAACACATCTAGCAACTCATTCACTACAGACACTGAGCCTATGGAAGGGGTGTCATTATCTAAATAATTAAATCTCACAAGATGATATAGTAACCCCTTGGACATCATTTTATTGGCCATAAGATTTGAAATAAAGGGATTAGGACGACTCGAATTGTAGCCCTCCTAGAGTAACTCTTCTTTATCAGGGAAGTGAAATCTCACCACTCTACTACGACATTCCAAGCAAGCATAACAATTGTGAAGCCAGTCCATGCGAAGAATAATAGCAAAAAAATGCATGGGTAACTTAATCAAGTTTGCACACATAGTCTTACAACTTTAAACTATTGGGCAATCCTTATATACCCTATCAATTCTTACATTTTCTTCTAAAGGCGTATTAACCACGATAGGATCATACAGAACTTCAGGTAGTATTTAAAAAGTAAGGGCAATTAGAGGAGTCACAAAGGAAAGCGTAGAACCTGGATCAAGTAAAGCATAAACAGAAGATAGGAATTCTTGCAGCATACCTGTGACCACATCAGCGGACTTCTCCTGCTCCTCCCTGCCCTTCAGGGCATAGAATCTGTTCCTCTTGGGAGGCTCGGCTATGCTTCACCCTGTGGGTTAGTCCTAGGCTGAGCATTACCTCCAGCCTGACCTCTGTTTTATGGATAGTCTCTGACAATATGTTCATTTTTACCACAAGCGAAGCAGGAATTTGTGCCCTCTCCGCACTCTCCACTATGAGCTCGGCCACACATAGCAAAATTCTTCTTAGGATGCGCATCTCAACTCCATTGCCCTTATTGGGCTCAGGTCTTCCTCCCTAGGTGTAGCACCCTTTTGAGGATTAGAATTCCCAAATCTCTGTTGCCCCTTTTTGAAACTTGGCTGCTCACGGACGCCAAATTTGTTTCTGTGGCATCCATTACTGGGACCTGCCTAATATTAAGTCCTAGGCCTCCTATCATCACGAACGCCTCTCTTTATGTGGGAGTCCTCTAACTGCTGGACATGCACCATTAACTTGGAAAGGTCCATGTTATTATGGAGCATTGCAGATTGACACTCCTCCTCCAGGTCTCCATTAATTTCTATGAGGAACCTGCTCATCTCATCCCTGCTATTAGAAACCAGGGAAGTAGAATACCTGAATGATTTCAAAAAAACTCAGTATTCTCCTCATTGTTCCTATTAAATATAGGGAAAGTAACACAGTGATATCATAATAAACATAAAATAATAATCCCTCACTATTATACAGCCTTGTTTAAGGTTAAGGAACTCTTCAACCTTGGCCTCCCTTATCTCCTTGGGGAATAATCTCTCCTGAAATGTTGTCTTGAACAGCTCCCATGTGACTGGCACTCCACCTAACACACGGATATCTGGCCACATCTTGCACCAAGTTTGTGCAACATCCTTGAGCTTGTAGGAAGCCAGCTTTGCCTACTCAATATCAGCGGCCCCCATAACCACCAGGATCTTATGCACCTTGTATACAAACTCTTGAGGATCCTCTGATGTCTTAGCCCCTGTGAATATAGGAGGATTCATCCTCGTGAAATCTCGCAGTCTGTCAGCCATGTTTTGAACCGGTGGGTTCTCCCTCTGAAAATCTTGTCGTTTGACTTGGGCAGTCACATCCTAAGCCAGCATCGTGATAGCATGTGCCATCTGGGCTAGAGATGCCCTCACCTCAGCATCAGTCAACCTAGCTAGGTTAACCGGCATGGCCACTCCTTCAACTTGAGCCTGGGTGACACTTGATTGCCCCTCGCAACTGCTCCCCCTCTTCTCTAACTAGTAGCCCTCCTAGTGTTCATTCTCTGAAAACAACAACGATTGATTTTAGACACGTTCATAACACCAAGAACTTAGACATTAGGAAAAGCACGATAAGATCAGAAGAAGGGAATTTTTCCTACGCATCATGCAATCGGTTATTCTAGATAGTGGTGTAATTCACTACCATGACTTAGAAAGTAATCAATGTGGTTGATGTGAACTCATTATCCTCGGAATATAACCTATGGCTCTGATATAAAGTTTGTCAAGACAAGAGTGTAGACCACATACGAGACCAGCGTCGTTAATGTAAACAACTAACAGATTCAAATCTTGGAGCTTAATCAATAAATAAATGTAACTAGGGCTTAAGTGTTACCCATACATTCCTAACTTGATAATTCTAACTATAACAATTCTTTCCTAGTATCTTGCATGTAAAGTGATAAGTTATGTATCTCTAAATCCTTGGTCCGGCATCTAGAAAATTTTACACCGCACCTTGGTCCGGCTAAGTGTGTTGTTATACTAACCCTTACCTTTACCTCATATTAAGCATTGTATTCGATATTTGACTAAGTTATTACTTCGTACCAATCATCACTAGTCTATTAGATAGTGTACACTAAATCTATGTTGATAATTCTTTTCCTATTATCTACCTCCTTTGTCAGGCAAGTAGCATTAAGGCGAGTTCTAACATTGGTCATCCATTAAAAAGACTTCTAATCGATAGAATTATCAATACATGCAAGAAACTATTCTAGAATTGCCATTCTAGTTAGATTTTACCTCATTATTCACCCATGGTTCCCACAACTCTAGTTATGGAGTTTAGTTACCCATGGTCATAATCACACTATTCATATATTTAATGTAAGAATTCATGGACTTACTTTAAGAAGAAAGAATAAAGTCTAGAAATTAACTTGATTAATCAACAAAAGCACCAACAATTAAGTACAGAAAAGTGCAACAATTGCTGAAATTAATCTTGTAATACTTGAACAAGAGAACTAAAGATTATCAAAAAGGCTAACTATCAAAAAGTCTAACCCCAAATATAAGGTTTTTCGAACTATTTATAAAAACAAAAACCTAATAAAAGAAGGATTCTAATTACTCAAAATATGTCAAAACGCGTCTGAGTCGACGGACCTCGTGACGGACCGTCGTGGTCACGACGGGCCGTCATGACCTCCATCGCCGCATACTTCACAAATTCTTTTGCTTCTTTCTTCATTACCTTCAACGAACAGGTATGACGGACCATTCCAAGCATGACGGTTCGTCGAGGGTCTCCGTTCCATAATATTTTTACTTCTTGGAATTTTGGTGTTGGGACTACTCTCTCTGATCATTACAACAAACTAGCTGGACAGTCCATCGTGGAATTCTGTAATCCCACACTAGGTCAGACTTCCCCATCTTATTTAAGCAGCTTCTCTCCTCAATAAAATGCCATCTACGGACCATCACAAGTTCGACGGATCGTCATAAGCTTCGTAGGTGGTCTCTTCTGCATTTCTCACTCAAAAACTTTCTCATTCATCTTTGGACATATTTCCTGCAAATAAGGAGAAACTTACATAAAAATCAATACAAGAAGGCTTTTGGACACACACTAAACTTAAGGAAAAAGCATTAAAAATACCGTGAAACCATAGTTTATCATAACGCCCAACATAATAAGGTCAATTAAATAATGACTCCCGTGAGAGGAGTCGCGAATTAAGTAAGCATCACTCAGGGACAGTGGCAAGGTAAAACCAATTTTATTGTCTCTCCTTTAGATATATTTGACATTATTCTTATGTAATAGGTCTTCCTACAGTGCCACACGGTGATCGATCATTACCTCCAAAAACTCTTTGTCATGGATCAAGGAGGATGATGCATGCTGCCCCTGGTTAAGGTACCAATGATGGAAAGTGATAGTTTGACTAATGGCTATGCCTCTCGAGAGAAATCCTAAGAAGAAGGAGTCGATACTTATAGCCACCATTGCATGTTTGAAAGAAGATAACGGTGCTAAAGATTCTTTGCCACCACACCTGATGAAGGTTCTATAAGAGAATAAGGTCGTGATGCCAAAGAAGTTGTTGAGGTGCTTACCTTTTAAGAAGGAGGTAGATTATTAGACAGAGATAAAGGGATAAGAAAGACGTTGAAGGAGTTGTGGGAGGTCCTTTATCTAGTCAATGGACTATTGGTATTGCATGAACAAGAATTGGATACCTATGTAGTTGAAATTACACGAGGCCATCGCATCAATAGGTGGGGGAGAGTGTCATAATCCGTCAGTTCACAGTATAAGTTTCACACCAGAATAAGGAGGAAAATTCGAGAGTAATGGGGAAGTTAGTAGAACACTCTAGAATTCCCTAGACACTTTCAAGAAAGATATAAAGTCAATAGACCTTTCCTTATAATTCTCTAGAATAACTTAGAAGATATTTAGAAAGCCTTCAAATTTGCTAGACTAGTACAGAATTGTACAACATGGACCAAATTGTAAATATTTTTGGTACTTGCAAGGTAATTTTTAATTACACCTCAAACCTTAGGTCGTAGTATAAATAGATAGGGAATTCATTTGTAATCCTTCCAATCTTGAAGCAAGACGCTCTATAGTTTTTAAGCTTTGTTCGAATTAATATAAAGCCTTCTTCAAAACATCTCAAATCTTTCTAAGACTTTCTTTGCATTCCATTAGCGATCTTAGTCTTAAAGGATTTATTGATCTTACAAGATCTTGCAAGAGTAGTGACTAAGTTGTCAAGCCCCGCATAGAACATTAATGAAAACTCTAATTCCATGACACTAGTCTCACATATTGAACCAATGAGCTTTAGTATGACTTACGTTTGAATGAGTGTCAATACACTTTTCCATGAATATGCACTTAAGTCAAGGCTTATTATGTAATCTAAGGGAAGTAAGTATTTCCATGAATATGCACTTAAGTCAAAAATTATACAATCTATGGACATTAATTCTTAGCATGAGCAGATATGAATTTGAGATGAAATGTTCTTCGCCAGTTGAGTTCCTCTTTCCACATGGGTTCTTCCAACCTTAGTTAAGTTCGGGTTCCCATGGTCTGTATCTTATGATATTGAAATCTTATACCTTAGTACAGTCCGGGTTTCTAGTAACAATGTACTAATCCATAACAATGTGCCTACATAGGTCTTTAGCTAGTGGATCCACCTAATATTAGAGTATGGTGCTACCATAGGCAAGTAAATCAACCACTTTTCGGTATGGGGTAGACACAAGTATTCATGTTAACTCACATAGTCTATGTTAGTTAATTCTTATTACCAACATCATAAGAATATGAAACATGAACTATAATTATTCAAGATGCTTTACTTAGTATGGGTAGGTTTATCGGATCATATTCATAAATTGCACAAGTATGCTTTGATGGTACTTATGGTAAGGTTCTCTTACTATGTAATGACTTATTTAATGAACATATTTATGACTATTTCCCTACTATTGTCTTCAAAATGATTTTTTGAACTATTAAATGGAATGATTTCTATGAAAATGTCTTTTATAGCATATTATCATTATTTTTATGTATGACTATCATACTTAGTGCAGTTTTCCACCAAACCATATTTTTCTACATTTTTTCAAAAGTGTAGGGTCGGGTTCTAAAGGTGACGATCATTTGGTTCAAGATTGGATTCAACTATTATCCTAGATTGTAGTGATTCCTCATGATCTGAGGATGGAAAATTTCATTTTGATTTTCTTTATACTACTTTCTAGGTTTGGATAATGTTGTTTGGGGGTTGTGACACTATTATGAATCATGAACTGTAATAGATGGTGATTTGAGACAAATCTAGACTACCTCTTTGTTTCATAAAGATTTTTGGACTTTAATGTGTTTTTACTCTTATTTTTTTAATACTTTATGTTGTCGTATGCTAAGTGACTTATGTGGTGCCTTTCGGGGTTCTACTTTCATAACTTTGGGTCGTGACACATAATTCATATATGAATTATAGCATCTCGTTATGACTAGTCAAATTGTTGAAGTGAGCCTTTTAATGATTGTTGCGTGTGAGCTTAACTTATAGAGTTGTTATCAATAATTGTGTTGAGTGCCATCTGTTGTGAGGCTTACTTGCAAAGTGTGCATGATGATACTTAGAACTTGTCTCGTTTTTTTTATTTACTAGCATTGGTGAATGAAATAAATGATCTCAGGGATAAATTTTTTAGAGTGAACCTAATTGTATACCTTTTGATAAATACTTTATGAGTGTGTGACCCTATCTTGTCACCATTTGAACATATATTCTTCTTTAAATGAAAGATAAATGCAAATGACCTTTTTATCTAGATGTAAAACCATCGTGAACCATTGGCTTGTTTTAATAGACACTTAAGCTAAAAGCCATGTTTGGGGTGTGGCAAGAATGAGGGAAAAAATCGAGCAAGAAATTATAAATTATTCCTTGAAGACATGTGTGGGAAAACAACGGTACCCTTCTATATAAAAAAGTGAGAAAATTGAAAAACAAAAGAAAAGAAATAGTGCAATGTTGTGTAAATAAAAGGGGCGTCTAATGAGCTATAACAAGAAGATAGCTCTTTTGTGCTATTAAGACGCCAAGGATGAGTTTTGAAAATTAAAAGGATGAAACAAAATAAAAATAAGTAAAATTTGAGTCATGCTTCATGAAGGTAAAACTCACTAAACCAAAATGATCAGACCCGTATACTCAACCCAATTAGAAACCTAGAATGACCTTTCTGTTCTTGCATGAAACGAGTGATGTTTTGGTTGGAAAATACAAATAAGTCTATGGGTGAAATCATGGATGTTTTTTCATTGATAGTGTGAGAGATTATTTCGATTCCTTGGCATTGTGAGAACATAAAGGATGTTCTCATTACTATCCCTTAAGATACCTCCTCCCCTAATATTCCTCACATTATTCAGGGCACTCCTATCACTGTTCAGTTTGAGTATATTGGTAGGGGTCTGTTCCACTTGATGATTCTGATTTTAGTCTCATGTTTGCACCTATCAATCATAGAAATCAACTCCACCTAATTATTAAAGTAGTGAATATTTTAAAAAACCAGTTATGAAAATATAGTTTAAGTTTTTAAGGATCATAAACTTTAATCTGGTTGTGTTAGATTGTTTGCCCCTATACTTAACTGAGCGCCTATTTTTCCATAAGTTCCAACAAATACAAATATGAAGTGATTGGATAAGGAGTTTCTGACATCATTCTTCGCTTCATTTCCCACCAATTTATCAGATGATTTCTTAAAGCATGGGTAAGACCTAGAGGGTTGGATAAAAATAATGATACGTTATAGGCAAAATTGCAATTGACAAAAATATGATCAATATTTTCCAGCCCATGTTTGATAAAACAGGAGTAGATAGCAGGGTCAATTCCAAAAGAGCTAATATTCTCATTGGTAAAGAGCTTGCTTCTCAAAGCCCTCCATAAAAGGACCTGTTCTTGTCTTCTTCTTTTTTTGTCTGATAAGTTCCTAGGCAGATGAACAAGAAAAAATCACTTATTTGTAACGCATTCTAGTATTACACACTATAGGAACTAATAGTGGAGGAACCCATTGCCTTACCATAGCCTCATTTCAGTTTACGTCCACCATCACCTAGCAAATTGTCACACCATCAAAGTGTATTTCCAAAGTTTATTCACCATTAAGGGTTTTGTTTTTACTCATATATTTCCCAACCAAATACTTCCTAGTATCTCATTTTTTGGCCACTCGGTTAGCTCTTTAGCAGTATTTAGCAAAAAGAAGTTGCCCACACAAAGAACTTTTTGTCATAAAGCCATCATTTTTTCAAATGCAAAGACATAAAAATGTCATTAAGTTGACTAAATCCAATTTCTCATTCTTCAGGTTGTAAAGCAAGAGTTACCCAAGAATCCCAAAGGTTTTATCCTTCTTATTTTCGTACCCACCAAATAAATAAGCAATCACTCTCTTTATACACTTGCGAGAAGATTTGAGAGGATAGTTTCCATGCTTCACTTGAATTATTTTACAACCAAAGTATTAATTCTTGAGTGCCACCCACTGAATTCTTTACCACTTTTTCCACCAAGTCTAAATAGAAAATAATCGGTTGACCTCAAAGGTTTAGGGGACATCAAAGTTATGTACTCCCTTTGTCCAATTTTATTTAGCATTTTTTGCTTTCCAAGAGTCAAGTAGTTTTACTTTGACCAGACATTAGCATATGGAATCATCATTTTCTTTGAAATGAAATTTATATATTTGTAAACTACGTAAAGAGTACTATAAGTCACAATAATTGATAATTCAAAATGTTAAAAGTATTAATGAAAAATATATTGTCAAATATAGACTTATTTGAATCTCAAAATACGAAAGTGTCACATAAAATGGAACGGAGGGAGTAATAGGTTTAGGCTTCTGAGTAAAAGTACTAATTTCCACTGTCAAATCAGTGATATCTAGAGGAGTATTACTTTTATTAGTTAGAGCCATAAAGTGATTTTTCTCCTTGCTAATAACCTAATCTGAGAAACCCTCATCACTAGATAAGTATTCCATGATTAATTGTAAATAATATGTTTTTCTAGATATGAAAATGATTACATCATAAGAAAAGTAGAGATGATTAATCTGAGGGCCCTTAATTTCCATGATAAATTATTTGTAGCTTTGATCATTATACAAAAGGTAAAACAACTTTGAAAAAATCTCAGCACCCAATATAAAAAATGCAAGAGATCATAAAGGATCCCTTACTTTTTTGAACCCTCTAGAAAAGTGGAAAAATTAAACCCTAGTACCATTCATAATAATTTAGTACAGGTGTTGCTTATAATTCTATAGTTCTCAACACTATGCTAGTGAAAGACTAAGACACCCTCTCATAAGTGTTAGTCGTATTAAACTTGATTACCTCAATGTCCCCTTTATTAGGTTTCTTAATGCCATAAGTAATTTCCTTAGCCAACATACTATTCTTAGCTATACTTCTCCCTTTTACAAATCTACACTAATTTGGAGGTATGAGGTTAGGTAATATACTAGTCAATCTAATGAAAAGGAGCTTATAGATGATCTTGTTGATAAAGTTACTTAAACTACTAAGCCTAATTTTAGTGAACTTATTGGGGTGCTCAATTTAGGCAGAAATACTAGGTATTAAAGCTTGAGACATGAACTTAGGCATGATTTAACTACCGACGAAGGCCTGAACTACAACAACTATATCTTCTTTAACAATGTTACATAATATTGTAGGATATTGTAAAGATATTCTTTTACCTTATATAGCTAGCAAATCATAGAACGATGTGTAGGATATTCGCTTACCTTTGGTAGAACCTTTAGCTATTGTATATATACATGAACTTTTTAACATAGTGGAATACAATTTCTTAAATTCCCATATTTCAAATAACATGGTATGACAGCAAGACCATTGGCTTCGTCGGTGTTAGGCTTACTTCCTAACAAGACTCCATTTCGGACAAACTTTCTTCTCCTCTAGGATGTTTCTATGTCGTTTTCTGGATCACACACTTTCTGGTGCTCTTGATCAGATCTAGTGAGATCATTGATTGTTTCTTCCGTTCTCTAATCGTTTCTCTAAGCTGTAAGTGGTCATTTCTGTCAAAGGATCTACTATTCTGTGATAGACGACTATTTTGATTTAGGTGAGTAAATTTTAACTAAGGGGTCAAATTAGTCTTTTGCTTTTATTTGAGAATACTTGTCCATTAAAGTGAAGTGTTGGAGCTGATTCCCCGATTGTAATCTTGTGTTCATATTTGTTGGCTCATACTTTCGAGTTAGGGCCTCAATTTTGTTATAGTCTGTGATATGTTTAAGTGATTTACTGGATTGTGTAGTTGTGCCCAGTAGACACCACCTAGTTTGGGCAATTTTTTAGTTTTGGAGGACTTTCTATAGATTTTTTTTATATAGTAATATATTGGTCGGGAATGACTTCTAGTCCATTAGCTGATAAGCTGGTTTTAGTTTCGGATAAAGAGTTCGCTAAATTCTCTCAATATCAGAACCCATTGAAGGAATTCACTTTAGTTATTGCGTTCACTAAGTCAGATAAAACATGTCTTATCACCTCATCGAATAAATGGGTGATTTATGCAAGTCTACAAGTCACATGAAAGGTAATCCTAACATTTTTCTAACTTTCGATTACAAAAAGCACTCTCTCCCGTTACTGTAGTTGATGGATCAATTTGCAACAGTGTTGTATTTGGGACTGTTCAATCAACCTTTTCTAATACTCTGTAATCTCTATTAATTCTACCAAAGTTGTCCGCTAATTTGATTTCTGTTAGCAAAGTTACAAGAAACCTCAATTGTTATATCTTGGTCTTCTAGATCATTGTTTATTTTGTGATCTTACGACAAATCAGGTTATTGGTAAAGGCCATATATTTGATTATCTCTACATACTTGATGAGTGGAAGTGTCGGTCATTTTCTTGATCTAATATCATGTCTCCATTTGAAGAACATTGTCGATTTGGACGTCCTTGTCTACCCCAATTGAAGAAGGTTTTCCTTGAATTCCACAATATTCCATCATTAGAATGTATGTCATTCCAGTTTCCAAAATATAATTGTCACTCACTTGGTCTAAGGGCTAATAAGCGAGTTGAGTCGGCATTCGAGTTAGTTCATTCTGATGTTTGGAGACCATGTCATGTCTTCTCCAAACTGGCATAAGTATTTTGTCACTTCTGTTGATGATCTCTATCAAATGACTTGGATTTATTTTATGAAGAGTATCTCCGAAGTGTTTACTCACTTTGGTACCTTTTGTGTGAAATTGAAACTCAATTTAATATTTATGTGCGTATTCTGAGGAGTGATAATGTGAAACAAAAGATGTCAGAATTATTTTGGTCCTACGTGAGACATAACAGTATACTTAATCAGTCTTCATGTGTTGATAGACCCTCTAAAAATGGAGTTGCTGAGAGGAAGAATTGACATCTACTTGAAACATCTGGGTCCCTCTTATTTCAAATGAGGGTGCCTAAACAAATTTTGGCCGATGCAGTCTCAACAACTTGTTTTCTTATTAATCCCATGCGTGCTTAATAGTGATATGACTTATAGTTGTCTTTTTCCAAACAAGGCATTTTTTGTGGAACCTAAGATATTGGGAAGCACGTGTTATTTTCGTGATGTTCGACCATTTGTTACAAAGTTAGATCCCAAGGCATTAAAGTGTTTTTTTTTGGGATATTCTCTCCTTCAGAAGGGGTATCAGTGCTATTCTACTAAACATGGAAAATATGTAATATCTAATGATGTGATATATTTATAGACTACATCATTTTCTATGCACCTCCCATTTGCACGAGTCGGGAGGAAGAAGATGAATGGTTATTCTATTATGTTACCCATTTTCTTTCTCCATTTCCCATTTCTCCTATTGAACATCAATCGAGTATTTTGCATTTACCACCTGCTCAATCTGCGCTAGCAAAACAACTATTGTCTAATTTTAGTAGAGGAGAGGAGATATCGGTGACAAATATACTGCACCAGTTTTTTCATCATCATATCCTCCTCTATTTGATACTTCTAAAAATATTGACCTTCTTATTTCTATTTGTAAGGGTACACGTTCTTGCAAATCCACATATTCAATTGCTAATTATTTTCCTATGACCGCATATCCTCCACTTCTAGATCATTGGTTGCTTTTATGAACTATATCTCTTTACCAAAGACAATGAAAGAGGCTTTGGGTCATACATGATGGTCTAATGCAATGCTTTAGGAAATACACGCCTTAGAGGAAAACAACACATGGATTTGGTGGACTTACCAGAGGGGAAGAAATCAGTAGGATGTAAGTGGATCTTTACCGTTAAAGTTAATTCTGATGGTTCTATGGCAAGACTTAAGGCAAGACTTGTGGCTAAAGTATATGCCTTGACTTATGGGGTGGATTATTTAGACACATTATCTGCGGTTGCAAAACTCACTTATGTCCAATTGTTCATTTCTTTATTTGCATCCGAGAATTGGCATTTACATCAATTGGATATCAAGAATGTATTACATCATGGTGATCTTCAAGAGGAAGTGTATATGGATAAACCCACCTAGTTTTGTTGCTCAGGGGAGTGTGGAAAATTCTGTCATTTGAAGAAGTCTTTGTATGGCTTGAAACATAGCCCCTGGGCTTGGTTTGGAAAGTTTAGTGAGGTGGTTCAAGAGTTTGGTTTGAAAATGAGCAAATGTTATCACTCAATCTTCTATCAACAATCAACCACTGGCATTGTACTTCTTGTTGTATGTAGATGACATTATCATTACTGGAAGTGATTATGCAAGGATCGCATCCCTCAAGTCTTTCCTACATATTATATTTCATACGAAATACTTGGAGTGTTTAAAATACTATTTAGGAGTACAATTAAATCAAAGCAAGAACGGAATTGTTCCATCTCAGAGAAAGTATATTATTGATCTACTTCCAAAGACTAGCAAGTTTGCAGCAAAACCTTGCAATACCCCTATGATTCCTAATGTGCATCTCATGAGAGATGATTGTGATCCTTTTGATGATCCAGAAAGATATACAAGGATAGTTAGGAAGTTAAACTACCTCACTGTGACTCGTCCAAAGATTGCATTTGTTGTAAGTATTGTTATCCCATTCATGGCCACACCTATGGCCAAACATTGGGCAGCTTTGGAACAAATTTACTTGAAATGAGATTATGGACTCGGCTTATTGGACATACTGTTGTTGAGTGTTTTACTGATGATGATTGGGTGATTTCCAAATCGATTGAATGTCTACTACAGGCTATTGTGTATTCGTTGGAGGAACTTAATATCATGAAGGAACAAGAAGCAACATGTTGCATCTCGATCCAGTGTTGATAGAACCTTTAGTTATTGTACATATAACTAAAGGTTCATACGCCCGCAAAACTTCTGTGGTGATAATCAAGCTGCTGTTCATATTGCCTCGAATCAGGTGTATCATAAAAGAACTAAACATATTGAGGTTGATTGTCATTTCATTCATGAAGAGATTCATGAAAACTTCATTTACACAGGCTATGTGAAGACCGGAGAGAAACTAGCTGATTTTTTAAAAGAGGCACTAAATGGAGCTCGACTTAATTATCTATGCAACAAGTTGGGCATGATCAATATCAATTCTCCCACTTGAGGGGGAGTGTTACAGTATATTGTAGGATATTGTAACGATATTCTCTTACCTTATGTAGCTAGCTAAATCATATAAAGATGAGTAGGATATTTAGTTACCTTTCATAGAACCTTTAGAGATTGTACACATACATGTACTTCTTAACATAGTTGAATACAATTTCTTCAATTCCCATATTTCAAATAACAAACAATTTTCCAACAAAACTAATAGAAATTTGCTCCAAAGCGATCAGGTCCCAAAGGTTATTGCGATTCACAGACTGCACCACATGTTGCACCTCTTCCATTGTAGGTAACTCTTGAAAAATTTTATTTTCCTTAGGCGTAGTATGTCTTCTGCAGCCCTATTGCCTTGAGAAAATTCTGTGGAAAGAGTTACATGTTTCCTTAACTCTACTCTCATTTCCTTGACCCAATTCCTCTTCTTCATTGCATATTTAGTGAATAAAAAGCATTCTCCTCCTTCCTCTTGTAACACTATGGAATTATTTAGAGTTGGTGTACACTTCTTTAAACCAATGGAGTAGTGTTTTCTGTTGGAGGATAGTGGCTTCTAGTTTGAGATACTTGGTATATTTGCATTAACGGAATGTAAAATTGCTCTATTATCCTCAGAATTCTTGCACATCCTTTTGAACTGTGTTTAATATGTCTTCATGTTCCATTCTTGACTCGTTGCTCAGAATAGAGGCAAGCCTCTTCATTTTGCGATGTCACCTCCACATGGGGTTACCAATAGCTTTCTTTTCACAGTACTCCTTGACAATATTCATACACTTTTTATGTTCTGTCTAGCAGAGGAAAAATTTAAAATACCTGCAACTTTATTCATGTCTCACATTAATTTCAATAAGCAAAGGGCTTTGATAAGAACCCACGGCTGGTAGATAAGTAATTGTTGTGTGGGGTGTGTCCTCTATGTATTTGTCATTAGTGATAGCTCTCTACAGCCTCTTACAAAATACCTCCTTGTTTTTGTTTTCTTCTATGGATGGCATCACATTGAAAATAGCAATAGAAAACCGAAGGGTTTTATTGGTAGAAAATAGCAGAAGCTTATCCAAGACTGCCTTGCTGTGATGGTCTTTGCACTTTGGATAAATAAAATATCCTAATGTTGCCATTTTTTTTGAAGAAGGCCATATCTGTATTGAGTAGAATTTTGTACTTTTTGAGTATGCTCAGCAAATTGTTCAAGAATCGCAATAATAGAAAGGTTGATTTGAGTATTTTCGGCAAATACTTCTAGCATTTCCACATAGTTTTTAATAATCAAAAACCTCTGGATCATGTACTGGTAGGTCTGTTTGAAATTGTATTTTATCAATTGTCTACCTCTAGTAGATAATCCTTGTTGAGCAGTGACATCCTGAATTTCCTCTTCGATTTCATTATATGGAGTAGATCCAAAAGACTTAATAACAAGGGCAGGTCATTCTTCTTTTGCATCATCTTGCTCATTAAAGGACTGTGCATCTCGGTCATAACCATCCCCAATATTAAGGACTCCATATTCATCCTTCTTCTCTATATTGACCCTGCTTATACCTATTTCCTTACGTTTCACCTAGTGAGGTTGCTTCTATTACATTGTTTACATGTTGAATTCATTCCATTAATTGTAGTTTTGTTATTTTCTAATCATTGCATCCCTTTTCTTGTTGATCATTCTGTCCCTTGAATTGTTATTAGGAGGTTTCATCTAAGAGTCATTATCAGTTTTTATTCTGTAGTATGCATTGGAGAATTAATATCTTGCCTTCTGTATGAATTATCTTTTCTCAATTTTTTTCCTATGAATAACTGAACTCTTGAGTTCCCTGTAATCATTTATTAATTTTTGGAGTGCCTAGAGAATTTTTAATCTGACTACATCAAGTTTTTCTTGAGAAGCATCCTCATCCTTCAATTCATTCAGTTCTTGGCTTTTTCATTCTGAATGACCTGATTACTTTGATTGTGAGTAGTTGTAGAAGAGGATCTAAGGTAACAACTAGGGTTACAATGTAAATTCTCATGCATATCATGAGTCAATTTCCCCCCTTTGGACACCCCTTCTTTCAAGTTATTGTGTTTCTCCTTTGCTCCCCAAACCTTCTCTCCTTAAACTTCATCAATCATAGACAATAGTAAATTTTTATGAGGGCGTATTGGGATTTTGAGTATTGAGTCAATGCATTTGTTGTGGAATCTTCATTGTATTCCTCCCTTACAATAAGGATATCTACATTTTGTATAGTGGGGGAAGTATGGGGTTCCGGGAGGGGTAGCATTAACATACTCATTTCCCTTTTGCTCCTCATGTGCTGGGTGTATTCTATAATATTGTCTTGCTTCACTTCTTTTGGGTTGTTTGATCTTACATAGTCTTATTTATATAAGTATGGTGTGTAGTAATAGTATTTTCACCTTCATTACTCTGATTGTGTGGTTGTTGTTTTAAGTTTTCATTCTTTTGAGATGAATGAGGTCGATCATCGTTGTTATGATTTGTTTTTTTCTCTTCCCCTTTTGAGTTTTCCATTGATCTTCTTGAGTTTTTCTTGCCATTACTATGTGAGGTTGTTGGTTAATATTACTATTAGTGTTGTTTGGTTCCCTGTTGTTCTTTATATCTTGATCCATATATTCCTTCTTTTCCTGATCAATTTTGTTTTTAATTTTTTTTCATTTTCAAGATATTTCCTTCTTTTGTAATCCTCACCGCTTTTTTGGTGCTACAAACATGGATTTGGTGCCTTTGGTGCTAGCAATAAATACAGAAATTTGGAAAACTCTCATTTTACGTAGCTTGCCATTTTCCCATGTGGGATGCATTTCCTTAGCTAATTCAATCTAAAACTTTACCTTAGACACACTGTCCCTAGTCTTTTGTATAGAGGTTGTATTAATATACAACACTTCCCCAATAGGCTTCAAAAGAACAATCTTAAAATCTTTACTCTAGAAATGCCTAGGTATGTCAAGGAGGGATATCCAAATTGGGACTATTAGTGTTTGTTGCTCAGGTATGAATGTTGGATTTTAAGTTTGATCCTCATCAACTGACCTTCAATGGTCATTTTCTATTTAGTACACATTCTGATATAATATAACTCATTATCCAAGTCAATACATGTATGTCTTGCATTAAAGTGATCTAACTCAGACCTTTTTACGATTGAGTTTTAAGGATGAAATTTTCATGATTAACTACACCTTAGGCATATTATTATTTAACTTTCCTTTACAGTGTAGTTTACATCTAGAAGCTAGCTTAATTGTTAAGTTATCTATTTTTTGAATATAACAACATCTAAACCTTATTTGGTAGTTATAGTAAGAGAGGTGAGGTTCATAGGAATCTCATTTTTGGCTTTGTTCTATCTAAGTTTCCCTGCAAAGGATTGGATGACAGTGTAAAGAGATGGTTTAGGTGTAAGGTTATTTTTTGGGTTATTTTGTTGGTATTGGGGTTTTTGAATGTAGTTATAATTTACTACTACAACATTTTGTCTACATGTTCTGTTACTGCTGGAGGATGAACCTTCTTCTCATAAGTTGGACACTCAGGAGAAATTACCCTAAGGAACTCTCCTATCATTCTTTTGTTTATCATTGAGGTTGTGTTCCTGCAATTTTACTTTATCTCTATTATCAATGAAGGTACCCATTTCCTTAGTGTTTGGAGTTTTGTCCTGTGCACAGTTAACTGCAACAGTTCTATTTTTCTCATTTGCATTAATTTCCAAGTGAGCTTCATTAGTGATGATACTTTGATTATAATTTGATCTAGGGAGCTTACCTGCTAGTCGAATCTCCTTCTGTTGTTTTGTTTCCTCTTATTCCTTCCTCATGATATGTTGATCTTCCTGAGTTATTTTTGCATTATATCCTCTTCTCTTTAATCCTTTCTTTACTTATCCTAATGAATTTGTGTGGGAGTTAGCAACGTAACAGTTGGATTAACTTTAGAAGAGAACTTTGATATGCTTATGCTCTCTACTTGATGCATAGCGTGTTGTTCTTACTGTTGGGCTTGCATCCAACTCATACTCTGTCCATTTTTTTCTATTTTGCTTGTTATTTAAAAGATTTTTGTCTTCTTATGAGTCTACATTGCTTGTTGGTATTGTAGACCCACCTCTCTCCTTAATGCCTTTTTGGAAAAAATGATTGGTACTTATTAAGTTTCTCTAGGTAAATCGGTTGTAGAAGAATTGATTCTTTTCTAGATTCACATGAATCAAGGCATTTTATCGTAGGAATTAATTTTTCATGCCTAATTTTAGTCTCCGAAATCGGGATTTAGAACACTTGATATCTCGCAAATTTGAGGATTTGTAGGTAGAGTTAGATGATGATTCTTGTTGTATTTTTTTGTTATTTTCCAAGTGAACCTTTTGGATTTGGACAGGTGGTCTAACAATCTCTATCGGCGGTCTAGAAGTAATTCTGGTAGACAAGAAACATTACCGTTAGACTGCTGGTAATTAGTTGTTAGGATTTGTCACCAAATAATGTTAGGTTTCCTTTAGAGAAAAAACATAGAAGTTTTAGGGAGAGAAGAAAATATTAAAATTAAGAATGGATAATAAATGCATGTTTATTAGATTAAATCGGGGGTATATACCTTGTTAGTCTCACTTCTCTAATTAGATACAATATTTTATAATTGATTGGCGGCCTTGTTTTAGGTTAGGCGCCATCCTAGTTGGATTTTAAGTATGTGGTTGCTTGTTGTTGTGTATTAATTCATATTTTTGCATTAAGTTTTTTCGATTTTGGTTTAGGGTTAGACTAGTATTACATTAGACATCCAATCCTTATAGCCTTGTTTTGTCTCACACATTATTTTAGATGGCCTAGATCCTTTTAGACTTTAATAGCAGACTTGATTCTTATAGCATGAGTCTCAAGGGTGATGACACAACTTTTTCAATCTTGTGTTCTCTCTCTTTATTGTTGAGGTTGCGATGGTTATTAGAGGTTATTTTCTTTCGCATTGACACAAGAATGGATCATTTTTGGCTTGTAGCCTTCTATTGATTCTTGTGGGTGGAGTCATTCCATTGAAACTTGGAAATGATATATGAGATCCTCTTCTTATACATAACTCACCACATCACTCCTACTAGATTGGTGGCTTACGCCCTTTAGAGTGAACTAGATGATTTGGTGTCCATAATATATGAGCTCCACTTCAGGTTTGAAACACTTTCGGGTCACTCTTTCTAGCTGAGCTGGTATTGGATTGGCTAGTTGCATGACTTATATTAATTTTCACTCTTGCTAGTTGGGCTTGGAGTTTACTGGATTTTATGGTTACTTTGTCCTGGAGCCCATCTTTAGCTTTGTGGCTTTTTGATTTAGATAAACTTAGTTATTCTGTGTACATATCGGGTGATGGTACATCTTGGGGTTTTATTTATATTTGCGCATGAGTCTACCCTCTAGGCTTATGAGGGTCCAATTAGGTTTAGTTAGTTATACTTAAATTTACTTTTCGTATGATCGTGTGCATACTATCATATCTGATTCAACCTATATTTGTGTCAAGATTTTATTTTTCTTATTACTTTTATCCTTCTTACTAAATTAGCCTATGATGCCTACTGGGTACCTTATTTTTCTACACATACTATAGTCTGCATATGCTTCATGATGCAAGTCCTGGTACCTAGTGCCAGCAACCGGCGGTGATCGTGTGTGCCATTTTAACAATTTTTATGATCGGAAATGTGATTGAACACTTGGCATCCTGGATCATTCTGTCTTCTTGAATATATATTTTTACATGGTATTTTTCTGTATGAGATGACTTGTTTTGGTCTACTTTTGGAACTTTTAATTTCTTATTATACCGCTCTGTACTCATGACTTCCATCTTCTGCAACGGATTCTCTTGTATATAGATTTTTGTGTGTTTTCTCTATCTGATTTTATTGTCTAGTGCTAATTATTTTTGTTCTACCCTTTTACTCATTACTTGTCATTCTGAGTGTGGGTTCACTTACTTATATGTAGGTTACAGTAGGTTCCATCATCAGTAGAAGAATCGAATTGTGATATCCATTTAGCATAAGAAGGTAACATGTTACCCATGACGATTCTCACTTAACCTAATAATATTAGTTTTTAAAATTCAGAACTAATGCCAAATTGAAGCTTAAAAGAACCTTTTATTTGTTTTTAGCTAAACTTATTACTCCTTTTCCTTTGTGGTAAAAAATATATATAATAAGTGTTCTAAGAAAATTTATGTACATTTGTGGTAAAAAAAAAATTAATTTAAATTTATTTATTTATATTTAAATATCTATTGGGACATGGAATTTGTTCAGTTTATCAAAATATATACTTCAAATATTTTAAAAGTTCAAACTAATTTTTAAAATTCACTTATAGATTCTCCTTTTTTTCTCAAGCTAAATACATTTCCATAAAAAGCACCAAAATCACATTTTCAAATTCAAAGTTTATAGACAATTCATATCTTAAAGACCACTATATTGGATTTTAGCTAAACGTATTAACTATTTTTCCCTTGTGGTAAAAAAAACTATATCACAATTAAAGAACATTATATATACTTGTGATATAATCTTTTTCCTATAATAAAATATCCTATATCCATTCCGTCACAACAACAAGAAGAAGAAACATTTTTTCTTGGTAGAAGAAGAAAAAGGAGGAGGAGGTATAGCTTTACTGATTGTAGATGAATCAAAGAGGTTATTTTTTGTGTTAGTATCTTAATTAATTGAATCTGTAAATTTTGACTTTTTTTTAACCTTGTTCGTGAAGAATTGATTTTAACGTTGTTAGTCCTTTTTGGTTTTATTTTTTGATTATGTTAGTCGTTACTAGTTAAGCATCACACATGGGTATTTACATTGCTGCTATTTCTTAATTATTATATAATTATTAGTTTGAGATAACACTTGTATATCTACTTTGATGATCCTTTTAATTGTCAATTTGTTCTTTGCTTGCTTGGTGTTTCATTAGAAAAAGGAGTAGAAAGTGAAGGATCAATTTCGATGAATGTAGATGATCAAAAAGGTTAGTACTTTCTGTTATTAACTCTCCAATGTAAATGATAAAAACAGGTTAGTACTTTGGTAATCTAGTTTTTTCTTTTGCCATTTTTTATTGTATGTATATATATTGTTGTTTTGTTTTGTTTATATAACTTTGTTTATTCTGCCAAAACCATAAGTTCAATTTGTAAGAAGAAATGCAATTATTTATCCATTTTTACACTATCTAAGCCAAATATCATATGTGTCGCATCAGTAAATGTGCTTTAAAAATAGGAGAGAAAACTCATATTAGTAATGCTAGGTTTCGTAGACTATTTCTCCGTGTTTCCAAAAGGAAAACCTTCAGATGAGCATTGTTATTAAGCCATTATTTTACCTTTAATTTATATTTAGTGTCTCCCAAGTTTAGTGTGAAAGAGGTAAAAAAAATGTAAAGGGAATCAATGTGTTACCTTTGTAATCATTTTTTCACAAGGGCGATTTTCGAATCAACTTGTACATTTTGACATATTCTATGAGATGCATTACTATAATTCTGTAATTCAAGATAGGAAAGAAACATTAACTTAGAAACGACAAAGTAAAAGATAGAAGAAATACACAAGTAAAGAAATCAATTGAATAATAGTTAAAATAATCAAAAATCTTCAATTAAAGAACCAAAACAAGCACTAATGTCAATATACTAAGTAATTTTTTTCTATCAATTCTAGCCATGTTGGGATAGAGTTGTTAGGTACCTAATGCCGGTGGGTGTCAGAGTATAAGCAAGATGGTAAGAAAACAATCATGAATATTAAAAACGGTTTATTAATGTAAAAATAATGGTTTCAGGAAACATAAAATAAAAGTGATCCTCTATTTAAATAAAATAACTCTCATTTGGTTTAAGTATCCAACTCACACACTTTTGAGGTGTCAATAGAGTTTAAAAGAAAGAGCGACCAATTGGTTTAAAAAAATAACCTTTACACCATTTTAGCTCCTATCAATATAAGATGCACTCTCAACACAAGCCTGAATATCTTCATCATATTATATTATAAATGGGGAGCCCCTTAGCTCAAAGTTAAATTACGAATTTTCCCTTCACTTTAACATTATTTGAATGTATATAACATTATATGAACATAAAAGCATAATATTTTAATTTTTAATTACCTTAAAAAATAAATTAACATTTCAATTGCAATAATTAGGATAATTGAGAAGACAACAATATGAAACTTAATTTTAAATAACCATGAATAGGGTAAGCGAAAAGACTATTGAAAGTAATAAATCTTTTTCCAAGTGAATAATGACTTTCTTCACGTAAATAAAAGAAACTATGTTTCATCTTTAAGTAATCATTTCATCTTCATATACATTTCAAAAGGCATGGAAGATATAGGAACACCATTTTAGTTAAGAAACCGTAGACTCTAAGGCAATCATATGAAGTGTGGTGCTTGCAGCGATTTCTCGACAACGACAACGGTGAGGAACTGATTTTGTGTTGCTAGAAATGTCATAGTCCCCTTGCATCCCATTCCCTTCATTATAATTTTTTTTTGAAACTGGAAGGTTTCAAATTTTTTACACTATTTCTTTGTTGTTTTCTTCTAATGCCCCCCCCCCCCCTCTCACTCTCTCTATTATTGTAGAATATGCCTCTTTTTAGATTAATTTTTTATGCAATTCGAAGTGTTCTTGGAATTCAAAGTATATAGATTTATCCGAATATTTTTATAACGTAGTGTCAGTCAGGATATGTAGACCGTGTACTTATCACAAGTAATCGCATTCTCAAGGCAACCTTATCGTATTGTCGTTACACTTTGATGTTTTGGTACTTTACAGAAAAATAAGTCATTTGTATGGTACTTATTTTAGGATCTTTTTGTTGTAGTTTGCAGAATATGTAATTGAAATTTATATTTCTGATAAATTTGTTTCGCGCCTTTGTTATTTCATTAAAGGCATTAGATACATGTATTATTTTTCAATCAGGAATTCATAGAATTATTTTACAGTCAGGTTTCACATATTTCTGATTTGATAGCAAATGCACCATTCAATTTTATGATTTATGTTAATGAATAAAAATAAATAGTAAAATTATTATTGTTAATTTCAATATTTTATATCTTATAACTAACTTTTAATAATTAAAGAAAGCGTAATAATAGTAAGAGATAAACGTGCAACGCACCTTATCAGAAACTAGTATGTATATAACAGTAAAAATAAATACACCACACGAAATTAACATCATTGAAGGTTTCTTTATATGTATATAAATAGTTAAAGAAGATGTCCCACAAAAATAACTTCATTCAAGTCTTCTTCACATGAAAGACCACTATAAATTTCAACATCACAATCCAACATATTATAAAAGATCAACTATTGGAGTAGTCAACTATCAGGATCCGAACTGTTGTGTGTGACACTCAAATTACCTTTGATGGGAGAATCAATTACTAGCCCAATAGTACCCATCAAACCCATAGCAACAAGTAAAATAACTTAAAAAAAAAGTTAAAAATAATTTAAGAATTGACTTCTCATAAACTCAATCAATTAAAAATATATGTTGCCAAAAACAACTCCCAGAATATGAAATCATAGTACCAAAATCAGCATAGTCGATAACGGGGAAGCTAGTAGCATAAATAATACAATAGTCCAAGTGACTATGTCCGAAAAGATGGACAAAGAAAAGGAGAACAATGTTAGGTAGTGGAGCCTAATTAATTTTACGTTTTCCTATTTATTCTCTATTTTAGGATTTCCTATTTATTCACTATTTTAGGTTTTCCTTTTTATTTCTCTGTAACCAAAAATACTGTGATTTATTAACATAAATATACCTCACCGCCGTGGAAGTTTACTCACGGGGTGTTACCACGAAATATTGGGTTTTCTCTTTCTCTCTCTAGATCTCTCATCTCTTTCTCTTGAAAGTTCTTGTGTTCTTCATTCATCTAGTGTGTGTGCGTGATTCGATCCTAACAACTGATATCAGATCTAAGGAGATTCAACACGATCACAGAAGATGGATAGTTCGAAGCTTCGAATCGAGAAGTTGGATGGATCCGATTTCAGTTTCTTGAAGATGCAGATAGAAGATTATCTGTACTAGAAAGATCTTCACGAACCGTTGACCAGGGTGAATGCGGAATCCATGACGGATGAGAAGTGGAAACTCAAGGATCGCCAGGCTCTAGTGTTGATCCGGTTGATTTTGTCAAGAAACGTGGCGTTCAACATCGTGAAAGAGAAGACTACGTCCGGTCTGTTGAAGGCACCGTCAAACATGTATGAAAAACCATCGGCTATGAACAAGGTATATTTGATGCGTAGATTGTTCAATTTACAGATGTCTGAAACTTGATCCGTTTCTGATCATATATACGAGTTTAATATGATTGTGATTCAACTCAATTATGTGGATATTAATTTCGAAGATGAAATTAAGGCGTTGATTTTGATGTCATCTCTGCCCGAGTCTTGGGATACTGTTGTTGCTGCGATTAGCAGTTCCCGTGGATCTGAAAAACTAAAGTTTGATGAAATCCGTGATGTTGTTCTTAGCGAAAGTATTCGCAAACGAGAAGTGGGAGATTCATCGGGCAGTGCTCTCAGCTTTGATCAAAGGGGGAGAAGTAAGACGAAAGGACAAAATCAACATGGTCGATCAAAATCAAAGAATCAAGAAAAATCACTGAACAGATCAAACGTGACTTGTTGGAACTGTGGAGAAAAAGGACACTTTCAGACGAACTGTACAAAGCCAAAGAAGAAACAGTATCAGAAATTTTGAGATGACAATGATTCTGTAAATTCAGCCGAGGACATTGGGGATGCTCTAATCCTTGGTGTGAACAGCCTGGTTGAATCATGGATTTTGGATTCTGGTGCATCTTTCCGTTCGTCTCCAAGCAAGGAGTTGTTCCAAAACTTCAAATCTGGAAATTTTGGAAAAGTATATCTTGCTAACAATAAAGCCTTAGAGATTGAAGGAAAGGGGAATGTTTGCATAAAGACCACCTCGGGAAACCAGTGGACATTGGAGGATGTCATATATATTCCTGGGATCAAGAAAAATCTCATCTCTGTTGGTCAGTTAAATAGCACGGGATATACAACAGAGTTTGGGAAAGGTTCGTGGAAGATCATGAAAGGTGCTATGGTAGTAGCTCGCGGCACCAAATCTGGAACCTTGTACACCACTGCAGGGTGTATAAACATGGCCGCTGTTGCTGAAGGTGTTTCCGGTTCATGTCTGTGGCACAACAGACTTGGAAACATGAGTGCTAAAGGAATGAAGATGCTGGTTGCAAAAGGAGCATTAGAGGGTTTGAATTTTGTTGATATGGGTCTTTGTGAGAGCTGTGTTATGGGCAAACAGAAAAGAGTAAGCTTCACAAAGATTCCTAGCGAGCCAAAGAAAGTGCAGTTGGAAATGGACCATACAGATGTTTGGGGACCATCTCCAGTATCATCACTTGGAGGATCCAGATTCTAAGTTACCTTCATTGATGATTTAAGCAGGAAGGTATTGGTTTACTTGTTGAAGAATAAGTCAGATGTGTTTGCAACTTTAAAGAAGTGGAAAGCTAAAGTTGAGAATCAGATCGGTTTGAAAGTCAAATGCCTAAGGTCTGAGAATGGAGGAGAGTATGACAAATCAGAGTTCAAGGCATTTTGTGCAGCTGAGGGAATAAGATTGATGAGAACAGTTCCTGGTAAGGCAAGGCAGAATGGAATTGCTGAGAGGATGAACAGAACATTGAATGAGCGTGCAAGGAGTATCAGGATACACTGTGGGCTGCCCAAAACACTTTGGAGGGATGCAGTGAGCACAGCTGCATACTTTATCAACAGGGAACCATCAGTTCCTTTAGGGTTCAAGATTCCAAAGGAGGTGTGGACAGGAAAAGAAATCAAGTACTCACACTTGAGGACTTTTGGTTGCACTACTTATGTTTATATTGATCCAGAAAAGAGAGACAAGCTTGATGCCAAGGCTGTAAAGTGTTACTTCATAGGCTATGGTTTTGATTTGTTTGGTTACAGGTTTTGGGATGACAAGAACAGAAAGATCCTGAGACATTGTGATGTGACATTTGATGAGTCTGTCATGTACAAGGATAGAGAGCAGAAGGTTCTAGAGATTACAAAGCAAGTTGGAGTTGAGGTTGAGTTGGAGAAGAGTAACCCCAAAGATGTCGAAGCAGATACTCAACCAACTCCTACTGAAGAATCTGAAGTGGAGCAAGTTACACCTGAAGAGGTGTTAAGGAGATCATCCAGATCCATCAGGGCACCAGATAGGTATTCACCTTCATTAAACTATCTATTGCTGACTGATGAGGGGGAACAAGAGTCTTTTGATGAGGCCCTACAGGTGGAGGATTCGATCAAGTGGGAGCAAGCCATGGATGATAAGATGAGGTCAATTGAGAAGAACGACACATGGGTGTTTACTGAGTTACCTGCAGGGAACAGAGCTTTGCTGAACAAGTGGGTGTTCAGAATCAAGACTGAACCAGATGGCAAAAGAAGGTTCAAGGCTCGTTTAGTGGTTAAAGGATATTCACAAAGGAAAGATATTGATTATGCTGAAATATTCTCTCCTGTTGTGAAGTTAACCTCTATTCGAATTCTGTTGAGTGTTGTTGCATCGGAGAATTTGCATCTAGAGCAAATGGATGTAAAAACAACATTTTTACATGGAGATCTGGACAAAGGGATCTATATGCAGCAATCAGAAGGATTTGGGTTCCAGGCAAGGAAGACATGGTGTGCAAGCTCACCAGGAGCATGTATGGACTAAAGCAAGCACCAAGGCAGTGGTACAAGAAGTTTGACTCCTTCATGACCAAGAGTGGATTCTGCAAAGCTGAAAAGGATCCTTGTTGTTACTTCAAGAAATACACTGATTCATATGTCTATCTGCTCTTGTATGTGGATGATATGTTGATTGCAGGATCTAGTATGAGGGAGATTAACAATCTGAAGACAAGGTTGTCTGCAGCGTTTGAGATGAAAGATTTGGGTCCAGCAAAGTAGATTTTGGGGATGAAGATTTCTCGGGATAGATCTGCTGGCACTTTAAATCTATCTCAGGAGTTGTACATTGAGAAGGTGCTGAGCAGATTCAGGGTTAAGGATGCTAAACCCAGGACTACTCCATTAGCAAATCACTTTAAATTGTAAAATGAGCAGTCACCCAAGACTGCCGACGAACGTGATCACATGGCACTTGTTCCATATGCTTCAGCCGTTGGTAGTTTGATGTATGTTATGGTCTGCACTAGACCTGATATAGCACATCCAGTGGGAGTTGTTAGCAGGTACATGTCGAACCCTAGGAAAGAGCATTGGGATGTTATGAAGTAGCTTCTGAGATATCTGAGAGGTACATCCAGTACTTCACTTTGTTTTGGCAAAGGCAAGGTGACTCTACAGGGTTTTGTGGATGCTGATCTTTGCAGGATGTTGACTCGAGCAAGAGTACATCCGGGTACATTTACACCATAGGTGGAACAGCAGTGAGTTGGATGTCCAGGATTCAGAAGTGTGTTTCTCTTTCATCTATTGAAGCTGAGTATGTGGCAATAGCTGAAGCTGGGAAAGAGATGATATGGCTGGCAGATTATCTTGAGGAATTGGGCAAGAAGCAGAGCAAGAAGATTCTTTACTCAGATAGCCAGAATGCCATACAGTTGGTGAAATGCACATATATTTTCCTCTTATGGAACCCACACACAAACTTTTAGTGTATGAGATTTGTAGCTGAACAAACTAACTTTAGTATTCGTTTTAAGGTGTGGTACCCGAGCCAACCATTAGTATTCCTATAGTGGCATGTTTCCCGATCTAACAAACAATTAGAACATTTTGGCCAATCACAATCATACTTTCATGAACAAGTAAAAATAAACATGTTCATTGCATGAGATTATCAACATGATGTCTTTTAATATTACTTCCACAGATTTTTCAAAAATCTATTGAACAAATTAATCAATAGTGAAGTATACATGCATACATACATAACTTGTAAAATGCAGAAACATGTTTTACCTCAAATTAAGTCTTTAAGACACAAAAGAATATGAGCTTTACCTTATTTAAATTTCTTTGGTTTGTTCTTTCTGTTACCAATGTTGAATAATAAAACTCTCAATGAATACTGGCCTATCAATATATGAATTATAAAAAAAAACCTAGGTTAATTCACGATCATTCTACCCAACAAAGGTCTTTCATGCAATCAATAAAAGTTAAAACCCTACCCCAAGTGTAATAAATTATATTATAAGGCTTTAGACTTAAATTAAAGCAAAGGGGAAAAATGAACATGCCATTAGATCATTCACTCTTAGTCCTCCCCACTCCTTTAGGGGTGAAATGGTCTCAAGTTAACTAAATTAAATTCCTTATTCCATCGATTGTATCCCATAAATAGTTTCACCAAAGTCTTTCAAAAAATTTAACACTTTCTGCCCCTTCCCCAAAAAAAGAGGTGTGAAATGTGTAGGAATGCTAAAAAGAGTTCCACATCTTTTCTAAATCCTCTTTCCTCTTATCGACTTTTGTAATCATTGTATTCCACAGTGCTATACCATTATTAAAATAACTCAAAGGTAACGTAAATATGTAGCACGTAGAGTACCTTCTTAACAAGTTACATCTCTGTTATCTTCTGAAAATATTATCCACAATTCCACCGTTGTTATCTCACATTTTTCTCAGGCTAATCTTAAGGACAAATATAACATAGAAAGAAAAAAAATGTGTTGATGATGTAGCACTACGTGGGACACATTTGCATCACAAAAGACCAATACATCAACTGCAAATTAAAAGTATGTAACTGTCACATTTTTATGCTCTCTTATAGAAATATCAAAGACCTTCAATAGAAAACTTCCACTGACCCCTTATCAATAATCTTTCTCAAATCTTCAATCACCAGGATATATAACATAGGAAAAAAAAACATCCCCTTGTATCAAACCATCGAGCACCCAAAAGAAACCACACGGTATTCCATCAAAACCACAAAGAATATGGTCGTGGAAATGCAATTTTTTTATCTATCTCCTCTGCTTATCTCCAAAACTGAGAGTGAATTTACGAAATCCCAATTCACATGATCCTAAGCTTTCTCAGAGTTAAATTAAAGGTTTCCATATTCGGAAATCACCATACCTATGTTGATATTCAACTCCCATAAACTTTTCATCGATTACTATGCCTTTCCTCATCTCTAGGTTCCTATGTATCCACCGTAATCCTTTTCTTGATTGAAACTCCAACCTTGATTTCTTTTTGGAAAAAACCACTTGATTAGTCATTAAAGATGCATCCATAATCTTACCGCAAAACTAATTACCAAAGTACTGACTTCCATATATGTGATGTAAACTGAGGACCCCTAGCTGAGATGATAGACAAGTCAACGCCATGAAACCTTGACCCCTATTTGAGATGATATACAAGGAACTGAAACCTTACTATCTTTTTTTCGTAATGTCTGGCGTAATTCTTTGTTGATTCGATAGTCTTCACAAAAAATAAGTGAGCTGACTTAGTGATTTTCCAATATCATCCAAATGGAATAATGTGGTCTAAGAGTATGAGGTAAACAAGTAATGAAGCTTGTGTTTATCCCACTTTCATGTAGGAATGTTAATCTCTTGAGTCACACCTCCTTGTTTATAAAGTTATATTTGTTTAACTTTTTTACAATTAAAGCACTTAGCCACAAAATTTGTGAAGTCTCTCTTCTTGTCGTTCAATCACAAGATTTCTCATATATCACGGTACATCTTAGTGGCCACGAGATAAATAGAATACTTGGAATTATAGTCATTTTTAAGGATTTTTTCCTCAACTCACCCACAATAGGAACATAATCCACAATGGTAATGAAGCACACCATCTCCTCCTTGGAAGAAAAACTCAACTCTTTGCTAATGAACTACACCTTTCAACTGAAGTAATATAGGATCACTATCCTGTAAACAATAAACATTCTTAACCTCTGCTACTAATAAAGATTCTTACGCATTCTGAACTACCACATTAGTATATTAATTGTCTATAAGGAAAATTAATAAAAGAGCAAGCCGGGTGAAAATCTTTTGCTAATACGTTCTTCTCTTCCTCATCATGTGTTATACTACAATGGATAGTCCTCTAATGGAGTCAACCACTTCATTGGCCATACCTGGATAATAGAGAACATTTATGTCATAGTCTTTGAGATATTCAAGCCATCTCCTCTAATAAAATTCAACTCTTTCTGGGTGAACACATATTGGAGACTCTTATGATTATGAACACATTAAAATAAAGATCATACAAGTAGTATCACCAAATCTTTAGGGTAGACTCTACGGCAACAGGTTCAAGGTTACGAGTCGGATTATTCTTCTCATCAACCTTAAGTTATCTTTGATCATAAGTTACAACCTTACCTTTATGTATCAACACACAACCCAGATGTATCATAAAAAACATAAATGTCCGACCTATCTAGTAGAGTCAACAAAGGAGTTGTAGTCAACTTGGCCTTCACTTTTGAGATGTTTTTCTCACACTTGTCTAACCACAACAACTTGACCTTCTTATGAATCAAATTTTTTCAATGGGGAAGCTACTTTTCTCAAACTTTTCTGGCCACAACAACTTGACCTTCTTATGAATCAAATTGTTTCAATGGGGGAAACTATGGATTAAAATCCTTCCACAAACCTCCGATAGTAACCAGCCAAACCCAATAAAGTTCAAATATTAGTCTACGCCAGTGTTTTTATACCTCAATTTTTTGAGAATCCTGTCAAATCCATTCACTAGATACCACATGTACAAGAAAAGTGATAGACTGTATCAAAAAATCACATTTTCTAAACATAGCGCATAACTGGCAATATTTGAGAGTTTGTAAAAAAGATCTTAGATGAGTCGCATGCTCTTCCTCACTCCAAGAAAAAATGAGGATATCATAAATAAGAAGAATGGAGAATAAATAAAAATATTAATCTATAAACCTATTCATTAATTTCATGAAAGGTGTTGATCATTCGTTAGTAAAAATGGCATAACTAAAAATTAGTTAGTCACCATAATGATTTTTGAAGGATTTCTTAGGAACGTTACTATCTTAGTCTCTAAGATGATGGTAGTCATATTTAGATTTATCTTAAAAAATAAACTAGCACCTTGAAATTTGTTGAACAAGTCATCAATTTTGGGGATGGAATACTTAATATTGATTGTAACTTTGTTCAACTAACAGTAGTGAATGCATATCCTGATAGAATCATCTTTATTTCACACTAAAACCATTTTAAACCCCCATAGAGAGATGTCGAGTTTGATGAAGCCCTTATCTAGAAGGTCTTTCAATCGATGTTTCAATTCCTTAAGCGCAGGTTTATCTATTCAATAATGAGTAACAAAAGTAGGTTATATATCTCGACGAAGATCTATTTCGACGTAAATTTCTCTTTCAGGAGGAACTCCAAAAAGATCTTTTCTATACACTTCTAAAAATTCATTCATTACCGGGACTGACTCAAGAGTTGGCGTTTGAAGTTTGAATACTTAACCTGAACAAGGTTATAGATATACCTTTTGGAAATCATTTTCATGGCCTTCAAGATTGATATAAATTGATCTATTGGCACTGAGTTATTACCCTTCTGCTCTAAGATGGGATCACTTGGAAACTGAAATCGAATGATCCAAGTTCTACAATCGACTAAGGCATAATTGGAATGCAACCAATCTATGCTTAAAATGATGAATATACCATTTCTATCTCTATAAGGTGTGTTGAGGTAACTTTCTAGGAAATTATGGTAGGTCAATTTTTGTATTGTCAAGCCCCGAGATAACCCCAAGACTGGACAAGGAACCTAGGACCACGAGTGATCCCAAGCTAACCCTTGTGGCATGATCATGAGAATAATAAAGATAATAAACAAAATGCGGAAGCTAAATCATAATTTAAACTGAAAAGATAGGGAATAGACCCCCATTCTATAACTAAGATAAATGAAATCAATGAGTTTAATACAAAGAAGTTATTAACTCAACGGTAAGATAAAATTATGTCTGAAAATAACCTCTAAACTAAATAGAAATGTTGTCACAAGCCCCAGCTAAGTCTAGAAAAAACTGAAACTAAAAGACTAAGTTTAAAAAAGCATGACTATTGTCCTCGGAGAATGAAGACTCACCATTGAATTTGTTGAACAAGAGAATGGAAAATTGATCTAAGCACGATCTGTATGCTAAGAACCTGAACCTACATCACGAGAAGATGTAGCACATGTATATGTCAGTACATGAAGGTAGTGAGTATATAGGATAGACTAAAGCTGAAATAAAACTTAATTAAACAAGCACAAGCAAGTATAATCATCTAAGCATGATATACTGAATTATAAGCTAACTGGATGAAATATCCAAGTTATAACATGCTGGAACTGAGTACTGAATATACTAATAAATGCTCAATACAATAGAGCCTGACTGAACTGTGGGAGGTACTAATAACCGATAATAAAACCACATGAGCTAAATGTGGAGTCCTATGTATACACCCCATTGATATGACCCAATATACCCTGGCAGAGGTATAAAGGCATGCTCGCGTGATCACTAAACTGATTTCCCAAATAGACGACTTACAACCTACTTGGATACTAGTTTGGGGACTTATTGGGTACGCTGGACCCTAGTCTATGTAATTAACAGATTATGACTCAATTTATGTAAATAATGGATCGCTCAAAATATGAACATGCAAACGGAGAGTACAACATTTAATCTGATAAAGATGCATTAATAATCGAGGCATGTATAACTGAATAACGTAAATATTTTACCTAGCATGTGTAATTGAAGAATTAAAGAAGTACACTGCTAGAAATCTAAGATCCATGCGATAAACTAAATAATAACATGAAAATTTGATTTGGAACATATAATAATAAATTCATGAATCTTCCTGAAAACTATGGAACCAACGGGTGAAAGGAACCTACTATTGAAATTTCACATACTTGGTGATGAAATTCACGGAGAAATATACAGATTTCGGGGTTTGAACAACTGGAACCTTGTTGTGTTCTTTAATTAGGGTTCTTGAACTTTTTCTCCTTTATTTCTTCTAATTTACTAAGTTTTGATTTAATGATTTGACATAGGTAAGTTCTAGTTATGTTTCTAGGCTTAAATTAACTAAAATATGATGATTTAGGGTCAAAACGACGTGTTTTAGGGTTTAAACAAAGTAGGAAAACATCAAAAGACACCTAAGTTAATTTCTGTCGGACTAAATGACGACCTAGACAGACGGGCTGTCGTTCAATCGACGGTCCATCGTTTGGGTCCGTAGGTTGGGTTTGTTCGACAAGTCTTTACTATAACAGGCATAACTCTTTACTCAGAGGTTTGATTTTAGCAAACTTGGTGGCTATGGAAAGCTAATTGAATTATCAATAATTTAATATGTCATGGTACACCTAATTCAGTTTGTGCTATGATTTATTATCAATTGAAGTTTTCCCAACTACATTTCCCCTTAACTGTCTTTTAATTTCCACCTACGGTCCGTAGGTCAATCGACGGACCGTATTAGTAAATCGTGGATCTTGTTAGAGAGAGGGAAAATGAGGTGTTGATCAACGGACATAGACTACGAACTTTAGTCTGACCTACGAATCGTAATTTCGTCCGTCATTTGACACTTCATGAAATTTTATGGGCTACGTTTCAGACAAAATCGACAGATGTGTAGTCCAGGCCGTGGGTCAGGCTACTGTCCATCGATTGGATCTGTAGATTTCTGATAAGCTAATTCTGGTCTATTTTTAATATGGGGTGTTACATTATCTCCCCCTTGGGAACATCGTCCTTGAATGAAGACTAAACTAGCTTAAATAAAAGGAGAGAGCTACAATCCCTACTATTAAACACTAAGGACTGAGTTTATGACTTAATTATGTTCCAAGAGCATGCAAATACACTGAAAATGCAAGTACAAACTTTGGGAAAATGATTCTAAGGATGAACTCATGCATGAATGACAGACTAAACTGAAGAGGAACTATTACCTCAAGCAGGAGATTAATCGGAAGGAAAGAGGTGAGGATACCTGGCTTTCATGGCTGCTTCTGCTTCCCATGTAGCTCCATCTATGGATTGACTCCTCCACTAAACCTTGACTGAAGCGACTTCTTTATTTCTCAACCTTCTAACATGATTGTCAAGAATCTCAACTGGTACAACCTCATAAGAAAGACTATTTTTCACCACCAAACACTCTAATGGCACTACAGCGGATGTATCACCCACACACTTCTTCAAAAGTGAGATGTGGAAGACCGGATGCACTGCTGCTAATTCTGCTTGCAACTCTAACTCGTATGCCACCTTGCCAACCCTTTTAAAGATCTTGTAAGGACCTATATATCTAGGATTGAGCCTCTATTTCTTTCCAAATCTCATCACCCCTTTCATAGGTGACACTTTCAAGAAAACCCAATCATCAACATTGGACTGGAGTTCCTTCTCCTTACATTTGTGTAATATTTCTAACGACTTTGGGATTTCATAAGTTCATATATAATGAGTTGCTCTTTCTCCATAGCAGACTAAATCTGGACCTATTAATGTTTTTTCACCTACTTCAAACCACACCAATGGGTGATCTATGTTTACGCCCATACAGTGCCTCATAAGGGGCCATATGAATGTCGAATGGTACATATTGTTATAGGCAAACTCAATAAGAGGTCGGAATAATCCGGAATACCTTTGAAATAGATCACACAAGCTCTCAACATATCGTATAGTGTCTAAATGGTACGCTCTGCATGTCCATACATCTGTGATGATAGACAAAGGAACCCCATGCAACCTCACAATTTTATTAATGTAAAGCTGGCATTGTCCTCTGCCAAATCATTTAGTCTTGAGCGCTAAAAATCGAGAAGACTTAGTCATCCTATAAACTATAAACTAAATTGAGTCATGCTATCAACGAGTACGAGGTAACCCTGTGATAAAATCCATATTGATCACTTCCCACTTCCAAGTAGAAATATCGATCTCTTGAGACATACCTCCTAGTTTTTTATGTTCTACCTTGACTTTGTAGCAATTGGGGCACTTATTCACAAAATCTGCTATATCCCTCTTCATGCCATTCCACCAATAGACTTCCCACAGATTACGGTACATCTTAATGGCACATGGGTGAATAGAATATCTTGAGTTATAGGCTTCTGCAAGGATATTCTTTCTCAACTCATCCACATCAGCAACACAAAATCTACCCTGGTAGCAATGTACAACATCTCTCCCTTAGGATAAAACCTCCACTCTATAATTGTGGACTGAACCCTTACGTTCAAGAAAGATTGGATCATTGTATTGCTTTACCATAACCTTCACTACCAAAGATAATTCTTCCCCATTATTAACTAGTACACCATTATGTTATATGCTCATAAGGCGGACTCCTAAGCGAGCTGTGAACATCCTTCACTAGATCCTTCCTTTCTTGCTCAACATGGGATACACTACCCATAGATAATTTGGTAATAACATTTGCTACTACATTTGCCTTACCAGTATGATAATGCAGCCTCATATCAAAATCCTTAAACAAATCAAGCCATCTCCGCTGGCAAAGATTCAACTCTCTTTGGGTGAACACATACTGAAGGCTCTTATAATCAGTGAACAAATACACATTAACACCATACAAGTAGTGTCTCCAGATCTTGAGTGCAAACACCATTTCTGCAAGCTCCATGTCATGAGTTGGGTAGTTCTTCTCATGAGCCTTATATTTTATAGAAGTATAACTTGTAACCTTATCTCGTTGCATCAACACACAACCTATAACAATTGTGGATGTATCACAATATATCACATAACCATTTGAAACCTCAGGTAGAGTCAAGACAAGAACTGTAGTAAATAAGTTTTCAATTCTGCAAAGTTTTTAGTCACAATCATCTTACCATTGAAACTTCACCATCTTTTGAGTTAACCTAGTAAATTGTGAGGCTATGGATGAGAATCCTTCGACGAACCTTCTATAATAACCCGTTAGACCTACGAAACTTCTGATATCTATAGCACAAGTAGGTCTAGGACATTGTTTCACTGCTTCTATCTTATGTGAATCAACTTGGATCCCTTCGCTAGATACAATGTGACAAATGAAAGCGACGGATTTCAACCGAAACTCACATTTGCTAAACTTAGCGAATAACTGGCGATCCTTGAGAGTCTGTAGAAAAATTCTCAAATGACTCGCATGTTGTTCCTCATTCCTAGTGTAAATGAGGATATCATTAATAAAGATGATAACAAAGAAGTCCAAGTATTGTTTGAAAATATTGTTCTCAAATCCATGAAAGTTGCATGAGCATTGGTTAGTCGAAACGACATAACTACAAATTCATAATGAAAATATTCAGTTTTAAAGGTTGTTTTCGAAATGTCACTATCTCTAACTCTGATCTGATTATAACCCGATCTGAGGTCTATCTTTGAGAAGTGACTAGCACCCTAAAGTTTGTCAAACAAATCATCAATCTTGGGGATAAGATACTTATTATTGATTGTGGCCTTGTTTAACTATTTATAATAAACGCACCCCATGGTGAAATACTAGGCCTGATAAAGCCCTTATCTAGAATGTCCTTCAATTGCTCTTTCGATTCCTTAAGCTCTGTTGGAGCCATTCGGTAAGCAGGAATAGAAATAGGTTGTGTATCTGAAAGGAGATTAATTCCCAAGTCGATTTTCCTTTTGAGAAAGACTCTGGGAAGATCATTCGGAAAACATTTTGAGAAACTCACAGACTAGTGGAACTGACTCAAAAATAGATAATAAGAATTGAATCGACCCATAGCCGCTAAGCTACTACCCTTCCATTCGAACATTGGTTCATGAGAAATAGAAAATGAGCACTCATTGTTCTAGAATCGACTGAGACATAACAAAAATGTAGCCAATACATGACTAGAATGACATCGAAGTTTACCATTTCTAACTCTACAAGATCATCTGAGGTGACTTTCTGAGATAGTGTGACATGGCAATTCTTGTATAATTATCTAGCTATAACTGGGTCACTGACTGGAGTAGAGACAGAGAAATGTTTTGATAGAGTTTCTAGACTAACAATGAACTGGATTGCTATGTAAGGAGTTACGAAGGAAAGATTATCCCCTAAATGTAACAATGCATAATCCTCAAGTTCAAAGACTCGTAACGTACCACTGACTACATCAGGAGAACCTTTTTGATCATGGCGACCCTTAAGAGCATACAACTTCTTCTGGCGCTGACCGCCACCTTTTACCAGATGAGTTATCCAGCTGAGTCGGGCGACTTGCAGCTGCTAATGAAGTTATAGACTGAGCTCTACCATTACCACCTCCTTGACTCTGTCTAGAAGGACAATTCCTTAACCTGTAACTAGACTGACCGCACCCAAAGCATCTTTCTTTTCCTATGAGACACTCGGCAAGATGGTTCTTACCACACTTAGGGAAAGTGGGGTAAGTCTTGGTGCCTGAAACACTTCTCTGAGACTTAGAGCCTGATTCTCTAATCTTTTAGGCATACCTTCTCTTGGAGGATGGAACACTGGCTGGCGAAGGGGCTGGAACTTTAAAAGTTTGCTTACTCTACAAGTGATTTCCACCACCCGATTTCTACTTAGAATATTCATAGTTCCCAATCCTAGCCTTCTTATTCTCCTTGGAATGTTCCCTAAGATTATCATCCTCAACCTGTTGAGCATGAGTCATAGGCCTAGAGATGTTCATATCTCTAAGTAACGTAGCAATTCTACACTCAGATTTCACCAAATCAGACACTCCATGCAAGAACATATTCATTTGAGACCTGGAGTCAACAACCATGTGAGGAGCATACCTAGAGAGTTGGTTAAACTTCATCCCATACTCTTGGACCATCATGTTTCCCTACCTTAAGTTCATAAATTCCTGAGCTTTTTCTTCTCTAAACTCTATTGGAAAAAGCCTGTCAAGAAAGATCTCACTAAATCAATCCAAAGTAATAGGATTTACATCTTTACCCCTATTTTCCTTTCACTAATTGTACCAGACATGAGCAACATCCATCAACTAGTATGATACCAACTCAACCCGATCATTCTCGATGAGTTGAATTACCTAAAAGATCTTCTTGATCTCATTAATGAAGTTATGAGGATCCTCAGTAGTTTGTGATCATAAGAACTCATATGGATTCATCCTAACAAAGTCACGGACCCTTGCTTCTGGTGATCCACCAGTTGCATACACCAGAGTATGAACCTGATTGTTCTGGCTGGTCATACTCTGAGCCAACATTTGTATAGCATTTCTGAACTCATTTTGGAGACATCCTCATCTGGGACCCGAGGAGCTGCATTTGCATTCTAGGCATTCCCATTCCTAGCGTTAGCTCTATGAGGAGGCATGATCTGAAATGTAGAACATCAAGCTAGAATTGAATAAGATCATACCTTACGCACGATAAGAGTAACAAGAAAGTGAACTTTTTTCTAAAACACTTTGTAGCCACCCTCTCATTAAATGCAGTGCACTTCACACCCATGAAAAAGACTTCACTTAGTGCGGATTTTCACACACCTAGGACTCTTAAACCTAGTGCTCTGATACAAAGTTTTGTCACGCCCCGAGCAATCCCCGAGACGCGGACACAGAACCTAGGACCGCGAGTGATCCTAAGCTAACCCTGCTGACATTATTATAAGTTTACTAAAGATAATAAACTGAATACGGAGGCTAAATCAAAATTTAAACTGAAAAGATGGGAAATACCCATATTCTATAACTAAGATAAATAAAATAAATGATTTTAATACAAAGAAGTTATTAACTCAACACTAAGTTGAAACTAACTATGTTTAAAAGTAGCCTATAAATTGAGTAGAAATGTTGGGACAAGTCCTAGCTAAGTCTAGGAAAACTGAAACTAAAATACCAAATACTGAAAAGAAACACATGCCAATTATCCTCGGAGAATAAGGACTCACCAATGAATCTACTGAACTGGAGATCGAAAAATCGATCTTAGCGCGATCTAGATGCTAAGAACCTGAACCTATATTATGAGAAGATGTAAATCATGTATGCGTCAGTACTTGAAGGTAATGAGAATGTAGGATAGAGTAAAGGTGAAATAAAACATAAATGAATAAGCACAAGCAATTATAATAATATGAACATGACATACTGAATTCTGAGCTAAGTGGAAGCAATGACCATTTTATAACATGCTGGAAATGAATACTGAATATACTGATATATGGTCGATATAATAGAGTCTGAATGAACTATGGGAGCTAAAAATAACTGATAGTAAAATCACATGAGTTAAATGTGGAGTCTGATGTATATACCAAATCGAGAGGACCCCATATACCTACCAAAGGTATAAAGGCATGCTGGCATGATCACTAAATTGGTTGCCCACAGAGAGGACTTACAACCTACTTGGCTAGTAGTTCTGGGACTAATTTGGTATGCTTGACCCTAGTCCAACTCGATATTATACTACTCCTAATAAAATATGTAATTAACTTATTATAACTCAATTTATGTAAATACTGGATAGCTCAAAACTGAACATGCAAACTGAGAATGCAACATTTAATCTGATAATGATGCATTAATAACTAAGGCATGTATAATGGAATAACTTAAATATCTTACCTAGTATGTGTAACGGAAGAACTAAAAAAATACATAGCTAAGGTTCTAGATTCATGCAATAAACAGAATAAGAACATTGAAATAAGATTTAGAACATATAAATAATTAATTCAAGAAAAGTTTTGTTGAAGTTCTAGAAACCCTATGTGTAATTATGATATGGGAATCAAGAACTGACTGAAAACTAAGGACCCAATGGGTGAAAGGAACCCGCTAGTGATATCCCACATACATGGTCATGAAATTCACATAGAAATATTCAAATTTCGGGCTGGAACGGCTAAAACCATATTGCGTTCTAGAATTAGGTTTTCTTGCTTCCAATTTTCTACGTTTTGATTTAATGATTTTTCTTAAGTAAGTTTAATTATGTTTATAGGCTTAAACTGACTAAAATATGATGATTTAGGGTCAAAATGATGTATCTTAACGTTTAAACGAAGTGGAAAAAGAGAAAAAGTCCCTGAGTTAATTGCACTCGGACCAAACGACGACCTAGAGTGACAGGTCGTCGTTCAATCGACGGTCTGTCGTTTTGATCCATAGGTTGGGTCTGTTCGACCGGCCTTTACTATAACGGGCATAACTTTTTACTCGGAGGTGTGATTTTAGAAAAGTTGGTGGCTATGGAAAGCTAATTAAATTATATTTCATTAAATAGGTTATGGGACTCTTAATTCATTTTTTTCTAAAAGTTATGATCAACTGAGTTTTACCCCACTCCATTTTCTCTATCTTTGTCTGCTAATTTCCACCTACGAACCGTACTGGTCAATCGTGGATCTTGTTAGAGAGAGGGAAAATAGGGTGTTGTTGTATGGATATAGACTCAACCGTAGGTCCGTCCATCATTCAATACTTAGTCAAATTTTCCAGGCCACATTTTGGGAGAGTTTAAGTCACATTCGACTGTTGTGCAATAAGGGTCGTGGGGCAGGCTACGGTTCATCACCAGTAACCATCGGTTGCACCTATAGATTTCTGAAAAGCTAATATCTAGTCTATTTTAGATATGGGTTGTTACATATATACCCTAGTAACTATAATTGAATCACCAATTTACATAGATATTAATAATAATGGTTCAGAGAGGTTTTCTTGAAAAACATCAAAGTTTACTTCTATATAAGGAGTTTCAAAAGGAATTTTAGTCCCTGGATCAAACAATGCATAAATATATAAATGAAAGACTTGTAAGGTACCAGTGACCACATAAAGAGAATCTTTCTTGTCTTGATGAGCCTAAAGAATATATAACCAATTTTTGTGTTGACCATCGCATGTACCACACGAGGAACCTTTTGTAATATGAGCTTGTTACCTCCTTTTCCTTGCTTGGAAGAAGGGAAATCCTTCAATCTATTACCAAACTTACCGAATCCAGAGTACCCCTCTCTGCCAGAAAGACATTGACTGAGATAGTTTTTGTCCAGCTACTTGAATAAATCCACTGAGACGTAGATTTTGATTTCCTATCCTTATGATCATCTAATCCTAGGAACATAGTGCTAGATGATGGAAGTATTTGGGGTTGTAGACCTCTTCTAAAATTGTGAAGGATTTGCACCACCGGACCTCTATTGGGTGTACTCATAATTTCATGTTCGATACTTTTTGTTGTCCTTAGGCAATTCCCTAAGCTTATCTCCCTTAACCCACCGAGCATGAGACATTAAGGCGTATCCCCTAACAACATAACATTCCTACACTCGGTATTTATAAGATCGCATACTCTAAAGAAGATCTTGCTCATATGTGCTCTCCATTCAGCAACCATATGTGGAGAATACCTGGAGAGGTGGGTGTTCAATACATATTCTTGGACTTCAATTTCATGAATTCTTAGGCTTAGACTATCTTAACTCTCTGAAGAAGAAACTGTCCGGAAAAACTCCTGTAAAATAGTCCCAAATCACAAGAGTTGCATTCTTACCCCTATTTTCATTCCAAAACGTGAACTAGATATGAGAGACATCCTTGAGTTAATAGAATACAAGTTCAACACTCTCAGCACCAGTCATTTGCATTACTTTGTGAATCTTCTTAATCTCATCAATAAAGTTTTGTGGGTCCTCACCAACCCTCAACCCTAGAACTCTAGCGAAATCATAAGAATAAAGTCTTCAACCCTGTCTGCAATTAATCCACTATTAGTGTTTGTAATAAATGTAGCATGTTGATTGTTCAAGTTGGCTACGATTTGAGACAAAAGCTTGATTGCATTATGAAACTCTGTATTCGTAACATCATTGTTAGGGACTAGAGTAAATGAGTTAGCCTATGAAGAGCATGATCTATAACACATAACGTCATATTAGAAAGAAGAAGTTAACTCACACTTCACATATGATAAGAATAGCAAAAGAAGTAAAGTTTTTCATAGAACACCCAGTAGCCTCACTCTCATAGGTGTGGCATGCTTCGTACACATGAAAGAGACTCTACATAGTGCAGCTTTCAGACACCCAAGAACCTTTGAACGTGATCCTCTTATTCCAAGCTTCATCCCTCAAGGCTACCCCTTAGAGGTAACATGGTGCCACGGACCACGAGTGAACCCATCTAACCCTGAGTGTAGAATGTAAATAAAATACTAAAATATAACTACTAAAATTACATATTATGCAGAAGCTAAAATTAGTGGACATCTGGAAAGGGGGAAAACCCAAGTGGTATGAATTTATAAAATATAATAAAATCTACTGATGACTGAAACAACACTTAGCAACTCGAGCTGAATCTAATACTATGTATGAAAATCCTCTATCTGAATTGATTTGCTGAGTCATTCCCCCAGCTAACTCTAACAAGATTGCAAGTAAAACATTTCTATTGTCCTCGAAGTATGAGGACTCTTCACTGAAGTTGTGAACTCAAACTGGGATTCGAACTAAGCATGATCTGGATGTTGAGCATTTAGACCAACACTATAAAATGATGTCATGCAAAAGTTTCTGCCAGTACTTTGAATACACTAAGCATGTAGGATATAGATATTCTAGGCTAAGTGATATAAGCAAAATAATATAATACTGACAATATATGCTAATCATGAAAATAGGTTGTACTGAAGTATATCATAGAAATGATCTAGATTCAAGCATCAAGAACTAATCATGAAGATAAGATATTGAACTGTATACTAAAGTAAATGCTAATAACATGGTCAGTGAAATAAAAGTATGATTATAGGGGCTACTATTAATCGTCATACAAAACGTATGCTATATGTGGACCTGATTTATGTATCTCATCCAGAGGACCCAATATACCTTGCCATGGGCAAAGAGGGATGACTATGGTGTGATAACTAAAAAAGATTCACAATAAAGAGGACTTTTATTACTATGTGGGCACGTAGTTACTTCCAATTGAAGATGTATATATTTAAAAAGCAACTGAGATATCGAGTAGTTAAAATAATGGCATGCTATCTGAAAATGAAACATAAATATACTTAAATATATAGCATTTGAGTTCTATACTAGAATGATTTTCTAATTGATCTGCCTAGCAAGTAGGATTCATGAGTTGATAGTTTATAAAAGCTAGGGTTCTGAATTCTATACTCAAAAATTACACTAGAACATAAAGAGTCATGTTATTAAGATGATTTGTAATATAAGATCTAAAATCAAAATAAATCATCAACATAACGAAACCCTAGGCCTGACTAAAATTTGGAGACCTAATGGGTGGAAGGAAACACTGGTGAAATCCCACCTACCTTGTGACGTAAACTACGGAGAAATATTTTGGATTTCGAGGCTACACTTCGAATAACACCTATTTTAATTCTTGGGAGAAACTGGTGCCTCTTTCTCTTCTTCTTTTTTATAAGTTGAATTATTTATGGTATGGGTGACAGGTCTTGATCATATTCATGTCCCCTGGACCCCTATTTGATGCACCTATTCCCCCTTGTTTAGACTTAGTTGAATTTTTGAGGTCTTACATTTCATGTTGTGAATATATTTCAATCATATGATTTGATGGACCAAATCAGTCTAAAGACAAATGATTAACTTAATTAAAGAAGTGCAAGACAATCCCGAATGTGGAGGTGAACAATTTCAATTAGCAAAAGTGCTTAATGGAAAAAAATATAAGACACCTCGATTACTTCTTCAGGGATACCACGAGGAGCATCATATGATGGACTCAATGACTTATCTAGGGTTTCCAGTATGAGCATAATAGAAGGAAATGTGATTTGAGAAATCAAGCCAGTGGAACTATTGAGAAGATCACAGGACAACAAAAGAGTTACTAATTAAAATAAGTAAAGAATGTATTTATCTAGAGCACTTTATCTAGATCTCGTGTTGTTCAGGTATCATGCGCGCATACGAATGGTATCAAATATATTAAGAGGCTATAAAAGAAATGTTGTAAGATTCAAAAGTAGAACAAAGAAGTTACATACAGAAGGAGAAGGAAAAGTTTTTCATTTATAAACACTTATATCGTTTAAACATTATGTGTATTTTGTATCTTGAAAACAACTGGTAAAATTCTACTTATAAAAGTAAAAAAGAAAATTAAACTAGAAGTAAGAACCACTTTAACTAATAAATCCTGATGAAACATAAACAAGTAAATACCATAAATAAAAAATCCTAATCAATTTGGCAATCCTACTCTAACATTGAATTATTATTTGGAAAAATACATAAGTACCCCTCCTAGACTATGATCAAAATTCCGGAGACACCCCTTAATTATTCTAAGGTCCTATTACCCTTCTTAACTTTTTTTTCGTAATTTTATGCACTTTTTTAGCTTACATGGAATCCAGATACCTCCCACGTGCCTCAATTACTTGGAGTCACGGAGTATTCCACGTAAGACAAAAGGTGTACAAAATTACAAAAAGAATAAGTTTAGGAAGTAGTAGGATCTTAGTTGAGTAAAAGTGTTTCTCTGGAATTTTGGTCATAGTCTACGGGGGTACTTGGGAATTTTCCCTTATTATTTCCAGAATTTCCACATAATTCAAAGTTTTACACTCTTGCCTCTTTCTTATTGTCATTGTTGTCGTATTGCAAAACATTTTTTTTCAAAATTAAAATTTTTTTATCACTGTTGTTGTCTTTGGAGAACTTCTCTTAGATATTCAATTATCGAAGTAGCTCCCTTCAATTCTCATTCATTTATTTTTCTTGGTTTTGTCAAAGATTTTATCTCTAACTTTCAACTGTTGGAGCAGATTCTCTCCAACTACCGATACTATTTTTTCTTCGTTATGCTAGAGCACTGCTCTCCAACTTCCAATTGTTGGAGCGCTTTCTCTCCAACTCACAACTTTTATCTTGGTTGTGTTGGAGCACTTCTGGTCAACTTCCAAAGTTGATGCCCCTCTCATAAATGCTCTCCAAGTCTCATTGATGTCCTATCCGCCAACTCATTTTTTTTATTTTGTGTTTTGTGTTCGATAACTCTCTCTCGAACTCTTCTTGATACCCTTCCCATTATTTATTTTTTTTACTTTATCTAGCTTTTAATTTAGAAAAGATCTTTTTTGTGTGTTTGGTTGCATTTGTTTAAATCTGCAATATTTTTGTAAGTTTTTTTTCCTTGGCAAGTTTTTCATGCATATATCATTCATCTAGACTTTGTCAACATTATTAGTGGTCCGATTGGCATACATGGGTCATAATATCTAACATTAGGATCTTCTACCAAGATTCTCTAAGATCTAATATCAAATTGATGAAAAATATTTTATTTATAAACTCTTGTATCTTTTGTATATTTTTGTGTATTCAGCATTTTCTATATCTTGAAAATAACTTGTAACATCCCTATTTATAAAATAAAATCCAACTTAAACTTGGACTAGGAACCACTCTAACTAACAAACCCTAATTAAACATATATAATTAAATACCATAAATAACAAATCCTAATCAATATAGGATTCCCAATTCATTTTTGAATTATTATTCCCTACATATACGATGAATCAGGAGGTTCGAATATTGGTTATAAACAGAAGATAGCAGGAAGGTTTTTTTTTTATGGGGGTGGGTGGGTGGGATAGAACTACTTTGAGTATGTGATTGTGGGTGGGGATATATCATAGAGAGATATGATGTTTAGAAATAGCATCAATTTTAATTTTACAATGAAATCGTTCAGATCTTGAAGGATAGGTAGTGTGATAATGATGTTGTGAGAATTCCTTTACGCACTTTCAAAAATGTTTTCGCCAAAAGGATATGATAAACCATCACGGTTATACGACAGGACATTAAATTATGTGTTCATTTGTATTTGAAGTTGAGAAAGAGACACAAGATTTGCTGAGAAAGATTCCGAACCTTGATGACTTTTTTTGTAACAAATCATCGCACAGTTGGAAGAAGACATTCAGGGAAGGGAAGGGGTATTGGACTTATGTAGTTGTTAATTCTTCAAACTGGTAATTCACAACTTCAAACTACAAAAGATTACAATCTTATGTAACTTAAGAAATTATAAACTCTAATTCCTATACTCGACAAAAACCCACATGGCTTATGTTGCTTATAGCCTTCATGTTCCCCAACCAAAAGATCAAAACTACACTAGATAATTCTAATTAACTAAACACGACAACTTCACAAAAGACCCAAGAAAAATAGAATAAGCTCTTCAGTTGTATTCTTCGAAGTAACTAAAACCGTTAATCAAGAACTCTCTCAACACATAATTGTGTTCTGCATTCATTATACGTGCTTCTCCTTCCTTGTAGATTTTAATATCATTACAAAATACAGTTATTGCACAAATCAGCACACGTTATTATGTGAATTTTGAATTATTGATCTTGCATGGAAAAACTTCTTTGTTTATTAAAACTAGTTTAAGAAGCTTGTTCCTCGTAGGTGATCGATGCTTCTATGTCAATCTTAAAAAAAAATTCTTAACTCAGTAGAGGGATAGTTCATGGTGAATTTCTAGTTGCACGGGGTACTTTAAAAGAGAGGACACATGTTAGTTTAGATTTCTAGTGAACCAGCGGACGGTTATCTCTTCATATGATTGGTAGTAAGGAGGTATTCTAAGCACAAGGGTAAATGCAGATTACTATGTTACTCGTGCTTAATATGCAAATGTTGACAAGATTTAGAGAACTGCCTGTCATAAATTAGTTGTGGTGCTGCCATATGATGGATGGCACTGAACCTCTTTTGTTACTGTACCTGATGCCTCCTATATTTGTAAAAGAAATTTTTGATATAAGACTTGGCGACACAGCCATGATTGGGCATGGCTTGAAATTGGGAATAAACACTACATATTTAGAACTTGTAAACATAATACCATTAGTATACTTTTTGATAAAACCTAATGGGCTACAAAATAATGTAATCTAGGAAACAATCTACACTAAGTAGCCAGTGTCCTTGGTCGATCCATTAGGATTAAACAACTCTTTTTGTGTTTATACTGATTAGTTGTTAACTTGAAGTATTTATATTTATATATTTCTTCCGAGTAGATGGTAACAAAGTTCACTTGAACAGCACTTAATTAGGCCGTTCTACTCAACATGAACATGTACCTAAACTATTACCCATTTATTAATTGAAGACTTTCTAACTCATATCATGTGGTATTATGCAGACTCACATAAATCTGTTCGCAGATTCTAATGTCAAAGATTCTGGGTTTGAATGAATCAGGCCTTCTAGTCAACAACTGGATGCTAAAAAATTAACTCATTTTTCAGGAAAGGAGGCTATTGGTGATTTAAAGAAAAGATCCCCAAGGTTGGATGTTCTCAAGACGAGGAAAAGAAGTGCTGCTGATTCAAAGGATTGATTTGCAAAGAGATGTAAGTTTTTTGTCCTTGGTCGGTGCATCAAAGGGAACTCCTGTAGATTTCATCACACAAAGAAGCATGTCTCTAGCCATGAGACAAGCGAAATTCCACATGAAAAAAGGTAACCTTCAACTATATATCTATTAGCGTATTGGGATAACATGCCTTATGCCTTCCTTGTTCTCTATAGGATCAGAATAGAAGTCACTGCTGGATGGTTCTTCTCATTCAGGAGAAAATCTAAGAACGAGAGGTGTTATTTGTAGTTTTGATGATTTGACAAACTTAGGGACCTCGTAAAGGTACCCAATTTCTTACTTGAGTATTGCAGGTTTCTTACATGAGTATTGCAAATGAAACAAACCCAGGGACCTAGTTGAGGAACCAGGATCTCATGATGACGAGCCAGTTGACTGCCAGCTGGAGACGGTACAGAAAGTAGGTACACTCTTCCCGATGGCGTCAGAAAGTGTGACTTTTCCAGCCAATGGCAAAGAGGTTTAGGAAAGTGACTTGTCCTTATAAAAGGCACCTTCCTTAACATTTTTGGGAGTGTTTGCAACGGGAGAGAAACCTCTTCAAGAACATTTGCAAAGGCTACTAGAAAACAAAGGCAGAATTATTCAAAGAACAACAGCAATCTCTGGAGCTTTTCGTGTAGTTGTTTAGGAATACATTCTCTTGTTCTTAAACTGTAAACTATTCCAGAATCTATAAAGGAATCAGTGTGTAGTGTTAAAAGTCTAGGTTGTCCAAGTTGGATAGGTTAGTGGGTAGATAGTTTTCTACTTAGGCTTGTTAAGCAATAGGGACAATTGCTTTAACGTGAGATTAAAAACTTCTTCTCACATTTGGTGTAATCGTGTTTTACTTTTTCTTTTGAAGATTAGTGAAAACGATTGAAAATCCTTTGAGAAAGGTCGTGGTTTTACTCCCTTAAGCAAGGAGGCTTCCACGTAAAATCATTGTGTTGATTTTACTGCATTTAACTTTCTGGTATTGTTGATTAGTGTAGTAAGGGACCTGGTCCATTACTTGTTAAGTGAAGGCACATATTCTATCAAGTGGTATCAGAGCAGGCACTATCTATTTGGTTAACACCAAGGAAGTGATATTTGCACTAGAATGGCTGCTCCACTTAACCTCGAAGAAGGTCAATCGTCATCAGAGAGAGTCCTTTGCTCAAGAATGAAAACAAGGAACATCAAAAACCAAGAAGTGACAAATACAATAGAAGGGACCTGGTACTCAGCAAGAGAGATCAAAAATCTGCTGCAGATTTGGTTGTCAAAAAGGCTCTTGCTGCATGGGGTGATTCATCAAGTGATTCAGAAGACCCTGATGAATCAAAAGATGTGTTTATGGTGGCTGTATATGAGGAGGAAACTGTTTTCAATGAAATGTTTGCTCTCATGGCTCACACAGAAAATGAAGAAGAGGACAATCAGGTAACTCTTCTTGATATGAAAAATGACTTGGATAAATATTCTCTTAAAAAATTGAGAACTTTTGCAAAAGTCATGATTGATTATGTAATTGAGTTAACATTTGAAAGAGACACAATGAATGCTGAACTTGGCAGTTTAACTGAAAACAAAGTTAAACTTTAAGAGAAAATGTCAAGGATGGTGTCTCTAGAGTCAACTAACTCTAAACTTAAGAATCAATTGAATCAAATTACAGAAGAAGCTGAAAAGCTGAATGCAATATCAAATGGTTTACAAGCTGAAATTCAAGAAAATTTGAAAAACTCTGAGAAAAAACATGGCCTGTCGCTTGAAAAGAGTAACAAGTTAGAACAGGATATTGTCAAACTTAAGGAAGAACTTGAAAAATCACTTAAGTGCACAAAATCCTCAAAGTTACTGTCAAATGCAACAAATCAGAGTAATGTCAATCAAAAAGGACTAGGAAGTTTGAACATCACTCCTCCTTATAATCCTCACAGTAAGTATGTGTTTTTGTCTGACAATCTGCTATGTCTACATTGTAGTAAGAATGGACATTTGAAGGGTGACTGTGCTAGCTGGAGAAACTCCTATAAAAGGCTCTCTAATTATGCTGAAAGGCAAAATTTACCAAAAGAGAGACCTGTTCCTTCAAAGCATGTATCAACTCACAGATTTTCAAAGAAAAAATATGTTCCTGCTCCCATGTCCTTTGTTAAAAAGCTTCAAAATCTACCATATTGGACTAAATACAATCTAATCACTCCTTTGTCTGCCTATTGGGAACCCAAACTGAAATGGGTTCCCAAGCTAAAAAAGTGATTCTTGGTGCAGGTGAGTGAGAGGAGAAGCAGTCAATGTTGGTATATGGACAGTGGATGCTCTAAGTATAGGACTGATGATGTAAAAAACTTCCTCTCATTCAAGACACTCCAAGGAGGAGGTGTCTCTTTTCGTGATTGAAAGAAAGGGTACATTTTGGGAGTTGGCAAAGTATGAAGATCTCTTGAAGATTCAATTGACAATGTGTATGATGTGGATGGGTTGAAGTACAACTTGTTGAGTGTGTCACAAATGTGTGACAAAGGAAATGAGGTCAAATTTACTTCTGAGAAATGCACTGTGGTGAGTCTAACTACAAACAAGTGCTCAGAATGAGAATGCTGATCACTGGCATCGTAGGCTGGGGCATGTAAGCTCATCTTTATTGAACAAACTAGTTTCTAAGGACCCGCTCCGAGGTCTGCCCAAGCTGAAGATTGCTGGAAATAAAATTTGTGAAGCTTGTGTTAAAGTAAAACAAATCAGATCATCCTTTAAGCCCAAAAAGCAAGTAACATCATCATGAACACTAGAGCTGCTTCATATGGACTTGTGTGGACCCTTGAAAGTTCAAAGCAGAAATGGCAAGAAGTACATTTTGGTGATTGTTGATGATTACTCGAGATACACTTGGACAAGATTCTTTAGATCAAAGGCAGACACAGCTGAAGAGTTGGTGGTATTTTTTAAAATGATTCAAACCAAATTGAATCAAGTCGTTTGCAGCATTCGATCTGATCATGTTACTGAGTTTTAGAACTCAACATTGGATAAATTCTTCATGAAGAATGGTACGAGTCATAATTTTTCTGCTCCAAGAACTCCTCAACAAAATGGAGTAGTGGAAAGAAAAAACAAAACCTTGGTGACCATTGCTAGAACTATGATTATTGAATCAAATATTCCTCAAAATTTCTGGGCTGATGTTGTTAACACATCATGTCATGTTACCAACAGGTGTCTAATAAGAGTTGTTTTGAATAAGACCCCCTATGAGCTGCTCAACAACAGAAATCCAATGCTGAGCTATCTTAGAGCATTTGGATGCAGATGTTTCGTGCTGAATAATGGAAAGGATGATCTGGGAAAATTTGATCCTAGAAGTGATGAAGGAGTGTTTGTTGGATATTCTTCCTCCAGCAAGTCTTATAGAATATTCAACAAACGAACTCAATGCATTAAAGAAAGCATTCATGTTGTATTTGACAAAGATTGAAGCTTGAAGAATGATGGATCAAATGATGATGATGATGTGATGAAGCTGTTCAAATCGAAGAAGACTGGAGGAGATGAATGTGATGCAGATCAACAATTGAAAAATGACTGTGATTATCAGAATCTTAGTCTACCTGAATAGGTTGCTGAGGTTGAAAAAGATGATATCGTACCTGGTACAACTCAAAATTCCAGCTAGAGTACATCAGACTCCCCAGAAAATGATGTCACTCTTGATGAAGTAGACATGTTGATCTGCTCAATCAGTCTGCTCCAAGATAAGGATAGAAGCATAGTTCATCACATCCTCTTGATAATCTCATTTCTTTTTTGAATTCTGGAATTATACTAGATCAAAAACAAGAAATCTAGTTGCATTCTCAGCATTCATATCATCTATTGAGCCCAAGAATGTGAAAGAAGCATTAGGTGATGCAGACTTGATCAATTTTATGCAAGAAGAACTTCAACAGTTCGAAAGAAGCAAAGTATGGTACCTGGTTCCTCGACCTGAAGGCAGAACAATAATAGGAACTAGATGGGTTTTCAGAAACAAGCTTGACGAAAATGGAGTGATTACTAGAAATAAATCTAGGTTGGTGGTGCAAGGATACAATCAAGAAGAAGGAATAGAGTATGATGAGACTTTTGCACCTGTTTCCAGAATGGAGGCTATTAGAATTTTAATAGCTTTTGTTGCATTCATGGGGTTCAAGTTGTATCAAATGGATGTGAAGAGTGCATTTCTAAATGGAGAGCTCAAAGAGGAGGTGTTTTCAAGCAACCTCCTGGTTTTGAAGATGCAGAGCTGCCAGATCATGTGTTCAGATTGAATAAGGCACTATATGGTTTGAAGCAAGCTCCAAGAGCATGGTATGAAAGGCTGTCAAAGTTTCTGCTGAAGAATGGTTTCAAAAGAGGCAAGATAGACAATACTTTGTTCTTATTAAAAAGAGAACAAGAATTGCTTATCATTCAAGTCTATGTGGATGACATAATTTTTGGAGCTACTTCAGAACATTTGTGTGAAGAATTCTCATCATTAATGCGAAAGGAGTTTGAAATGAGCATGATGGGTGAATTGACATTCTTCCTGGGTCTGCAAATCAAGCAATCATCAAATGGGATTTCAATATCTCAGGAGAAGTAAATTAAGGAGCTGCTGAAGAAATTCAATAAGTTTGATTCTAAACCTATTGATACTCCTATGGGAACAAATTCCAAGATGATAGTAGAAGAATCTGATCCTCTTGTAAATAAGATAATTTACAGGGGAATCATTGGATCCTTGTTATATATGACTGCTAGCAGGCCTGATATTGTGTATAGTGTTGGAATGTGTGCCAGGTTTCAAGCATGTCCTCGTGATTCACACTTGAAGGTTGTAAAACGTATTCTCAGATACTTGAAGAAAACAGGGGACCTGGTTCTCTTCTATCCTGCAGGAGATACTTTTGATCTGGTTGGTTTTGCAGATGCTGATTTTGCTTGTTATCAGGTTGACAGGAACATTACCTCTGGAATGGCTCATTTCCTAGGATCATCACTTATCTCTTGGGGTGCCAAGAAGCAGAACTCTATGGCTCTTTCAACTGCTGAAGCTGAATATGTAGCTGCTACAGCCTGTTGTTCTTAGTTGTAATGGATCAGGCAACACTTGGAAGATTTTGGAATTCACATCAAAGCAATTCCTCTTATATGTGACAATACTAGTGCTGTTAGTATGGGAAAGAATCCAGTCCACCATAAGAGAACAAAGCATATTGATGTTAGAAATCACTTTTTTGAGAGATTATGTTGAGAAGGGAAATATTGTGCTCATATATTGTCCAACAGAGGAGCAAATTGCACACATCTTCACTAAGGCTCTCAGCAAGGATCAATTTGAGAGAAATCGATTATAGTTGGGGATGTTGATCTCCAAGTGATGCTCTTAGCTTCCAACAGTTGAATTCCCTTGATGGCTAAAAGTGCAGGTATCCTTTGTGTGAATATTTAAATGCTTGACAAAGATCGTTTTTGTACCTTTTGTAGGTATACTCTTAGTAAGGACCTGCTTAGCAAGGGAAGCAACTAGAACAACTGAGGAATGAAGTTTAACTGTGCTATGGTACCTGGTGCCTATCCATGTTAGCATTTATACATTAAATTGAAACTAAAAAAATATGACCGTTGATAATGCCACGTGTCAGTCATCGGTCACTCTGACCGTTAGTCCCATCGTTTCTCTCTCAAACGACACATCCAATCACGGACCTGAAACCTTTTCACGCCTTTTAAAAACCCTTTTACTTCTTTTTGAAATCCTCATCCGTCTCTTAACTTTCTTCTTCTGGTTCACGAAGGGTTTTAGCAAAAGCTAAAAGGGCAAAATTTGTTTTCTTCTTCTTCTCCTCGCTGTTCAAAGAAACCTTTTTCTCGTGTGAAAAACATGTCTTCTCCTTCATCTTCCTCCAAACAGATGCTAGATGCTCTTAGTGAAATAGAGCCTCTTCCCTTCTACTCTCCGACTACTACACAGCCCAGACTCAATCCCCCCTCCAGTTCTCTACAAGACACCCCTGATAATCCCTTCTATGCCATAGATCTAAATAGTTCAGTCGTGCCTACAGGACCTGGTCCGTTTCAAGACATGTTGCCTGACAATCTGTTTGAGGGGGATCTACCCAAGCATAAGTCTTCCGAGTCCAACATATTGGCAGCAAGTGAAGAGTTAGTGATTGAGATCTTGGCTATGATGCGGGAAGAAGCAATGGCGGAGCAAACTGAAGTCTTGGAGAGGGAAGAGGTACAAACCACTCAACCTATTTTTGATAAAACCCCTGATATAGGAAGGTACTCTTCTTCATCTTCCTCTGAGTCTGAAAGCGAGGATGAACCTTTAAAATGGAAGGTGGAGAGAAGAGAAGGGGAAAAATCTATAAAAGGGAAGGAGAAGGTTGTAGAGGAGGCCCCTAGGAGAGGACCTACTACTAGGTCTGCCGCTCAAAAGTTGATGGCTGATGCCTTGAAGGCTAGTGCACGTTCTACTGCTTCAGTTAAAAGTGCAAGAACCTTCAAGGTATCAAATTTTAGAATACCTGAGGCTAATGTGGTTGAGTTGTCTGGAGAGGAAGTGGAAAAGAAAACTAATAAAAAGAGGTCAGAGAAGAAAAAGGGAAAGGTTACAAAGAAGGCCGAAAACACAAAGTCAAAAGGGAAGAGATCTGAGAAAAAGAGGAAGCGGTCACAGGGACCTGGTTCCCAAGCCAGAAGAGTTGAGAGTGTCAACATGCAGGAGGTTGTTGACAGCATGAGAAACCAAGCAGTCTTGGCAGGAAGAGTTTTTGATATGGGAATCATAACTCTTCCTGGCATGGATTCTCTTCACGATATGGTAGAGATTCAATCTTAGCTGCACTTGTTCGACAGAAAATCCCCTATCCTCCATGAAGAAGAAGTACGTGAATTTTACTATAATGTTCAATTCAGAGAAGATGGGAGCATCCTCACACCGGTAAATGATATTGCTATATCTTTAGATGAGGAGGTGTTGAGCAAAATTCTCAGGGTGCCTAAAGAGGGGACCCGGTCTGTGCTGGGCAAAACTTGCTCTTCTGAGTTTGATTCTGTGATTTCTAAGACACCCACAACTAAGGTTGCTGGGATTTATAAGAAAATCATGAAGAGTGAGTATCAGCTGGTCTTTTAGTTCATCAACAAGGTTCTCCTTCCTCGCACAGAAAAGAGGACAGTTGCAACTGCTGCTGATTTGTATGTGATGGAGATGTTGTGTAGCTTCGAAGCCCTGAACCTCCCTTGTCTAATGCTTGAGCATATTCACAAAACCGTCATTGAGAGGAAAGGTGTTCATGGAATGGGTTACGGATACTTTCTCACGGAGGTATTCAAGCACTTTCAAATTCCTCTCAGTGTTGGAAAGGTTGGGACGGTTAAACAGACTATCTCTGAGCGTACCTTGGTTGAGTGCGAATGCATTGAAGGAAGAGGCTATCCAAAGAGCAAGATGGCCCAACTTATTGATGATCAGGATCAGCTTAAGCACGAGGTTGAGGAGCTCACTGTGTGGTTAAGTGGTAAAGAGGCAGAGATTCCTATACTCAAACCAGAACTGCTTATTGCACAGAGTGAGGGACCTGGTTCTTCAGTGGTTCAAGCTCTGGAGAAAGAGAATGTTGAGTTGAAGTCGAAGATAACTGCCTTGCAGGAAAAGGCCATCAAAGATAATGATGATGCCAATGCACGACTCACTCTTGCTATCCAATCCCTGTCTAATCCTCCCCCCTCTTCCTAGCCTGTTTAATCAATCCTCCCCTGTGTCATTTTTTTGTGGATTATCATTGAGTTAATGGATATTCAGCTTGTTTTTAATGTATTAATGTTATGATGGCATTCTGGTTAATTTATTCCTTTGTTGTTCTGATTATCTTCTTTTGTGCATGCTTTTCCCTTACAAATTGATTGCTTTTGAGCTTTGATCTTGTTCAGTATTTATGTTGACGACACTGGTTTACTGTATATCTTCTTTATGATGCCAAAAGGGGGAAGTAACAGTGTGAGTAGCTAAATGATAATTAAGTGAGGGGGAATATAAAGTGAGGGGGAATATACAGTGAGGGGGAATATACTGTGAGGGGCAATATAGCAAGGGGGAACAAAGTTGGAGAAGATCTTAGATCATTGTTTGTCATCATCAAAAAGGGGGAGAATGTTATTTGTAGTTTTGATGATTTGACAAACTTAGGGACCTCGTAAAGGTACCCGGTTTCTTACTTGAGTATTGCAAGTTTCTTACTTGTATTGTAGATGAAACAAACCCAGGGACCTAGTAGAGGTACCAGGCTCTCATGATAACGAGTCAGTTGACTGCCAGCTGGAGATGGTACTGAAAGTAGGTGCACACTTCCCGATGGCGTCAGAAAGTGTGTCTTTTCCAGCCAATGGCAAAGAGGTTTAGGAAATTGACTTGTCCATATAAAAGGCACTTTCCTAAACATTTTTGGGAGTTTTTGCACTGGAGAGAAATCTCTTCAAGAACATTTGCAAAGGCTACTAGAAAACAAAGGCCGAATTATTCCAAGAACAACAGCAATCTCTGGAGCTTTTCGTGTAGTTGTTTAGGAATACATTCTCTTGTTCTTAAACTGTAAACTATTCCTGAATCTATAAAGGAATCAGTGTGTAGTGTTAAAAGTCTAGGTTGTCCATGTGAGATATCTTAGTGGGTAGATAGTTTTCTACTTAGGCTTGTTAAGCAATAGGGACTATTGCTTAAGCGTGAGATTAAAAACTTCTTCTCACATTTGGCGTAATCGTGTTTAACTTTTGCTTTTGAAGAATAGTGAAAACGATTGAAAATCCTGTGAGACAGGTCGTGGTTTTACTCACTTAAGCAAGGAGGTTTCCACGTAATATCATTGTGTTGATTTTACTGCATTTAACTTTCTGGTATTGTTCATTAGTGTAGTAAGGGACCTGGTCCATTACTTGTTAAGTGAAGGCATATATTCTATCAAAAGGTGGTGAAGATAGCCTCCATCCAAATTTCCAATTGGGATAAACCTCTAATTCTCCAGATTTTCCTTCTTCGATAACCGGATATTCTTGGAAGAATGATTTATCACAGGACACGTGATACTCATCTTATTACGCACCTACTGATGATTGGAAGCCATCTGTACCTTTTCGACCATCATTCTTGCTCCGTCAAATGATCGAAAATCCTAAAAGTGTTCTATATGATGGTTTTCCTAATACTATTCATCAATGTAATGTAGGAGATGGATCCTTCTCTGTATTAACCAAGAATATGAAGGCAAATGCTGATCCAGCTTCAACAGGAGGCAATAAAGATCAAATTTTTGGTTAAAGTGATATATTGCCTGAGAAAGATTTGCCTAGTGATGGTACAGTAGTTTCTCATCAAGGAAACATGAATACCTCTTCAAAAGAAGACAAGCATTTAGATTCTGAAATTTATATTGACAACAAATCTGTGAACACAGAGTCGGCCATTTTGAAGAATTTTCATGCTGCTCTTGTGGAATTTGTTAAAGAACTATTAAGGCCAACTTTGAAATTTGGTCTCCTAAGTTAGGTTGCTTACAAGAAGATAGTAAAGAAGACAGTTGATAAAGTTGAAAACTCTTTGCATCCAAATCAGATTCCGAATACGTCTGAATCAACAGAAGAGTATTTTGATTTATCACTCACAAAAGTTTATAACACCATTGACGTTTTTTTATCCATGTGAATTCTGTTGTCCCTAATTTAACAAATAACTTTTTTTGAGGAGGTACTTGGAAAAATATGGAAAGATCAAATGAGCTATATTCTGAATAAGGTGTATGTGGAAAAATCTGGAAACTATTATATGAGCTATGGCAAGCATGTTACAAACAAAGCACAATCTTGTGCTATTGCTAGTGGTTAGAATCAAGACTTTGAAACCGTTTACAATAGTTGGCTTCAATTGAAGTCAACTATTGTATGTAACTTCTCATTGGTCTTATAGTAATGACACTTCTTAAATATTTTTTGGCAGTTCACGTTGTTAGAGTATTGAGTGTTTGTGTTAGATATATAGAGTAAAATAGATGTCAAATAATAATTAGTCCTTATCTCTTCTCAAACAACTTTTTAGATCGAGTTTGGTTGGGTCATTCCACGACTGAAAACTTGAATATCCCAATACACACATGGTGGACAAGACCCGAGCCATTAGGACATCAACTAGGCGAACAATTTATACAACAAGTAGTTTGTGCGACATGTGAGTATCAAGAACTTAACTTTAAAGTTTCACAAGCTCCATTGGAATTCAATGACATGTGAAAACATTCACAACTTATATGAGAATACTATTGCTCCCAAATCCCTAACTTCATTTACTATTTCAATATTTAGTTATTCGATCCTTCATACTCATAAAGAGGTGAACTCGAGTGCATGGTTATCTCTAAAACACACAATTACACTCAAGTGTAATAGTTGGATTATGTATACAACTAAAATTATTCATTTTAAATGTAGGATTTTTGATATCTTGATTGTTTTGAGAGAGCGTCTGAGCGGGAGCAGGAATTGATCCATCGAGATGGCCATAGATATTGTGGACACACATAAGCATCGATAATAGAACTTTCCAGAAAGAGAAGTTGTGGCTGCCAGTTTAACTTCTCCATGGTGTTGCCTTGATCATTGATATCAGAGGTTAATAATGCATATGTTGTTAGGCTTTAAATTTAACATTTTTGTATGAACGTTCGCAAATGGCAAGATTGTAACATTTGAACATTGGTGCATTTGTTACCTCTCAACTTTTATTCATGCTTTAATCCTCCACAATTCATGTAACCTATGTAACTACTAAGGTCATTATCTTCACTATTACTACACCTATTCATTGCTAGGAAGACTTCTCTTAGTATGAATAGTGTTGGTATTCATTTGGTTTGTACTCACAACACACAAGAGAAAACATAGATTGAAAGAGTTAGTCAAAAAGAGAGTTCTTATTAGTTGAAGGGAGGTATTCCTTTTTTGTGGAAATTTAGACTCAACTCTTGCCCAGAGTTGCTGACTTATCTTTTGTGAATAGATTGTTGTATCATGGAGGGGACAAGTCAAAGAAGACTATTGATGGACCGGTGAAAACATTTGTTGCAGTGGGCTTGAATCTCCTTAAAGAGAGCGAGATATTAGCGCCTCAGCCTGAAGAGATTTTTGTTTCTTCATTTCATCTTCAGTTGTAATCTTTTATTTTTTTTTATCTTGTATGTTTTTCATTAACATGTATGTTAGAAGAATATAGTACTCTATAAATGTCTAAAGCTATATTGGCATTAAATTTAATGAAAATTAGTTAATATCGGTAAAAACTCTAGAACTCTTTATTACTGTTGATAATTATTATCGATAAATTTTATTTTATTGTTTGTATATTTTGATTTCATAGTTTCAAGAAAACTTGATGTCTATTTTTGTGACTGAGGCTTATTGAGCCCCCAAACGGATGAATGGTTAAAATCAAATAAGAAGAATTAGAATCCATGAAAACCAATAAACTCTAGGATCTAGTTGGCCTTCCTCAGGGACGTAGATCTATAGGGAACAAATGGATTCTCAAAGTTAACCAAATCACATGGGTCAATAGACAGACTCAATGCATGATTGGTAGCAAAAAGGTTTTACTCAAGAAGGTAAAATAGACTATGAGGAAACTTGCTCACCAGTTGAGAAGTTTACCTATATTCAATTACTTTTAGCTATTGCTGCGTGTTTAGATATAGGATTAGACCAAATGGACAGGAAAACCATTTTTCTCAATTAAGAATTACTTGAAGAAATACAAATATATTGTTAGTAGGTTTCATTGTTAAAGACCAAGAAAAGAAATTTTGTACATTTAAAAAATCAATTTATGGTCTAAAGCAATCTTCAAGGCAATGGTACCCAAGATTTCACAAGAAGGGGATTTCATTTGATTTAATCATCAATGAATACCATTGCATCTATGTAAAAAGTCCAATAGAAAATTCATAATTTTTTTTGTTTACATAGATTATATTTTATAAGTTGAAAATAATTTGAAGAATGTGAAAACTATACTTTCAAAATAATTTGATATGAAATATTGATTGAAGCAGATAATATATTTGGTGCAAGGATAAAAAAAAATGTAGTTCCAAGAATTTTCTGAGTTTAACTCAAGAAACAATATTTGAAAATTTTGAATGAATATTTACAAATCCGTGGATATTCCTGTAGCAAGGGGTAAAACTTTTAGCCTTGAACCAAAGATTGAAAAATAAAAGGAAGACATATATCGAGTTCCATATTCTAGTGTTGTCAAGAGTTTCATGTATGGTATGATTTATACTTTCAAGACATAAGTTATATTAGGTACCAATCCAATCCATGAAAAAATAGTTAGAAAGCAGTAAAGAGAATATAATGATACTTGAAAGGAAATACAAATCATTCACTATGTTATAGTGGATTTTATTTATTTACAAGAGGTTATACAAATGTTGATTGGGCGGTGATTGGTGTGACATAAAATCCACTGCCAGTCATGCTTTCTTACATAATGATGGTGTTATTTCATGGAAAAGTAAAAACAAACTTGCACCACTGTTTTAATAATGGAATCTCAATTCGTGATTTGACGTCTACAAGAAAAGAATTTGTTTGATTAAAAATATTCATTAAGAATTTTAATATTGCAAATAATTCATGGGTACATGATTTTATATTGTGACAGTCAAACGATTATCACATACATGAAGTATCCTAAGTATCATAGCATGACCAAGCACATTGACATCAAGTAAAACATTGTGAGAGACATAGAAGTAAGCGGAGAGGTAAATATACAATACATTCCTACTCACAAAATGATACCCAATCCATTTACAAAGGGAATATATGGAGACTTTTTTTGAGAAACAAGTTAAGGGTATAAGTTTTTTAATATTCATGTATTATGAAACAATTTTGTTGTTGTAATTTTTCATCTAAGTAAGACTATTGAATTTATATTTATATCTCATGCATGTGTTAATGTTTTAGAAATAAAGAGTGTTGAACAAGTCTCGATTGATTTTCTCACACACGAGAAATCGCTTCTAAGAGAACGTGAAGAGATGATTTTTACTACCATGTTTTGAACTAGAAAAGAGTCTCTCTAAGAAAATATGTTTGAGGATCACCAAAGAGAGAAACTGGTGTTAAACATCTAGTAGTGCTTAGACCAATGTCTGCATGATGTTAGTGAAAGAATGGTTCCCTGCTTTTTTCATTGTATGTGACCCACTAAAGAATAATTAACTTTTCATTGGAATGCCCTTTGACATTTATCTATTTCTTGAAGTTCCAGTCATTATTGCTACTTTGTATGTTACTAATAGACATGAGTTATTTGGGAATGAAGTGGATGTCAAGGAAAGCAATTGTTTTGAAACAAATTGAAGATCATTAAAATGAATAATTTTAGTTGTATACATAAGCCAACTATTACACATGAGTGTAATTGTGTGTTTTAAAGTTAAACATGCACTCTCGTTCACCTCTTTAAGAGGATGAAGGATCAAATAAGTAATTATTGAAGTAGTAAATGAAGTATGGAAATTGTGAGCAATAGTATTCTCATATCAGTTGTGAATTCTTTTCAGATGTCATTGGATTCCTATGTGGGGCCTGTGAAACTTTAGAGTTAAGTTCTTGATGCCCACATGTCACACAAACTACTTGTTGTATGAATTGTTCGTCTAGTTGATGTCCTACTGGCTTGGGTCTCGTCCACCATGTGTGTAGTGGGAGATACAAGTTTTCGGTCGTGGGTCTCTCATGTGGACCGACCCAACCATTCTCGATCCAAAAAGTTGTCTGAAAAGAGATATGGACTAATTATGTATTATTTGAAAAGGAGGCGGGGGGACTTTATCATGTTCTTATACTTTCCAACCTGCTCATCGATTTTGGTCTATATATATAACACAAACACTCAACACTCTAACATCCTGAACCGCCAAAAAATATTTACAAAGTGTCTTTGCTATAAGACCAATTAGAAGTTACATACAGTAGTTGACATAAGTTGAAGTTATGAATCAGTAAATAAAATATAAAAGTTTTTTCAACCCATAAAGATATTACACAAAGTAAACAGTTTCCAAGGCTTCATTCTAACCCCTAGCAATAGCACAAAATTGTGCTTTGTTGGTAATATGCTTGTCTTAGCTAATATAATAGTTTCCACACATACACCTGATTCTGCACAAAGCTCATTTAATCTTTCCATATTTTTCCACGTACCTCTGCAAAAAAAAATTACTTGTTAAATTATGGACAATGAAATTCACATGGGCAAACAAACTTCTTATGCCTCACCTCAATGGTGTCAGATAGTTTTGTGAGTGATAAATCAAAGAACTCTTCTGTTGATTCAGCCGTATTCGGAATCTGATTTGGATGCAAAGAGTTTTCAACTTTATTAACAGTCTTCTTTACTATCTTCTTGTAAGCGACCTTACTTAGCAGACCTGAATTCCAAGTTGGCCTTAATAGTTCTTTAACAAATTCCACAAGAGCAACATGAAAATTCTTCAAAACGGACGACTTTGTGTTCACAGATTTGTTGTCAACATCAATTTCATATTCTAAATGCTTGTCTTCTTTTGAAGAGGTATTCATGTTTTCTTGAAGAGCTAACGCTGTACCATGACGATGAAAATCTTGCTCAGGCAACATATCACTATGACCAGAAATTTGAACTTTATTGCTTCCTGTTAACGCTGGATCAGCATTTGCCTGCATATGCTTGATTAATACAGGGAAGGATCCATCTCCTACATCACTTTGATAAATTCTATTACTAATACCATCATATAGAACACTTTTAGGATATCCGACCATTTGACGAAGCATGAATGATGGTCGAAAAGGTACAGATGGTTCCCAATCATCAGTAATTGTGCAATCAGTAGAGTACCGCGTGTCCTGCGATAAATCATTCTTCCAAGAATATCTGGTTATCAGAGAAGGAAATGCTGGAGAATTAGAGTTGTATCCCAAATGGGAATTTGGATGGACGCTATCTTCGCCCCCTCTCATTCTTAGATTTTCTCCTGACTGAGAAGAACAATCCAGCAGTGACTTCTCTTCCAAACCTATCGAGAACAAGGAAGGCATAAGGCACGTTATCCCAATACGCTAACAGATATATAGTTGAAGGTTACCTTTGTCATGTGGAATTTTGCTTGTCTCATGGCTAGTTACAGGCTGCTTTGTGTGAAGAAACCTACAGGAGTTCCCTTTGGTGCATCGACCGCGGGCAAAAAATTTACATCTCCTTGCAAATCGATCCTCTAAATCAGCAGCACTTCTTTTCCTTGTCTGAACATCCAACCTTGGTGATGTTTTATTTAAATCGCCAATAGCCTCCTTGCCTGAAAAATGAGACAATTTTTCAGCATCCAGTTGTCGTCCTGAAGGCCGGATTCTTTCAAATCCAGAATCTTTGACATTAAAATCTGTGACCGCATCTATGTGAGTCTAGATACCATATTATACGAGTTAGAAAGTCTTCAATAAATAAAGTGCTGTTCAAGAGAACTTTGTTAACATCTACTCGGCAGAAATATGTCAATATAAAGAGTTGTGTAATCCTAACGGATCGACCAAGGACACGGGCTACTTATTGCAGGTTGTTTCCTATATTACATTATTTGGTAGCCCATTAGGTTTTATCAAAAGGTATATCATTATATTGCTAGGATGAAACATGATTTGTCATTTTATAAATATGTTTTTACACTTTATGTTAAATTAAATAAAAATATAGTACTAATGGTATTATGTTATCAAGTTCTAAAAATGTAGTGTTTATTCGCAATTTCAAGCCATACCCCATCATGGCTATGTCGTCCAGTTGTATTTCCAAATTTTCTTTTACAAACGTAGCAGGTATCAGTTATGTATACCAAACAGGTTCAGTGCCATCCACCATATGGCAGTACCACAACTAATTTGTGACTGGCAGTGCTCTAACTCTTGTCAACATTTGCATATTAAGAACTAGTAACATAGTTTTCTGCTTTTATCCGTATGCTTAGACTACCTCCTTAATGCGAATCATATGAACAAATAAATCTCCCTTTGTTCACTAGAAATTTAAACTTGCATGTATCCTCTCATTCTGTATGTAACTTCTTTGTTCAACTTTTGAATCTTACAAATTTTCCTTTATAGCCTCTTAAAATATTTAATGTCATTCATATGTGTGAATGAGAGCTTAACTACACGAGGGCCAGATATACTGCTCTAGATCAATACATTTTTTACTCATTTTAATTGCTAGCTCTTTTGTCACCCTGTGATCTTCTCAACATTTCCATTGGCTGGATTCCTGAAAACACATTTCCTCCTATTATGCTCCTGTTGGAAGCCTTAGATAAGTCATTGAGTACCTCCTATGATTCCCCTCGTGGTATCCCTGAATAAGTCATCGAGGTGTCTTCTATTTCTTCGATTGAACACTTCTGCTAATTGAATTTTTTCACCTCCACATTCGAGATGATCTTACACTTCTTTAATTAAGTTAATCCTTTGTCTATAGATTGATTTTTTCCATCGAATCATATGATTGAAATACATCCATGACACAAAATGTAACACCTCAATAATCCAACTAAGTCTAAACAAGAGGGAATTGGTGCACCAAATAAGGGTCCAGGGGCCACAAATAGGATCACGACCTGTCACCCTCACCTTAAATAATTCAACATAGAAAAAAGAAGAAGTGAAAGAGGTACTACTTTCTCCCAAGAATTAAAAGAGGTGTTTTTCGAAGTTTATCCTTCAAATTTAAAAGATTTCTCCGTAATTTACGTCACAAGGTATGTGATATTTCACTAGTGTGTCCTTCCAGCTATTAGGTCTCTAGAATTCAGTCAGACCTAGGGTTTCCTAATTTGATGATTTATTTTGATTTTAGATTTTATAGTTCAAATCATATAAATAACATGACTATTCATGTTCTAGATTAATTTTCACGTATAGAATTCATAACCCTAACTTTTATAAACTATCAGCTCATGAATCCTACTTTCTAGGTAGATCAGTTAGAAAATCATTCTACTACAGAACTCGAATGCCATATATTTAAGTATATTTATATTTCATTTCAGAGAGCATGCAAGTATTTTAACTACTCAGTATATTAGTAGCATTTTAGATATCTACATATTAAGTCGGGAGTACAATTATCATCGAGTTGGACTAGGGTTCAGCGTACTCTCACATTCCCTGAACTACGTGACACGTAGTATTAGAAGTCCTATTTGTTGGGAATCAGTTTTAGTTATCACGCCATAGTCATCCCTCTATACCTATGAAAAGGTATATTGGGTCCTCTCGATGAGATGCATAAATTATACTCCACATTTAGCATATGTGTTGTTGGCTCCTAGAATTATAGTTTTATTGCATTGAACATGTTATTAGCACTTACTTCACTATACAATTCAATATGTTTTATTCATGATTAGTAATTGGTCCTTGCATCTCGATCATTTTTAAGTTATATTTCAATACAACTTATTTTCATGCTTAGTATATATTGTCAGTATTATATTGTTTTGCTTATATCACTCACCCTAGCATATCTATATCCAACATGCTTAGTATATTCAAAGTACTGACACAAACTTTTGCACGACATCATTTTATTATGTTAGGCCAGACATTCAACACCCAGATCACGCTTAGTTCGAATACCAGTATGAGTTTAATAACTTTAGTGATGATTCCTCATACTTCGAGGACAATAGACATGTTTTACTTTCCATTCTTTACCATCAATTTTCAGTATTGTCGGAGTTAGTCGGGGGAATGTCCCAACAACTCAATTAAACTAAAGCATTTTCAGACATAGTAGTATATTCAACTCGAGTTTTAAAGTGTTGTTTCAGTCATCACAAGATGTTAAATTACTATAAAATTCAACTAGGGTTTTTCCCCTTTCTGGATGTCCACTAATTTTAGCTTTCACATAATATGTGATTCAATTAGTTATATTTTAGTTTACTTGTTACATACAACACTCGGAGTTAGCTAGGGTCACCCATGGTCCATAGTACAATGTTACTTCGAAGGGGTAGCCTCGAGGCGTGAAACTTGGTGTTAGAGTACCAGGTTAAAAGGTTCTTGGATGTCTTAAATTTGCACTAAGTAGGGTCTCTTCCATGAGTGTGAATCATGCCACACCAATGACAGTGAGGCTACTAGGTGTTCTATGAAAAACTCTGATTTTATTGTTGTTCTTATCATGTGTGAAGTGTGAGTTAACTTCTCCTTTCTAATATGACGTTATGTGTTTCAAATCATGCTCCTCGCAAGCTAACATGATTCCTGTAGTCTAGAACAATGAGGTTAGGAATAGAAAGTTTCATAATTTAATCAATATTTTGTCTCAAATCCTAGACAACCATAACAATCAACATGCTCCATTTCCTACAAACACTACTGGTTGATTAACTGCAGTTAGGGTTCAAGACTTTATTCATATGAATTTGCTAGAGTTCTAGAGCTGAAGGTTGGTGAATACCTACAAAACTTCATTGATGAGATTAAGAATATTCAAAAAGTAATGCAAGTGACTCGTGCGAAGAGTGTTGAGCTAGAATCTTATGAACTCAAGGATGTGTCTCAAATCTGATTCACATTGTGGAATGAAAATAGAGGTGAGAATGCAAATCCTGTGATTTAGGACTATTGCTTTTCTGGACAGGTTCTTCTTGAGAGAGTCTAAGGCCTCAGAATTCATAAAATTGAAGAAGGGTTCAATGTTAGTCAAAGAATATGAGTAGATTCACCCACCTCTCCAAGTATTCTCCATATATGGTTGCTGATTCAAGAGCACAGATGAGCAAGTTCTTGTTTAGTGTATCCAATCTTATAAAGAGCAAGTGTAGGAATGATATATTGTTAGCGGATATGGATACCTCAAAATTAATGTCTCATGCTCCGCAGGTTAAGGGAGATAAGCTTAGGGAAATGTCTAAGGACATCAAAACTCTTGGACAAGAAATTATGAATACACTCAATAGAGGTCGGGCGGTGGAAATCCTTCACAATTTCAGAGAAAGTCTACAACCCAAACAATTTAATCATATAGAACTTTGTCCCAGGGTTCAATGATCATAAATACAGGGAATCAAAATCTATGTCTTAGGGGATTGTTCTTGCTCTTTAGGGTCATCAAGACCAGAAAGATTTTCATTATGTGGTCATTGGTACATTACAAGTCTTTCATTTATATATTTATGCATTTTTAGATCCAGGGCCTCACTTCCTTTTGAAACTCCCTATATAGAAGTAAGATTTGTTGTTTTTCTAGAAAATCTCTCTGAACCCTGATTAGTCTCCACTCCAATTGGTGACTCAATGATAGCTACATAGGTATATAAAAGTTGCCCTACCACAATTTCCTAGAAATTCACCTCAACACACCTTATAGAGATTGAAATGGTAGATTCATTATTTTAGGCATAGATTGGTTACATTACTATTATGCCTTAGTCGATTGTAGATTTTGGATCGTTCAGTTTCAGTTTCCAAGTGAGCCCATCTTAGAGTGGAAAGGTAGTAACTCAATTGTCGATAGGTCAATTTAGCTCATTCATTAAGGCCAGGATAATGATTTCCAAAAGGTATATATAAAACCATAGTTAGGATTTAAACTTCGAAACCCCAACTCTTGAGTCAGTCCAAGTGGTCAATGAGTTTCTGGAAGTGTTTCAAGAAAATCTTTTTGGAGTTCCTCCCAAAAGCGAAATTGATTTCGAAACAGATCTTCTTCAAGAGATCCATGCTACTTTTGTTACTCATTATAGAATGGCTAAACCTGAGCATAACGAATTGAAAGATCAATAGGAAGACCTTCTAGATAAGTGCTTTATCTGACCCGACATCTCGCTATGGGGTTTTTCTAGTGGTTTTCGTGTGAAATAAAGACTATTCTCTTGGGATATGCATTCACTATCGTTAATTGAACAAATTTACAATCAAGAATTACTATTCCATCCCAGGATTGATAACATGTTCGACCAACTTCAAGGTGCTAGTTTATTTTCAAAGATAGACCTCAATCTGATTGTCATCAGCTTAGAGGTAGAGATAGTTACGTCCCCAATAAAACCTTCAAGAATCGGTATGGTGACTAGAATTTGTATTTATGCAATTTGGACTAATAAATGATCCTACACCTTTCATGAAATCAATGAATAAGGTGTTCGAATAATATTTGGAAATATTCTCCATTGTTCTTATTTATGATATCCTTATTTATTCATGGACTGAGGAAGATCTTACGACTAATCTAGGATCTTTTTTTCAAACCCTCAAAGATTTTCAAATATTCGCTAAGTTTAGCAAATGTGAACTTTTGTTATAGTCTGTCACTTTCCTTATTCATGTGGTATCCAACGAAGGGATGTGACTGGATTATCAAAAAGATAAGGTATTAAAACACTAACCTGGACCCACCTCTCCGCCTATTATTTGAAGTTTCTTGGGTTTGGCTGGTTACTATCAGAGATTTGAACTTCATGTTGATGTGTTCATAATCATAAGAGTCTCCAGTATGTGATCACCCAGAAAGAGTTAAATTTTCATTAGACGAGATAGATTAAATATCTCAAAGACTTTGACATAAACATGCTCTACCATCCAAATAAGGGCAATGTAGTGATTGACTCCTTCACCAGACTATCCATGGCAGTGTAGCACATGTTGAGGAAGAGAAGAACAGATTAGCGAAGGATTTTCACTTGATTTATCTCTTAGGATTTTTCCTTATGGACATATCAGATGGTAGTGTGGTAGTTCAGAATGGGTAAGAATCTTCATTGGTAGTAGAGGTTAAGAAAAACAGGATAGTGATCCTATATTACTTTAGTTGAAAGTTGTAGTTCATTAGCAAAGAGTTGAATTTTTATTCCAAGGGGGAGATGGTGTGCTTCATTACCATGTTTGATTATTTGTTCCTAGGTGAGTTGAGGAATAAATCCTTGAAAATTCCCATAATTCTAAGTATTCTATTTATCTTTGTGCCCCTAAAATGTACCGTGAAGTATGAGAAATCTTTTGGTTGAACAACAAGAAGAGAGACATCACATATTTTGTGGCTAAGAGTCCCTACTGTCAACATGTTAAATTATAACATTATCAACTAGGAGGTGTTACTCAAGATATTAACATTCCTACATGGAAGTGGGAAATCATAAACATGAACTTCTTTACGGGGTTCCCTTATACTCTAAAACCACATTAATCCATTTGGGTGATATTGGAAAATCACTAAGTCTGCTCAGTTAGTCAGGTTTCAAAGGGTTGCCTTGTCTATCATCTCAGATAGGCTTCAAGGTTTCATGTTGTTGCATGTATCATCTCAAATAGGGGTTCTCAGTTTACATCTCATAAATGGAAGTAGGTATCGTGTAAAAAGTTTTGTGGTAAGATTGTGAATGTATCTTTAATTACTAATCAAGTGGATTTTTCCATAAAGAAATCAAAGTCGAGGTTCAATCAAGAAAATGTTTATGATGGACACCTAGGAACCTTGAGATAAGGAAAGACATAGTAATCGATGAAAGTTTAGGGGAGTTGAATATAACCATAGAAATAGTGATTTCCGAATAAGGAAAGCTTAAACTTAACCTTGAGAAAGCTTACGATCATGTGAATTCGGATTTCATAAATTTCATCTCGGTTTTGGAGATAAGTAGACAAGATAGATCAAAGTTTTGCATTTCTACGGCCAAATTCTTTGTGTTTTTGATGAAAGACCCTTGTTGGGTAGAATGATCATGAATTAGCCTAGGGTTTATGATTTTTTTATATTTCATATATTGATTGTCTAGTATAGATTTAGAGTTTTATTAATCAATATTTTTTAGACAAAGAACAAGCCAAAGCACTTTAAATAGGGTAAACCTCATATTCTTTAGTGTTTTCAAGACTTAATTTCAGGTAGCCATGTTTGTGTATTTTCCAAGTTATAGATTCATGCATGTACACTTTACTGTAGATTAATTTTTTCATAGATATTGGAAAAACCTGTCGGAGGAATATTAAATGAAATCATGTTGATAATCTCATGCATTGAACGTGTTTATATTTACTTGTTCATCAAAGTATGATTGTAATTGTCCATAATGTTCTAATTGCTGGTTGGATCAGGTACCATGCCAGTTGAGGAATACTAATGGTTGGATCGGGTACCACACTTTAAAAAGAATACTGAAATTAGTTGGTGCAGGTACTAAGTTGATACACTAAAAATTTGTCTGTGAGTTCCATCAGAGGAAAACGTATGTGTATTTCTTATCATGTAGGATATTAATTATGCATTGTTGGATTCTACATATTGTTATTGGGAAATTGTATTGTATTGTGCCTAGTTATATGTGTATGTGTTGACCTGTTTTACTATATTGTAATTGTTTGCTTTTTATTCATATTTTGGAATTTACTCTATGATCCTACTAGTACACTCTAGTTGTGTATTGATACTGTATTTGCTATTTTCTTGTTGAATATATGTCATATTCAGGTAGATGATATGAGATATTAGTTGAGAGATGCATGAGAATTACAAATCAAGAGCGAACTTCTATTAAGGGATACCATGGATTCTTCTGCTTTTCTTTGTCCATCTTTTCGAACATAGACACTAGGACAACTGTATTATTTATGCTTCTAACTTCCCCATTCTCGACTATTCAGATTTGGTACTATGACTTCATATTCTGGGAGTTGTTTTCTGCAACATATATTTTTAAGTGATTGAGTTTATCAGAATTCAATTCTTCAATTATTTTTAACTTCTTTTCAGTTTTTTACTTGTTGCTATGGGTTTGATGCGTATAATAGGTCTAGTAATTAATTCTCCCATCAAAGGGTGTCACATAGAATAATATGGATCGTGATAGTGTTGACAAAGAAGGTAATACTTGTTCAATAATACTTCTTTCTTTCTTTACATGCTCTAATAGTTGATTTTTTATAATATGTTGGATTGTGATGTTGAAATTAATAGTGGTCTTTCATGTGAAGACACCTTGAATGAAGTTATTTTTGTGTGAAATCTTCTTTTACTATTTATATACATATGAAGAAACCTTGAATGAAGTTATTTTTGTATGACATCATTTTTTTACTATTTATATACATATGAAGATACTGAGGCTTGTGTTGAGAGTGCATCTTATATTGATAGGAGCTAAAATTCTGTTTTTTTAACCAATTGGACATTCTTTATTTTCAACTTTATTGAACCTCATAAGTGTGTGACTTGGATACTTAAACCAAATGAAAGTAATTTATTTAAACATAGGATCACTTTTATTTTATGTTTCGTGAAACCGTATGATATTGCCTACTTTGTATTTTGACATTAATGAAACCATTTTTTATATTCATGATTGTTTTTGGGACAGCTTGCTTATAGTTTGACACCCACAAAATATAGGTACCTGACAACTATATCCCAAGATTGCTAGAATTGATAGAAAGAAATCACTTAGTATTTTGACATTAATGCTTGTTTTGGTTATTTAATAGAAGGTTTTAGATTTTTATAACTATTATTGTCAATTGATTTCTTTACTTGTGTATTTCTTCTATCTTTTACTTTGTTGTTTCTAAGTTAATGTGTCCTTCCTACATTCAATAATATTAATGTATCTCATAGACTCTATCAAAATGTACAAGTTGATTCGAAAATCGCCCTTTGGAAAAAAAATGACTACAAAGGTAACACATTGGTGCCCTTTTTTTTAACTCTTCACACTAAACATGTGAGATACTAAATAAAAAATAAAGGGAAAAGTACTAGCTTAATAAAAATGCTCATCCGTAGGTTTTCCTTTTGGAAAAACAGAGAGATAGTCTACGAAACCTAAGCATTACTAATGTGAGTTTTTCTCGTATTTTTATAGAATATTTAATGATGCTACACATATGATATTTGGCTTAGATATTATAAAAAGGGATTAATAATTGCATTTTTTTCATAAATTGAACTTATGGTTTTGGCACAATAAATGAAGCTATCTAAGCAAAACAAAACAATAATATATATACATATAATAAAAAATAGCAAAAGAAAAAACTAGATTACCAAAGTTCTTACCTTTTTTATCATCTACATTGGAGAATTAATAACAAAAAGTACTAACCTTTTTTATCATGTATATTCATTGAAATTGATCCTTCACTTTCTTCTCCTTTTTCTAATGAAACACCAAGCAAGCAAAGAACAAATAGACAATTAAAAAGAGGAACAAAGTAGATACCCAAGTGTTATTATTAACTAACAATTATAAAAATAATTAAGAAATAGCAACAACGTAAATACACATGTGTGATTCTTACTAATAACGACTAACATAATAAAAAAAAGCAAGAAAATACATATCCATGTGTTATATTAAAACCAAAAAGGAATAACAACATACAAATCGATTCTTCATGAAAAAGATTGAAAAACAATTAAAAATTTACAGATTCGATTAATTAATATACTAATAAAAAAATTAACCTCTTTGATTCATCTACGATTACTAAAACTATACCTCCTCCTCCTTCTTCTTCTTCTATCAAGAAAAAATGTTTCTTCTTATTGTTGTTGTGACAGAATGGATTTAGGGATTTTGATTATAGGAAAAAGATATTTTCACAAGTATATATAATGTTCTTTAATTGTGATATAAATTTATTTTACCACAAGGGGAAAATAAGTAATACATTTAGCTAAAATCCAATATAGTGGTCTTTAAGCTATGGATTGTGTATTAATTTTGAATTTAAAATTGTGATTTTTGATGCAATTTATTGAAATATATTTAACTTGAGAAAAAAAAGAAATTCTATAAGTGATTTGTAAAAAGTAGTTGGAAATTTTAAAATATTTGAAGAATATATTTTGATAATCTGAACAAATTATATGGCCGAATATATATTTAAATATAAATAAATAAATTTATTTATCAAAAAATATTTTCCTACAAATGTACATAAATTTTCTTAGAACGCTTATTAAGTATTTTTTACCAAAAAGGAAAAGGAGTAATAACTTTAGCTAAACCAATACAAAGATCTTTTAAGCTTCAATTTGGTATTAGTTCTAAATTTAAAATACTAATGTTATTAGGTTAAGTGAGAATTGTCATGGGTAACATGTTACCTTCTTATGCTAAATGGATATCACAATCCGATTCTTGTACTCATGATGGAACCTACATGTAAGTGAGTAAACCCGTACTCAGAATGAAAAGTAATGAGTATAAGGGTAGAACTAAAATAATTAGCACAAGACAATAAAATCAGATAGAAAGGAAAGCACAAAAAAATCTATATACAAGAGAATCTATTGCAGAAGATGGAATTCATGACTACAGAGAGGTCTAATAAGAAAATACAAGTTCCAAAAGTAGACGAAACAAGCCGTCTCATAAGGAAAAATACTATGCAAACATATATTCAAGAAGACAGAATGATCCATAACGCCAAGTGCTCAATCACACTTCATATCTCAAAAATTGTTAAAGATGGGACACACGATCACCGCCGATTGCTGGTACTAGGACTTTCATCATCAATCCTGTGTCAATGCATAAGAATAGAACCTCTAATAACAATCTCAACCTCAAAAATAAGGAGAAAGAACACAAGATCAAAAAAGTTGTGAGATCACCCTAATTGAGATTCATGCTATCAGAATCAAGTTTGCTATTCAAGTCTAAAAGTATCAAGTCCATCTGAAATGACGTCGGACACAAAACAAGGCTATAAGCATTGTCTGTCTAATGTAATACTAGTTTAACCCTAAACCAAAGCGGAACATGCTCAATACAAAAATATAAATTAATACACAACTACAAGTAACCACACATTTAAAATCCAACTAGCATGGTACTAAATCTAACCAGGTATATACCCCCAATATAATCTAATAAACATGCATTTATTATCCATTCTTCATTTTCAGAATTTTTCTCTTCTTAAATCTTCTATGTTTTTTCTCTAAAAGAAACCTAACATTATTTGGTGACAAATCCTAACAACTAATTACCAGCAGTCTCACGATAATAACGTTTGTCTACTGAAATGACTGCTAGACCTCCGATAGATATTGTTAGAACACCGATCCAAAGCCAAAAGGTGTGATTGAAAAAGCAAGACAAAAAACAACATGAATCATCATTTAACTCTACCTACACCTCCTTAAATTTGCGAGAGATCAAGTGTTCCAAGTAGCGATTTAGGGGAGGGAGTATAATTAGGCATGCAAAATTAATTCCTATGAGAAAATGCTTTAATTCTTGTGAATCTGGAAACGAATTGATTATCCAACAACAGATCTACCTTACATTGAAAAACAAAAAAAGATTCTACCACCCCCATTTAGAAATCTGAAGAAGTGAACGCTTGGAGAATCACATTGGAATGGCCTCAAATGCGCCCTCCAATTCAACATCCTGTGGAGAGATTTGAGTGGATTTAACCTCTAGGAATTCTTATCCTCATCTAGAGGAGCATCTCACAACCATATTCAATATTTAAGATAGAGGAATTAACGATGGAAAGTACCAAGATAAAGTCATCGGAGCTTCGGTGAAACTTAATAAGTACCAATGTTTTCTCCAAATAGACATGAAGGAGGGAGGTGAGTATGCAATACCAAAAAGCATTATAGACTCACAAGAAGACAAAAATCTTCTAAATAACAAGCAAAAGAGAAACAAAATGATACAAAATGGGTAGAGTATGAGTAGGATGCAAGACCAACTAGAAGAACAACACACTATGCATCAAGTAGAGAGATCAAGCATATCAAAGTTCCCTTTTAGAGTAAATCCAACTATTATGTTGCCAACTCCCAACCAAATTCATTAGGGAAAATCAAAAGGTCAAGAAAAGGATCCAAGGCAAGAGGATATAGTGCAACAAACAACTTAGGCAGATCAACACATCATGAGGAAGGAATAAGAGGAAACAAAATAACAAAAGGAGATTCCACTAAAAGGTAAGCTACCTAGTTGCAATTTCAATCAAATTCTCATCACTAATGAAGCTCATTTGCAAATTAATGCAAATGAGAAAATTAGAAATGTTACATTTCACATAGAACATGTCAAAACACCAAACACTAAGGAAATGGTACCTTAATTGATCATAGAGACAATAGAAAATAGCAGGAACACAACCTCAGTAATTAAAAAAATGATGACAGGAATAACTTTGTTCCCAAGGGTAATTTCCCCCCGAGTAACCAACTTTTGAGACGAAGGTTCATCCTCCAGCAGTAATAGAACATGCAAACAAAATGTTGTGGTAGTGAATGATCACCCCATTCAAAACCCCCTAATACCAGCAAAATAACCCCAAAAATAACCTTAGACCTGAACCATCTCTCTACACAGTCATCCAATCCTTTGCAGCCACACTTAGACAGAACCAAGTCAAAAATGAAAATCCTATGAATCTCACAACTCTTACTATCACTACCAAATAAGGTTTATCTGTTGTTATATTCAAAAAAGATAACTTTACAATTGTTCTAGCTTCTAGATGTAAACTATATTGTAATACGAAGGTTAAGTAATACATTGCCTACTATATAGTTGATCATGAAAAATTTCATCCTCGAAACTCAATTATGTAGAGGTGTGAAGATAAATCCCTTTAATGCAATACATGTTCATATTGACTTGGATAATGAGTTAGATTATATCACAATGTTTACTAAAAAGAAGATAACCATAGAAGGTCAGTTGATGAGGATCAAAATTTGGAATCAAACCTTCAGACCTGTTGAAGAAACACCAATAGTACATATTTGGATATCCCTCCTTGAGATACCATGGCATTACTACAACAAAGATTTTGTGACAACTCTTTTGAAACCTATTGGGGAAGTGCTGTATGTTGATACAACCTCTATCAAAAAAACTAGGGACAATGTGACTAAGGTAAAGTTTCAGATTGAACTAGCTCATTAAAGGCATCCCCATATGGGAAAATAGCAAGCTATCCAATATCAGAGTTTTTCGAATTTTTATATTTATTGCAAGCACCAACGACACCAAATCCATGTTTGTACCATAAAAAATCAATGAGGAGTACAAAAGAAGGAAAGATCTTGAAAATTAAAAAAAAAAGTAAACACAAAACTGATCAGGAAAAGAAGGAATACGTGGATTAAGCAATAAAGAACAATAGGGAACCAACCAGCACTAAAGTAACATAAACCAACAACCCTACACAGTAATGACAAAATACAATCAAGCTTCCAACCCACATGTATTGAATCAATACTCCCTATCCCAATACACCCTCATGAAAATTTACTATTCGCTATGACTAATGAAGTTTAAGGAGGGAAGGTTGGGGGAGCAAAGAAAAAACACACTAACTTGCAGGAAGGGGTGTCCAAATGGGGGCAACTGACTCATGATATGCTTGAGAGTACACATAGTAACCCTAGTTGTGACCTTTGATCCCCTCCTACCAGGATACTTCTCAGGATAAAATTGATGAGACTAGTCAGGTTCAGAATTCTCCAGGCACCCCAAAAATGATTACTGGGCACTCAAGAGTTCAATAATTTAGAGGAAACAAATGAGAAGAGATAATTCAGACCCAAAGCAAGATATTAATTCTAGATTCATACTAAAGAAGAAAATATGATAATTGTTCTCAGATGAAACCTCCATATAACAATTCAAAGGATAGAATGAGAAACAATAAAAGGGATGCAATTATTAGAAAACAACAAAATTACAATTAATGGAATTAATTTAAAATGGAACAATGCAATAGAAGCAACCTCACAAGGTGAAACATAAGGAAATAGGTATTAGCATGGTTAATATTGAGGAGAAGGATGAATATGGGGCCCTTAACTCTGAGGATGATTATGACCGCGATGTACATACTTTTGGTGAGCAAGATGATGCAAAAGTAGAATCAACTGCACATCTTATTAAGGCTTTTGGATCTACTCTTCATATTGAAATCCAAGACGAAATTCAAAATGTCACTGCTCATCAAGTACTATCTCCTAGAGGTATTGATGAAATAAAATTTCAAATATGCCTGCACCATTACATGATCTAGACATAGAGGTTTTTGATCATTAAAAACTATGTTGGAATGCTAGAAGTATTTGCCGAGAATACTCAAATCAACCTTTCTATGATTGCGATTCTTAAACCATTTGTTGAGAACACTCAAATCAACAAGTACAAAACTCAAGTCAATACAGATAAGGCCTTCCTCAATAAAAATGGTAAGGTTAGGGTATTTTATTTATTCCAAGTGCGAAGACCATCTCAGGAAGCCACTCTAGGATAAGCTTCTGTGATTTTCTATCAATAAAACCCTTTGGTGTTCTATTGATATTTTCAATGTGGTGACATCCACAGAAGAAAAACAAAAACAAGGAGGTATTTTGTAAGAGGCTAGAAAGAGCTATGACTAACGACAAATGCTTAGAGGACATACCCCACACGACAATAACTCATTTACCAGTTGTGCGTTCTGATTAGAGCCCTTTGCTTATAGAAATTACTGTGACACAGGAATAGAGTTGCAGGCATTTTAAATTTTTGCACTGCTGGACTAAACATGAAAAGTTTATGAATATTGTCAAGGAGTACTGGGAAAGGGAAGCTACTGGTAACCCCATGTGGAGGTGACATTGAAAAATGAAGAGGCTTGCCTCTATCCTGAGCAACTAGTAAGGAATGGAACATGGAGACATATTTAACATAGTTAAGGTGTATGTGCATAACTCTAAGGATAATAGAGCAAAGTTACCTGTTATTGCAAAATATACTAAGTATCTCAAATTGCAAGCCGCTATCCTCCAACAGAAAACACTAGGCCATTGGTTTAAAGAAGCGTACACAAACTCTAAATAATTCCATAGGGTTATGCGAGTAAGGAGGAGAATGTTTTTAATCACTAAATATGCTGAAGAAGAGTAATTGGGTCAAGGAAATGAGAGTAGAGCTAAGGAAGTATGTAACTCTTTCCAGAAAATTTTCTCAAGGCAATAGAACTACATATGACATACTATACCTAAGGAAAATAAAGTTTTACGAGAGTTACTTACATAGGAAGAGGTACAACATGTGGTGCAGTCCATGAATCCCAATACAACTTTCTAACCTGATCGCTTTGGATGAAAATTCTATCAGTTCTGTTGGAAAATCGTTAAGGAAGATATACTCGTTATAGTTCAGGCCTTCTTTGGTGGTTAAATCATGCCTAGGTTCAAGTCTCAAGCTTTTCTAGCTAGTATTTTTGCCTAAATTGAGCACCCCAATAAGCTCAATAAATTTTTCCCTATCAGTTTAAGTAACTTTATCAACAAGATCATCTCCAAGCTCCTTTGCATCAGATTGGCTCGTATATGACCTAACCTTATATCTCCAAATTAGTCTTGATTTGTAAAAGGGAGGAGTATAGATGAGAATAGTAAGTTTTCCAAGGAAATTACTTATGTCATAAAGAAACCTAACAAAGGGAACAAGGTGGTAATCAAGTTTAATACGATTAATGCTTATGAGAGTGATTGCAAAAGTGGTGAAGAAATTAGTGGGTGACACTCAAGTATTAATAGCTTCGGTGGTAAAATAATTCTGGTGAAGCGTATGCTTCATTCTATCCCAATTATACAATGGCAACTATCCGCTCAAAACTACTTCCAATTGCATAAAGAGAGTGCTGAAAAAAAGGCCCAAATGAAAACTGACAATACCGGGTAAATAAACTCTAGAAATAGACTTTTATGGTGTGACAACATGCTAGGTGATAGTGGAGGGAAACTGAACTGAGGCTATGGTAAGGCAATGGGTTCCTCCCTTATTATTCCTAATGTTTGGAGCACTAGAACTATTTACCAATAAGAGATTCCAGATGAGCCTAAGTTACAATGAGGGGAACAATTTCATTTTGCACAAACAAGTCCCTTTCAAGGTTTGTTTTCTGGTTTGGAGGGCTTTGAGAAACAAGATATCTACTCCTGTTGTATCAGACCTGGGCTGGAAAATATTGATCATATTTTTGCCAATTACGTATCGAGATCTTTATCCAGTCTACTAGGTCTTACCCATTCTTTGAGAAATCATCTGTTAAAATTGGTGGGGAGTGAAGCCGAAGAATGATGTTCATAACTCCTCATCCCTTAACTTCCTATTTGTATTTTTTGGTGTTTATTGAAAATAGGTGCTCACTTAAATGTGTAGGCAAACAATCCAACACAGCCAGAGTAAAGTTTATGATCCTTAAAAACTTAAACCATATTCTCATAACCGGTTTTCCCTATATTAATTGGCCTAATAATTGGGTGGAGTTGATATCTATGATTGAGACGTGCAAACATGAGGCTAAAATTAGAATCATCTAGTCGAACAGACCCAATATACCAAAACTGAACAATGATGGGAGTGCCCTGAATAATCCGAGAAATATTGGGAGAGGAGGTATGTTAAGGGATAATAATGAGAACATGGTTTATGCTTTCACTATACCTTTGAGAATGGTCATCAATTACCAAGAAGAGCCTCTAATAACAACACGTGGTATTGCTCAACAAGAGTATTCAAATTCCCTTACATCAAAAATGATTCTATTCTCTAACAAAGCTAATTAGGATTATAATTATATCAAATCTCACACTATCAACGAGAAAACATGCATGATTTCACCCATAGACTTGCTTGTATTTTTCAACCAACACATTACTCGGCTCATGCAAGACCTTAAAGGTCATTCAAGGCTTGTAATTGGGATAAGTACACGGATATGATCATTCTGGATTAGTCACATTTACCTTCTTGAAGCATAACTCAAATTTTTTTCTTGTTTTAATTTTCTTTCATTCTTTTAATTTTCAAAACGCATCCTTGGCGTCTTAATAGCACAAAAGAGTTATATTTTGGTTAAAGTTCATTAGATACCCCTTTTATTTCCACAACATTGTACAATGGATACAAATCTATCATTTCTTTTTTTCTTCTTTTTTCCATTTTTCTCACTTTTTTATATAGAAGGGTTCCATCATTTTTTCACACATGACTTGAAGGACGAATTTACAATTTATTGCTTTATTTTCCCTCATTCTTACCACATCCTTTAGCCTAAGTTTTCTATTAAAACAAACCAATGGTTCAGGAAGGTTTTAGATCTAGAGAACAAGGTCATGCGTTCATGTCTCATTCAAAGAAAAGTTTAGGCCCAAATGGAGCCAATCTAGGCTTACACACTCATGAAGATGAAGAAGTCATAAAGAATAGCAATTAGGATCACTCTCACAAATTTATGACTAAGAACATTTCTTTCATTCACCAATGCTAGTCAATCGAATCATCGAGACAAATTTCATGTATCATCATGAACACTTTTCAAGTAAGCCTCACCACATATGGCACTCAACACAATTATCGATAACAACTCTATAAGTTAAGTTTGCATGGAAAAACCATTAAATGTCTCACTTTGACAAACTGACTACTCACAACAAGATGCTAAGAGTTAACACATGACTTATGTGCCACGACCCAAGGTTACCCCCTAGACGTAACAAGGAACATAGTACTCCGAAAGGAACCATATAAGTGACTTAGCATACCATAACATAAAGAAGTATACAGTAAGAACACATTAAAGTCCAAAAATTGATTGAATTCTTGAGTAAAAATAGGGTCTCAACCCGCAAACAACATAATATGAACCTAGAAAGTACTATAAAGAATATCAAAGTGAAATTCCGCATCCTTGAATCATGAGAACTCTTTATAAGCAAGGAGACTAGTCGAATCCAAGCTTGAACCAAATGATTGTTGCCTTAGTTAACAAATGCACTAAGTATGATAGTCATACATAAAAATAATGAGAATATGCTAAAATGGAAATTTTTATCGAATTAATTCCATTTACTAGATTAAAAAATCATTTAGAAGAAAATAGATGGGAAATAGTCATAAACATGTTCATTAATTAAGGCATTACTTAGTAACAAAACCTCACCATAAGTACCGTCAAAGCATACGTGTGCAATTTATGAATAGGATCCCATAACCCCACCCATACTAAGTAAAAAATCTTGAGTAATTATAGTTCATATTTCATATTCTTATGATATTTGGAATAAGCCTTAACCAACATAGACCATGTGAGTTAACACGGAAACTGGTGTCTGCCCCACACCGAAATGGGGTTCCTATACTTGACTAAGGTAGAACCATACTCTAAGCTTAGGTGGATTCACTAGCTAAAGACCTATGTAGACATGTTTTATGGGATAAGCAGATTGTTACTAGAAACCCATCTCATTAGATACATATCATGGGAACCCAGACTCAACTAAGGTAGGAGGAACCCATGTGGAAAGCCGAACTCAACTAGTGTTGAAGATTTCATTCTCAAATTCATATCCACTCGTGGTAAGAATTAATTTCTATAGATTACATAAGTCTTGACTTAAGTGCATAGTCATGGAAATTCTTAATTCCCATATATTACATAATAAGTCTTGTCATATGTGTCTTGATACTCTATCAAGCGTAACTCATACTAAATCTCATTGGTTTAATATGTGAGACTAGTGTCACAGACTTAGAATTTCCGTTTAAGCTCTGTACGGCGCTTGACAACTTACTTACTACTCTTGAAAGATGTTGTAAGCTCAAGCAAGCTTTTCAGACTAACATCACGAAGAGAATGCAAATAAAGACTTAGAAAGATTTGAGAAGTTTGGAAAAAGGTTGTGTATTACCTGGAAGAAAGCTTTACAACTTGATTGATTCTTGCTTCAAGATTCGATGGATTACAAATGAATTCCTCATATACTTATACTACCACGTAAGGGCTAAAATGTTATTAAAAATTACTTGGAAGTTAACTAAAATATTTACACTTTGGTTTATGTTCTACAATTCTGTACTAGTCTAGCGAATTCTAAGGCTCTTCAAATATCTTCTATGTTATTCTAGAGAATTCTAAGGAAAGGTCAATGAGTTCTATAACTTTCTTGAAAGTATTGAGGGAATTCTACAGTGTTCTACTAACCTCCCAATAAATATCGATTCTTCCTCCTTATTTCGGTGTCAAATTTGTATTGTAAAGTGCCAAAACGTGACACTCTCCCCCACCTATTGATGCGACGACTGTGTCTCATTGACACTTCATAGGTATCCAAGTTTTGTGCATGCGCTACCCATAGTCCATTAACTCGATAAAGTCCATCATGCAACTTCTTCAACATCTTCCTTATCACTTCTATCTCAGTCTTATGATCTACCTCCTTTTTTGGAGGGAAGCGCCTCTGCCGATTATTTGGTATCTAGACTTTGTTCTCCTATAGAACCTTCTTCGTGCATGGTATCAAAGAATCTTTAGCACTATTTTCTTCTTTCAAACTTGCAATGGTGTCTATAAATATCGAATACTTCTTCTTAGGATTTCTCTCGAGCGGCATAGTCATTAGTAAAACTCTACTCTTCCGTCCTTGGTACCTTTACTAGGGACACCATGCATCCTCATCCTTGATCCATAACCAAGAATTTTTGGAGGTAAGGATCAACATTGTGTGGCACTGCACGAAGAAAACTTGCCTAATAATTATGTCAAAGAGATATAAAGGAGCGACAATGAAATTGGTTTTACCTTGCCACTAGCCTAGCGTGATGCTTAATTCATTCGTGACTCCAACCACGGGGCTCAGTAGTTCATTAACTATCTTAAGTTGGGCGTTACTTGGACGGTAAGTCAGCCCCAACCTTGTCGCTTCACGAGCATGTCTTCTGTTTATTTTAATGTCGACATATTGTGCGTCGTATTCTCTCGGATTGCCTTGATTCTTAATGATGGCTCTTCATAGTCCTATCAAGCCCAACTATGTCGGCTCTATGACTGGTCATTTCTCTTGTGCATCCTTATCCTTTCTCTCTTGTAATAGCAATCGTTTCTCTTTGTAGGCTCTGTCTTCTTCTCAAAATTTTAGGATCTTCTACCAAGATCCTCGAAGCTCTGATATCAAATTGATGAAAAATATTTTATTTATAAACTCTTGTTTCTTTTGTATATTTTTGTGTATTCAGCATTTTTTATATCTTGAAAATAACTAGTAACATCCCTATTTATAAAATAAAAGCCAACTTAAACTTGGACTAGGAACCACTCTAACTAACAAATCCTAATTAAACATATATAAGTAAATACCATAAATAACAAATCCTAATCAATATAGGATTCCCAGTTCATTTTTCAATTATTATTCCCTACATATACGATGAATCACGAGGTTCAAATATTGGTTATAAACAAAAGATAGCAGGAAGGTTTTTTTTTGGGGGGGGTGGGTGTGTGGGATAGAACTACTTTGAGTATGTGATTGTGGGTGGGGATATATGATACAGAGATATGATGTTTAGCAATAGCATCGATTTTAATTTTACAATGAAATCGTTCAGATTCTGGAAGGATAGGTAGTGTGATGATGATGTTGTGACAATTCGTTTATGCACTTTCAAAAGTATTTTCGCCAACAGGATATGATGAACCATCAGGGTTACACGACAGGACATTAAATTATGTATTCATTTGTATATGAAGTTGAGAAAGAGACACAAGATTGGCTGAGAAAGATTCCGAACCTTGATGACTTTTTTTTGTAACAAATCATCGCACAGTTGGAAGAAGACATTAAGGGAAGGGAAGGGAAATTGGGCTTATGTAGTTGTTAATTCTTCAAACTGGTAATTCACAACTTCAAACTACAAAAGATTACAATCTTATGTAACTTAAGAAATTATAAATTCTAATTCCTATACTCAACAAAAACTCACATGGCTTATGTTGCTTATAGTCTTCATGTTCCCCAACAAAAAGATCAAAACTACACTAGACAATTCTAATTAACTAAACACGACAACTTCACACCCAAGAAAAACAGAATAAGCTCTTCTGTTGTATTCTTCGAAGTAACTAAACCGTCAATCAAGAACTGTCTCAACACATAATTGTGTTCTGCATTCATTATACGTGCTTCTCCTTCCTTGTAGAATTTGGAATCATTACAAAATACAGTTATTGCACAAATCAGCACACGTTATTCAGTGAATTTCGAATTATTGATCTTTCATGGAAAAACTTCTTTGTTTATTAAAACTAGTTTGAGAAGCTTGTTCCTCGTAGGTGATCGATGCTTCTATGTCAATCTTACAAAATCATTCTTAACTCAATAGAGGGATTGTTCATGGTGAATTTCTAGTTGCACGGGGTACCTTAAAAGAGAGGATACATGTTAGTTTAGATTTCTAGTGAACCAGCGGAGGTTTATTTGTTCATATGATTGGTAGTAAGGAGGTATTCTAAGCACAAGGGTAAATGCAGATAACTATGTTACTCGTGCTTAATATGCAAATGTTGACAGGAGTTAGAGCACTGCTTGTCATAAATTAGTCGTGGTACTGCCATATGATGGATGGCACTGAACCTCTTTTGTTACTGTACCTGATGCCTGCTATTTTTGTAAAAGAAATTTTTTATATAAGACTGGGCGACACAGTCATGATTGGGCATGGCTTGAAATTGGGAATAAACACTACATATTTAGAACTTGTAAACATAACACCATTAGTACTATATTTTTATTCAATTTAACATAGAGGTTGAAAATGATATTTATAAAATATCAAACCATGTTTCATCCTAGCAATATAATGGTATACTTTTTGATAAAACCTAATGGGCTACCAAATAATGTAATCTAAGAAACAATCTGCACTAAGTAGCCAGTGTCCTTGGTCGATCCATTAGGATTAAACAACTCTTTTTGTGTTTATACTGATTAGTTGTTAACTTGAAGTCTTTATATTGATATACTTCTTCCAAGTAGATGGTAACAAAGTTCACTTGAACAGCACTTAATCAGGCTGTTCTACTCAACATGAACCTGTAGCTAAACTATTACCCCTCAATTAATTGAAGACTTTCTAACTCGTATCATATGGTATTATGTAGACTCACATAAATCCGTCAAAGATTCTGGGTTTGAATGAATCAGGCCTTCTTGTCAACAACTGGATGCTAAAAAATTAACTCAATTTTAAGGCAAGGAGGCTATTGGTGATTTACAGAAAAAATCCCCAAGGTTGGATGTTCTCAATACGAGGAAAAGAAGTGCTGCTGATTCAAAGGATTGATTTGCAAAGAGATGTATGTTTTTTGTCCTTGGTCGGTGCATCAAAGGGAACTCCTGTAGATTTCTTCACACAAAGAAGCATGTCGCTAACCATGAGACAAGCGAAATTCCACATGAAAAAGGTAACCTTCAACTATATATCTATTAGTGTATTGGGATAACGTGCCTTATGCCTTCCTTGTTCTCTATAGGTTTGGAAGAGAAGTTACTGATGGATGGTTCTTCTCATTCAGGAGAAAATCTAAGAACGAGAGGTGGTGAACATAGCCTCCATCCAAATTCCCAATTGGGATACACCTCTAATTCTCCAACTTTTCCTTCTTCGATAACCGGATATTCTTGGAAGAATGATTTATCATAGGACACGCGATACTCATCTGATTACGCACCTACTGATGATTGGGAGCCATCTGTACCTTTTCGACCATCATTCTTGCTCCGTCAAATGATCGAAAATTCTAACAGAGTTCTATATGATGGTTTTCCTAATAGTATTCATCAATGTATTGTAGGAGATGGATCCTTCTCTGTATTAACCAAGCATATGCAGGCAAATGTTGATCCAGCTTCAACAGGAAGCAATAAAGATCAAATTTCTGGTTAAAGTGATATATTGCCTGAGAAAGATTTGCCTAGTGATGGTACAGCAGTTTCTCATCAAGAAAACATGAATACCTCTTCAAAAGAAGACAAGCATTTAGAATCTGAAATTTATATTGACAACAAATCTGTGAACACAGAGTCGGCCATTTTGAAGAATTTTCATGCTGCTATTGTGGAATTTGTTAAAGAACTATTAAGGCCAACTTTGAATTTTGGTATCCTAAGTAAGGTTGCTTACAAGAAGATAGTACAGAAGACAGTTGATAAAGTTGAAAACTCTTTGCATCCAAATCAGATTCCGAATACGGCTGAATCAACAGAAGAGTATTTTGATTTATCACTCACAAAACTTTCTAACACCATTGACGTTATTTTGTCCATGTGAATTCTGTTGTCCCTAATTTAACAAATAACTTTTTTTGCAGAGGTACGTGGAAAAATATGGAAAGATCAAATGAGCTATAAGCAGAATAAGGTGTATGTGGTAAAATCTGGAACTATTATATTAGCTATGGCATGCATATTACAAACAAAGCACAATCTTGTGCTATTGCTAGTGGTTAGAATCAAGACTAGGAAACCGTTTACAATAGTTGGCTTCAATTGAAGTCAACTATGGTATGTAACTTCTCATTGGTCTTATAGCAAAGACACTTCTTAAATTTTTTTTGGCAGTTCAGGTTGTTAGTGTATTGAGTGTTTGTGTTAGATATATAGAGCAAAATCGATGTCAAATATTAATTAGTCCATATCTCTTCTCAAACAACTTTTTGGATCGAGTTTGGTTGGGTCATTCCACATGGGCGATCCACGACTGAAAACTTGAATATCCCACCATGCACATGGTGGACAAGTCCCAAGCCATTAAGACATCAACTAGGCGAACAATCCATACAACAAGTAGTTTGTCCGACATTTGAGTATCAAGAACTTAACTTTAAAGTCTCACAAGCTCCATAGGAATTCAATGACATGTGAAAACAATTCACAACTTAAATGAGAATACTGTTGCTCCCAATTCCCATACTTCATTTACTACTTCAAAATTTAGTTATTCGATCCTTCATACTCTAAAAGAGGTGAACTCGAGTGCATGGTTATCTTTAAAACACACAAATACACTCTCAAGTGTAATAGTTGGATTATGTATATAACTAAAATTATTCATTTTAAATGTAGGATTTCCGATATCTTGATTGTTTTGAGAGAGAGTCTGAGCGGGAGCAGGAATGGATCCATCGAGATGGCCATAGATATTGTGGACACACATAAGCATCGATAATAGAGATTTCCACAAAGAGAAGTTGTGGCTGCCACTTTAACTTCTCCTTGGTGTTGCCTTGATCATTGATATCAGAGGTTAATAATGCCTTATGTTGTTAGACTTTATTGAAATTTAACATTTTGGTATGAACGTTCGCAAATGGTAAAATTGTAACATTTGAACGTTGGTGCATTTTTTACCTCTCAAATTTTATTCATGCTTTAATCCTCCACAATTCTTGTAACCTGTGTAACTCCTAAGGTCATTATCTTCACTATTTACTACACCTATTCATTTCTAGGAAGACTTCTTTTAGTATGAATAGTGGTGGTTTTCATTTGGTTTGTACTCACAACACACAAGAGAAAACATAGATTGAAAGAGTTAGTCAAAAAGAGAGTTCTTATTAGTTGAAGTGAGGTGTTCCTTTTTTGTGGAACTTTAGACTCAACTCTTCTCCAGAGTTGCTGACTTATCTTTTGTGAATAAGTTGTTGTATCATGGAGGAGACAAGTCAAAGAAGACTATTGCTGGACCGGTGAAAACATTTGTTGCGGTGGGCTTGAATCTTCTTATAGAGACCGAGATATTCGCGCATCAGCCTTAAGATTTTTTGTTTCTTCATTTTTTTCTTCAGTTGTAATCTTGTATTTTTTGTTATCTTGTATGTTTTTCACTAACATGTATGTTAATAAGAATATAGTACTCTATAAATGTGTAAAGCTATATTGGCATTAAATTTAAACTCTTTATTAATGTGCATAATTATCATCAATAAATTTTATTTTATTGTTTGTATATTTTGATTTCATAGTTTCAAGAAAACTTGATCTCTATTTTTGTGAGTGAGGCTTATTGAGCCCCCAAAAGGATGAATGGTTAAAATCAAATAAAAAAGAATTAGAATCCATGAAAACTAATAAACTCTGGGATCTAGTTGGCCTTCCTCAGGGATGTAGGGATATAGGGAATAAATGGATTCTCAAAGTTAACCAAATCACATGGGTCAATAGAAAGACTCAATGCATGATTGGTAGCAAAAAGGTTTTACTCAAGAAGGTAAAATAGACTATGCGGAAACTTGTTCACCAGTTGAGAAGTTTACCTACATTCAATTACTTTTAGCTATTGTTGCGTGTTTAGATATAGGATTACACCAAATGGACAAGAAAACCATTTTTCTCAATGAAGAATTACTTGAAGAAATACAAATATATTGTTAGTAAGTTTCATTGTTAAAGACCAATAAAAGAAAGTTCGTACATTTAAAAAATCAATTTATGGTCTAAAGCAATCTTCAAGGCAATGGTACCCAAGATTTCACAAGAAGGGGATTTCATTTGATTTAATCATCAATGAATACCATTGCATCTATGTAAAAAGTCCAATAGAAAATTCATATTGTTTTCTTTTTACATAGATTATATTTTATAAGTTTAAAATAATTTAAAGAATGTGAAAACTATACTTTCAAAACAATTTTATATGAAATATTGATTGAAGCAGATAATATATTTGGTGCAAGGATAAAAAAAATTGTAGTTCCAAGAAATTTCTGAGTTTAACTCAAGAAACAATATTGGAAAATTTTGAATGAATATTTAAAAACCCGTGGATATTCATGTAGCAAGGGGTAAAAATTTTAGCCTTGAAAAGTGTCTAAAGATTGAAAAACAATAGGAAGACATATACCGAGTTCCATATTCTAGTGTTGTTAAGAGATTCATGTATGGTATGATTTATACTTTCAAGACATATGTTATTAGGTACCAATCCAATCCATGAAAAAATAGTTAGAAAGCAGAAAAGAGAATATAATGATACTTGAAAGGAAATACAAATCATTCACTATGTTAAAGTGGATTTTATTTATTTACAAGAGGTTATACAAATGTTGATTGATCGATGATTGGTGTGATATAAAATAAACCGCCGGTCATGCTTTCTTACATAATGGTGGTGTTATTTCATGGAAAAGTAAAAACAAACTTGCACCACACTTTTAATAATGGAATCTGAATTTGTGATTTGACGTCTACAATAAAATAATTTGTTTGATTAAAAATATTCATTAAGAATTTTAATATTACAAAGAATTCATGGGTACATGATTTTATATTGTGACAGTCAAACGATTATCACATAGATGAAGTATCCTAAGTATTATAGCATGACCAAGCACATTAACATCAAGTAAAACTTTGTGAGAGACATAGAAGTAAGCGGAGATGTAAACTTACTATACATTCCTACTCATAAAATGATACCCAATCCATTTACAAAGGGAATATATGGAGACTTTTTTTGAGAAACAAGTTAAGGGTCTAAGTTTGCTAATATTCATGTGTTATGAAACAATTATGTTGTTGAAATTTTTCATTTAAGTAAGATTATTGAAATTATATTTATATCTCATGCATGTGTTAATGTTTTACAAATAAAGAGTGTTGAACAAGTCTCGAAATTGATTTTCTCACACACGAGAAACTGCTTCTAAGGTAACGTGAAGAGATGATTTTTACTACCATGTTATGAACTAGAAAAGAGTCTCTCTAAGAAAATATTTTTGAGGATCACCAAAGAGGGAAACTGGTGTTAAACATCTAGTGGTGCTAAGACCAATGTCTGCATGATGTTAGTGAAAAAATGGTTCCCTGCTTTTTTCATTTTATGTGACCCACTAAAGAAGAATTAACTTTTCATTGGAATACGCTTTGACATTTATTTGTTTCTTGAAGTTCCGATCATGATTTCTACTTTGTATGTTACTAATAGACATGAGTTATGGGAATGAAGTGGATGTCAAGGAAAGCAGTTGTTTGGAAACAAATTGAAGATCATTAAAATGAATAATTTTAGTTGTATACATAAGCCAACTATTACACTTGAGTGTAATTGTGTGTTTTAAAGTTAAACGTGTACTCTCGTTCACCTCTTTAAGAGGATGAATGATCAAATAAGTAATTATTGAAGTAGTAAATGAACTATGGAAGTTGTGACCAATAGTATTCTCATATAAGTTGTGAATTCTTTTCATATGTCATTGGATTACTATGTGGGCTTGTGAAACTTTAGATTTATGTTCTTGATGCCCACATGTCACACAAACTACTTGTTGTATGAATTGTTCGTCTAGTTGATGTCGTATTGGCTTGGGTCTTGTCCACAATGTGTGTAGTGGGAGATACAAGTTTTCGGTCGTGGGTCGCCCATGTGGACTGACCCAACCAATCTCGATCCAAAAAGTTGTCTGAGAAGAGATATGAACTAATTATGTATTATTTGAAAAAGAGGGGGGGGGGGGGACTTTATCATGTTCTTATATTTCCAACCTGCTCATCGATTTTGGTCTATATATATAACACAAACACTCAACACTCTAACATCCTGAACCGCCAAAAAATTTTTACAAAGTGTCTTTGCTATAAACCAATTAGAAGTCACATACAGTAGTTGACTTAAGTTGAAGTTATAACCCAGTAAATACAATATAAAAGTTTTTTCAACCCATAAAGATATCACACGAAGTAAACAGTTTCCAAGTCTTCATTCTAACCCCTAGCAATAGCACAAAATTGTGCTTTGTTGGTAATATGCTTGTCTTAGCTAATATAATAGTTTCCACACATACACCTGATTCTACACAAAGCTCATTTAATCTTTCCATATTTTTCCACGTACCTCTGCAAAGAAAAATGGGAAAAGGGTTTCATATACCCCTTAACTTTGTCATTTAGAGCTGATATACCCCTTATTATAAAAGTGGCTCATATATATCCCTCTTGTAAACAAATGGCTCACATATACCCTTTTCCTCTAACGGTAGTGAAAAAAATAATAATTTTAATCTAAATTTTAATTATTTTTTTCTAAAAAATATGATCTCATATGAATAAATTTAATCCTCGTCAAACATATTTTTTTTTTGACTTTTTTTGTTTCAATGACTAATTTATAATTATTATTTTGATAATCAAATTTATTTATGTTTCACTAATATTGTTGTAAAACTTATTGTAAATGACCAAATTTTTTCTTCGAATACGAAATTAAATTACGATACACAAAAAAAAATTATTTTTTTTTCTTTAAACTAAAGAATGAAAGACAAAAACAAAATACAAATAAGAAACTCAAATAATTATAATAAAAGAAGTCAAAAAAAAATTTATGTATGAAAAAAATTAAAATATACCTTAAACTTTGATAGAAGAATCATATATACCCCAAAATAATTTTAAAAAAAAATTAAAAGTAATAAATATAAATTTAAAACTAATTTTTTAACTTCCGTTAAATGAAGGGTATATGTGATCCATTTTGTAACGGCAGGGGTATATGTGAGCCATTTTGTAACGGCAGGGTATATGTGAGCCGTTTGTATAACGGTAAGGGCATATATGAGCTACTTTTGTAACGAGGGGTATATCAGCTCCAAATGACAAAGTTGAGAGTATATTAGAACCTTTTCCCAAGAAAAATTACTTGTTAAATTATGGACAATGGAATTCACATGGGCAAACAAACTTCTTATGCCTCACCTCAATGGTGTTAGATAGTTTTGTGAGTGATAAATCAAAGTACTCTTCTGTTGATTCAGCCGTATTCGGAATCTGATTTGGATGCAAAGAGTTTTCAACTATATTAACTGTCTTCTTTACTATCTTCTTGTAAGCGACCTTACTTAGGAGACCTAAATTCCAAGTTGGCCTTAATAGTTCTTTAACAAATTCCACAAGAGCAACATGAAAATTCTTCAAAACGGCCGACTTTGTGTTCACAGATTTGTTGTCAACATCAATTTCAGATTCTAAATGCTTGTCTTCTTTTGAAGAGGTATTCATGTTTTCTTGATGAGCTACTGTTGTACCATGATGAGGCAAATCTTGCTCAGGCAACATATCACTATGACCAGAAATTTGAACTTTATTGCTTCCTGTTGAAGCTGGATCAGCATTTGCCTGCATATGCTTGATTAATACAGGGAAGGATCCATCTCCTACATCACTTCGATAAATACTATTACAAATACCATCATATAGAACACTTTTAGGATATCCGACCATTTGACTAAGCATGAATGATGGTCGAAAAGGTACAGATGGCTCCCAATCATCAGTAGTTGTATAATCAGATGAGTACCGCGTGTCCTGTGATAAATGATTCTTCCAAGAATATCCGGTTATCGAAGAAGGAAATGCTGGAGACTTAGAGGTGTATCCCAAATGGGAATTTGGATGGAGGCTATCTTCGCCACCTCTCATTCTTAGATTTTCTCCTGACTGAGAAGAACCATCCAGCAGTGACTTCTCTTCCAAACCTATAGGGAACAAGGAAGGCATAAGTCACGTTATCCCAATACGCTAACAGATATATAGTTGAAGGTTACCTTTGTCATGTGGAATTTTGCTTGTCTCATGGCTAGTTACAGGCTGCTTTGTGTGAAGAAACCTATAGGAGTTACCTTTGGTGCATCGACAGCGGGCAAAAAATTTGCATCTCATTGCAAATCGATCCTCTAAATCAGCAGAACTTCTTTTCCTTGTCTTGAGAACATCCAACCTTTGTGATGTTTTCTTTAAATCGCCAATAGCCTCCTTGCCTGAAAAATAAGTCAATTTTTCAACATCCAATTGTCGACTAGAAGGCCGGATCTTTCAAATCCAGAATCTTTGACATTAGAATCTGTGACCCCATCTATGTGAGTCTAGATACCATATGATACGAGTTAGAAAGTCTTCAATTAATAAAGGGGTCATAGTCAGCTACAGGGTCATGTAGAGTAGAACGGCTTGATTAAGTGCTGTTCAAGAGAACATTGTTAACATGTACTCGGCAGAAATATGTCAAAATATTAAGACATTAAGCTAACAACTGATCAGTCTAACCACAAAAGTGTTGTGTAATCCTAACGGGTCGACAAAGGACACAAGCTACTTATTGCAGATTGTTTTTGTTTCCTATATTACATTATTTGGTAGCCCATTAGGTTTTATCAAAAGGTATATCATTATATTGCTAGGATGAAACATGATTTGTTATTTTATAAATATCTTTTTCAACCTCTATGTTAAATTAAATAAAAATATAGTACTAATGGTATTATGTTATCAAGTTCTAAATATGTAGTGTTTATTCCCAATTTCAAGCCATGCCCGATCATGGCTATGTCGTCCAGTCATATTTCCAAATTTTCTTTTACAAACGTTGCAGGTATCAGTTACAGTATACCAAAGAGGTTCAGTGCCATCCACCATATGGCAGTACCACAACTAATTTGTGACTGGCAGTGCTCTAACTCTTGTCAACATTTGCATATTAAGAACTAGTAACATAGTTATCTGCTTTTATCCATATGCTTAGACTACCTCCTTAATGCGAATCATATGAACAAATAAATCTCCCTTTGTTCATTAGAAATTTAAACTTACATGTATCCTCTCTTTTAAGGTAACCTTTGGAACACAAAATTCACCATGAACAATCCCTCTATTGAGTTAATAATGACTTTTAAGATTGACAAAGAAGCATCGATCACCTACGAGAACTAGCTCCTCAAACTATTTTTAATAATCAAAGAAGTTTTTCCATGCAAGATCAATAATTCTAAATTCACTGAATAATGTGTGTTAATTTGTGCATTAACCGTATTGTGTAATGATTCCAAATTCTACAAGGAAGGGGAAGCACGCATGATGAATGCAGAACAATTACGTGTTGAGAGAGTTCTTGATTGACGGATTTAGTTGCTTCGAAGAATAAAACAGAAGAGTTTATTCTATTTTGCTTGGGTCTTTTGTTAAGTTGTCGTTTTTAGTAAGTTAGGATTGTCTTGTGTAGTTTTGATCTTTTGGTTGGGGAACGTGAAGACTATAGGCAACATAAGTCGTGGGTGTTTGTGTCAAGTATAGGAATTAGACTTTATAATTTCTTAGGTTACATAAAATTATAATCTTTTGTAGTTTGAAGTTGTGAATTAACACTTACAAGAATTAACGACTACATAAGTCCAATACCCCCTTCACTTCCCAGAATGTCTTCTTCCAACTGCGTGATGATTTGTTTACAAATAAAGGTCATCAAAGTTCGGAATCTTTCTCACCCGTTATTGTGTCTCTTTCACAACTTCATATCCCAATGAATACATAATTTTATGTCCCGTTGTGTAAACCTGACAATTCAACATATCATGTTGCCCAAAATATTTTCGAAAGTACGTAAAGGAATTCTCACAACATCATCATCACACCACATATCCTTAAACAATTTGAACTACTTCATTGTCAACTTAAAATTGATGCTATTGCTAAACTTCATATCAATCTAAGATATATACCCACCCACAATCACATACTCAAGGTAGTTCTATTCCCCCCAAAAAAAAAAAAAAAAAAAAAACTTGTTACGAATAATAATTCAAAGATGGGTTGATTAGGATATGTTATTTATGGTATTTACTTATTATATGTTAAATTAGAATTAGTTAGTTAGAGTAGTTCCTAGTCCTAGTTTAAGTTGGTTTATATTTTTATAAATAAGGATGTTACTAGTTATTTAAAAGATATAGAAAATATTACACAAAAACATACAAAATATACAAGAGTTTATAAATAAAATATTTTCATCAGTTTGATATCAGAGCTATAAGGATATTGGTAGAATATCCTAGAGTTTTTGCTGTTGGTGAGGGGTTCTGACCCATATATGGCAATCGGGCCAATAATAATGTTGACAAAGTCTAGACGAATGATATATGCGCCAAATACATGCCAAGGACAAAGACTTACAAAATATTGCAGATTTAAAGAAATGCAACCAAACACAAGAAAAAAAAATCTTTTCTAAATTAAAAACTAGAAAAAAGTAACATGAAAAAGAATTAATGGGAATGGTATCAAGAAGAGTTGGAGAGAGAATACTCCAACACACACAAAAAAAAATGAGTTGGCGAAAAGGACATCGATAAGAGTTAAGAGAGAGCGTGCTCCAACATAAAAGCCAAAAAGAACACTTAAAAACAAGAGGAGTTGATTGGAAAGACATCAACGAGAGTTGGATAGATAGTGTTCCAACACAAAAAAAAAAAACCAAAAAAATAAAAGGCATTGGTGAGATGGACATCAACCTTGGAAGTTGGACAGAAATGCTCCAACACTACTAAGATAAAAAATATTGTGACACCGGATAGAAAGCGTTCCAACACTTGGAAGTTGGAGAGCAGTGCTCCAACACAAAGAAGAAAAGTAATATCGTTAGTTGGAGAGAAAGTGCTCCAACACTTGAAAGTTGGAGAAAAAGTTCTTCGACACAACCAATGAAAAATAAAAGAATGAGAATTGAAGAGAGCTACGTCAACAATGAAGATTAAAGAGAAGTTCTCCAATACAACAACGGTGACAACAAAAAAATTAAATATTTAAAAAAATGTTTTGCAATACAACAGCAATGACAAGAAGAAAGAGGTGTGAGTGTACAACTTTGAATTATGGGGAAATAATAATTCAAAGTTGGAGTAGAATTCCTAAATTGATAAGGATTTGTTATTTATAGTACTTACTTGTTTATGTTTCGTGAGGATTTGTTAGTTAAAGTGGTTCCTAGTCCTAGTTTAATTTTCTTTTTTACTTTAATAAATTGGAATTTACAAGTTTTTTTTCCTGATGCAAAATACCACAAAATGTACAATAATACAAGAGTTAATAATTAAAATACTTTTCCTTCTCATTCTGTATGTAACTTCTTTGTTCCACTTTTGAATCTTACAACATTTCTTTTATAGCCTCTTAAAATATTTAATGCCATTCATATGTGTGCATGAGAGCTGAACTACACGAGGGCTGATATACTGCTCTAGATCAATACATTCTTTCCTCATTTTAATTTGTAACTCTTTTGTCACCCTGTTATCTTCTCAACATTTCCATTGGCTGGATTCCTGAAAACACATTTACTCCTATTATGCTCCTGCTGGAAGCCTTAGATAAGTCATTGAGTCCCTCCTATGATTCCCCTCGTGGTATACCTGACTAAGTCATCGAGGTGTCTTGTATTTCTTCCATTGAACACTTCTGCTAATTGAATTTTTTCACCTCCACATTCGGGGTGATCTTACACTTCTTTAATTAAGTTAATCCTTTGTCTTTAGATTGATTTTTTCCATCGAATGATATGATTGAAATACATCCATGACACAAAATGTAACACCTCAATAATCCGACTAAGTCTAAACAAGAGGGAATAGGTGCACCAAATAGGGATCCAGGGGCCACAAATATGATCACGACCTGTCACCCTCACCTTAAATAATTCAACGTAGAAAAAAGAAGAATTGAAAGAGGTACTAATTTCTCCCAAGAATTAAAAGAGGTGTTCTTCGAAGTTTATCCTTGAAATTTAAAAGATTTCTCCATAATTTACGTCACAAGGTATGTGATATTTCACTAATATGTCCTTCCAGCTATTAGGTCTCTAGAATTCAGTCAGACCTAGGGTTTCCTAATTTGATGATTTATTTTGATTTTTGTTGTTATAGTTCAAATCATATAAATAACATGAATCTTCATGTTCTAGAGTAATTTTCATGTATAGAATTCATAACCCTAACTTTTATAAACTATCAACTCATGAATCCTACTTGCTAGGCAGATCAGTTAGAAAATCATTCTACTATAGAACTCGAACACCATATATTTAAGTAAATTTATATTTCATTTCAGATAGCATGTCAGTATTTTAACTACTCACTATATCAGTAGCATTTAAGATATATACATATTAAATCGGGAGTACAATTATCATCTAATTGGACTAGGGTTCAGCGTACCCTCACATTCCCGAACTACGTGCCCACGTAGTATTAGAAGTCCTATTTGTTGGGAATCATTTTTAGTTATCACGCCATAGTCATCCCTCTATACCCATGACAAGTTATATTGGGTCCTATTGATGAGATGCATAAATCATACTCCACATTTAGCATACGTGTTGTTGGCTCCCCGAATTATAGTTTTATTGCATTGAACATGTTATTAGCACTTACGTTAGTATACAATTCAATATGTTATATTCATGATTAGTAATTGGTCCTTGCATCTCGATCATATTTAAGTTATATTTCAATACAACTTATTTTCATGCTCAGTATATATTGTCAGTATTATATTGTTTTGCTTATATCACTCACCCTAGCGTATCTATATCCAACATGCTTAGTATATTCAGAGTACTGACACAAACTTTTGCACGACATCATTTTATTATGTTAGGCCAGACATTCAACACCCAGATCACGCTTAGTTCGAATTCCAGTATGAGTTTAATAACTTTAGTGATGATTCCTCATACTTCGAGGATAATAGGCATGTTTTACTTTCCATTCTTTACCATCAATTTTCAGTATTGTCAGAGTTAGTCAGGGAAATGTCCCAACAACTCAATTAAACTAAAGAATTTTCAGACATAGTAGTATATTCAACTCGAGTTTTAAAGTGTTGTTTCAGTCATCACTAGATTTTAAATTACTATAAAATTCAACTAGGGTTTTTCCCCTTTCTGGATGTCCACTAATTTTAGCTTTCACATAATATGTGATTCAATTAGTTATATTTTAGTTTACTTGTTACATACAACACTCGGAGTTAGCTAGGGTCACTCATGGTCTATAGTACCATGTTACCTCGAAGGGGTAGCATCGAGGCATGAAACTTGGTGTTAGAGTACCAGGTTTAAAGGTTCTTGGATGTCTGAAATTCGCACTAAGTAGGGTCTCTTCCATGAGTGTGAATCATGCCACACCTATGAGAGTGAGGCTACTAGGTGTTCTATGAAAAACTTTGATTTTATTGTTGTTCGTATCATGTATGAAGTGTGAGTTAACTTCTCCTTTATAATATGACGTTATGTGTTTCAAATCATGCTCCTCGCAAACTAACATGATTCCTCTAGTCTAGAACAATGAGGTTAGGAATACAAAGTTCATAATTTAATCAATATTTTGTCTCAAATCCTAGACAACCATAACAATCAACATGCTCTATTTCCTACAAACACTACTGGTTGATTAATTGCAGTAAGGGTTCAAGACTTTATTCATATGAATTTGCTAGAGTTCTAGAGCTGAAGGTTGGTGAAGACCCACAAAACTTCATTGATGAGATTAAGAAGATTCACAAAGTAATGCAAGTGACTGGTGCTGGGAGTGTTGAGCTAGAATCTTATGAACTCAAGGATGTGTCTCAAATCTGATTCACATTGCAGAATGAAAATAGAGGTGAGAATGCAAATCCTGTGATTAGGGACTATTTCTTTTCTGGACATGTTCTTTTTGAGAGAGTTGAGAGAGTCTAAGGCCAAAGAATTCATGAAATAGAAGAAGGGTTCAATGTTAGTCAAAAAATATGAGTTGAAGTTCACCCACCTCTCCAAGTATTCTCCACATATGGTTGCTTATTCAAGAGCACAGATGAGCAAGTTCTTGTTTAGTGTATATAATCTTATAAAGAGCAAGTGTAGGAATTATATATTGTTAGGGGATATGGATACCTCAAAATTAATGTCTCATGCCCCGCAGGATAAGGGAGATAAGCTTAGGAAAATGTCTAAGGAAATCAAAAACTCTTGGACAAGAAATTATGAATACACTAAACAGAGGTCGGGCGGTGGAAATATTACACAATTTCAGAATAAGTCTACAACCCAAACAATTTAATCATATAGCACTCTGTCTCAGGGTTCGATGATCATAAATCCAGGGAATCAAAATCTATGTCTTAGGGGATTGTTCTAGGTCGACTTTTAAAAAAATTTCAATGTGTAGAAAAAACCATCCTGGTAAATGTCTTGCTGGAAGAGAGGGGTGCTTTGGATTCGATTAGTCTGGCCATAGGTTGAAGGATTTCCCTTGTGCCAAGCAAGGAAAAGGTGGTCGGCTCATTCTGCAAAGGGTACTTCATGTGTTATAAGTGGTAGTCAAAACCAAAATTGTTTGTATACTCTTTAGGGTCGTCAAGACTAGAAAGATTTTCATTATGTGGTCACTGGTACATTACAAGTCTTTCATTTATATATTTATGCATTGTTAGATCTAGGGCCTACACATCCTTTTGAAACTCCCTATATAGAAGTAATTTGTTGTTTTTCTAGAAAATCTCTCTGAACCCTTATTAGTCTCGACTCAAATTGGTGACTCAATGTTAGTTACATGGGTATATAAAAATTCCTACCACAATTTCCTAGAAACTCACCTCAACACACCTTATAGAGATTGAAATGGTAGATTCGTTATTTTAGGCATAGATTGGTTGCATTCCTACTATGCCTTAGTCGATTGTAGATTTTGGATCGTTCGATTTCAGTTTCCAAGTGAGCCCATCTTAGAGTGGAAAGGTAGTAACTCAATTGTCGATAGGTCGATTTAGCTCATTCCTTAAGGCCAGGAAAATGATTTCCAAAAGGTATAATAAATGATCCTACACCTTTCATGAAATTACTGATTAAGGTGTTCTAACAATATTTGGAAATATTATCCATTGTCCTTGTTTATGATATCCTTATTTATTCATGGACTAGGAAAGAGCATACGACTCATCTAAGATCTTTTTTTCAAACCCTCAAAGATTTTAAGATATTCGCTAAGTTTAGAAAGTATGAACTTTTGTTACAGTCTGTCACTTTCCTTATTCATGTGGTATCCAACGAAGGGATGTGACTGGATTATCAAAAAGTTGAGGTATTAATACACTAACCTGGACCCACCTCTCCACCTATTATTAGAAGTTTCTAGGGTTTGGCTGGTTACTATTTGAGAGTTGTGGAAGGCTTTTCATCCACAGCTTCCCCCATTGAAAAAAATTTATTCATAGGAAGGTCAAGTTGTTGTGGTCAAACAACTGTGAGAAAGTAGCTTTCCCATTGAAAAAAATTGATTCATAAGAAGGTCAAGTTGTTTTAATTCGACAAGTGAGAAAAAAGCTTCTCAAAAGTGAAGGCCAAGTTAAGGCCAGACATTTATGATTTTTTATTCCAATGCATTCGGGGTTGTCCTAGGTTGTGTGTTGATGTATAAAGGTAGGGTCGTAACTTATGCTTAAAGATAACTTAAGGTTGATGAGAATAACTACCCGTATCATGACCTCGACTTTGCAGTCGTAGTGTTTTCCCTATATATTTTGTGATACTACTTGTATGATGTGCATGTTTATATGTTCATAATCATAAGAGCTCCACTATGTGTTCACCCAGAAAGAGTTAAATTTTCATTAGACGAGATGGCTTAAATATCTCAAAGACTTTGACATAAAAAGAATACTAATGGTTGGATCGAGTACCATGCCACTATAGGAATACTAATGGTTGGATCGGGTACCACACCTTAAAAAGAATACTAAAATTAGTTGGTTCAGGTACTAAGTTAATACACTAAAAATTTGTCTGTGAGTTCCATGAGAGGAAACCGTATGTGTATTTCTCATCATGTAGGACATTAACTGTATTGTATTGTGCATGGTTGTATGTGTATGTGTTGACCTGTTTTACTATATTGTAACCGTTCACTTTTTATTCATATTTTGGAATTGACTCTATGATCCTACTAGTACACTCTAGCTGTGTATTGATACTGTATTTGCTATTTTCTTGTTGAGTATATATCATATTCAGGCAACTGATATGAGCCATTAGTTGAGAGATGCATGTGAATTCAAATTCAAGAGCGAGCTTCTATTAAGGGATACCATGGATTCTTCTGCTTTTCATTGTCCATCTTTTCGAACATAGACACTTGGACAACTGTATTATTTATGCTTCTAACTTCCCCATTTTCGACTATTCAGAGTTTGGTACTATGACTTCATATTCTGGGAGTTGTTTTTTGCAACATATTTTCAAGTAATTGAGTTTATGAGAATTGAATTCTTCAATTATTTTGAACTTCTTTTCAGTTTTTTACTTGTTGCTATGGGTTTGATGCGTATAATAGGGCTAGTAATTAATTCTCCTATCAAAGGGTGTCACATAGAATAATCTGGATCGTGATAGTGTTGACAAAGAAGGTAATACTTGTTCAATAATACTTCTTTCTTTCTTAACATGCTCTAATAGTTGATTTTTTATAATATGTTGGATTGTGATGTTGAAATTAATAGTGGTCTTTCATGTGAAGAAACCTTGAATGAAGTTATTTTTGTGTGAAATCTTCTTTTACTATTTATATACATATGAAGAAACCTTGAATGAAGTTATTTTTGTATGACATCATTTTTTACTATTTATATACATATGAAGATACTCAGGCTTGTGTTGAGAGTGTATCTTATATTGATAGGAGCTAAAATGGCGTTTTTTTAACAAATTGGACATTCTTTCTTTTCAACTTTATTGAACCTCTTAAGTGTGTGACTTGGATACTTAAACCAAATGAAAGTAATTTATTTAAACAGAGGATCACTTTTATTTTATGTTTCCTGAAACCATATGATATTGCCTACTTGGTATTTTGACATTACTGAAACCATTTTTTATATTCATGATTGTTTTCGGGCCAACTTGCTTATAGTTTGACACCCACAAACAATAGGTACCTGACAACTCTATCTCGACATTGCTAGAATTGATAGAAAGAAATCACTTAGTATTTTGACATTAATGCTTGTTTTGGTTATTTAATAGAAGGTTTTAGATTTTTATAACTATTATTGTCAATTGATTTCTTTACTTGTGTATTTCTTCTATCTTTTACTTTGTTGTTTCTAAGTTACTGTGTCCTTCCTATCTTGAATTATATTAATGTATCGCATACACTCTATCAAAATGTACAAGTTGATTCGAAAATCGCCCTTCTGAAAAAAAATGACTACAAAGGTAACACATTGGTACCTTTTTTTTTAACTCTTCACACTAAACATGTGAGATACTAAATAAAAAATAAAGGGAAAAGTACTAGCTTAATAACAATGCTCATCCGTAGGTTTTCCTTTTAGAAAAACGGAGAAATAGTCTACGAAACTTAAGCATTACTAATGTGAGTTTTTTCTCCTATTTTTATTGAATATTTAATGATGCTACACATATGATATTTGGCTTAGATATTATAAAAAGGGATAAATAATTTCATTTATTTCTTAAATTGATCCTTCACTTTCTACTCCTTTTTCTAAGCAAAACAAAACAATAATATATATACATACAATAAAAAATAGCAAAAGAAAAAACTAGATTATCAAAGTATTAACCTTTTTTATCATCTACATTGGAGAATTAATAACAAAAAGTACTAACCTTTTTTATCATCTATATTCATTGAAATTGATCCTTCACTTTCTACTCCTTTTTCTAATGAAACACCAAGCAAGCAAAGAACAAATAGACAATTAAAAAGAGGAACAAAGTATATACCCAAGTGTTATTATTAACTAACAATTATAAAAATAATTAAGAAAAAGCAACAACGTAAATACACATGTGTGGTTCTTACTAGTAATGACTAACATAATAAAAAAAAAATAGCAAGAAATTACATATCCATGTGTTATATTAAAACAAAAAAGGAATAACAACTTACAAATTGATTCTTCACGAAAAAGATTGAAAAACAATTAAAAGTTGACAGATTCAATTAATTAATATACTAATACAAAAAATTAATCTCTTTGATTCATCTACGATTACTAAAACTATACCTCCTCCTCCTCCTTCTTCTTCTACCAAGAAAAAATGTTTCTTCTTATTGTTGTTGTGACAGAATGGATTTAGGGATTTTTATTATAGGAAAAAGATTTTTTCACAAGTATATGTAATGTTCTTTAATTCTGATATAAATTTATTTTACCACAAGGGGAAAATAAGTAATACGTTTAGCTAAAATCCAATATAGTGGTCTTTAAGCTATGAATTGTCTATAAATTATTAATTTAAAATTGTGATTTTTGATGCAATTTATGGAAATATATTTAACTTGTAAAAAAAAAAAAGAAATTCTATAAGTGAGTTGTAAAAAATAATTGGAAATTTTAAAATATTTGAAGAATATATTTTGATAATCTGAACAAATTCTATGGCCGAATATATAATTAAATATAAATAATTTTATATATCAAAAAAATATTTTCCCATAAATGTACATAAATTTTCTTAGAACGCTTATTAAGTATTTTTTACCAAAAAGGAAAAGGAGTAATAAGTTTAGCTAAACCAATACAAAGATCTTTTAAGCTTCAATTTGGTATTAGTTCTTAATTAAAATACCAATGTTATTAGGTTAAGTGAGAATTGTCATGGGTAACATGTTACCTTCTTATGCTAAATGGATATCACAATCCGATTCTTCTACTCATGATAGAACCTACATGTAAGTAAGTAAACTCGTACTCAGAATGACAAGTAATGAGTATAAGGGTAGAACTAAAATAATTAGCACTAGACAATAAAATCAGATAGAAAGGAAAGCACACAAAAATCTATATACAAGAGAATCTGTTGCAGAAGATGGAAGTCATGACTACAGAGCGGTCTAATAAGAAAATACAAGTTCCAAAAGTAGACGAAACAAGCCGTGTCATAAGGAAAAATACTATGTAAACATATATATTCAAGAAGACAGAATGATCCATGACGCTAAGTGCTCAATCACACTTCATATCTAAAAAATTGTTAAAGATGGGACACACAATCATCGCCGGTTGCTGGTACTAGGACTTGCATCATGAAACATATGCAAACAGTAGTATGAGTACCAAAATAAAGGTACCTAGTAGGCATGATCGGCCGACTAAGTAAAAAGGGTAAAGGTAATAAGAAAAGATAAAATCTTAACACAAATATAGGTTAAATCAGATATGAAAGCAAGCACATGATCATATCAAAATTTAATTCAAGTATAACTTACTAAACCTCATTGGACCCCCATAAGCCTAGAGGGTACACTCATGCGAAAATTTAAATAAGACCCCAAGATGCACCCTTAACCCGATAGGTACACAGAATAGCAAAGTTCACCGAAATCATATAGCACAAAGAGAAAGATGGGCTTTCAACAAAAGTAACAATAAAATCCAGTCAACTCCAGGCCTAAAAAGCAATAGTGGAAATCAATTTGGGTCATGCAACTAGAAAATCCAATCCCAGCTCAGCTAGCAAGAGTGACCCGTAGGTGTTTCAACCTTGAAGTGGAGCTCATATATCATGGCCGCCCAACCATGTAGTTTACTCAAAATGGCGTAAGCCGCCAATATAGTACGAGTGATCGGGGGCGTATCACCTCAAAAAAAATGATCTCATATATCATTACCAAGTAACCATGGAATTACGTCCACCCACAAGAATCAACAGAAAATTGCAACCCAAAAACCACCCAATCCTGTGTCAATGCATAAGAATAGAACCTCTAATGACCATATCAACCTCAAAAATAAGGTGAAAGAACACAAGATCGAAAAAGTTGTGAGACCACCCTAAAGGATATTCATGCTGTCAGAATCAAGTTTGCTATTCAAGTCTAAAAGGATCAAGTCCATCTGAAATGACGTCGGAGACAAAACAAGCCTATAAGCATTGCATGTCTAATGTAATACTAGTTTAACCCTAAACCAAATCAGAACATGCTGAATACAAAAATATAAATTAATACACAACTACAAGTAACCACACATTTAAAATCCAACTATCATGGTACTAAATAAAACAAGGTCGATCAATCCTAAATTATGGTATCTAAGTAGAGAAGTGAGACTAACCAGGTATATACCCCCAATTTAATCTAATAAACATGCATTTATTATCCATTCTTCATTTTCAGAATTTTTATCTTCCTAAAACTTCTAAGTTTTTTCTCTAAAGGAAACCTAACATTATTTGGTGACAAATCGTAACAACTAATTACTAGCAGTCTCACGATAATATTGTTTGTCTACTGAAATGACTGCTAGACCTCCGATAGAGATTGTTAGATCACCGATCCAAAGAAAAAGGTTTGATTGGAAATGCAAGACAAAAAACAACATGAATCCTCATTTAACTATACCTACACCTCCTAAAATTTGCGAGAGATCAAGTGTTCCAAGTAGCGATTTTGGGGAGGGAGTATAGTTAGGCATGCAAAATTAATTCCGATGAGAAAATGCTTTAATTCTTGTGAATCTGGAAAAGAATTGATTCTCCAACAACAGATCTACCTTACATTGAAAAACTAAAAAAGATTCTACCACCCCAATTTAGAAATCTGAAGAAGCTAACGCTTGGAGAATCACATTGGAATGGCATCAAATGTACCCTCCAATTCAACCTCCTTTGGAGAGATTTGAGTGGATTTAACCTCTAGGAATTCTTATCCTCATCTAGAGGAGCATCTCACAGCCATATTCAATATTTAAGATAAAGGAATTAACAATGGAAAGTACCCAGATAAAGTCATCGAAACTTCGGTGAAACTTAATAAGTACCACTGTTTTCTCCAAATAGACATGAAGGAGGGAGGTGGATCTGCAATACCAAAAAGAATTATAGACTCACAAGAAGACAAAAATATTCTAAATAACAAGCAAAAGAGAAACAAAATGATACAAAATGGGTAGAGTATGAGTAGGATGCAAGACCAACTACAAGAACAACAAACTATGCATCAAGTAGAGAGATCAAGCATATCAAAGTTCCCTTTTAGAGTTAATCCAACTATTATGTTGCCAACTCCCAACCAAATTCATTAGGGCAAATCAAAAGGTCAAGAAAAGGATCAAAGGCAAGAGGATATAATGCAACAAACAACTTAGGCAGATCAACACATCATGAGGAAGGAATAAGAGGAAACAAAATAACAACAGGAGATTCCACAGGAAGGTAAGCTACCTAGTTGCAATTTTAATCACATTCTCATCACTAATGAAGCTCACTTGCAAATTAATGCGAATGAGAAAATTAGAAATGTTGCATTTCACTTAGAACATGTCAAAACTCCAAACACTAAGGAAATGGTACCTTCATTGATCATAGAGAAAAAGAAAATAGCAGGAACACAACCTCAATAATAAAAAAAATGATGACAGGAATAAATTTGTTCCTAAGGGTAATTTGCCCCGAGTAACCAACTTTTGAGACGAAGGTTCATCCTCCAGCAGTAACAGAACATGCAAACAAAATGTTGTGGTAGTGAATGATCACTCCATTCAAAAAACCCCAATACCAGCAAAATAACCCCAAAAATAACCTTAGACCTGAACCATCTCTCTACAATGTCATCCAATCCTTTGCAGCCACACTTAGATAGAATCAAGCCAAAAATTAAAATCCTATGAATCTCACCCCTCTTACTATCACTACCAAATAAGGTTTATATGTTGTTATATTCAAAAAAGATAACTTTATAATTGTGCTAGCTTGTCGATGTAAACTATACTGTAATAGGAAGGTTAAATAATACATTGCCTACGGTACAGTTGATCATGAAAAATTTCATCCTTTAAACTCAAATATGTAGAGGTGTGAACATAGATCCCTTTAATGCAAGACATGTTCATATTGACTTGGATGAGTTAGATTATATCACAATGTTTACTAAAAAGAAGATAACCATAGAAGGTCAGTTGATGAGGATCCAAACTTGGAATCAAACCTTCAGACCTGTTAAAAGAAACACCAATAGTCCCAATTTGGATATCCCTCCTTAAGATACCATGGAATTTCTACAGCAAAGATTTTGCGACTGCTCTTTTGAAACCTATTGGGTAAGTGTTGTATATTGATACAACCTCTATCCAAAAAACTAGGGACAATGTGACTAAGGTAAAGGTTCAGAATGAACTAGCTAAGTAAAGTCATCCCCACATGGGAAAATGGAAGCTATCCAATATCAGAGTTTTCCGAATTTTTATATTTATTGCAAGCACCAACGACACCAAATCCATGTTTGTACCATCAAAAAATCAATGAGGAGTACAAAAGACGGAAATATCTTGAAAATTAAAAAAAAAAGTAAACACAAAACTGATCAGGAAAAGAAGGAATACATGGATTAAGCTTTAAAGAACAATAGGTAACCAACCAGCACTAAAGTAACATAAACCAACAACCCCACACAGTAATGAAAAGCAAAACTCAAGAAAATCAATGGCAGACTCGAAAAAAGAAGAACAAAAAACCAATCATTACGATGATGATAGGCCTCATTCATCTCAAGAGAATCAAGCCACAAACTAACATCCACACCGTTAGAGTAAGAAAGGTAAAATTACTATCACTACTCATAATAATTATATTGATAGGACTGGGAAAGATGAAGACAACTCACAAGAAAAGAAACAATATCGAATTATAGAATAATACCTGACATATAAGGAGTGAAATTGAAATGAGCCTAGTAATGTTTTACCCCACCCTAAATCCCAAACACCCCCCACCATCTAAAATGCAAAAATCCTCAGTGTCAAGGAGGAATACAATCAAGCTTCCAACCCACATGAATTGACTCAATACTCCTAATCCCAATACACACTCATAAAAATTTACTATTCGCTATGAATGATGAAGTTTAAGGAGGGAAGGACACTAACTTGCAGGAAGGGGTGTTCAAATGGGGGAAACTGACTCATGATATGCTTGAGAATACACATAGTAACCCTAGTTGTGACCTTTAGATCCCATGCTACCAGGGTACTTCTCTGGATAAAATTGATGAGACTAGTCAGGTTCAGAATTCTCCAAGCACCCCAAAAATGATTACTGGGCACTCAAGAGTTCAGTAATTTAGAGGAAACAAATGAGAACATATACTTCAGACCCAAAGCAAGATATTAATTCTTAGATGCATACTAAAGAAGAAAAGATGATAATGGTTCTCAGATGAAACCTCCATATAACAATTCAAGGGATAGAATGAGAAACAATAAAAGCGATGCAATTATTAGAAAACAACAAAATTACAATTAATGGAATTAATTTAACATGGAACAATGCAATAGCAGCAACCTCACAAGGTGAAACATAAGGAAATAGGTAATAGCATGGTTAATATTGAGGAGAAGGATGAATATGGGGCCTTTAATTCTGAGTATTATTATGACCGCAATGTACGGACTTTTGGTGAGCAAGATGATGCAAAAGTAGAATCAACTGCCCATCTTATTATGGCTTTTGGATCTACTCTTCATATTGAAATCCAAGATGAAATTCAAAATTTCACTGCTCATCAAGTACTATCTCCTAGAGGTATTGATGAAATAAAATTTCAAATAGGCCTGCACCAGTACATGATCTAGACATAAAGGTTTTTGATGATTAAAAACTATGTCGCAATGCTAGAAGTATTTACCGAGAATAGTCAAATCAACCTTTCTATGATTACGATTCTTAAACCATTTTTTGAGAACACTTAAATCAACAAGTACAAAACTCAACTCAATACAGATAAGGCCTTCTTCAATAAAAATGGTCAGGTTAGGATATTTTATTTATTCCAAGTGCAAAGACCATCTCAGGAAGCCACTCTAGAATAAGCTTCTGTGATTTTCTATCAATAAAACCCTTTTGTGGTCTATTGATATTTTCAATGTGGTGACACCCACAGAAGAAAAACAAAAACAAGGAGGTATTTTGTAAGAGGCTGGAAAGAGCTATGACTAACGACAAATGCTTAGATGACATACCCCACACGACAATTACTCATTTACCAGTTGTGCGTTCTGATTAGAGCCCTTTGCTTATAGAAATTACTGTCACACAGGAATAGAGTTGCAGGTATTTTAAATGGTTGCACTGCTGGACTAAACATGAAAAGTTTATGAATATTGTAAAGGAGTACTGGGAAAGGGAAGCTACTGGTAACCCCATGTGGAGGTGACATTGAAAAATGAAGAAACTTGCCTCTATCTTGAGCAACTAGTAAGGAATGGAACATGGAGACATATTCAACATAGTTAAGGAGAATGTGCAGAACTCTGAGGATAATAGAGCAAAGTTACCCGTTAATGCAAAATATACCAAGTATCTAAAATTGCAAGCCGCTATCCTCCAACAGAAAAAACTACTCCATTGGTTTAAAGAAGCGTACACAAACTCTAAATAATTCCATAGTGTTATCAGAGGAAGGAGGAGAATGTTTTTTAATTACTAAATATGCAACGAAGAAGAGTAATAGGGTCAAGGAAATGAGAGTAGAGCTAATGAAGTATGTAACTCTTTCCAGAAAATTTTCTCAAGGTAATAGGACTACATAAGACAAACTACACCTAAGGAAAATAAAGTTTTACGAGAGTTACCTACAATGGAAGATGTATAACATGTGGTGCAGCCATGAGTCCGAATCCAACTTTCTAACCTGATCGCTTTGGAGGAAAATTCTATCAGTTCTGTTGGAAAATTGTTAAAGAAGATATACTCATTGTAGTTCAGGCCTTCTTCGGTGGTTAAATCATGCCTAGGTTCATGTCTCAAGCTTTTCTATCTAGTATTTTTACCTAAATTGAGCACCCCCAATAAACTCAATAAATTTTGCCCTATCAGTTTAAGTAACTTCATCAAAAATATCATCTCCAAGCTCCTTTGAGTCAGATTGGCTAGTATATGACCTAACCTTATATCTCCAAATTAGTCTTGATTTGTAAAAGGGAGGAGTATAGCTGAGAATAGTAAGTTTTCCAAGGAAATTACTTATGTCATAAAGAAACCTAACGAAGGGAACAAGGTGGTGATCAAGTTTAATACGACTAATGCTTATGAGAGTGATTGCAAAAGTGGTGAAAAAATTAGTGGGTGACACTCAAGAATTAATAGCTTCAGTGGTAAAATAATACCGGTGAAGCGTATGCTTAATTCTATCCCAATTATACAATGTCAACTATCCTCTCAAAACTAGTTGCAAGTGCATAAAGAGAGTGATGAAAAAAAAGGCCCAAATGAAAGCTGTCAATACCGAGTAAATAAACTCTAGTAATAGACTTTTATGGTGTGACAATATGTTAGGTGATAGTGGAGTTGAACTGAGGCTATGGTAAGGCAATGGGTTCCTCCCTTATTATTCCTAATGTTTGGAGCACTAGAATTATTTACCAATAAGCGATTCCATATGAACTTAAGTGACAATGAGGGGAACAATTTCATTTTGCACAAACAGGTCCCTTTCAAGGTTTCTTTTCTGGTTTGGAGGGCTTTGAGAAACAAGATATCTACTCCTGTTGTATCAGACCTGGTCTGGAAAATACTGATCATATTTTTGCCAATTACGTAACGAGATTTTTATCCAGTCTACTAGGTCTTACCCATTCTTTGAGAAATAATCTGTTAAAATTTGTGGGGACTAAAGCCCAAGAATGATGTTCATAACTCCTCATCTCTTAACTTCCTATTTGTATTTGTTGGAGTTTATGGAAAATAGGTGCTCACTTAAATATGCAGGCAAACAATCCAACACAGCCAGAGTAAAGTTTATGATCCTTAGAAACTTAAACCATATTCTCATAACCGATTTTCCTTAAATTCATTAGCCTAATAATTGGGTGGAGTTGATATCTATGATTGAGACGTGCAAACATGATACTAAAATTAGAATCATCTAGTCGAACAGACCCAACATACCCAAACTGAACAATGATTGGAGTGCCCTGAATAATCCGAGAAATATTGGCAGAGGAGGTATCTTAAGGGATAATTATGAGAACATGGTTTATGCTTTCACTATACCTTTGAGAATGGTCACAAATTACCAAGAAGAGCCTCAAATAACAACACATGGTATTGCTCAACAGGAGTATTCAAATTTCCTTACATTAAAAATGATTCTTTTCTCTCACAAAGCTAATTAGGATTACAATTATATCAAATCTCACCCTATCTACGAGAAAACATGCATGATTTCACCCATAGACTTGCTTGTATTTTTCAACCAACAGATTACTCGGCTCATGCAAGACCTTAAAGGTCATTCAAGGCTTGTAATTGGGTTGAGTACACTGATATTATCATTTTGGATTTGTGACATTTACCTTCTTGAAGCATAACTCAAATTTTTCTTCTTTTAGATTGCTTTCATTCTTTTAATTTTCAAAACTCATCCTTGGCGTCTTAATATCACACAAGAGTTATATTTTTCTTTTTGTTCATTAGATACCCCTTTTATTTCCACAACATTGCACAATGGATACAAATCTAACATTTCTTTTTTTCTTCTTTTTTCCATTTTTCTCACTTTTTTTATATAGAAGGGTTCCATCATTTTTTCACACATGATTTGAAGGACGAATTTACAATTCATTCCATTTACTAGTTTGAAAAATCATTTTGAAGAAAAAAATAAGGGAAATAGTCATAAACATGTTCATTAATTAAGGCATTACTTAGTAACACAACCTTACCATAAGTACCGTCAAAGCATACGTGTGCAATTTATGAATAGGATCCCATAACCCCACCCACACTAAGTAAAAAATCTTGAATAATTATAGTTCATATTTCATATTCTTATGATATTGGGAATAAGCCTTAACCAACATAGACCATGTGAATTAACATTGAAACCGTTGTCTGCCCCACACCGAAATGGGGTTGCTATACTTGCCTAAGGTAGAATCATACTCTAAGCTTAGGTGGAGCCACTAGCAAAGACCTATATAGACACGTTTTATGGGATAAGCAGATTGTTACTAGAAACCCATCTCATTAGATACATATCATGGGGAACCGGACTCAACTACGGTAGGAGGAAACCATGTGGAAAGCCGAACTCAACTAGTGTTGAAGCTTTCATTCTCAAATTCATATCCACTCATGGTAAGAATTAATTTCTATAGATTACATAAGTGCCAGAAGGTGACACTCTCCCCCACCTATTGATGCGGCGACTGTGTCTCATTGACACTTCATAGGTATCCAAGTTTTGTGCATGCGCTACCAATAGTCCATTAACTCGATAAAGTTCATCATGAAACTTCTTCAACATCTTCCTTACCACTTCTAGCTCAGTCTTATGATCTACCTCCTTTTTCGGAGTGAAGCGCCTCATCGGATTATTTGGCATCAAGACTTTGTTCTCTTATAGAACCTTCTTCGTGCATGGTGTCAAAGAATCTTTACCACTATTTTCTTCTTTCAAACTTGCAATGGTGTCTATAAATATCGACTACTTCTTCTTAGGATTTCTCTCGAGCGGCATAGTCATTAGTCAAACTCTCCTCTTCCGTGGTTGGTACCTTTACCAGGGACACCATGCATCATCCTCCTTGATCCATAACCAAGAATTTTTGGAGGTAAGGATCGATCATTGTGTGGCACTTCACGACGAAAACTTGCCTAATAATTATGTAAAAGAGATATAAAGGAGCGACAATGAAATTTGTTTTACCTTTCCACTAGCCTAGAGTGATGCTTAATTCATTCGTGACTCCAATAACGGGAGTCGGTAGTTCATTAGTCGTCTTAAGTTGGGCGTTACTTGGACGGTAAGTCAGCTCCAACCTTGTTGCTTTCGTATTGATCATGATATTAGCCTCTTCACCCATGCCGAACATATCACGAGCATGTCTTTTGTTTATCTTAATGTCGACATATTGTGCGTCGTAATCTCTCGGCTTCCCTTGATGCTTCATGATGTCTCTTCATAGTCCTATCAAGCCCAACTACGTCGGCTCTATGACTTGTCATTTCTCCTGTGCATCCTTATCCTTTCTCTCTCGTAATTGCAATCATTTCTCTTTGTAGGCTATGTCTTATTCTCAAAACTCTAGGATCTTCTGCCAAGATCCTCAAAGCTCTGATATCAAATTGATGAAAAATATTTTATTTATAAACTCTTGTATCTTTTGTATATTTTTGTGTATTCATCATTTTCTATATCTTGAAAATAACTAGTAACATCCCTATTTATAAAATAAAAGCCAACTTAAACTTGGACTAGGAACCACTCTAACTAACAAATCCTAATCAAACATATATAAGTAAATACCATAAATAACAAATCCTAATCAATATAGAATTCCCATTTCATTTTTCAATTATCATTCCCTACATATATGATGAATCAGGATGTTCAAATATTTGTTATAAACAGAAGATACCAGGAAGGTTTTTTTTTGGTGGGGGGTGGGTGGGTGGGATAGAACTACTTTGAGTATGTGATTGTGGGTGGGGATATATCATACAGAGATATGATGTTTACTAATAGCATCGATTTTAATTTTACAATGAAATCGTTAAAATTCTGGAAGGATATGTAGTGTGATGATGATGTTGTGAGAATTCCTTTACGCACTTTCAAAAATATTTTCGCCAACAACATATGATGAACCATCAGGGTTACACGACAGGACATTAAATTATGTATTCATTTGTATTTGAAGTTGAGAAAGAGACAAAAGATCGGCTGAGAAAGATTCCGAACCTTGATGACTTTTTTTTGTAACAAATCATCGCACAGTTGGAAGAAGAAATTCAGGGAAGGGAAGGGGTATTGGACTTATGTAGTTGTTAATTCTTCAAACTGGTAATTCACAACTTCAAACTACAAAAGATTACAATCTTATGTAACTTAAGAAATTATAAACTCTACTTCCTATACTCAACAAAAACACACATGGCTTATGTTGCTTATAGTCTTCATTTTCCCCAACCAAAAGATCAAAACTACGCTAGACAATTCTAATTAACTAAACACGACAACTTCACAAAAGACCCAAGGAAAATAGAATAAGCTCTTCTGTTGTATTCTTCGAAGTAACTAAAACCGTCAATCAAGAACTCTCTCAACACATAATTGTGTTCTGCATTCATTATACGTGCTTCTCCTTCCTTGTAGAATTTGGAATCATTATAAAATACAGTTATTGCACAATTCAGCACACGTTATTCAGTGAATTTTGAATTATTGATCTTGAATGGAAAAACTTCTTTGTTTATTAAAACTAGTTTGAGAAGTTTGTTCCTCGTAGGTGATCGATGCTTCTATGTCAATCTTAAAAAATCATTCTTAACTCAATAGAGGGATTGTTCATGGTGAATTTCTAGTTGCACGGGGTATCTTAAAAGAGAGGATACATGTTAGTTTAGATTTCTAGTGAACCAGCGGAGGTTTATTTGTTCATATGATTGGTAGTAAGGAGGTATTCTAAGCACAAGGGTATATGCAGATAACTATGTTACTCGTGCTTAATATGCAAATGTTTACAAGAGTTAGAGCACTGCCTATCATAAATTAGTCGTGGTACTGCCATATGATGGATGGCACTGAACCTCTTTGGTTACTGCACCTGATGCCTGCTATATTTGTAAAAGAAAATTTTCATATAAGACTGGGCGACACAACCATGATTGGGCATGGCTTGAAATTGGGAATAAACACTACATATTTAGAACCTGTAAACATAATACTATTAGTACTATATTTTTATTCAATTTAACATAGAAATGATACTTATAAAATAGCAAACCATATTTCATCCTAGCAATATAATGGTATACTTTTTGATAAAACATAATGGGCTCCCTGAATAAGTCATCGAGGTGTCTTCTATTTCTTCCGTTGAACACTCCTGCTAATTGAATTTTTTCACCTCCACATTCGGGTGATCTTACACTTCTTTAATTAAGTTAATCCTTTGTCTTTAGATTGATTTTTTCCATCGAATCATATGATTGAAATTCATTCATGACACAAAATGTAACACCTCAATAATCCAACTAAGTCTAAACAAGAGGGAATAGGTTCACCAAATAGGGGTCCACGGGCCACAAATAGGATCACGACCTTTCACCCTCACTTTAAATAATTCAACATAGAAAAAAAAGAAGTGAAAGAGGTACTAATTTCTCCCAAGAATTAAAAGAGGTGTTCTTCGAAGTTTATCCTTGAAATTTAAAAGATTTCTCCGTAATTTACGTCACAAGGTATATGTTCAAATCATATAAATAACATGACTCTTCATGTTCTAGAGTAATTTTCACGTATAGAATACATATCCCTAACTTTTAGAAACTATCAACTCATGCATCCTACTTGCTAGGCAGATCAGTTAGAAAATCATTCTACTATAGAACTCGAATGCCATATATTTAAGTATATTTATATTTCATTTCAGATAGCATGTCAGTATTTTAACTACTCAGTATCTCAGTAGCATTTTAGATATATACATATTAAGTCGGGAGTACAATTATCATCGAGTTGGACTAGGGTTCAGCGTACCCTCACATTCCCTGAACTACGTGCCCACGTAGTATTAGAAGTCCTATTTGTTGGGAATCAGTTTTAGTTATCACGCCATAGTCATCCCTCTATAACCATAACAAGGTATATTGGGTCCTCTCGATGAGATGCATAAATCATACTCCACATTTAGCATACGTGTTATTGGCTCCTAGAATAATAGTTTTATTGCATTGAACATGTTATTAGCACTTACTTCAGTATACAATTCAATATTTTATATTCATGATTAGTAATTGGTCCTTGCATCTCGATCATTTTTAAGTTATATTTCAATACAACTTATTCTCATGCTTAGTATATATTGTCAGTATTATATTGTTTTGCTTATATCACTCAGCCTAGCATATCTATATCCAACATGCTTAGTATATTCAAAGTACTGACACAAACTTTTGCACGGCGTCATTTTATTATGTTAGGCCAGACGTTCAACACCCAGATCACGCTTAGTTCGAATCCCAGTATGAGTTTAATAACTTTAGTGATGATTCTTCATACTTCGAGGATAATAGACATGTTTTACTTTCCATTCTTTACCATCAATTTTCAGTATTGTCAGAGTTAGTCGGGGGAATGTCCCAGCAACTCAATTAAACTAAAGCATTTTCAGACATAGTAGTATATTTATGTGGACAGGTTACTAGGTGTTCTATGAAAATCTTTGATTTTATTGTTGTTCTTATCATGTGTGAAGTGTGAGTTAACTTCTTCTTTCTAATATGACATTATGTGTTTCAAATCATGCTCCTCGCAAGCTAACATGATTCCTCTAGTCTAGAACAATGAGGTTAGGAATACAAAGTTTCATAATTTAATCAATATTTTGTCTCAAATCCTAGACAACCATAACAATCAACATGCTCCATTTCCTACTAACACTACTGGTTGATTAACTGCAGTAAGGGTTCAAGACTTTATTCATATGAATTTTCTAGAGTTCTAGAGCTGAAGGTTGGTGAAGACCCACAAAACTTCATTGATGAGATTAAGAAGATTCACAAAGTAATGCAAGTGACCGAGTCTGAGAGTGTTGAGCTAGAATCTTATATACTCAAGGATGTGTCTCAAATCTGATTCACATTGTGGAATAAAAATAGAGGTGAGAATGCAAATCCTGTGATTAGGGACTATTTTTTGGATGGACAGGTTCTTCTTGAGAGAGTCTAAGGCCTAAGAATTCATGAAACTGAAGAAGGGTTCAATGTTAGTCAAAGAATATGAGTTGAAGTTCACCCACCTCTCCAAGTATTCTCCACATATGGTTGCTAATTCAAGAGCACAGATGAGCAAGTTCTTGTTTAGTATATCCAATCTTATAAAGAGTAAGTGAAGGAATGATATATTGTTAATGGATATGGATAACTCAAAATTAATGTCTCATGGTCCGCAGGTTAAGGGATATAAGCTTAGGGAAATGTCTAAGGACATCAAAAACTCTTGGACAAGAAATTACGAATACACTCAATAGAGGTCGGACGGTGGAAATCATTCACAATTTCAGAGAAAGTCTACAACCCAAACAATTTAATCATATAGAACTCTGTCCCAGGGTTCGATGATCATAAATCCAGGGAATCAAAATCTATGTCTTAGGGGATTGTTCTAGCTCGACTTTTAAAAAAATTTCAATGCGTAGAAAAAACCATCCTGGTGAATGTCTTGCTGGAAGAGAGGGGTGCTTTGGATTCGATTAGTCTGGCCATAGGTTGAAGGATTTCCCTTCTGCCAAGCAAGGAAAAGGTGGTCGATTCATTATGCAAAGGGTACTTCATGTGTTACAAGTGGTGATCAACACCAAAATTGGTTGTATACTCTTTAGGGTCGTCAAGACCAGAAAGATTTTCATTATGTGGTCACTGGTACGTTACAAGTCTTTCATTTATATATTTATGCATTGTTAGATCCCCAGGGCCTACACTTCCTTTTGAAACTCCGTATATAGAAGTAAAATTTGTTGTTTTTCTAGAAAATCTCTCTGAACCCTTATTAGTCTCCACTCCAATTGGTGACTCTACCACAATTTCCTAGAAATTCACCTCAACACACCTTATAGAGATTGAAATGGTAGATTCGTTATTTTAGGCATAGATTGGTTGCATTCCTATTATGCCTTAGTCGATTGTAGATTTTGGATCGTTCGGTTTCAGTTTCCAAGTGAGCCAATCTTAGAGTTGAAAGGTAGTAAAGTCAATTGTCGATAGGTCGATTTAGCTCATTCATTAAGGCCAGGAAAATGATTTCCAAAAGGTATATATAAAACCATAGTTAAGGATTTAAACTTTGAAACCCCAACTCTTGAGTCAGTCCGAGTGATCAATGAGTTATTGGAAGTGTTTCAAGAAGATCTTTTTGGAGTTTCACCCAAAAGCTAAATTGACTTCGAAGCAGATCTCCTTCAAGATATCCATCCTACTTTTGTTACTCATTATAGAATGGCTAAACCTGAGCATAAGGAATTGAAAGACCTTCTAGATAAGTGGTTCATCTGACCCGACATCTCGCTATGGGGTTTTTCAAGTGGTTTTTGTTTGAAATAAAGACTATTCTCTCGGGATATGCATTCACTATCGTTAATTGAACAAATTTAGAATCAAGAATTACTATTCCATCCCAGGATTGATAACATGTTCGACCAACTTCAAGGTGCTAGTTTCTTTTCGAAGATAGACCTCAATCTGATTATCATCAGCTTAGAGGTAGAGATAGTTACGTCCCTGATAAAACCTTCAAGACTCGGTATGGTGATTGCGAATTTGTATTTATGCAATTTGGACTAATAAATGATCCTACACCTTTCATGAAATTAATGAATAAGGTGTTCGAATAGTATTTGAAAATATTCTCCATTGTTCTTATTTATGATCTCCTTATTTATTCATGGAGTGAGGAAGATCATACGACTCATCTAAGATCTTTTTTTCAAACCCTCAAAGATTTTCAGATATTCGCTAAGTTTAGCAAATGTGAACTTTTGTTACAGTCTGTCACTTTCCTTATTCATGTGGTATCCAACGAAGGGAAGTGACTGGATTATCAAAAAGATGAGGTATTAAAACACTAACCTGGACCCACCTCTCCGCCTATTATTTAAAGTTTCTTGGGTTTGGCTGGTTACTATCGGAGATTTGAACTTCATGTTGATGTGTTCTTAATCATAAGAGTCTTCCGTATGTGTTCACCCATAAAGAGTTAAATTTTCATTAGACGAGATGGCTTAAATATATCAATGACTTTGACATAAATATGCTCTACCATCCAAATAAGGACAATGTAGTGATTGACTCCTTCACCGGACTATCCATGGCAGTGTAGCACATGTTGAGGAACAGAAGAACAGATTAGCGAAAGATTTTCACTTGCTTTATCTCATAGGAGTTTTCCTTACGGACAAATCAGATGGTAGTGTGGTAGTACAGAATTGGTAAGAATCTTCATTGGTAGTAGAGGTTAAGAAAAACAGGATAGTGATCCTATATTACTTCAGTTGAAAGGTGTAGTTCATTAGCAAGGAGTTGAATTTTCCTTCCAAGGGGGAGATGGTGTGCTTCATTACCATGGTTGATTATTTGTTCCTGGGTGAGTTGAGGAATAAATCCTTAAAAATTCCCATAATTCCAAGTATTCTATTTATCTCTGTGCCACTAAAATGTACCGTGAACTATGAGAAATCTTTTGGTTGAACGACAAGAAGAGAGACATCACAGATTTTGTGGCTAAGAGTCCCTACTGTCAACATGTTAAAGTATAACATTATAAACTAGGAGGTGTGACTCAAGAGATTAACATTCCTACGTGGAAGTGGGAAATGATAAACATGAAATTCATTACGGGGTTCCCTTATACTCTTAAACCACATTACTCCATTTTGTGATATTGGAAAATCACTAAGCCTGCTCACTTAGTAAGGTTTCAAGGGGTTGCCTTGTCTATCATCTCAGATAGGCTTCAAGGTTTTCATGTTGTTACCTGTATCATCTCAGATAGGGGTTCTCAGTTTTCATCACATAAATGGAAGTTGGTATCGTGTAAAAAGTTTTGTGGTAAGATTGTGGATGTATCTTTAATGACTAATCAAGTGGCTTTTTCCATAAAGAAATTAAGGTCAAGGTTCAATCCAGAAAATGTTTATGATGGACACCTAGGAACCTTGAGATGAGGAAAGACATAGTAATCGATGAAAAGTTTAGGGGAGTTGAATATAACCATAGAGATAGTGATTTCTGAATAAGGAAAGCTTAAATTTAACCTTGAGAAAGCTTACGATCATGTGAATTCAGATTTCATAAATTTCATCTCGGTTTTGGAGATAAGTAGACAAGATAGATCAAAGTTTTACATTTCTACGGCCAAATTCTTTGTGTTTTTGATGAAAGACACTTGTTGGGTAGAATGATCATGAATTAGCCTAAGGTTTATGATTTTTTATAATTCATATATTGGTTGTCCAATATTGATTTAGAGTTTTATTAATCAATATTGTTTAGACAAAGAATAAGCCAAAGCACTTTAAATAGGGTAAACCTCATATTCTTTAGTGTTTTCAAGACTTAATTTCAGGTAGCCATGTTTGTGTATCCAAAGTATGTATTCATGCATGTACACTTTACTGTAGATTAATTTGTTCATAGATATTGGAAAAACCTGTCGGAGGAATATTAAAAGACATCATGTTGATAATCTCAAGCAATGAACGTGTTTATATTTACTTGTTCATCAAAGTATGATTGTAATTGTCCATAATGTTCTAATTGCTGGTTGGATCGGGTACCACACCTTAAAAAGAATACTAAAATTAGTTGGTTCAGGTACTAAGTTGATACACTAAAAATTTGTCTGTGAGTTGACATTGTTTCTTGATTACAACAAGATCATAAATATGAGTAAGAAGGTCCGCTAAAATGACAATCAACGACCTCATAAATCTCCATAAGATGCCTCAAACAATGGGAAGGGAAAATATAAAAGGTTCAGGCTAATAACCTACAAAAAATTGTAGAAGCAAGGGGTGAGTACCAAACCCACGGTACTCAACAAGTAAACCTCTAAACACAAGCTAAGGGAAAGAAATATGGATACTCCTTACACACCTACCTAACCTCCACAACTACAATCTGTATAAAACTGACCAAACCTAATAGTTCATAGTTTACCTAGCAGCTCGGTCAACAACAATCACTTTATTCATCATCACAACTTTCACAAACAAAGCACTCACAATGCAACCAACACACATGATCAAATTCATCAAATAGAGGTAATCAAATATCAAAGTAACTTTCAACCACCAATAAAACACAAAATCACCAAGAATGATGGATATGCAATGCATTATGTCGCCATAAAATGATTTGCCTCAGAATAACAAGTTCTCTCCCAACCGTATATACATGATACTCATCGAAAATACATCGAGAGTTCATGATCCATAAGGGACTTGCAACGCACTATCATAAAATCAAACAATCCCCGGTACAGACCATCTCTATGTGTCCAACTTATAAACATAATCGATTTCTCGTAGGATCAATCTCCACATGTCTAAATTATAATCATATCTGATCTTAACACTAACGATCTCCACGTGTTAGAATTTTACTCATGCCCAATCTCATGTAAATGCATTTGCACAATATGATATCAAATAAAAAGGATGATGCTACATCTCAATAAATCAAATGTCCCTATGACATATAATCACCTGAATTATCACAACTATACAAGTTTAGTAAAGAAAACAATCACACATAATAAATAAGGTCAATAATATACCAACTAACACCCATATGGTTTGGCATTCTCGGAATACAATTGACATTCTATAGTAGTAAACTTTCCTCTTATAATGCAGGTACTTGTACCTTTCTCAACATATCACATACAAAAAATTAGTCATATTGCCGTTTAATATACCTCTTTCATCATTAGAACAAATCAAGGTGGACAAGTCAACCCTTCACCAAATCTCATTACTCCCAAACACATACTATAAGAAACACAATTTTTAGCGACAACTATCTATGGTGACACATATAGTTTCCACAATTGTACGACTTTTTGTGGCGATTAACCAAGTTGCCACAAAAATTGGCGACTATAGTTGCAACACCTACTGTCGCACAAAATGTAGGACGTTTATTGGTGACATAATTCATGTCATCACAATTTAAATAAATATAGATGAAAGTGTATTTGTGGCGACTTATTGAGTGTCGTTGCTAAAAGCTTTGGTTGTGGCGGCTAAATGTGGAGGTTCTGTAGCAACCTCCTACTAAATGTTGAGCTTTTGTAGCAATATTCTATGTCGTCATTAAAAAGGAGGTTTTGCAATAATCTTTTATACGCCGGAAATTTCTTTATGTTTATATAATAAGATATTGTATGTCAATTTAACTTTAGTTAATAGTCGTGAAGATAATAATGAATGACTAAATTATTTTTCATTTCTTAATAGTACTTACACTAATTTAATGCGTCTAATGACCGTCTTTTAAAATCAGTATTTTATACTAATATAATGCATCTAATGAGTATTTTAAATATATTATTTAGGCATTAAATATTGTTATTGAAATAAGTAAAGTGATTAATTTCCTGATAAACTTATTTTAAGTAATTACTCTGTGATTGAAACATTTTGCACATTACAAAAATAACTAATTTTAGCCATATATACTAGTATTACTTTTATTGAAAAGTAAATAAGCTAACTTATGGTAATAAAGGTATAAAATATGTAGTGAGTATTTCTTGTTTACTTTGAGTTCATAAGAAGGTTAATTTTAGTTTTTATCTATAAGAAAGGGATATAATAATATAAAATATTTATTATTATATTTGAGATACATTTTCTGTATTCAAAATCAAATACTTAGGTCTCATATAATATGAAAATCTTACTCTTACGTCTACTATGAGATACATCTCGACCAAATATGTAATTATAATTGTAAAGATTAATGTTTTATTTTTCTAATTTAAGGATAATTTTAAATTAAATAACTAAAATAAAAGTAAAATTTTTCTATATAATAAAATATTATAATAGATCGTTGCTTTCCTTAAACTAAAATATGTAGATTAAATTACTTAGAGACTTTAATTTATATATGAAAACAATTGAAAAAATAACTGAGACAAGAAATCATTATTTGTTTATTCAATTCGAGTACGAAATAGAATGAGAAAAATCTATTAATACATAAGTAGGTTAATAAACATGAATTTTCAGCGGAAAAAACTTATTCGCACCGGGTGTTTATACCAAGTCAATGCAAAATTATCACGACCTGAGTCTACACCTTGGACGTGGCCGGCACACGAAGACCATTGTTGGTCCCCAAGTGAACCCTCATCCTGGCTGACTACAAGCGGAAGACTCACTTAAGCATACAAAGATTGAAAAGTGAAACAAAATTCATAAACTCAACTTTAGAAGCTTTAACTCAAATGAACGACTTTGAATAAAATAATGTATTCAACTAGACATAAAATAGGCAACTTTAGTCTTTAAAACATTTAACAAAATAAATGCAAAATACAAACTCCTTTACTAAATTGACTATCTATGAATCCTCTAAATGACAATGATGGAAGTCGGGACAACACCCACGACCTCTTAACTAAACTAAAAGGTTTAATAAAATCATTAAGAATCAAGGAGACTCACCATAGCTAACTCTAACTCTCGGATGTATCAACGAAGCTCCTGTCGATGATCATGAATACCTGTGTCTGCATCATCAAAAGATGCAGGCCAAATGGCTCAGTACGTAGAATGTACGAGTATGTAAGGAGAATTCTAAAGCATAACATAAGTTTGATATTGAATAAAAAGATGGAAACATACTTACCTCTTTTCAACTCAACTCAAAGATTAAATACTAAATTCAGAGATTAGACATTAAACTCAAAGATTAGATATTCAACTTCAAAGGTATGATATTGGACTGAACGAAGCACAGACTAACTCAAGATACTCAACTTAAGATACTCAACTCCTGATACTCAACAAAGTCATTTCAATATAAAGTAGTTTAAAACAAGTGCAATATAAAGAAAAGTTGTTAAAAAACATGATGTTAACTTAAGATAATAATATCGTAAAAATATCATACTTCCTCTCAAAGTCTACTTGTCCAATGCATGAATGAAGTCCCATACTCCCATTCATACTAAGCAGAACCCTTTGAGGAACTATGTAATTAATACTGTAGGAGATTGTCTAACCGACAACCATCACTTTGAGCCTAAGTGATGATACAACGTCTTATCTCACGTTGCAAGAGGATCATCCTACACTTTGTCATCAGTATAGGACCTTACTTAACTTAGTGTATCCACTAGCTCTCCTTACGTGATTATATAAAAGTGTCAGCCGTCAATTCCTATGGTGGCTACATGGTTTATATGAATACTTGAGTTAATATGAACTCTCATCCCCACATCGGTGCTCAATACTACTCCAAAATGTACTTTAGCTCATTCTTTAATTGAAACTTTCTTTTCTTTGAGTTAAGATAATTTGTTGAACCCTTTAGCTTTAAGAAGCTTGGAATCAATGTTCCCTTCTTTTAGTTCAAAACTATTTTGGAACTTCTTAGTTCCCTTTTAACTTAAACGTGAAAACATTTATAAACTCTTAGGGAATACTTAGTTCCCTTATAACTTTTGAGAAATGAATTCAACTCTTGCTCTTTACTTAACTTAAAACTTTTACTCTTAGGGAATACTTAGTTCCGTTATAGCTTTTGAGATTTTAACTCCACTCTTTACTTGACTTGAACTTTAAGTCTTTAAAATAAAGTGAAAACATTTGTGAAAGACTTTAGAAAACTTTATAAACTATGTTTGTACTTGACTCTTAAATTTTCTTGACTTGAAGTATGGATTCAAGGTTCATGATCTCATGTGGATGATTTCATTACTTCCAACTTGGAGGGTTCATGCGGAATTATGAGCATGAACTACTCAACTCGAGAACTACAAAGGTACTTCTTAACTCAAGATAGGAATAAGGAACTCAACTCTCAAGGCTTAGAACTTGGAGATACTCCTCTCAATGATACTCAATTATGAAATTCATGCGGAAGTTATGGGCATGAAAAACTCGACCCGAGGTCTTAGTAACTAGATGGAACACATGTGTATGAATCTTATGCTTACTTCCTCAAAACTTAGCTCAAATCGATGATGGATCTCAAAGAATTCACAATTGAACTTAAGACTTTCTTGAACTCTACTCTTAACTCTCTCTTAAATGTGAATTATGGATTCAAGAGTTTTGGTTCATGACATGGATGACCTAGGTGATACTTTTGACTCATGAATACATACTCTTCACTCTTAAACTCACTTGCTTGAGTCTTGAAAACAAGTTACTAGAAGTTGTAGAAGACTCCTTAAAAGAACTCGAAGGGACTCTCTCTAAAAGGTTCGGAAGAACTCTCAAAACTTAATATTGACTTTACCTAAAATTGTTTCAAGGTTATGATTCATGTTGTGGATGATTTATAAGTGTTTATACGTAGTTTAAAGTGTTTAGAATCAAAAGGAGTTAAGATATACTTTAAATGAGCTCAAACGGAACTACCGAGGTAAAAGGAGTGGGGGCAGGTGACCCTGACGCATTCTGGGCGCAGGGCACCAACCCCTAACTTCAGAGACCAAAGCGCGCCGCCCAAGCCTTCCGGGCGCATCTGGGGCGCACCACACCAGCCCATCTTCAGACAATGTTTCAACGAATTTTGCCTCTCATTTTCTGACCCTAAATTACTTTTAATCGATTTCTTTTCTCAAGTTTTCATTAAATTCAATTACCCAACCTAGGTAAAAAGTAATACACTAAAAAATCACTCCAAATAATCAATTCAATCTCAAGAATTCATTGAAACGCCAACAAGACAAGATCTACAATGAACCTCAAAACACCTATCAAGAACTTGAATCTTTCAACTTTTTGAGAATGAAATTGCACTAAAAATAATATGTTTTGTCGTTTGGGTGAACAAGCCCAATACTATGGAAACTTAAATACTTCTTAGGGATTAGACCCATGGCAAAAATTTGCAACTAGACTCAAGAATATCGACGAACGGCTTCATCCTTGTCTCTTTTCTCCTCTTTTCTTTTCTTGCCTCTTCTTGAACTCTCAACTAAAACCGTAGGTATTTATTAGGATTATAAAACTGAACCTAAAAGGATGATAATCTTAAAATATGACTAAAAATGAATTAAACTTGATTGGGTACGGAGAGGACTAAAATACCCCTCACTATTTTTGGCTAACTTTCCTTAACTGTATAGCCTAACTTCAAAAGGTCATATATCATTCATCAGAACTCGGAATTTAGTAAACTCGATGGATTTGGAAACATAATTCAAATATTTTTCTAATGGTATCTCTTAGCACACCTAACTCAACCTGTACTGGAAGTTATGGTTGTTTAAAGTTGACCCAAAACTAATACTTTGCTTAACTCTCCAATTTTTAAATTTTTTTGTTATTCCCAATCTAATTCTTTTTGAAACTCTTGGGGCTAAATCTAGAGAACTGACCTTAAGACTTAAGAAATGTTAATTCCTTGGTAAAATCTCACTCACTACAATGAACAGTTCGAACCTTAGCTTTAAAACATATCTGGGGTGTTACAAAAATGCACTATTACGTGATTTAATGAAGTAAAATGAACTATAAATTTAAACACATGGCATGAAAATAACCCAACTAAAGAGTAAACACCTCAATCCCTTCTCCAATTTCATTCAATCAATTCTAAACCACATAAGTGCAACCTCTAGGACGTCGGTGAAAGACCGACACGACCTCAATTATCATTGTAGTTGTCTCCTGCACCCTCTCACACCTCTTGGGAGTATAAGATAATTGACTTATTTGTTTTCTATGTTTAGTCTTTAAACATGGTTCAAGGTTATATTGGCGCTCACTTATGATTGTTGTGACTTTGAAAAAATGAAATTTGTATGATGTCAGTTTTTTTTATTGTAACTACAACTCTTAAGCACAAGTGGCCAATTGTTACTTCTCAGTAATAAATCTTGAGCTATCCAACATACAGATGCACTTCTTCGTTGTTTCTCTTCTTCCATTGGGCTAACTTGTTTTCTTCAATTTTGTGAAGGAATTGTAAAACAATGGATAAATAGAATAAATTTGGTGAACTCGGTGTTGAATTTATTGTACCACCAACAAGTTTGGTGATGTCAGCTTTTGCACTGTCCCGTTTTCTAATAACTTTATATAATGTGCCTTTTGATTTTCTATTATCGCTCTTTTATAAGATTAAGTTCCAACTTCTCCAAACACTACAATCCTAATAGCTTTCATGTAAAAAAATACACATTATATTTAATTATATATCTTAATATATCAAATTTGGGTCATAATATGAAAACTATAAGAATTTTTTTTTAAAATTAATTACATAAAAGTTCGAGAACCCTAGAACTAAGCCAAACTAACTATATATATGTCGTCCCAAAAGAAGTCACGTTACAGCAACAATTCAAGTCTCATGCTACTATCATTAGCCAATCATCGACAATTATTACTTTACAGGATTCTTAGCCTAAATTTCCGACTGCAACATCCAGTAATCCATATATCAATTTTTAATTCCTTATTATTCAATGTGTGCACTAATTACAATATTTAAGCATTGATATTTTCGTTTACCTAGAAGAGTTGTTTCCTTGATTCTTATGATGCGTGTTGTGCTTCTCTTCATGTTTGCACGTAGTAAATTGTGGTGAATTGTGGTATGACAGAAAAAAACATTAACCCCTAATTAATTTATATTTAATATGGGTCAAGTAATAGGATATTAACTAGGGTAAATCCCATCAATATTCAATATTAAAAAAATATGAACCATATATGTCAATATAAATTTTTTAACTAAACAACTATTTTTTAGAATCCTTCCCGTCTTTCCCTGTCTATTTTTTCTCTTCCTTTTTTTTTTGAATTTTTTATTTAAATAATTGTTTTAAATTAGTTTTTGCGTATATTTCACTAATTTTACTCAAAAACACGATAAGAAGAGAAATAAAAAATTTTAAAAAATGTACAATATCATGTTCTCAACTAAAATTTCAAATCTTAAAAATTATAGAAACAATAGATTAATATTGATGGTCATTATAAAGATTTTAATTTTGAATTAATTATATGAATTTTACGAATTTGTGTTTAGTTTGGATGGGTTGTTTCTACAAATAATTGAAAATATTTTTTGAAATTTATAGCACAATTTTAAGAGAATTTGGTTAAGTTTATAATTAATTTTAGGAGAAATATTAGATTGAAACTCGAAAAAGGTGAAGTTTATGAAACGGTATCGGGATTGTGTTAAAGTTATGTTAGATACGTTTTGTGATTGAATTAAAATTGTATTAAATTCACAACCAATACATTTATAATACATAATACACTTCACAATTTTTCGTGATATCAACCAAAATAATTTAGTAACGCACTTGTAATACATTTATAACGTATGCACAATACATTTGTAATACATATTGCAAACATTACTCATGTTCTTGGTGATGCAAACTAAAATAATTTACAAGACACATCTAATACATGTTTTATTTATGAATAATACAAGTTTAATTTTGTCTATAGATTATTGTCTTGTCTTTCGTTAGTTACGTTTTTCATATATTGTTAATTTTCTCTTCTAATTCAAATTTAATGTGTGTAATACATTTTTTATTCAAGTTTAGTTCATTTGATAGTTTATTATGTTTATTCATTTCTTACAATTAGATTACTTATCTAATTAATTGTTGATACAAGTTTTATTTAGTTTACGAAGCATTAACTTCTCTTTCATTTGCGATTAGTTTGGATATTCAGTTCCTATAAATAGTTAAAAATATCGTTTAGAGTTTATATCTTAATTTAAGATGGTTCAGTTAACTTCAGAATTGATTTTAGGAAAATTGTTAGATTGAAGCTCGAAAATGATGAAGTTTACAGAATAATATCGCATTTGTATTAAACTTGTATTAGATATGTTTCACAATTGTATTTAAAATGTATTAAAATCATGAACTATGCATCCTACATTTATAATACATATTGCAAACTTCACTCCCTTTTTAATGATATCAAATAAAATAATTTAGGTAACACTTACAATACATGCACAATACATTTTAATACATATTGAGAACATCACTCACATTCTTAGTGATACAAATAAAAAGTAATATATAAGACACATATAATACATGTTTTGTTCATGAATAATACATTTATAATATGTATTGCACACTTAACTTTTTTTTTACGGATACTCACCAGAATAATTTAGATAACAAACTAATAATACATTTATAAGACATGCACAATATATTTTTAATACATATTGCAACCATCACTCATTTTCTTAGTGATGAAAGAAAAAATAATTTATAAGATACATATGGTATAAGTTTTATTCATGAATAATATGAGTTTAATTCAGTTTATAAATGTTGACTTTTCTTTTATTAATTACGTTTTCTATTCATTCTTAATTTTCTATTCTAATTGAACTTTAATATTGTGTAATACAGTTTTAAAGAAACTCAATTTATTTTGCAATTTTTTGTTTTATTTGTCATTGTTGAATTACTTGTTTAGTTCATTATTAATACAAGTTTAATTTACTCTATAGATCATTGTGTGTAATATATTTTTAATTCAACTTTGATATGTGTGTAATACAGTTTTAATTCAAGTTGAAATCATTATGTAATTTGTTATGTCTCTTTATTTGTTGTGATTAGATTATTTATTTATTTAATTAATTACTAATACAGATTTTATTTATTTTACAATGATTAACTACTATACGACAGAAAATGAAAAGAAAAACAAAATGAAAAAAACAACAGAAAAAGAGAGAGCGTAGCGAAGAAAAAGTAAAAAATAAAAAATATTTTAAAAAAAGCAAGAGATAGAGAGATCAGAAAAGAGAAAGCAAAAAATAAAATAAAAAACAATTAGAAAAAAAAGTAAGAGAGAAAGGGCAACAAAAAGAAAGGAGCGAGAAAAAGAGAAAAAATTAAGAAGTTGAGAAAAAAAAAAAGAGGCGAGAGAAGAAAAATCTAATAAATATATATTTTTATTTTATATTGCTATAAATAGCAATATTTAAAAAGTATATTTAAAACAAGTAATTATTTTTTAAAAGGGATCCACTCAAGTAATTAATCCTATTAACTATAGACTTGGTCCATTATTCATCAACTAAATAAATGACTCCGGATAGCTATGAGGGGTTAAAATGGTAATATTTATGATAATTTTTTCAAAAAATCATGTTTGTCCTCGAACATAAGTAAAAGAAGGAAGAATAATCGACATAACAAAAAACATGAGTTATGACCTACTAGTCGGTGTTCATCTCTTTAAGCGAGATCCTCCTTAAGATTATTTCATCAAGAGCATTGAACTTTCAAATTTTGGAATATCTACAAATGCGGAGTGATTATTAAGCCACATACTTATCCATGAGCTCAATGTAGAAAACCCATTGGACCATGGCATAACGATCATCACAAATCTTTGCTCACATAACTAGGATAACATTCTGAATCGATATCGGCTACAACCAGAAGTGAACTTCAACCAAACACCATACAATCATAATGTACAGCCATTGCTAATTTTACCAAGATTTTCTTCTCAAAACACATTTTTTTTTCACGAGCTTGAGTTAGAAAAATTTGATACTTAGACATCGGGTACTCATAAAGAGCGAACCAAACTTATCGAACCCAAAGAAGGAATTGATCAAGTAAGCACATAGAGAGGGATAAATTTAAGTATACTGAACCTCTAACGAAATTATCAAAATGCTATATCAATAGTTGTGATTGTAGAAAAACCTTAAGAAAAACAAAACTATACCTAACGGTCCCCGCATTCAATCACCCATAGCTAAAATATGATATCGATGATGAGATAAATCTTAAGTTTGTCAGACAACTGTAAATATTCATGATACATCTCTAATAAATTTTCATAAGCAATGTTGTGCATGTAGAAACACTGAAATACTTCAATTATTTTAAGAAAACACCAAATATGTTAAATCTAAAACGACTAAGTCTTTCCAAGCATCATATCCTACCAAGAGAACATCGCAGGATCGGCACACCCGATCCACCACTAGGGATAGACACATAGACGTGGAAACAATTGTAGTATATCTAGCAAATCATACTAAAAAAAAAGAATATACAGAAGTAAGGTTGAATAACACAAGATACTTCATAGTGCCCATATAAATAAAATTTCATTCATATGACTCCATGTCTCAATTTTTTAGCCACCCACAATTAACCAGTCTGATCTCCAATATAATATTACAAACACTCAATTCATCAAACTCCACATACTTCTCACAATACTCCATTGAAGCTAACAATTTTTATACTAACAAACATCATAAATTCACCAACCATTTACCTTTACTCTCAAATTATCACTAGTATCAAAGTCTTCTTGGCAAACACATTGTAGCCTCTAAAAGTTTTAAAATATGACTCCCTCTCTTTCCATTTAAGCATTACATGAAAGATATGAGTTACACCCAAGACTAATAGCACTAATTTCAATTCTAAAAGTACTTTTCCATCAAAATAAAATATTTGAATCACATACAATATCAGATTTACACGAACTTTCTTTTACCATTTTCAACTATCATTCATATCATCATGTAACTTATGTCAACACTTAGAGAGATCTTTTGTCACCCCAATTATTCTATATACTATGAGCATATGATCCCAATCCATCACATATTTATTGAACACATCACAATAGATGTGCAGTTCCCTCAACAAAATATTTTCAGTCCCCTCCAAGTCCTTATTAACCATATAAACATGTAGGTTAATAATGTTGCATATTCATAAGTTATCTATCATAATTTAAAGAATCTAGCTCGATATAGTCCAATAGAATCTTTCACACATCATTGTTTGTCACCCAAACTAAAATTCAACATTTAAAGAAAAATAATGATAAATTCATATTAAGTCTGTACCGAACTAATTCACATCTCACAATCACATCTCTACTCATAGGCAAAAAATCAATAAATCCTTAAGCTACAATTCAAGGGGCTTATATGGGGAGGTCTTATTAGTTCAATTTTCTTAAATTTTTCCCATGAAACAAAATTTAAAATAGGGATAATACTCAATTACCCCCCTAGCCTATACCCAAAATCCCTACGACACACCTTATCTTTGATTAGGTCCTATTACCCCCTCCAACTTTTTTTAAAGTAATTTATTACCCCTTGCGTGCCTACGTGGCAATAATAATCTGCAAGGTCGAAAAGATAAAATGCCAGCTTTTCAAACTTGGAAAGTGTAAAGTTACTTTATCGAAAGCTGAAAAAGTGAGTCATGCAAGGGGTAATAAATTACTTAAAAAAAATTGGAGGGGGTAATAGGACCTCATCAAAGATAAGGTGTGTCGTAGGGATTTTGGGTATAGGCTAGGGGGTAATTGTATATTATCCCTTAAAAATATCTTGAACCCTTGAACACACCACACTCACTCTTGTTCTGTTTATTAACTCACTTACCAATCTTAATTCTTTGGCCAACAACCCTTGACCTTATCCTCTGAATAAAAAATTTAAATGAAACCCTTCTTTAGGTCCTTTGAAAATCAAAATAACACACTACTCAAATCATGTACAAGTCCTTCCAAATGGTTAATATTCAGTACAATCAATTATTTCTTACCTTACTAATCCACACCTTGACAAAATATATAACCTGAACATAGACTCACAATTAAAAACTTGAATTTTTTCCCCTACCATGTAACACAATCTCATCATCTATCAAAATTAGCTCATTGAAGAACTTTATAGATCATATATATTAGCCTATAATTGATTGCTTCGCAATCGATCTTACCATATCTTTTTTTAAAAATTCAACTGTACCAGTTGCCCAACTCAAAAGCGTGAAAGAAGTTATCATCATACTCGAGTCAAACGTCTGTGCACTCGTTTATCAAATTTTGTCCACTAGTTTTTAACCAATATGATAAACATGTGACACTGTTATCATAAGTAGAGTAAAAAAGATGAAAACCCTCATCTCTAAACTCATTTTTTTTACTATCTGAAGGTACATCTTTTGTCCTTGCATTAAAAATAAATATCTTTGTTGTCGATCGCCTCTGTCCACATGCTGCACTATATTTCACTATTTTTTTCCATTATGACTCTAGTTGCTTTAATTTATATTTGAGCAACATCCCAACTCCTCATAAGAAATACCATACAACCATGCTATACAAAATAGTACTAAACCATACCTTAGACATTCTAAAATCTTCATTACCATACAAAATTCTTTTAACCAGCATACCTTATCATATCGTTGCATTTCAACCATAATTCATCATAAAACCTTATTACCACCATGCCTAGTTAGCCCTTGCGCATAAGTTTCTTATTATAATATCAATCTACTCATTTGTAGCTTAAGATAAAATTATCTGACCTCATTTAGAATTTCAGGATACACTTCACAACCCGAGTGTTTAATACAATATCAAAGATCCTACTAAAATTTTCCTTCTAAATAATGTTTAACTCATTCATCTGTAGTAACAAGCTAGTTGGTTTCTCAAATGTGAATGCAACACCGAACCTCATTATACGAGCATGTGATAGAAATGATAACTCTTTAAGTAGTTAGTAATCACACTTGACATCAGTGTATCCATTTTCATATGCCACTATTACCACATAGTGAAGTTTGTTAGATGCACCACTAGACCATATCATACTTTCTGAGAAGATTGTACCCAAATATCCCACATATCTATCCCCCTATTAAGTAACTAACAAACACTACCAAATTTGTTCGATCTCTCGTCCAGAGCAATATGCATCCCCTCACAGATAAGGGCCAATAAAAGGAGTAATACATTCTCTAACTCTAAACAAGTAAGAATTGATACCATTATAGTAGTCGTATTATGACTCTTTTCTGATATACACCCAATCTATTAAAGATTTTAACCTTGATAGGCCCAAAATCATTCCTAAGCAACCCATATATGTTATGACAACTATATCCATTGTATTTTCCAAAGTTACACTATTCATTATCTATCCATCCTTTTAATCATTCTACTTTCAAATGTCAAACAACTCCAGATATTGTCTATACCATACAAGTACTAATCCCACTACTAGATGACTAGCCTAAAAAAAGTATAAGACTCTCATGAAGTCCCTTAAACCATTTTTAAACCTAATTGTTTATTTATCCTCAAAGTGGATCATCAAGCTATAACCTCAGGCGTTTCCTTCAAATAATTGAACATTCTATATCTGACCACACATCATCTCCACAAGTATATCACTTTAACCTTAGTACCATATCTAACATACAAGCCATACACCACACTAATTTACCAATATGAGTAACTATGCACGAGTCATAAAATCAAGGAGAGAGAATGGAATGAAGAGATAAAAACCAAAACATACAAGGATGTGTGATAGAGATTAAAGAAGTGCAATTTTTTTCCTTAAAGTCACAATAGGCTTTTGAAGATAAGTGCAAACATCTCCATACTGATCCTCGAGACTCTACCTCGACTCGGCTTGTATACACGTGAGACCTATGAACCTAGGGATCTCATACCATGTTGTCACGATTCAAAGATAGACGTGATGACACTCGTGTTATTCCATCAATACAAGTTATCCTAAAATCCAACTAATATAGTGAATGCGGAAGTATGAACGTGAGTAAAAGTCTAATACTACAAATCACTGCAAAAAAACAAGGTCAACTTAATTAAACTATCAAAGCCTAGTTGTCATATGTAGAAGCCTCTAAAGTATTACAACTAAATCAAAAGAAAAATACAACTCTCATATGACATTGTTTCTACATTAGAACAAGATCATAAATAGGAGTAAAAAGGTCCGCTGAAATGACAAGCAACTACCTCACAAATCTCTTTAAGATGCCTCAAACAAGGAGAAGGGAAAATATCACAAATGTCCAGACTAATAACCTACAAAAAAATTGTAGAAGTAAGTGTGAGTACCAAACCACATAGTACTCAACAAGTAAACCTTTACACAAAAGCTAAGGGAATAAAATACGGATACTCCTTACACACCAACGGAACCTCCACAACCACAACATGCATAAAACCAGCCCAACCTAATAGTTCACAGTTTACATAGCACCCGATCAACAAATATCACTTTATTCATCAATCACAACTTCCACAAACAAAGCACTCATAATGCCAGCAACACATACAATTAAATTCATCAAATACAGGTAATTAAATATCATCTACCTTCAAACCACCACTATAACACAAAATCATCAAGAATAAAGGATGTCATGGGATGTAATGCAATGTGTCACCATGAAATGATATGCCTCAAAATACCAAGTTCTCTCTCAACCATATATACATGATACTCCTCAGAAATACATCTAAAGTTCATGACCCATGGGTGACTCGCGAGATCCATATACCGACATGGACGATCCCCGCGTTTATGTGTGGACGATCCCCACGTTTATGTGCGGACGATCTTAACGCACTATCATAAAATCAAACAATCTCCACACAAACGATCTCCACGTGCCCAACATATAATCATAATCAACTTTCTCGCACGGACGATCTCCACATGTCAAAATTATAATCATATTTGATCTTAACACGGACAATCTCCATGTGTTAGACATTTTTTCATACCTAATCTCATGTCAATGCATGTGCACAATTTGATATCAAATAAACGAGATGATGCAACATCTCAATAAAACGAATGTTCCTATGACATATAATAACCTGAATTATCACAACTATACGAGTTCTGTAAAGAAAATAATCACACATAATAAATCAAGTCAATAATATTTCAGCTAATGTTCATATGCTTTGACATTCTTGGATTACAATCTACATTCTATAGTAATAAAATTTTCCCTTATAACATTGGTACTCGTACCATTCTCAGCACATCAAACACAAATAATTAATCACATTGTCTTTTATTACTTATTTTCATCATTACAATAAATCAAGGTGGACAAGTTAACTCTTCACAAAATCTCATTACACCCAAACACATACTACAAGGAAATACACAAATTTCATATACATAAAAAGGGTAGAAATCAAATTACCTCAAACAATCAACCAATACTCCAAGACTTGAGCCTTCCTATTTTGATGTACTTCCACATCAATACAATCTATTCAAATAAATAGCCACAATAAGATTTTGAACTAACAACACTCATATTAATTACTATATTTCTTGAATATACCGAAGATCTAACTCAAACCCATAACCAATGTCTTAAATGTTGATGTCAATTAACATGTCAACTCGCATGTTTACAAATTTGAAGCCTAAGGTTAAGTTCCAACTTCTCCAAACACTACTACCCTAATAGTTTTCATGTAATATAATACACTCGATATTTAATTACATATCTCAATATATCAAACTTGGAACATGATATGAAAACTATAAGAAAAAATTAAAAAAATTAATTATATAAAAATTCGAAAACCCTAGGCCAATACTATATATATGTCGTCCCAAAAGAAGTCACGTTACAACAACAAAAACATTCAAATTTGAGTTCTTTTCTATTTACCAATTGGCGATTATTAGTTTACAAAATTCTTAGCCTAAATTTCCATTTGCAAAATCCAGTAAGTTGTACACCAATTATTCATTCCAATGCGTGGACTTATTACAAAACTTAAACATTGATATTTCCTTTACTTGGAAGAGTTGTGTCCTTGATTCTTGTGATGCGTGCTGCACTTTTATTGGTGTTTGCACGTAGTAAAAGACTTTAGCCCCTAATTAATTTTAACTAAATGTATGGGTCAAGTAATAGGGTATTATTTACAGACTTGGCCTATTATTCACCAATTAAATAAATGACTCACGATAGCTATGAGAGGTAAAATGGTAATACTTAAGATAATTTTCAAAAATGATTTTTTTGGGTCATTACAAATTAGATTCCAAAGTTTTTCATTAGACACTTATGTAATTCTTCATGTTAAGATTATAGTTATTAATTAATAAATTAAATAAATGTCGAATTTAACTTAATGATTAATTTCCTTTAGAGAACTACTAAACTTATTATGTGTGTCGGATTCAAAATATTTAGTTGAAAGATTTAATAAAATGAAAACTTATAACCCTTTCTAAAAGGCATATCATCAATCTCTATACCGAGACATGAATTCCATTAACTAATTTATTATTTCACTAACATCCAATCCATCAGACGTATTGACGAATCTCATAACTTCACCTTTTAATAAATCGAAATGATCATTAATATTGTGATAGAAATATTAAGAATATAAGTATTGTTGACACCCAGTTTTGACCCTCCCCGATCGAAATTGATTCACGAGCTTCTCAATTTTCAAACGATTTAGAGTAATTAGTTTTACAAAATTCAAATATTTTTTCCATGTTATTTTAAGTAAGTATAGTCTATTTTTATAATTTTTTATAATTATATCTGTAATTAGTGTTTCTTAAATATTCGAAAATAGTCCAAAAAAGATTTTAATTTTATTAAGTATTTTTTATTAAAGTAGTTTAGTTTAAATTGGTTGTAATTTTTTAATCATTACCTTACAATTAAGTTAATTATTTTGTTTCAATGAGATTGAGAATCTCGTCACTTAATTTAAATAATTATATTTAACTTTTAACCGAGTTTTCTAAGTAATCCGATTCGGTTATGTTCAATTACATGGGTCAATTGCATTTCATTTAGACCCATTCCTACTCTTCTCGGCCCATTTTCAATTGAACAAAAGCCCATTAGACCAAATCGAGTCAGCCCATTCCAATCCCTATATCAAATTTCCCAATTTACTCCAAATTCAGCCGACCCGGCCCACATTTATTTTCTTCTTCAAAAGAAGAAATCCAGAAGCATACAACATACCAATATCAGCAGAGGCAACACCCAAATCTACCCCTCCAATGCGTCTCACGCGAGGGCGGCAATGGCTCCTTTCCGTGTTGCCGTCTCCTCGCTAGTACGCTCCCTCAACAGAGCCGGATGGCTTTTCAGTTTGGCCAGCCGCGTCTCCGTCCTTTTCATATAAGATTGAGACACGTCGCATCTCTAGGACGAATCATTTGATCTAGCCATATGTTTTCCCCTTCCTCTTCCAAAATGGGGCAAGATCCATTTTGGGTCATTTACATTTAGACAAGTTATAAAGATTTGGGCTGAAGCCCAAATTTAATACTCTCTTCCCTTTTTACTTCTATTTGATTTATTTTTACTAACTTCGTTGATTCTAAGGTTTATTTAATTAAATCCCCAAGATCGTTACTTCCCTTTATCTTCAAAAAAATATAAATATTTATTTTATATAAAATTACCTAGGTTTGTCTTTTTTTTAATTTTATTACTTTATTTTTATTTTTCGATATTGGTCTAGTCAACACTTGAGTCATCCCCTTTAGAATGAGCCCTTTAGTGTTTTTCTCTAAAATAATAATAATAATAATAATAATAATAATAATAATAATAATAAGTATGTAAGTAAATGAATAAAAAATAAATTTTCTATGCTTAGTTATAATTTGAAAAATTATTCAAAAGGTCATTTTAGTCAAATCGTCGGTCAACCGCAAGTTAGAAGATATTTTGAGGGCTTAATACCTTCTCGAAATGTACATTTGAACTCGAAACCCTTTCAATTTCAACTGATTTTATCTGTTTAAATCATTTTAAAAATCTTTAGTTTTTCTTGATTTTTACTAAAATGATTAAGTGGCGATTCTGTTAATTTGAAAAATCGATATCTCTTAAATTATAAGAAGATTCATTTTATGAACTTAGTTATTTTTTATTTTTATTCATTTTTTTGAGTAAAACATAAATGACGACTCCACTGGATTCGATTAAGTTCTAACCATGAGAGTTGACTGTTTGACTAAGTGTTATTAATTGCTAAATGATTATTTGTGCTGAATATGTTTCAATCATATAATTGTCATTACATTTCATGACATCTTCTGATATGTATGTATAGTATATTAAAGGACGGTTTGTGGAACCGCAACCAAACTTTTCTACACTCAACCTTTTTTCGGAATTAGCAGCAATTTATCGTTCGTCCTACGTCCAATGATTGTCGTGAGTTCCAGCCCAAGCCGTCCACTTCGGTTTCCGGTCTTTTCAAAAGTCACTCTTAGTCAACTCGAGTAGAGCCGAGACAAAATACCAAATTTAGGAGCATTCTGAACTAAGATGACTCAACACCCAATGAGTGTTGGACCCATTAGAAGCACACCTTGTGTCTACTTGTCTCATTTGCTAGTAAATAGACAATCATGTTTACGTGTTGATTGAAGGATGAATATGTATTTTTAAAATGAATTTATTGTCTATGGGGGTTGGGTAATTAATCTTTGTTTGTTATTCTTGTAGGATGGATCCAACACAAGAGCTTTTAAGAACTTGAATGGTGACTGTCCCTGATCCCTACCTTAAAGTGTGGTGGAAATTCATGAACTATAGAGACAAATGACGGTTCAAAAATAAATAGGCCATCTTCTATTGCTGTTTCAAAAATAAAAGCTTGGCATGGTCTAATTGGAACGATGGTAAAGTTTTGGGTTAGTGAAAATATGGTATTTCAGTTTGGAGAAGTTAAAATGACACCGACTATTGAAGAAATCCTCACAAGCTATGAGAGTATCGCCATGTGCAACAAGAGAAAGCGTCAACCAGATACAGATCTTCTAAATCCTTAAATATGGGATTTCATCGAAATCAAAGAAAAATTGTCACTTGTTAAAGTTGAGTGGTGGAAAAGCTTCCCGACCCAAAATTCCTTTCAGAAAGCTATATTATCGATTTGGACGTATGAGGGCTTAAGAGAAATTTAAAGAGGAGTTCATCTCAAAAGAAAAATGGAAGGAGACACGTCCCCTTTCCTTTGAAATATGCTTAAGTGGGACAATGTGTGTCCTCAAAGGCCAAACTACATTATTCATTTGAGTGTAGTAATGGTCACTCATGTCATCTTCTATGAACTAGACTACAAGTCATCAACCAAGTACTACACTTTGGCGCCCATGTTCTTATTCGATATCTACAGGGCTTCGGATAAGTGTCAAAGCGAAGAACGTTTTTTCAAGGATGCAACCTGATATTTCAATGGTGGACAATGCGACATCTGATCAAAACTCATAATCCGAAAGAACCAAATATTCTAAGATGGTAAGACGAACTTGGAGGTCACGATTGGTGGATGTACCATAATCATTGCAACAAAATTGAAGGAAAAGAATTCTAGTATCGAAGACTTCAAGGGCAAAGAGAAGAGAATGTACAGTGGTCGATAGACAGTCTGGTGGTGACAAAGAATTTGGTGATTCAAGTCGAAAAGATCCCTTACTTGGTATTTGTTGGATTAAGAGCGAATATACCATATGTTCCCGGTCGAGTCCTTAGACAACTAGGAGGTAAACAAGAGGTTCCCCAAATCGCAGACATGAGGAAATTTGCAACCGATCATGAAAATGAACGACTCTCTTTTGCTGAAGACATACGTAGAATGTGGAGACCTCGAAGATTATTGGGTGAGCCGGTACCAAACAGGTTTCATCCGAAATGTTCTAGGATTACAAGGAATGGTTGAAAAAGAGCCTCGCTAGAACTATTGAGCTTGGTCCAAAAATCCCTCACATCATTGCTGATTTTGGAGCCAAACATCAAGTTTGACTCACCAACTCCAACAAAAGTTTGACAAGAATGAGTTGGAGCATCAACGCCGACACTTAGAAGATGCCAAAGTCATAACTCAATTGAAAAAAGAGCTACGGTAGCCAGACAATGCATGTCAAAGTAAGATGATAACATAGAACAACAAATTCAGTCCATAGAGTGTTTTAGACATCAAGAAGGGGATCAATTGGCGAGAGATCATCTATGGGCGAACAAATATGCTATGTGGGAAGAGGTCAACATCGCCAAGAGGACCAAACTTGGTAAAGGATCATGAAAAGCTTGAAGTTTATTATTATCCCCTGTGTGGGACTTCTTTATTAGTACTTTTTTTTGTAATTTATCTTCTGAACCTATTTCTCTATTTTTATGTTTATCAGACAATTTGAATTATATAAATGAAATATTTTGGGAATAATGAATTTGTTTAAAAAGACATATACATCCTTCAATTCATTAGGCCTACCCTTAGCACAAAAGGGTCACAAGCAAGTTTAGGACGCGATATTAGTTTGAATATTGTATACCTTAACTGTTTATGTGATATGTTTCTTTGAATGAGGACGTTTCTAGCCCACTCCTTTTCCAAAATTTCTAAAAAAATCTCTACAATATCAAATGCAATCCACTACCCCAAAATTATTCGACCAAAAGTCCATGAGTCTCGAGTTTCTCACTCCAAAATAAAATCCTATTATAAAAACCTAAATTATATCGTCTTAGGAAACGTAAAGTCGCTGGTATAGAGAACAGTAAGAATGCCGAGGTGGAACCTACCAAAGAGGAGATGCAGAGGAAATTGTAATGGATTATGCAGGATATTCGAGAAATTAGAGAAAGAGGACTCAAAGTTGAAATAGGCACAACAATATTCAAAACTGCAACTGTGATGCTTAATGAGGATTTGGCAGCTAGATAGAAAGAAGTGCAATCGTGGACAAAGAGACAAAGGCTAGGATGAGGAGGTCTCAGAAGATACACGAGAAATGCTCTGTCTTCAATCAAGAAGCTAATGGCAGTCCCTAAGACACTCACCCTAGAGCAACTAAAGAAGATATCGATGAGGAAATTGTCTACATGCCTCTATTCCTGGGACGTCTAAAAGGAAGAGAAAAATGGATCACTCTCCTAGCTTATGAGCGAACACATAGCATGGAGGAAAGGGTCACGTCGTGCATTCTTTTGTTTGAGAATCTTAGGGCTTCACACATGTTGAAGCTTCATGAGGGAATAACTTTGGGCTTTAGGAATAAAAACTCTCAGAAGATGTGTGTCTTCCACCTGAACCTACGAGGACACACTATAGAGGAATGTTCGCAACTTAAGGCAAGAATCTGCAAGCTTATCGCCACTGGGAAGATGCCACACATGTGGAGTGAGAACACCGTTCTTACCTACGACCAGCTGGAGCCCAATGTGCCCGTCACTAAGCACACCCAGTTTTATTGTAACCATTTCACACAGTTCAAAAATATATTAGTTCATATCTATAGTGACTTGGTTCAAAAGGGGGTCTTGGCCTCTATCCGAGAGGATGACGGAGCATTCGATCCTATTGGGATGGAAATCTGGAAGACTTGTCCTCATCATGACGCTACAGATCAAAGCATCGGAAGGTGCCTCAGATTTCTCTATGACATGGAATCCCATATTAATATGGGAAAGATCTAAGTTGAGTTCGTTCCCCGTTACTAATGCAACAGCAAGGAGAAGAATGACCGAGATGGGGTCACCTTTTTTGTCCATTTTTCTCTTTCCTTGTAATCGTTGAAAATGAATGAAGGAAAACAAGTTTTTCCTTTTATACTCAAACTACGTAGGGCCTGAATTCTCCTTGCGATATATGTAGGCAACCTTTCAAGGCTCGATCCCTATCTTTCAAAAGTTTCATTCACCCCTTTTCATTCATTATGGAAATGTTAGGTCTAGGTCAACGGATGTCGAAAAAGATGCAATGAGAAGACCTTAGATCAACGTGATTTGACCTTTCAAAGATACTCCCAAATTAAAACAAGAAAATTTCAGCTTGTTAAAAAAATCAGTTTCCCATTACTCGTGTATTAGCACATCATTCAACAAAGCAACTTTTGTGTGTTTATATGTTCTCTATGTGATATTATTCATTATGTATTCTAAATTCGAAATGAAAAATTTGCGTTTGAATTGTTTTTCCTCCATAGGTACTTAAAACTGGTCGATCATCCTTATTTCATAAGATCTAAAGGCCATACAGATTCCTTTCCCAGTCAAGGTTCTGATAAGGGAAAAGCAACGATGGGTGACAATAATGAATAATCAGCCTGACTGACGTTGTGGTGGCTCAGCTCACCATCGCAGAGCAAAATGAACTAGCTCACCATTACAGAGCAAAATGAACTGATTATGCAGTTGATGCAGCAAATTGCGTAGATAAGGGTTGAAACGCAGAGGAGACAACATATGCCTCCGCCGCCTTTTACTGCCAATGCTTCAACAAATGGAAGGCCTCCGCTGTACTTGTCCTCTTCAAACATGGAACAAGCTTAGAATCCACCTTCAACTCCTGCTCAAAATACCTCAATCATCAACTTAACTACCCATAATCCCTAGTATGCCTCAGCCTCCTATCAGACCCTATCCCCTCCTCAAAACAACAATCCTCAAATGCCACTTTCCCCTCAAAATACCAACAACCAAACCGGTCCACCCACTCCAAACCAAAACAAATACAACCCCCAATCGTCCCTCCATTACAAAAATAAACACACAAATCCCCAAACTTTCGGTCAAAATTACCAAACCACCCAAAACACCCTGAGTCCTTCCGCCGCTCTACCACTACCCCAAAAACCCACTTTTCAAATCCCCGTTCCCAAGCATGATTATAAGGTTCTGAGCTCAACCACTATGAAGAACAGGAAGGAGAGTGGAGGCTAAAGGAAGAGGTCGTGAAGGTGGATATAAAGGAAGATATCTGAAAGTCAATGAAAGACCTGGAGTGTATTCTTAATGTCTCCGGCATGAGCTATGAGAATTTATGCATTCACCCGAATTTGCACCTCCCAGAAGGACTCAAAGTGCCAAAGTTTGACCTTTTTGAAGGAATAGGGAACCCCTTAGTGCACCTAAGGGCCTACTGTGACCATCTTGTAGGAGTTGGGAGAGATGAAGGTGTACTGATGTGGCTTTTTACCCGAAGTCTGAGTGGAGAAGATTTAGAGAGGTTTACATCTCCAGAAATAAGACAATGGCCTAGTTGGAATGCCCTGGCTAAGGATTTCATTGAAAGATTTGATTATTACATGGAAATTGTTCCCAATAGTTATTCCTCAGAAAAGATGACTGAGAAGACCATTGCACTGAAATAATCAAGGAGAGATGAGTGTGGAGGAGGCTGAGATGGCATACTTGACAAAGAGGTTTCAAAAGATCATTAAGAACATGGAGGTTTTCAAAAGAAAGCATCAACCGGCAGAGCGACAACGACAAATGATCTATGTCATAAGTCTGGTAAGCCTGATAATTTTATGAGAAACTGTCCCAGCAGAAAACAGGAGTTGTCTTGTTTTTAAGGTTGTTACAGACCGACTTCATGCTTGTTATGCATCAATAGATTGCAGAATTTGAGTTGTCAATTTTCAGATTCCTAATGAGTCAGTCATAGAGTGGAGTGGTAGTTCAGTAGTGCCTAAGGGTCATTTCATTTCTCAACTTAAGGTGATAAAGTTAGTTTCAAAGGGTTGTATCTATCACGTAGCCTGAGTTAATGACTCAATTTTTTAGATACCTTCCTTTTAGTCAGTTCCTATAGTAAAAAAGTTTCCAGAAGTTTTTAATGATGATCTGCCCGGAGTCCTTCTAGAGAGAGAACTAGACTCCCACATAGATATCATTTCAGATACTCCTCCTATCTCTATTTAGCCATACAGAATGGTACCAGAGAGTTAAAAAAGCTGAAAAAACAATTGAACGGTTTGTTAGACAAAGGTTTTATTCGAACAAGTGTCTCACCTTAGGGCACTTCATTCTTATTTGTGAGAAAGAAAAATGGTTCCCTTTGGATGTGTATAGACTACCGCCAGTTGAATAAGGTGACCATCAAGAAAAGATATCCTCTCCCAAGGATTATGATCTTTTCGACCAATTTCAGGGTGCTTCTTGCTTCTCGAAAATTGATCTCAGATAAGGTTACCATCAGTTGAAAGTTAGGCAATGTGATATTCCAAAGACAACTTTTATAACCAGGTATGGGCATTACAAGTTTTTGGTCATGACCTTTGGTTTGACAAATGCGCCTGCAACATTTATGGATCTTATGAACAAAGTCTTCAAACCTTATTTAGATTTGTTTGTAATTGTCTTCATTGATGACATACTGATTTATTCAAGGAATGAAGAAGATCATTCTAGTCACCTCAAGATTGTTCTGCGGACTTTGAAAGATAAGGAGCTATATGCAAAATTCTCCAAGTGTGAGTTTTGGCTAAAGTAGTGCCATTTTTTTGGTTGCATCATTTTTTGTGATGGTATTATAGTTGATACCCAAAGATAGAAGCAGTTCAGAGTTGTCCTAGACCCACGTCTCTAACATATATAAGGATTTTCTTGGGTTTGGTTGGCTATTATGGGAGATTTTTTGAAGGGTTCTCATCTATATCGTCTTCTTTGACCAATCTAAGTGAAAAGACAGTCGAATTTCAATGGTCTGAAGCTTGTGAGAAAAACTTTCAGGAATTGAAAAAGAGACTGAGTATCGCTCCAGTTTTAACTTTACCAAAAGGTACTCAAGGTTTTGTGGTGAATTGTGATGTATCGAGAGTTTGTTTAGGCTGCGTGTTGATACAGAATGGCAAGGTTATAGCTTATGTCTCCATACAGTTGAAGGTTCATGAGAAAAATTATCTGATTCATGACATACAATTGGCAGGAATAGTTTCTTCATTAAGATATGGTGTCACTATTAGTATGGTGTTCATATTGACATATTCACTGATCACAAGAGCCTCCAATAAATGTTCACTCAAAAAAATATAAATCTCAAACAGAGGAGGTGGTTAAAATTACTCAAGGATTATGACATGAGTATTCTTTACGACCTATGTAAGGTTAATGTGGTTGTTGATGGTCTAAGCAGGTTATCTATGGGAAGTACCGCCTATGTTGATGAAGAAGGAGGGAGTTAGCTAAAGATATGCACAGACTTACAAACTTAGGAACCATACTTATGGATTCCACAGAAGGAGGAATAGTCGTGACCAATGGGGCGGAGTCATCACTAATGTCAGAGGTAAAAGAGAAACAAGACCAAGATCCCATTTTTCTTAACTTGAAGGAAAATATTCATAAGCTAAGAATATTAACTTTTCAACAAGAGGGAGATGGTGTGCTAAAGTATCAAGGTAGGTTGAGTACATAGGGTGGATAGACTCCAAGAGACAATCATGGAGGAATCTCATAATTCTAAATATTCCATTCATACGTGTTCTAAAAAGATGTACCGCTATTTGAGAGAGGTATATTGGTGGGAAGACATGAAGAAACATATTGCTGAGTTTGTTGGCAAGTAACCGAATTGCCAGCAAGTGAAAGTAAAACAAAGAACTTCTGGACTGGAAGTGGGAGATGATTAGTATGAACTTCATCACAGGCTTGGAGATCTCGTTGGCAACATGATTTTATTTTTGTAATTATCGATAGAATGACAAAATCAGCCCACTTTTTGCCAGTAAAGACTACCTAATCGGCCGAGGATTATGCTATTTGTACCATCAAGAAGTGGTAAGACTCCGTGGAGTTCCGACTTTATTGTTTCAAAGAAAGGTGCACAATTTACTCCACAGTTCTGGAAATCTTTCAAAAAAGGTTTAGGCTTAAAGGTGAACTTAAGCACTGCTCTTCATCTTCAGACAGATGGACAAGCAGAGCATACTATCCAAACTTTAGAAGACATGTCGAGAGATTGTATGATTGACTTCAAATGTATTAGGATAATCACCTACCTCTCATTGAGTTCGCTTACAAGAACAGTTACCATTCGGGCATCCAAATGGCTCTATATTAGGCTCTTTATAGGAGAAGATGCAAATCTCAAAATGGGTGGTTCGAAGTTGGTGAAGCAGGATTGGTAGGGCCATATCTAGTTTAACAATCTATAAAGAAGGTTAAAGTGATTCAAGGGAGATTGAAAATGGCACAGAGTCGCCAAAAGACTTACACAGATGTTAGGAGAACGCCATTAGAGTTGGAGGTAGTGATTGGGTGTATCTTAAGCTTTCACCTTTGAAGAAGGTTAAGAGGTTCGGTAAGGATAGGAAACTTAGTCCCATGTATATTAGACCTTATACAATATCCAAGAGAATTGTCAATGTAGCTTATGAGTTAGAGATACCACAAGAATTAGCGTTGGTTCATCTGGTATTCCATATTTCTATGTTGAAGAAGTGTGAAGGTGATCCGTCATTGATTGTACCAACTGAGAATGTTGGGATTAAGGATAGCTTGTCGTATGAAGAGATTTCAATTCAGATTCTAGATAGCCAAGTTCACAATTTGAGAACTAAGAAAGTTGCTTCAGTCAAGGTCCTTTGCAGGAACTATTTCTTTGAAAAGCGACTTGAGAAGCTGAGGAGGATATGAAGAGGAGATATCCAAATCTCATTGAATCCAAAGAGAATGCAGATTAAGGTACTAAATTCTCTTCTTAACACTTTATAAGACTATGTGTAAGCATGTTATTTATTGTTTTTATTTGTTGAGTGCTGAAATGACATTACTACCCTTAGCTTAGTGAAAGAGTTCTCATTCGAGGACGAATGTTCCCAGGGGGGGATATTGTAACATCTCTTAACTCGAAATAGCTAGCAATAAGCTAAGAAACCGAAAATAATAACTTTTGGAAATAAAAGGGAAAATTTTGGAAATTTCCTAAGTTTAAAAAGTGAGTTTTGGGTCATTATCAAACAGGTATAACTTCTAGCTTACGATGAGTTAGGGTCAGTTCTTTATATGGTTGGAAAGATATCGATCTTTCCAACACTGGTGAGTTTGCGCATTTTCAATTTGTATGAGGGAGATATGCCTATCGAAAACTGGATTGCCGGATTGAGGAGGGTTCAATCCAGATTTTAGTAAGGGTAAAATAGTCTTTTAACCCTACTATTTTCTAATTTATTTTAAGGGTTTATTAAGGGTAAAACTAAGCCTTATTATGTTTCAAAAAATTGAAATATGCTTACAGGTTGGGAGAAAATAAAAGAGAAGAAGGAGAAAGGAGAAAAAGATAAGAACTCATCCAGAACGCCAAGATCGTCGAGTTCGTCGGGGCTGATCCCTATAAGGTATGTGAGATCTTTCTGTCTCATGTTCTTCCACCCACATACCAATGTGTTTAATTCATAGCATTTAGAGTAGATTGAATGATGAACATCAAAGTTCTTGATGAACAATTATTGGATTTTTGTTGGTTGAGTTGGAGTATACCTTTAATTGATTTTGATTTGTGTTTCCAGGCTGTTGTATGAGTCTAATCGATTTTTTTATTGAGAACATTAGTAATCCTAAGTATTTGGGGGAAACTACATGGGACTTTAGAAGGTTTTGAGATGAAAATTGAAGAAGAAACATCGAAAATCCTGTTTGATAGGACCTGGGACGCATCGCCAACCAAAGCCTCTCCGGACAGACTCTGCCCGACAGGCTCTGAAGCGCCCACCAGCCAGAGCGCCAAGGCTACCTAGGGACCCCATTTCCCCCCATATTTTTGTACTAGTTCCTAAGTGATTTACCTATGTTCCTTAGTTGATTCCAACACTTAAAGGTACATTTAAACATCATGAATTCATCACTAAACATGAGATCATGATCTTATAATCCATAATCCAATTCAAGAGAAGTTAAGATCAAAGTCAAAGAAGTTAAGAGTCAAGTCTAAAAGTCAAGGAGCATGTAAAAGTAAGTTCTTAAAGTTTATAAAAGTCTTAAATAAGCATTTTAATTTTGTTTTAAGACTCAATCTACAAGTTGAGCAAAGTGAAATGAGTTGAGTTAAATCTCCTAAGTTAAAAGGGAACTAAGTATTCTCAAAGAGTTATGTTTCAAATAAAGCAAAGAGCAAAGAGTGATTACATTTCTCAAAAATCTATAAGGGAACTAAGTAGTCCCTAAGAGCTACAAATGTTTTCACATTTTGATAAAGAATGGAAACTAGACTTCCACTTAGCCTTTGGCTAGTTTTATAAAAAGGGAACTATGATTTCCAGGAGAGCTTTTAAAGCTAAGTTTGAGCAATTGCCTCAAACCGGAGAAGAAGTTGTTTTAAAAAAACATGAGCTAGGTATTTTTTGGAGTAGTATTGAGCACCAATATGGGGGCGCGAGTTCATAGAAACTCAAGTCTCCATAAACCTTGTAGCCAACATGGACAGAGAAAGGATCATACTTTTTTAGATGATTCTTTAGTGTTTTTAACAAATACTACTGGATCCACTTAGTAGTTCAGGTTCTATACCAACGGCAAGGTATGGGTCGGTCCTCTTGCAATGTGAGATAAGACGTTGTATCATCACTTAGGCTCATAGTGATGGTTGTCGGTTAGAGAATCTCTGGCATAAACTATATTACTTTCATTATAAGTAAAATTGAGTTTGTTATTGCATTATCTTCAATGAACTGAGTTGTTTACTCTATTTTTACAAAAAAAATTTATTATATATTGCATGTGTCTTTATTGCTTTATATTGAGTTAGTATTTCATGGGTTTAATAGAGTCAGGGTAAGTTCTTCTTGATCCTTTCAAGCTTTAAGTTATTGTTTAGCATGTCAACTCGCATACTTGTACATTCAATGTACTGATGCCAGTTCACCTACATCAGTTTATGATGCAGATGCAGGTAATCAGGATCAGCATCCAACACCTCGTTGATCCAATTGGTGAGCCTCCTTGCTTTCTAGAGGACACTTTTATTCGCTTCATAGTATTTCATTTATAGGAAGTTGTGGGGTCTTTCCAAACATCCTTCTTAGTATTGTAGAGGCTTCATAGACAGTCGAATAGCAAGTTTGAGTCTCTTCATTAAATTGCAGATGATTTGTTCTAAGAGTTTGAGTGTCATTTTGGCCAGACTATTATGTTTTAAGTATTTATTTTAAGAATGTTCTTATTTTATATTTGAGTTTAGTTAAGTCTTCCGTTGAGTTAAATAAGTCAGGACAAGGATTTTTCATTCAAGGTCAGCAATGGTCATTGGTGTCGAAAACGTCGAGAGTGTAGGCTCGGGGCATGACACAAACAAAGTCTTATTTATGACTTTAGGGGGAGATTATTCTCCAATTGATTTTTATTTTTAATTTATATACCATATTGGGTCTCATAATCCTGTATAACTGATACTATTATCTTTTAAAGAATATGCAATCGGTTATGTTAAGGTAATAATATCACTTTCATAAGCAAGATGATTTAGATTATAACTCCATTTTGATACGTGATAGCCTACATATTGATCATCATCAAATAAGGATTTAAGAGCCCTAGGCAGAACTTTAGATGATAATATGAATATCAATTCAGCATTTGATTTATAATTTAGAAACTCACATAGCTAATACATGTATAAGTTGCGGGAAAAGATATGTATTATCTTATGCATGGTAAAATGTGAAGTAACTAATAAATTAATAATTAACCTCTAAATAAAATAATACATGATTTCTTCATAACTCTAATTAGCAAACCATCCACCTCTAAAGGATCACTTGCTTGACTCGGTTCTGAATTTTTCCTCGTAGATGTCAGCAAAACCACCAAGGTAACCACTATATTTAACTTCTTTGATATGTTGATGGGGACACTTTTTCCGTGTCAATTCTATTTTTGGAGATTTTTGTATCAATTGATTTAATCTGAAAAGAAAAAAAAAGGTAAGTATAATATAACTCGTATGAAACGAAGGAAAACATTTTTCTAACATTACTGCAATTGAGTATAATTTACATGTACCAATAGTAAAAAAAATTCTTATTTCCATACAATATACATGTGACTATAATAAAAAAATCGAAAGAACAATTTTCTTGTTGAAGGTTAATAGTTAATAAAATTGACATTGGTTAAAATAACAAGGAAAAAATAAATTTAATATGAGAATAAGTAGGAAACTTATTAGTACTAAATTCTTAATATTTAATACTTATCAGTTTGGTATATTTTACTGAAACACATGTTATTTTAATATAATAAGTAATTTATGGAATAAAATTCCTTCCACATTTAGACAACTCTTCTTTTGGAGGAAAATGTTTTGTACTTGTATAAATTGAGAATCAATATTTTCTACAATAAAATAGTAGAATAAAAAATTTAGCCCTCAATAGTTAATTTTTATTTTTTAATTTTTTAAATATAATTTCTCAAACTTCTGGACTCTGGCTGATTTTTGTATAAAAATCTTAAACCTTCAAAGGCAACCTTTGATAAAGAGGTGATGGGGGAGGAAACAAACTTGTGTATTATTGAATAAGTTCAAGTACATTGGATAAAAATTATTTACTACTATTTTTAATACTATGTCCTTGTTTCCTGTTAGAAAAAGAAAATACTTATTGAAAATTTTAAATAACTTAACTTGAATTTTCAATTATATCTTAAATGACAAAATCTTATAGTTAAACAACTGTAATGATATATATAATTAAACTTCAAAAGGTTGTTATTTTAGAACTATACATAATCAAATTAAGTCATGTATATATATATATATATATATATATATATATATATATATATATATATATATATATATATATATATATGAATTTAAAAATATAAGGTATGTTTAGAATTTCGTGCACCGAGTAATCTTCCATGAAAAGTTGTTATAATTCATTGCTTATGGGGTTAGTTTTGTGTTGAGATGGTAATCAGTTGAGTTTCTTATTTTGTATTCTTGAATGGATTTTTATTTAGATAATGGTGCAATAATGACAAGGAGTTTTAGTCAGGGTAAAGAAAACTAATGATGAATAACAAGCTTTTGGACTTGTGTAATTCTGTAAGGTAAAATAAAGGGAACCCCTATGCAATTACTTATGAGACTAGGTAATGTTTGTGACTCTTTGATGGTGTGGTATACACGTGTTGTACTTTCTGGTGATACTTGTATATGTATGCATGTTGCAACAATGGTCTTAGATGTTGAAAAGCGATATATGAATATCGATATGATGAAATCATGACAATGTGTTATTGTGATGTGTGATTGAGATTGGCTGCCACATTGCGGCACTCTAACTTAGATCGGATTGCCACGTTCCGGCATATTAACTGATATCGGTTGCCACGTTCCGGCACTCTAATTAGGATCGCTTGCCAAGTTCTGATATAAAACTTGGATTGAATTGTCACAATCCGGCATGCTAACCGTTTGACTTTGGTTCCCATGAGAGGGACAACTACTTGTGATAAAATGTATACAGTGAAATATGATATGCTTAATCTCGTGAGGTGTGTTTATGTATCTATGCGTTGGGGGTTTGAGATATGATCTATTAGAATTTTAACTGTGGTAGTTTTGCACGTACTCTACGATATGGTTAGTATGTTTAAGCTATGATATATTGGAATCTTAAGTGCGGTAGCTTTATTTGTAGTATGTAATGTGATAGATATGTTTAAGCTATAAATCTTTGGACCCTTAATTGTGGTAGTTTTACTAGTAGTATACAGTGTGAATAATATATTAAAGCTATGAACCATTGGGATCTTAAGTATGGTGGTGGTACTTGTAGTATACAAGGCGGTTAGTGTATTTAGGTTGTAAACTCGTAGGAAAGAGATTGGTGTAATTGAAAGGTGTTCTATAATTGAAAGGTGTTCTAAGTAAAGGTTAAAGGCGGAGAAGTGAGGTGTCCAGACATGCTCTTTTGTTTTTCTGTTCATATCTTATGATGTGGGCGTCAGGTTGACCGATAATACCTACCAGTACGTGTGGTTGTACTGATACTACTCTAGCTATGTCTTTTTTACAAAGTCTGGATGTAGGATTGGTTATGTTTCATTAGGTGAAGACGAAGAAATCCTCCAACAACTTTAACTCTTTCTTCCGCATAGTGGGAGTTGTGTCCTTTTATTAAATTGTTATCATGTAGTAATTCATAGTAGCTCTTGTCCTTTTCGGACTATATTCTTGGGGTTGTCAAGTTACTTTATATATTTTAACTAGTACATGAATAAGAGCCTGTAACAAATATTTTACTCTACACTATATCTATTTTGTTGAAGTTTTCACATGAATAAACCTTGAAAATATGAGGGTTCTTTTACTTGGGTGTTACAGTGGGTGTCCGCACAACCTGGTGGGTTGGATTGTGGAACTTCCTGACAAGATTGGGTCTCATAATATTGTATAAGGATACTATTTCTTTAAAGAATATGCAATAGGTTATGTAAAAATAATAATACATCTTCATAAGCAAGATAATCAAATTATAACTCCATTTTCATATGTGATAGCCAACATATTGATCATAAAAAAAAGAGTTAAGAGCCCTAGGTAGAACTTTAGATGACAAAATGAAAATGAATTCAACTTTTGCTTTATAATTTAGAAACTCACATAGCTAATACATGAATAAGCTACAATAAAATGTATGTATTATTTTATACAAGTTAAAGTATGAAGAAACTTATACATCAATAATTGACCTCTAGATAAAATATACATTATTTTCTTCATAACTCTAATCAGCAACGCAACAACACCTAAAGGATCACTAGCTTGACTCGTTTGGGAATTTTTCTTTGTAGTTGTAGTCAAGCCCGACCTCTTGCTTCTTGAGCATCATATTCTAAAGGAGCAATAATGGATGTTTCAAGCGTCACACTATTTTGAGTAAGGTAAGTTGTAAGTACCCTGCCAGAAAAACCACCAAGGTAATCACTATATTTAACTTCTTTGAGATTTTGATGGGGATACTTTTTTCGTATAACTCTATTTTTGGATATTGTTATTTTTCACCATTCAAGATGAAAAGGAAAAAAAAGTAAGTAAAATATAACTCGTATGAGTCCAAGGAAAACATTTTTTTCTTACATACTGACAAGTGAGTTTAATTTACATATACCAATAGTGAAAATAATTTCTTATTCCATAGATATACATGTGACTATAATTAAAAAAAAAAAAAAGAACAAGTTTTGTTGGGATGAAGGTTAATAGTTAATAAATTGGCATAGAAAATTTACATTGGTTAAAATAACAATCAAAAGTAGATTTAACGTGAGAATAAGTAGAAACTTACTAATACTAAATTCTTAATATTTAATAATCATTAGTTTGGATTTAATTTATTGAAAACACGTGTTATTTTAATATCATAAATAATTTATGGAAGAAAATTTCTTCCACATTTAGAAAACTCTTCTTTGGAGGATAATGTTTTGTACTTCTATAAATTGAGAATCATTCTTTTCAATAATAAAATATTGGGATTAACAATTCAATCCTGAACAATAAATTTTTTTTAAAAAAAATTATATCAGTTTTCAAACTTCTTAGCAGAGTTTTATATAAAAACTTCTTAGCAGAGTTTCAATCAAACCTGTGTATTATTGAATATGTTCAAGTACATTAAGTAAAATTTATTTACTCCTATTTCTGATTCTATGTCTTATTTCCTGTTAGAAAAAGAAAAATACTTATTAAAAATTTGATATAACTTAACTTGAACATTCAATTATATCTTTAATGACAAAGTCTTATAGTTAAACAACTGTAATGATATATACAATTAAACTTCATTAGTTGTTATTTTAAAACTAAACCTAATCAAAATATGTCATAGATATACTCAAATATGAAAAAGTATTTATGAAAAATAACATAAAGAATAAACTCATACATACCTCAATATGCAGTTTTTGCAAATGTGGAGATACTTCTATTAGTGGTGTGATACCAAGTAGGGAAACGTCTTCCAAGCCTAAGAGTTTCAACACAAGTACTTTGAGATCGTTGAACTTTGGTAAAGAATGATGAAGATCCTGAAATAATCAAACAAATTTAAAATTACAATAGTTAAATCAAGATTTCTTTATATATTCTAGCTCTATGGAATATATATTTGCTTACCATCCACGTATGACAAGTTTTAAATGAAAGTGTTCTGAGTCGAGTCAAATAGGTTGTAAATGTATGAACAAGCCGTTCACATATCACTGCTTGAGTCATCTTTAAATCAGTAGTAAGAAGTGAGGTAACATTCTTGAGAAGCAAGTTTAGTTTCTTTCCAATTTATTTGAAAGAGACAAGATTGACGTTATGGATCTTGATGAAATCACAATCATAGCAATCACCTATTTCCAAATCTTTCAAGTTGAATAGATAGTTTCTCAAGAAGGGGACAGTTGAAGATGAAAAAGTTGACAACCCGATTGACAAATCAACGTTATTGAAAGCCAAAACTTTGAGACTAACAAATGGTGATAAATTTGGTCTATGACTTGAGATGAGCTTAAACGGAAAGGTATATTGCCTATGCTCGTTTTTACTGAGTGATAAGTCTAATTGAAAGATTTCAACCTTTTTCTTTGATGATACAATGTTGAGACATTTATTAGTTACACGCATAAAATGCTTCTGAAAAGAAAACGAGAGACTGAATTGATATGTTTCGTCCATTCTTTTCTACATGACCTTGGATAATAAAACATCTACCATGTAATAAACTGTGAAATGTCAAATTTTAGAGGTGTGCCATGCATTCGAAGATATTGCCATTGAATTGAAAGAGAACTTGTTTGGACTGCTTCTCTAATTATCATTTGAGATAGAATTGATACAATCTCTTCATCTGGCATTTGGCTAAGCCTATTCACCATTGATACCACACTACTATAACTATTGCTTTGATGTCTTCTACTACAAAGCATTCTTCTAAAGAGAATAATCAATAGAACAGGGAGAATAAAAGAACAACCCATTAAAACTACACCCATTTTGCCACTGTAAATGAGTGGAACTTTTTGTTCTATACAATTATATAGCTTTGAGTTATAAATGAATTTGATTTTTATTATTAATTTTCTAATTCTGACATCAGAAGTCATTTTTGATATGGTTTCATAAAATTTCTTATGTTTGCTTTATAATTTATTCTCTCACCATCATACATTGAATACTTATATATAATGATTTTTCTTTATAGGAATTGAATAAATATGATACTTAATTTAGTAAAATAACAATTATTTTGATGTATCCATTGTTTTTTATGTACAATAATAATTACTTTTAATGTGAATTTGATAAATATGATACAATGATTTTGATATAATCAAAATTAACATGTTTAATTTGTGGCTTAAATCATCGACGGTCTTTTAAAGTTGTCCGCATAATTCGTTTAGGCATCTCAACTAAGACTAGTATCTATAACATAGTGAACACTTTTACCTATTCAAAAATTGTTTATATAAAGCATTTTTTGATAATCAGCAAAAATATTAAGAGTTTGAGATACACTTGTGCTACCATGAAAAAATGGCTAACTACGAAGCCCCACCCCTACCCAATACCCTTCATCTTCATCTTTGTAACAATCCGCTGGGTCGTTGAGAACTAGAACTATTTTGACTCTTCCCCTAAATATTTTAACTGAAAATTTTAGACTAATTATTTAATTAATATTATTTGACTTGTGTTAATGGGCCAACTCTCTAAATTAATTAAATTTTTATTGGGCAACTTTCACATATAGCAAATAAAAAATTCATATTTGTGTGCTATAGCTAAAGTTTGAATAATTGCGTTCCATAGCAAACATAGAAATGGTATAATTCGCAATACATATACAGTTGAAGCAAATTGTATAAAACGAAGTGTATAAAACAAGAAAGAGAAAGACACTCGGAAAGAGAACTATATAAAAACGAAGTGTATAAAACGAATTGTATTATTATAAGTGTATAGAACGATTATATACAATTTGAATTTGTATGAAATGAGAAAGAGAGGAAGAAAAGAGACTTGACAAGGAATATACAATTGAATCAAATTATATAAAATGAGAAAGAGAGAATTTAGATACAATTTGAAAATTGTATAAAACGAGAAAGAGAGAAAGGCAAAAGAAACTGGGCAGGGGAGTATTTTTATTGTGTAATTATAAGTGTATAGGACGAAAATATATGTACTTGCATGTGTATATAAAATTTTCTCACGCTTTATACAAACAGAAATGCAATTTATACATTTCGCTTCTGTTTGTATAAGTGAGAAAGGCGAGGGTGGCGAGCGAGATCTTGGAGAGTGGCGGGCGAGATCTGGAAGAGGGGAGAGAGGGGAACAAAAATATATATATTTATACAATTTTTTATGCTTTATACAATTAGAAATAATTTTTATACACTTGTGTTTGTATAAAACGTGAAGAAGCGGGCAAAAGATTGGGGGAGAGTGGCGAGTGAGATATTTAGATGAGAGGCGCCTGACAATATTTTGCAAACGTTTGCTATGAATAATATTTGATTATTAAAAAATAATGAGTATATGTATAATGAATTTATTTTTTACAATGAATGCTAGAATTCTTTTAAATATTTTACAATGAATGCTTTAACAAAAAAATATATTACAATGAATTATACACATATATTTTACTACATTGTACTTATATATAATGATTTTTCTTTATAGGAATTGAATAAATATGATACTTAATTTAGTAAAATAACAATGATTTTGATGTATCCATTGTTTTTTTATGTACAATAATAATTACTTTTAATGTGAATTTAATAAATATGATACAATGATTTTGATGTAATCAAAATTAACATATTTAATTTGTGTCTTAAATCATCGACGGTCTTTTAAAGTTGTCCGCATAATTCGTTTAGACATCTCAACTAAGACTAGTATCTACAACATAGTGAACATTTTTACCTATTCAAAAATTGTTTATATTTGATAATCAACCAAAATATTAAGAGTGTGAGATACACTTGTGCTAACATGAAAAAATGACTAATTACTAAGCCCCACCCCTACCCAATACCCTTTAATCTTCATCTTTGTAACAATCCGCTGGGTCATTGAGAACTAGAACTATTTTGACTCTTCCCCTAAATATTTTAACTGGAAATTTTAGACTATTTAATTAATTAATATTATTTTATTGGTGTTAACAGGCCAACTCTCTAAATTACTTAAATTTGTATTATCATTAGGTTACATAAGTGATAATAGATTAGTGGGGTTATCACGTTTAATAAGTTCTTATTTCAGAAAATAAAATGGAGGCAGCTGTCAGCGAGAAGGAAAACAATAATATTGATCAGGGAAAAATAAGAATTTTTCATTTTTTCAATTTTACATATTAATGTATATTGTCAGAAAGCAGTAGATTGTTATTATTATATTAGTACACGGCAGTTACTTTCAAAGTGAAACAAAATATTTGCCTTTGTTTTAAATTTTTTATTAAAGAATGAAAACTTCTTTTTTTTAGAATTAATTTGATAAACCTAAAGGAGGCATTTAACGTCCATAAATGGTTCATCATTTTAAGGGTGGACATTTGATCGATGGTAAAAAAAAATGCAGAAGATAATGTTGCCAAGTTACACACTATAAAGTGAACCAACTAGCCAACCTTTGTATGCTATTCTCTACAATTTACTTATGCTCTAAAGGCGTATCCTAAATCTCTCTCTTTTCCATTCTTTAAGGTAGTTTTTCGATTTAATTTCTTATTTGAGTTGAATCTTGATTTCAAAAGTTGTTGTGGGTATTAGGAGAATTTGTACACCTTGTGGAATGTTTCCCCCTTTTTGGCACTTAATGGAATTTAATTGAAAAAACAATTGAGTTTTATTCATACAGGGTTAATTTATGCTTGTCTCAGTTTTGTTTCTTGGTTTTCAGGATCTCAATTATTAGGGTTGTATGATCAAATGCAAATTTTTTGGGCTTAAATTTAAATCTTTTTCGAGATTGGTTTTAATTTACTTGTGATTTATCATTTTGTTATCCTGATGATTCATTTCTCGTTGTACTTCAATCTAGAACACAACTTCTTTTGGAATATTATTACAAAAAAATTTAACCTGTTTATGTTAATTGCAACTGGTGCTTCGTTTATTCCGTGTTTTCTTTTAGGAAAAAGAAAATTGTGTTCGAGGTAGCCTTTATATACATGATTAGTAGTTTGAGAGATTGATGGAAAATATTTTCTTTATATTTTTTATGAACTAAAAAGATTTAACTTAAAGCATCCACAAGATGCAAAAGATGGCTATCATACCCTTTAATTTGTATATCTCATTTATTACTCCTCTTTTGCATCTTCTGGATGCTTTCAGTTAAACATTTTAATTCGTTAAAAATAAAAAGAAAATATTTATCATCTATTTCTCAAACTATTAATCATATATCTAGAGTTTACAGGCTAGATGACCCCAAACCCTTCTTTTCTTTTTCTAAAAATAAAAGAAGGAATAACCGAGGCACCAGTTGCAATTAACATAAACAGGTTAAAAAAATTGTAATAATATTCCAAAAGAAATTGTATTCTAGATTGGAGTACAATGAGAAATGAATCATCACAATAACAAAATGATAAATCACCAGAAAATTGAAACCAATCTCGACAAATGATTTAAATTTTAAGCACATATGCATTTGATCATACAAGACAAATAATTGTCCTGAAATCAAGAAACAAAACTGTCACGACCCAAAACCGATCGCGACTGGCACCCACATTTACCCTCCTATGTGAGCGAACCAACCAATCTAAACCTTAACATTTCAATGTAATATCATCATAAGTAATGCGGAAGACTTAACTCATTAATAAAACAATTCAAAACTATTATTAATATCCCCAAAATCTGGAAGTCATCATCACAAGAACATCTACAATCAAATGACTAAACTAAGAATGTCTAAGAACTAAAAATACATAAAAGCTAGTCCATGCCGGAGTTCAAGGCATCAAGACTTGAAGAAGAAGATCCAGTCCAAGCTAGACGTATTAGCTCACCCTGAATTTCCGGTGTAGTAAGACTGGCTTGAATCACTGCTGAGTTGAAGATGACGGAACGTTCGCTGTATTCCACAATTAGCAAAGAAGAAAACATAAAAGTAGGGGGTCAGTACAACCACAAGTACTGAGTAGATATCATCGGCCAACTCAAAATAGGGAACAGTATATATCAATAATGATGTAATCAACTACAATACTCAACATGTAGCAATAACAACATAAATTCATCAATAACTACAACCGAGTTCACACATGAGGACTCAAGCCTCAATACCATACTCATTTGGGAATTAAGTTCATTAGATTGAGTATATTCATTATCTTTCAGGATTCATTATCTTTCTTCCTCTTGTGTCGGTACGTGACACTCCGCTCCTCTATTTCTATCCTGGTGCCGGAACGTGGCACTCCGATCCTCATATACTATCCTGGTACCGGAACGTGGCACCCGATCCATATTCTATCCTGGTGTCGGAACGTGACACTCCGATCCTCATATTCATTCTATCCTGGTATCGGAACGTGGCACCCGATCCTCATATTCATTCTATCCTGGTACCGGAACGTGGCACCCGATCCTCATATTCATTCTATCCTGGTTCCGGAACGTGGCACCCGATCCTCATATTCATTCTATCCTGGTACCGGAACGTGGCACCCGATCCATATTCTATCCTGGTGTCGGGACGTGACACTCCGATCCTCATATTCATTCTATCCTGGTACCGGAACGTGGCACCCGATCCCCTAATTCATCAAGCCTTCTTTTACACTAAGGCATCATCATTCTCATTATATAATATATCAAGCCTTCTTTCATACTAAGGCATCATCATTCTCATTATATAATATATCAAGCGAATTAGGGTTCTTTCAAGATTTGGGATTCAATAGCTTCATCATGCTTTGTTAATTCATCACAATTTCACATTCATATTCATGCAAGCATACAACTTAAGCACATAGTAGGGTTTACAATAATATCAACACATAATATTCACTATTAAGAGTTTCACTACGAATATCGTAACATAAACCATAACCTACCTCCACGAAGAATTGGAATCAACAAGAATTCTCCCAAGCTTTGCTATCCTCTTTGTTTTCTCTCTTTCTCGTTCGACTTTCCCTCTCTCTTTTCTTTTTCTGTTTGTTTTATTCAAATCCTCCTTCCTTTACCCTAATTAATGTATAATTAAGAATAAAAGAGGACAATAAACCCCTCTAATTAACTTAAGGTTACCTAATTTAACCCCTAAGTAATTAGACTTATTAATGTTACCCCTCAATCTTTATAATTAAGGAAAGAATGGTCAAAAACGACCCTTAAAACGTGTGGAGAAATCCTAAACTGCCTGGGATTGTGCAGCTGTGGACGGGTCGTCACGCTGCGACGGTCCGTCACACAGCCGTCGTGTCTCCCCAGACTGTGTGGTGACGGCCCGTCACCCGTGGACGGTCCGTCTCGCCCCTCCGTCATGACGGTCAGAAACTCGTTTTCTTGCATCAATTTCTCAAAAGTTGAAGTGTTTTGCAACGGGACTCACGACGGTTCGTCGTGGATGTGACGACACGTCCTGCAGGTCCGTCACAACTTACAGAGAGTCGATTTTTCAGTACCCAATTTCAAAACTCTAAGTGTCATGGAACGACACTCCCTCGACGGGCCGTCGGGACCACGACGGTCCGTCGTTCCATCCGTTGTCCCAGCCAGTTTTTCCAGAAATGGACTCTGTTGCTCAAAACGACTAAACGGGTCGTTACAAAAACTCAGACAAGCATAAGTTCAAACCTGTATGGGCAAAACTCAATTGTTTCTGCAATTATATTCCAATTAGTGCCAAAAAAGGGGAAAACATTTCACAAGGTGTACAAATTATCTTAATACCCACAAAAAAATTTGGAAGTAAGATTCAACTCGAATAAGAATTAAATTGAAAAAAATCTTAAAGAATGGAAAAGAGAGAAATTGAGGACATGCCTTTAGAAAATAGATATATAGTACTGAATAGCATAAAAAGGTTGAATAGTTGGTTCACTTTATAGTGTGTAACTTGGTAACATTAACTTCTGCATATCCACTAGTGATCGATTGGCATTCATCATTAATGGAAAGATTATGAGGTTTCACAAACTGAATTTCCTTTTACTCTTCCTAAGATAGAAATATAATCGTGCTTATAAACCTGGAAGCAATTTTACAAACACATATCCAATTAAAATAACATATTCTTTAAAATAACATTCAAAAAGGAAAGGATTCCAGTATACACGTTTCTGGTAAAGAAAGTCAAGCAAAATTCTAAGAGAATATAGGAAAATTATATGAACCTCATAGCCAACACTGCAAGGCGTCATCTGCTAATTTGTCAGATCTACTCCAGGAATCTCAAATTACTCGTTCAAATCAAATTAAATCCAGAAATTGACAGAGAATAGAAAGAATCTGCTAGAAATCCCACAAAGGACTTCTTGTATACATATATAGTGAAGGATGGAAAAAGTAGTAGAGAAAGGAGGAAAAACTTCAAACCAAGAAAACCTAATCAGACAAAAAAGATTTGGATAGTTCTACAGTTGTGCTAGGGAGAAGGTTTTTTTTTTATGCCTAAATTTGCTAAACTGTGGATGCAGAAACCTAAATGGACTAGGATTCTTTTTTATTTACAGTTTTGAAATTGAAAAATAAGGTTTAGGTTTAAAAATTATGTCTTTGAGTAGTAAATAGCTTTTTTATGTATTCATTTATCTTTGAAAAAAACTTGCGGCTTCCTAATTTAGAATACATGCTTTTTTACTAAATTTATATATATATATATATATATATATATATATATATATATATATATCATAATAAGGTGGTGTTTCAATAATAGTGGTAAGGTGGTGCTTCAATAAAAGAGTATATTTCAATAAAAGTGGTGATTTTTAATAAATTCGTTAAACTTTTAATGTCGTACAATCCTACTCAGTACTCCTTCACTCTATTGTTCTATTATGTAATTATCATTTTAGTTTCTAGTTTTAACTTCCCTTTTTTTTTTATGGACTCTGTCCATTCATGAATCTATTATTACTGTTCATCTCTTTCTCTTAGCCTTTGTTCTTAAAAATAATCTTCTTTAACCACACCCCGGATTTGGTTATTCATAGTTCTTTTCTCAGAACACTTAACCTGACAATGTCCTAGAAATTTACAGGTTAATCCATCGATATTTTTAAGAAGCTAAGAGACTAACCATATACTAAGTAATATAGATTCATGATGATATTCATAAATTTACATGGATTTACATGAATTTATCAAATAATTAACATTTTATAAACACACATAATTTACATATATTGGAAGTTTACTAGAAACTTAAATATGAAGACTTACATTATTTAGAACAGAGTGAAGTTTCCCTTTCGAAAAACCCGAAAAGCTTCCAAGCTATTACTTAACCAAAATAAACTTTTAGACTAAAGAACTGAAAACTTTTCTACAATCTTTAAAAGATAATTTTAAAGAGAAAAGGGGTTGTTTTGAGGATTTTGAGAATTTTTGTTGTGGTTGTCATAGCCTTTTTTGCCTTCTGCCTTTTTTTGTCTTGATAATACTTGCTTTTATAGAGGTCTTCGGACTTTAAACTTCGGACTTCAAATGAAAAAGGAATCTTATCATCTCAGCCGGGTACACATCTGGGCCCTATCGTCACGTGAAATAATGTTCCTTTTCTTGCATTATTGTCCTTCTATTCTGATATCTGTCTGTCAATGCTTATCTACATTATTTAAAATAAAGACGCGTCCCAACAGTTTTTCCACAAGTGTGGTAGTGAGTAAAGTGGGACTCACATTTGACAAAAGAGGCATTCCTCTTTTAAAACTATAATAATTATAGATATATATATTATTTATTATTATTATTATTATTATTATTTATTTTTTTATTTAGTTTTTTTAAGTGTCTAAATTATGTAAAGCAATTGAGTCAAAACTCATACCAGAGTCATCATCATTTGGGTCTTGAGCAAATTGCATTGAGTCTAAAATATTATCTGAATTATTTGGGCTTGAAAGGGAATTTTGTCTTGGGATTTGTATTGGGCTTGGGTTTATGTGTTTATCTTTTTCTTGTTTTTGTTTTATTAACTTTTCTACTGTCTGGGTTAGAAGGGATTCTAGATCTTTATTTTTTGGAATTTTTTAAATTTTTTGTCTAATAGTCTGGTTAAATGAAAGTGGTAATCTTCTTCTAGAAGATGAACCTTTATCTTTTTCACTTTTTGGCAAAGTGACAGCCATCAACGGGTTTGAGAAGTCTTTACCGGCTACCGTTTGAACCGGAGTAGCTGTATCTTCACCCGATACAGTGGATTTCTTAGCATTCAGTGGGGAATGCACACCCATCTCATCCATATTTATTTGGGATGGAAAACCCTGTATTTCTGTCTAAGTTTGTACATCTTGTTTATTTTTTCCTTTGCTTTCCATTCTTTGGAGTCTTTCTCTTAGCTTGGCATTTTCTTGCATTAAGGCTTTATTTATCAAATTTAACCTTTTGAATGCTTCGGTCATGGATGAGCAATGGTCACAAAATATTATTTTATCTGTGTCTTTTTGGATATTATATTGTGGAGTTTTATCTGGGTTTTGTCTAAGGGCTGGAGAAATATAATAATTTGGTCCTAATATTCCTCTAGCATAGTCTAAAGCTTCTGTAAAATCATTAAAACCTTTAAAAAGAGGTTTTTGAAAATTTTTAATAGAGTCTAAAACTTCTAACCATGTCTGAAAAACACCATTAGTTTTACCATGAATTACTACATAATATTTAAATCGATTTTCTTTATTTTTACTAGTAAAATAATATCCTAAAGCATTTAAAACTGCAATTACATATTTAGTGTCCTTTTTATTATGAGCTATCCATATATTGTCTATGAGGCATGTTTGCTGTTTGTCTAGTTGACAGTTAGATAAATGTCTGAATGTCAAGTTGGACGGCTCGTAAGCTACTAATTTTGTTGTCCAAACTGCAGTCTTTCTATTCTAACATCATCTATTTTATCTAGATGTTTAAAATGTAAATTTGCTAACATTGCATGTTTATAGGAGTCTGCCAAACCTGAGGTTGAAGGTTGAACCTTTTTACCTTTGTCTGATAGTACAGGTCTCATTCTGTAAAATTTAAACTTTGATTAGTAATTCTACTTAGTTGATCTGCAATACTATTATCATTCCCTTTTATATGCTCAAAAATTATAGAATGATAAATTGATATAGTATCTAAAAAATTTAGCCATCTTCTTCTACTACTAGTTTTATCATTAATTTTTTGATGAAATTTTACTATAGCTTCACAATCTGTTCTTATTAATATTTCTGATTTTTTTAGAATATAAATTCTAAAACTATTTAAACCATATATTACAGCTTAAATTTCAACATCTATACTAGTTTTATTACCCTTTTCTTTGAATTTTCCACTCCGGTAAGCACATATTTTTTCTTCTTTTTTAAAACTATATTTGTGGTCTTGATTTTAATACTGCACCCCATCCCTCAAAACTTCTATCTGTCTCTATTATTAAATAGTCTGATTCTAATGGCATATTAAGATCGGGAATATTTTTTATTTTTTCTTTTATTTTTTGTACTAATTTTATGTCTTCGATATTAAAATTTCTTTGTCCCTTAGTTCCTGTTTTATAGTATAATGGTCCTGCTATTTTTCCTAAATCTTTAATAAAAGGTCTTGCATAATTAATTATACCTAAAAATTCTTGTAAATCTTTTAAATTATTTAATTTATCTGGCATATCTAGAGCTTTTTTAGCTATATGAGGTTGTAGTTTAACTTTTCCTTCTCCTAAAGTAATTCCTAAAAAGTTTACGTAGTTTTTACAAAATTCTATTTTCTTTTTGCTAATTATTATTCCATTATTAACAAATAATCTAAAAACTGTTTGTAAATGTCCTAAGTGTTATTTTATGTTTTTACTGAATACTAGAATATCGTCTACATATACTAATATATATTTTTTATATTCTCCAAATATTTGATCCATTTTTCTTTGGAATATTGGTGGTGAGGTTTTTAATCCGAATGGCATAACTAACCATTCAAAATGTCCTTCAGGACAGGTGAAAGCTGTCCATTCTATACTATCTGGTTGCATTTTTATCTGCCAATATCCTGACTTACAATCAAATTTACTAAAAACTGTTTTTCCTTGTATTTTATTTATTAGCTCTGTTCTGTCTGGTAATTTATAACCATCGGTTCTAGTATTATCATTTAGTCTTTTGTAATTTATAACCATTCTAGCTTTTCCTCTAACTATTTCACTATGATTTCTTACCATAAATGCTACAGGTCTATGTTTTGAAGTAGATCTTCTTATTACTCCTAATTCTAATAGTTCTTTAATTTGTATTTTAAAATCTTCTTGATCTTGATTTGTAGCTTCTATTGAGGCTGTTTTTATTATATATTCTGGGTTTATTATATCTAACTTGCATACTATTTGGTTATTCTCCCAATGTTTTAAAGGCTTTTCTCCTATTATTTCTATTTGATCTAAAAATTTTACTATTTTATCAAGGTCTCTTTGGTTTTTATTTGTCCTATTTGCTGATTTCTTGTGTTAAAATTATATAATTCTGTTTCCATTTCTATTAGAACATAGTTTTTATTAATTATTTCATCTTCTTTATCTATTTCTAATATATTCTCATATAATGTATTACATTCTATTTTAGTACATTGTATATTATTCTCACAATTATCACAACATTTTTCTTTATGTCTTACTTTAGTGTCAATTTTCTTTGTTAATACTGAAGTATAAGTAATATTTTTCATGAAAAGTATTCCATCTTTAGTTATTAAAGTTCCTCATTTATTATGTATTACAAAGTCTAGTCCTAACACAAAATCTACTCTTATATCTAAATCTCGTACCCATATTTTATCCATCTTATAGGTAGGTTTATAAAATTCTGAACAAGTATTTAAAAAACTTATTTGAGCTTTATCTATATAATATCTATATATATTATGTGTTCCATCCATTTGCAAGGTTGCAAGTGGTTTTTCTAAAGTTTTTATTAATTCTAGAGGTACAATATTTTTATTTAAAATACTTTTGGTACATCCAGAATCTATTAATGCTAAAGTATCTATTTCATATTTTCCAATTTGAAGTTTTGCTAATATTTTAACAGTATTTATATTTTTATCTTCATTACATATTAAGGTATTAGATTCTTCATTCATTAATTCTTGATTATCTATTTGTAGTTCTTGTTCAATATTTTTTTCTTTTTCTAATCTTATTATTCTTTCTTCTAATTCTTTAACTTTTGCTTCTAATACTAATACTTTTAAATTTATTAGAGGTTCATTTGTATGTACCTCTTTCTTTTTCTGAGTTATTACCCCTAATTGTGTCTCTATACAACTTATACATCCTTCTATAAAACATTTATTACATTTAGCTCTTTTGTATTTACTTGGATACCATTTACACCAGTTACATGGATTACTATCTAATCCTGTATCTTTTTCAAAATTATGTTCACATTCTATTATATTCATAAAATTTAATTTTAAGTCATTTACGTTTAAGTTTTCTATTCCTATTTCATTAATTAATTCTTCTCCTTCTGAATTAGAAGAATCTTCTTCTTTGTTATTTTCATCTATATCAATACTTACTATAGAGTAAATACTTTCATTATCTGACATATATTCATCTACATTTAATAATGCTTCGTTAAACTCTTCTACTAATTGAGCATTTCTAGTCTTAGCATTATATCTTTTAGGACAAGTATTTGCTAAATGTTCTATACTTCCACACGTAAAGCATTCTAATTTATTTTTGTAGTTTCTATATGTTCTATATTTTCTAACATGTCTATCCCTATTCAAATATGGCTTCTTAGCTGAAGATTTTCTAAGAAAATATCTTTTTTTATTATATTTCCTATTGTTTTGTGGGTTATATTTCTTATACTTTTTCTTTTTATATTGATTTTTATCATAATTTTGGGTTGTGTATATTATATCTTTACAGAAATTCATTTCATTTTGTTTTAATTATTTTTGTATTTGTAAATTAGTACATTTTTCTTATAATATTTCCATTATATGTTGTATTCTATGTCCTATTGACCATTTTGCTTGAGGGTTTTGTGCTACTCCTTCTCTTTTAGTCCATCTTTCTTCTATTTCTCTTCCTAAGGCTCCTAGTAGTTTGTTAAATAATTTTTTACCTAAGTCTTGGTCAAAGGCATTTCCACTAATTGTAAAATAATAGAAATAATCATTTAAAAATTTCTTTATATGATACCAATTACTTATACTTAATTGTTCTAGTTTTACTACTGCATTTCGTTGTAAAGCTACTAATCCACTATTTGGGTCTTCTCCTGTTATTAATGTATGTATTTTATTTGTAAAATTATATGAGTTTGGTCCTAACGATACTAAATACTGAAATTCTGATGGGAATTCTACTTTATAAGCTTCCCATAGAGCTTTAGTTGATTCTCCTAGGAATGTTTCTAAGTATTTATACATGGTTTCAGCATCAGTCTCTGTATATTTTTTTATAAAATCAGCTACTACTATTCCTTTCCATAAGTCTATTACTGAATTCCATCTTTGTGGATCATGTGCTGCTATATTTAAAATTTTTCCTTTACTTCCTCCTTCTTGGAGTATTATTGGTTCTTCTATAGGCATTCTTTTTCTCATAGGTTTAACTTCTGTTATTGGAATATTTCCTTGTCTATATACTCTTCTACGTGGTATATTTCCTGTGCTATTATCTGCAGTATATCCCTGTTCATTTGTTCTTTGGAATGGACTACTAGAACTTGCTGTTTCCATTAATTCTTTTTGACTTAGTATAGATTCTAACTCAGATATTTCACTATCATTGTCTTGTATTTGTGTCATTATATTATTGCTTTTTTCTAAATTATCTTGTAAACTTTTTTCTAATCTATATCCTTTGTTATCAGTTCTTTGTTCACATATTTTAAAATGAGATATTGTTTGTTCTAAATTTAAGTCTTCTAATTTACATCCTTTACATGTAAATAGTCTATTCTTATTATCTTTACTTATTTCTTTAGCTTTTTCTATAGCCAAATCTACTGCAAAATCTTCTTCTAATATTATTTCTATATTCATTCCTTCTAAAAGCATTTCTTCTACAACACTTTCTTCTTCAAAGTCTTTTTGAGCTTCCTAATTATAATCTGTAAATCTAATTGAAGGTTCTCCCTTAGAATTTGTATATATTAAATGAGCATCTGGTATTAATGCTTCTTTTTCTTTAAAATCTCCTAATTTTCATTCTAATCCTGCATATTCTTCAGGACTTATTTTTATAGGTTTTATTAATTTTATACCTTTATTTCCCATTACTTCTACTACACCTTTTATTTGTAATTTAAATCTAGTGTTACTATTATCTGTCATTTTTCCTAAAAATCCTACACACATTAATAAATTTCTTCCGCTATGCATTTCTTCATATCCTTTAGTTTGTATTCCTATTCTTATTTGGTCTCCAAATTCATTTAAATTTATCATAAAATCTGGACTTATGTAGAAAATTCCTCCATTATTAGTCATATCTACTTCTGTTAATCCTATAATTGCCTTTTTTATGTCTAACCATCTATTATCATATATCGTAATTAATGTCTTTGTTCCTAAATTTTTTCTAGTTAATCCTTTAATTCCTATAACTATTAATCCTATATGCATTAAGTCTTTTTTAACATATTTTATTTCTTCTACAGATTCAGAGTTTATAAGTGGTAGAGATACAGAATTTTTTCCTAAACTGATAATTGTTCTTCTTTATAATGTCTATATAATTGAGATTTTGAGTTTGTATTATATAAAACTTTTGGATTTAATAAATTTAGTTGATTTTGTTGGAATATTTGTATATCTTTATCTGTATCTGTTATTTCTTCTAATTGTTGATTATTTTCTTCCTTTGTCTTCTATTTAATATTCTTGACAAAAAATTATTGCTTATTGTATTCTGGGAGTAACTTGGTCTTGGTCTTTCTTGTCCTTTGTCTCTTGATCTAGTTGAAAAAATATCCATTTTTCTGTTGTTTAATTATTTTTTCTTTTTGAGGAGTAATTTCTATTTTATTTAGTTTTTCTATTAATCCTTCTATTCCGGTTGTATCTATATCTTTATTTTTTAATTTTTCTTTAAAGTTTCCCTCTATCTTCTTACTTAGTTGTAATAAAAGTGTTATTATTATATTATTTTGTTGTATAATAATTTGATCTGATTTTGAAGGTGGACTAAATTCATTATAATCTAATGGAAGGACTATTCTTTTTTTATTAGTTTTATCGCTTCTTTATATGTTTCAGTGTCACGACCCAAAAATCACGAGTCGTGATGGCACCTATGTTCCCAACCGATAGGTAAGCCAACCCAACAAGTATCACCAATTCAACTTAAACGTGAGAAAGATAAGTATCAAACTAATATCTAACATACTAAGTATTCAAATAAATGCGGAATATAAATAAAACTACCCCAAGATTTAGTGTCATAAGTACAAGAGCTTCTACAATATGATACAATTCCAAACTAATATAAAAATCTAAACATAAGAATTATCCTATCAGCATAACAAAATAACCTAATAAATAGAGGTAGACTGAAGGTGTGGGCCGCAGAATATCCCAAACAGCACACCACAACTCCAAGATAATTCAAACTCATATCCAATCTCGAAGAACGTTCCCAAATTGAAAGTCAATCACTCAATCTGCACCACAAAAAGTGCAGCAAGTGTAGTATGAGTACGAAACCACGTGTACCCAGTATGTCTCATTGACCGACAACGAAGAAGTAGTGACGGGAGTTATATAAGAAAATAAATTCTTAGATTGTACAAGTATATATATATATATTACACTTACTATTTAAGTTTCATCAATAAAGGAAATCAACATTTAATATTTTCCAAACACCAAACGAAACATATAGTCATCAAGAATGAATGATGGGATGAAATGCAATGCAATATGATGTCATGTAATGATATGTCTCAGAATACCCAGTATTCACTCAACCGTATATACATGATACTCCTCGGAAATACATCGAGAGTTCATGACCCATGGGGGACTCGCGAGGTCCATATACCGACACGGACGATCTCCACGTGTCTGTGCGGACGATCTCAACGCACTATCATAATATCAAACAATTTTCGCACGGACGGTCTCCACGTGCCCAAATTACAATCTTAACATCTCACCATCCCCAAAGACGGACGATCTCCACGTGCCCAACTTATACTCAGTCTCATCTCTATGCATGTGCACAATATTGTTTCAATAGAGGGAATGATGATGCATTTCAATCAATCAATATGAATATAATACATAACCACCTCAATTATCCCAACTATACGGGTGAAATAAATAAAACACAATCACACAAGGAATTCAAGTCAATAATATATCAGCTAATGCCCATATGCTTTGGCATTCTCAAATTCCAGTCCACATTCTATAATAGTACTTTTCTTTTTTTTTTTGTTAACACCGGTACTCGTATCAATGCCCGTCACACCATTGATACGAGACCACCATCTTTCCCCCTTACCTTTTGTCTATTTTCATTTTTTAATCTTTAATTAGGAAAACGTCCTTCAACAAGTCTAAAAAGTCTTAACATATCTTAGATGCCGAGCTTGTGCCACGAATCTTTTAAGATTTTTCCTTTCCTTTTCGCAAGGTTTCGGAACGTTCCCAATCTACCAATTTTGCAATATTCGTAAGTAAGCAATTTTTGTAGACATTCAAATTATTATATGTCTATCATAGACGCTAACACTCACTCATTTTTTTCAACAAACTCCAAATCTTGATATATATTGGCATGCCAAATTTTTCATACTTGCTAAATTTCAAGCCAAGAACTTAACTCTAACCTCTTCAAATGGGCTAAAATTCAATGTTAGATCATATAAAATAACACCTAATAATTAATTACCAATTAAAAAATCTATTATCATTGTATACATTATTATTATTATTATTATTTACAGAAACCCATTTGTAAACAAGTGCCAATTTTCTAGAATATTTATCAAATTCCAATCATTGGCAATCATTGACAATGATTGGCTCAATCTTATTCCTACCATTCTGAAACTAACAATATATATAATAAATTCTTTTGACAAAATCACAGAAAACATTAGCCTGCAGCCATTCGACTATTCGACTTCGATCGATTTTTATATATATATATATATATATATTTTTTTGAATACTAACCCAATTGCTAACCATGTAGTATAATTTAGTAATCATCACCAACTTACCCATTATTTCTTATCACCCATTATCAATATGGCATAAAATAATAACATAATCCCAAGCACTCCGACAATATATTACTATATATAGAATTGAAAAGAACGAATATCTCATATCTTTACCTGAACAATGGCTATGATTTTTCTCCCTCTCATTTGATACTTTGTGGTAAGGTTTTGCATCCATTTTTTTTTCTAAACAAGAGTTTATTAACCGTGAAACCCCACTAACCTATTATCTATATTACTTATTACTGTAAAAGTTTCATCAATTGGGTACTCATAGTTATCTAATAGTTTAAAAATACCCCTTTAAATTTTTAAATGGAGTCAAACTAGTCCTAGTTTTCAAAACGACCTAGCGGGTCGTTACATCATCTACCACTAAAACAAACGTTCGTCCTCGAACGGTAAAATAATAGGATATCAATAGACGCTCAAAAAGTTAGAGATATCTGGTCTATATGTTTGAATTGTACTCTTTAGTAGCTTGATCATCCAGATGATACTTCTTCAATATCAAAAACAAAACTATTACACTCAACAATTAAAAAAAAACAATATAACTCAAGTTCAACTTTCCTTTCTTTTTGAATCTCGTCACACCTTTTATGAGTGAAACCATTAACAAAACATGTTCTCCAATCATGAACTATAAATCACGAACCTTTTTAATTTGTATAACTCTCACCTGTTTTTAAGCGATGAGAAACCTATCTTGAAGGACTTGACCTTATATAAGAATTTTCTCAATCGATCAGTGTCCCACAACCCAATCAGCTCAATACATCATATTTATCTTTTGGATATCAATATGTCCTACCATGCAATATCTCGAATGACGCTATCTCACTATTCAAATGATAATTGTTGTTCTATGTATACTCTACTAAAAATAAGAACTTGACCCAATCACCACTAAAGTTGCTCACACACGCCTGAAACATGTCCTCTAAGACCTAAATAGTTTATCAACAGACCATTGAAGGTGAAAGCTTGTAATAAAATCCAACCTAGTACCAACTCCATATGCATAGACATCCAGACATGAGATATCAATGGGCATCTCATACGGGTAACTATCTCCTAAATGTAAATCTAGAACTAACTTATTCAAACTACAAGTAATCTGAACTAATATAAAATATATACACTTGGTAAATCGGTCCATTATAACCCATATAACGTCAAACTTGCACAAGATACGTGGCAACCCTGCCAAAAATTTCATAACAATATATTTCCACTCCAACTCTAGTATAAAAGCATCATTTAATTCCTACTTTCATGCTTTTGGTGCTCATAATTTTCTTGATAACAATTCAAACACGAGATACAAATTCAATCCCTTCATACGATACTATCGATAATATTGCTTCAAAATAAAATATACTCCAATTGCCTCAAGATAAAATAAAAAAATTAAACTATCGAACTCTTTCATGATTAATCTAGTCAGCTCACATATTGGAAGAACATAATTAAGTCTATAATACTTAAAACTCATTCACCACCAAGAATTTCTTCCTTGAATTCGCCTTATAACACCTTATCGTAAGTCGTATACAAATTTCCATCACCAAACTATCGAACATAAATAAGCATCTCACCTCATGTAACAAAGGTAGACTACCCATACTCACTGTATTTCGCCCTAAGTAATCTACTAGCACATTTGTTTTGTCCATACGATAAAGATTAATCATTCCATAATCCTTGAGAAACTTCCATATCCATTGTATTAAATTTAGATTTCTCTTATTAAAACTTATACTAAACACCTCGCAATACACACTATAAATAAATGCCTCTACAATTTTAATGCAAGCACCACCACCACAAAGTTTAAGCTATAACTAAGACAGTTCTTGTCTTGAACTTTCAACTATCTCGAAGCATAAGCTATTACTTACCTTTCTTCATTAATACCCAACCAAAAGATAAATATAAAGAAAGACCATCCAAACACAGCTGTTGTTCGGGCCTAAAAACAGTATCATACTAACCTCTGAATTCGATCTCCACCGTTCAAATCAACCATTAACATGTCACGAACACTCAATCCAAATTTCAGCTCGATCCAACGGTTAATTAATAAGGAAATACAATCTGAAGTTTGTTGGTCGAAGGAAAAAATGCAGCAAAACAAACCCTTTTCTTCTCTCTTTTCTCCTCTCTCTTCTCTTGTTAAAAGCTCTCTAAAAAAAATCTATTATGTCCTAAAGTCTTTCAAAAGAAATACTACTGAGTAGTTGAGTTATTCCCTCAAGACCATCCTCTATTGATAGAGTTGTGTTTTTTTTTTTCCTACAAGTCAAAACCAACTGGAAATAGGATTACAATTCAAATCCTTTTCCTAATAGAATTGAAAACAAAATAAAGAGAATAAATCCAATTCATTTTCAAGTAGGATTAGACGATGAGCCCCTTGGTTGAAACATGGGCAATAGCCCAACATTGAGCTTTAGAAAACTCACCTCACACACATCAAACCATTGAAAAGCCGATTATTTCTAGGTTAATCTAGTTAATGCATGTGTAATGAATGCGAGCACCATTGATACTAACCAACTAGGCGTAAGAAAATCCAAATATCATAGCTAAAATAGGCCAGTCCCAATTTCAAACTGTCTCAATTCTCTTGGGATCCCTGTTAATACATTTCTTGGTCACTTACATTTCAACCATGCCACCAAACTAATCGAAATCCACACTTAAAAAAAAACAGGAACAAAGCTTAATTTTCTTCAGAGTCTAGAGAATCATCCTCAAATAATGCTCGTGATACTTCCTACTATGGGAGTATACCAATATATTCTAGATGAAAATAATAACAAAGGAATCTCAATATGATAGAAACACCCAATAAAAATGTACTTGATCCAACAAAATTCCTTACTCAACAAGTCTTGTTATCGTTCTTTCAAATTTATCAAGTATTCCAATAAGAAATAATAGAAATAGGCCAAGTGTTTAACTATAAGTCAATACTAATTTTTTTATATCAATCTCACATGGAATGCCCTTAAAAAAATTCTTGCACCAATTAAATGATTTCTAAAAGAGACATAGCATCACTAGTATCACAACTTAAGACGAATAGGTGAAGCAACCCTTATTCCTCACAGTGAAACTTTAGAGACAATGCCTTTCTTAAATGGGTAATGATACTATCCTGCCACTTAAATTTTTAAATATTAGAAATATTTGAAGTTAGTGTCTTACACTTATAGTCATAAATTTCATGACAATGAGAAATTCAATCCATAACCAAATGATGTTTAAATCTTCCTCATATAAAATAACTATGATTTTCCACGTGTCATATGCTATTAAGTCAATATAAGATCGATGTAATCGATCTACCACTAAGAACCATCTACAGGTGTGGGAATATGTATAGGCATAAGAGAAAAGGTCACAAAGCATATCCAGATTCAAAATAAGGTACATACTTACGTAAAATAAAGTAGATCCACTTTCGAAATAAAACTATAGTCAACCGAGAGCATATCGAACTATACTTTGGACAACCCAAGTTACTCAAATACAGTTATTTATTTGCGGAGGTAATATAACCAATCATCACTGTATTGTTCTATGATCTGTGTATTGATTCATAACTATTTTGTACCCATCTCTACAAGTGTTTTCATATAGCTTCATATAAGTATCCTTTCCAACATCCTTTGACAAAAGAATTTTTTTTTTCTCCCCTCTCAATTTCAACAATATTACTGATCCTTAATTCAATATATAAAAAGCTCCTCACAATATGAATTTATCACTATTTATCATCAATTATTCATTAAAATATTCTTGCTAGTCGATATTAGTATAGCCTTTTATAATCTCTTGATGTATTTAACTTAACTCACCTTGTTGATTCTATCAAATGAAATATCAATATGGTCATCGTGCCATTCAACTTGAACTATTCAATTTATCTTCAATATACCTCCACTCTAAAGGATAAAAAGGGAAATATGTCATACAAATCTTATAACAAATCTTAGTCTCTCAACATCATGATAAGTGATCACATTTTATATCTCTACTCAACTTTTTCCCATAGCCTTACCATAATGGCTAAACTCTTATTTGATCAATTGAATGTTCCTAATCTTATCATTATCTTCAAGGCATCAACATATACCATTTCATTACTAAATTATTCACATATCATAAACACATGTTATAAAATTGTCCCTAGTAAATTCAAATGAAGTTCAAGTATTCTTGTCTAAATCACACCTTGAGAAAGTTGTTCTTACTATTTCAAACCTCGTCAATTTCATTATTAAAATTCGAAATGCTCAATACTAAGTTATTTTTATAACCACACAACTTACGTACTAAACTGCATAATATCATCCCCTACCACAAATGTCAAATTTGAAAATGTCTCCTCACCGTTGGTGAGAGAATGAAACAAGAATTTAGACCTTAAACCAAACCACACATGCATGATTAGGAATGAAAGAAGAAAGTTTCCTAAAGTCCTGTAGTCTCTCAAAGATAAGTAACGGACGTCTCCGCACCTATCCGTAAGATTCTACAGACTCAGCTCTTGTACTCGTGAGACCGATGAACCTAGGGCTCTGATACCAATTTGTCACGACCCAAAAATCACGAGTCGTGATGGCACCTATGTTCCCAACCGATAGGTAAGCCAACCCAACAAGTATCACCAATTCAACTTGAACGTGAGAAAGATAAGTATCAAACTAATATCTAACATACTAAGTATTCAAATAAATGCGGAATATAAATAAAACTACCCCAAGATTTAGTGTCATAAGTACAAGAGCTTCTACAATATGATACAATTCCAAACTAATATAAAAATCTAAATATAAGAATTATCCTATCAGCATAACAAAATAACCTAATAAATAGAGGTAAACTGAAGGTGTGGGCCGCAGAATATCCCAAACAGCACACCACAACTCCAAGATAATTCAAACTCATATCCAATCTCGAAGAACGTTCCCAAATTGAAAGTCAATCACTCAATCTGCACCACAAAAAGTGCAGCAAGTGTAGTATGAGTACGAAACCACGTGTACCCAGTATGTCTCATTGACCGACAACGAAGAAGTAGTGACGGGAGTTATATAAGAAAATAAATTCTTAGATTGTACAAGTATATATATATATTACACTTACTATTTAAGTTTCATCAATAAAGGAAATCAACATTTAATATTTTCCAAACACCAAACGAAACATATAGTCATCAAGAATGAATGATGGGATGAAATGCAATGCAATATGATGTCATGTAATGATATGTCTCAGAATACCCAGTATTCACTCAACCGTATATACATGATACTCCTCGGAAATACATCGAGAGTTCATGACCCATGGGGGACTCGCGAGGTCCATATACCGACACGGACGATCTCCACGTGTCTGTGCGGACGATCTCAACGCACTATCATAATATCAAACAATTTTCGCATGGACGGTCTCCACGTGCCCAAATTACAATCTTAACATCTCACCATCCCCAGCACGGACGATCTCCACGTGCCCAACTTATACTCAGTCTCATCTCTATGCATGTGCACAATATTGTTTCAATAGAGGGAATGATGATGCATTTCAATCAATTAATATGAATATAATACATAACCACCTCAATTATCCCAACTATACGGGTGAAATAAATAAAACACAATCACACAAGGAATTCAAGTCAATAATATATCAGCTAATGCCCATATGCTTTGGCATTCTCAAATTCCAGTCCACATTCTATAATAGTACTTTTCTTTTTTTTTTGTTAACACTGGTACTCGTATCAATGCCCGTCACACCATTGATACGAGACCACCATCTTTCCCCCTTACCTTTTGTCTATTTTCATTTTTTAATCTTTAATTAGGAAAACGTCCTTCAACAAGTCTAAAAAGTCTTAACATACCTTAGATGCCGAGCTTGTGCCACGAATCTTTTAAGATTTTTTCTTTCCTTTTCGCAAGGTTTCGGAACGTTCCCAATCTACCAATTTTGCAATATTCGTAAGTAAGCAATTTTTGTAGACATTCAAATTATTATATGTCTATCATAGACGCTAACACTCACTCATTTTTTTCAACAAACTCCAAATCTTGATATATATTGTCATGCCAAATTTTTCATACTTGCTAAATTTCAAGCCAAGAACTTAACTCTAACCTCTTCAAATGGGCTAAAATTCAATGTTAGATCATATAAAATAACACCTAATAATTAATTACCAATTAAAAAATCTATTATCATTGTATACATTATTATTATTATTATTATTTACAGAAACCCATTTGTAAACAAGTGCCAATTTTCTAGAATATTTATCAAATTCCAATCATTGGCAATCATTGACAATGATTGGCTCAATCTTATTCCTACCATTCTGAAACTAACAATATATATAATAAATTCTTTTGACAAAATCACAGAAAACATTAGCCTGCAGCCATTCGACTATTCGACTTCGATCGATTTTTATATATATATATATATATATATATTTTTGAATACTAACCCAATTGCTAACCATGTAGTATAATTTAGTAATCATCACCAACTTACCCATTATTTCTTATCACCCATTATCAATATGGCATAAAATAATAACATAATCCCAAGCACTCCGACAATATATTACTATATATAGAATTGAAAAGAACGAATATCTCATATCTTTACCTGAACAATGGCTATGATTTTTCTCCCTCTCGCTGGTCGCCTGTGGTAAGGTTTTGCATCCATTTTTTTTTCTAAACAAGAGTTTATTAACCGTGAAACCCCACTAACCTATTATCTATATTACTTATTACTGTAAAAGTTTCATCAATTGGGTACTCATAGTTATCTAATAGTTTAAAAATACCCCTTTAAATTTTTAAATGGAGTCAAACTAGTCCTAGTTTTCAAAACGACCTAGCGCGTCGTTACATTCAGATTCTACTAAATTTATCATGAAAGAAATATTTCTTTTATTGATGCTAATTCTGTCTTTATTTCTTGTACTTTTATGATTAATGTATTACTAATTTCTTCTTTAGATTTATTCTTTAACTCGTTTATTTTTCTACTTAAATCTATTCCTTGTTCCTTAAGATAATCTAAATTATTTTCTATCTTACTAAAGAGTTGTTTTTGTTTATTTTGAGTTTCTTCTTGTTCACTTAATATTTTTATAATTCAATTGTTTGATTCTTTTATTTTTTCACTAAGATTGATTATCAAATCTATTAAAGTATTATATTGAGCATCTTCTGTATGTAAGCTATGATTTCCGTTTTCAAAGTTACACTTAATTAGATTGTCTGCTTTTAATCTTTGAAATCTTTTTTCTATATTGATTTGTAAGTCTAAGTATTTTATGTTTTTTAATGAAGCTATTTTTACTATTGGTATCTTATCCTAAAGTAGTTGGATTATACCATTCGTATAAAAAAAAAATTCTTATATTATATTCATATATAGTGTTCTCTAGTCCTTGTAGTTCCCACTTTAAAGCACTTATATATTCTTTGTTGTCTATAGTTTTTTCGATGTAAAGAGCGTTTGGTATAAAAAATTCGTTTTCGTATATATATATAGGTAAGCTTCTATAGATTTTTTTATCCTTTGTAATCTTTTCTTTTCTTCTATATCTCTGTGTTTTATCCAATTATTAATTCTTATGCTTTGAACAAATGGAAGATTTCTCATAATATTTTTTATTAAAATATTTCTTGATCTAAGATGTTTTATTAATTTTTGTTCTGAGATTCTAGCTAAGAAAAATATATAATCTAATTTATTAGTTATTTCCTTTTTAAAGCTTGTAGTTTTTATGTCTTTTAGTAATATATCTGCTTTTACATATAACTCTTGTAATTCTTTTTTAACTTTAGTTATATATATATATATATATATATATATATATATATATATATATATATATATATATATATATATATATATATATATAACTAAAATCAAATCATATATTGAGTTATACATTTGAGTTATAAGATAAAAATAAAAAGAAAATATTATTAAGTTCTCCAAAATGATTATTGTGATATTGTTTAGCTCGAGTGGCCAAAGAAGAATATTGTCATATAAAATCCTTGAGTTAATCACTGAAAAGATCACTCAACTTTGAGAAATTATCTAGTAAAGACATTGAATTTTATTTTGTATCACTAAAATCATTCAACCTAGACTTTTATATCAATAAAATTACTCAAATAAATTTATTATTTAAGCAAATTAACATAGCAAAATAATTTGTTTTTATGCTATTAATATGAACTCTACAAATAAAAAAGATTGAAGAAAACTCATCAAAAAAAATTCAGAAAAAACTTAATTAGTAAAAACTATATATGGTGTTACTATATATTCAAAAAAATTAAAAATATATCATAATGGATGTTTTTCTAACCAAAAAAAAAAAGGAACCGTAAAAAATGTCCTTACAAATAATTGGCTTAATGACTGCAATTTTAATTATTGCAATATATATATATATATATATATATATATATATATATATATATATATATATATATATATATATATAAAGAAAAAAACGTCTTCTGAAAATATTGTTACAGTCATTAAGTCAAAGGATAATATCATAAAGAATAACATCATTTAAATTGTAAATGCATAAAAATTATAATATTATTTCACTAATTAAGTTTATTCATGAACTTTTTTTTAATGAGTTTTCTTTAATTTTACTTATTTGTGAGATTTATAATATGTCAAATATATAAACAAATCCCTAAACTTGTTCGGTTTTTTCCCTGAGGTACCTCAACTATGTCATTTTCCTATTGAATCATTGAACCGCCAATAGTTTGTTCCTTTTAAACAAACACTGTTGGCTGATGTGGAATCAAACTTTTGAAGGGCATTGATAGAAGATACATATGTTGTTCCAGAACTCATTAGTCCAATTAACAGTGAAAATGTTCGAGAATAATTATGTTTTATTTCAAGTCATTTGAACACATGAGAATACAAATGAGACTAACAAAGTTTGTCGTCATTCTTTAATTAAAAAAATTACAATACGAACACAATCAAAGACATTTACAATAGAATAGCCGATAAAAATCAACTAACGATGTTTAAAAGGAACAAATTATGGGTGGTTCAATGATTCAATTGGAAAATGACGTAGTTGAGGTACCTAAGGGGAAAAACCCAACAAGTTTAGGAATTTGTTAATGAGTTCGACCTTTATATTTATATAGCATAAAAATAATTTATTTTGTTATGTTTTTTTTTTTAAATAATAACTTTAATTGAGTGATTTTATTGATGTCAAAATCTAAGATAGACTGATTTTATTGATTCAAAATAAAATTTAATGACTTAGTGAGACAAATTCTTAAAGTCGAGTATAATAACGTAAAACTAAAAACAGATACATTTAACTTCAATTTCGATCAATACACGATTTTTCCTTCATGTCTCACAAGTATCCATAATCAATTCAACTAGCAACGGATATGATATGTCCCTAATTTTTACTAAAATTTTAAGTGGACTTAGTAAAATTATTAAATCAAACATAGAAGCCAATTTGCTAACTGCCCCAAAAGATGAAGACCATACACTGAAGAGCATGTTTGTTTTAGATGAATTAGAGTGTCCATTGGAAATGTCATCTAATGAGTAATAACTTTCCAGTGTGTTTCACTTCACCTGCGTGCAGATAAGGGTGCATCGGTCAGTTCGGTTTATCGCTTTTTGGTTTTCAAATAAACTAGACAATTAATGAATTAATAAGATATTTTTTTATCGGTTTTCAATTTATCAGTTTTGCTCCTTAACGGTTCATTTTTAGTTTAAACCAATAAGAAAGTATTTATAAAATAAATTTATGGCTTCTCTAATAAATTAGACACGACAAGACAATCATGTAACTTTACGCAAACTCATAAAAAATAAAGAACAAGAGAAATAACAAACATGAAAAAAAAACTATATATGTGTAACCCAACGAGAAATTAAGAGGAATATGATTCTTACTTTTTATTTTGACGATTTGTATAATGTAAAGTAATGAACTTAAAGTCACAGCGATGGATGAATTGTTGGCTAAATGACAAAGATAAATTATTATAATATTGAGATTAATATTTGTGAATATGTATGTATTTTAAAGTAGTAAATTACTATAAACTCAACTCCAAATGGGTTATCGATTTAAACCAATAATCCAATATTAAAAATCGATACCGAACTGTTAACCTGATAACTTCTTTTTAATAACACCATTAAGAAGCTGTTCCAAATAACCCAATAGTAATAAACCGGAACACTTTTCCGGTTCAATTTATCGGTTGGTTCAATTTTTGCACACCTCTACATGCAGAGGCAGACATACATTGATCGGTGAGGGTGAAGCTGGTAATTTTTCCGAAACAAATTATATATATTTATAGATACCTTAAGTAAGAATTATATATAAAATTGTGCACTTCATTAACCAAAACTTCACCTAGTTCAGTTGGTTGCTGCTTCTACTATTACCCACCACATCATTGGTTTCGAGTTGAGTCCAACTTAGGAACTATATTTTTTTTCTATTTTTGTTTTCAATAACGAAAATGGAGCCCAGCATAGGCACTAATTGTTTCTCTGTTTTTGCTTTCAATAACCAAAAGATAGTAATTTATATAATTGACTTAACTAGACTTCTCAAAAAATGAGCATTATTCAAGTTTGAAGAAGCAAAGCAACTGTAGAGTAGCAACATATTATGCCTTTCAGTACCCTTTGATATGGTTAGAGTTGTTAATATGGGCTAGACTCATTGGGGTGGGCTAAGATTTTTGGAGCCCATTTGAAAAAAGGGCTTTTTAGCCCGGCCTGAATAGTCTGTTGATTTGAGAGGCTTGAGAAATATAGGTAGGGGCGGCCCGTCGGACAATAAAAATTAATTAAAAAAATATAATATATTATTAAAATTTAAAATAAAAGAGAGTCCAAACTCAAAATAATTAGTTTAATATTTCTATGGGAAAATTGTATATAATAGCAAACTATTAATTCAAATTAAGTGTTATCAATATACTTTGATTTAATTGTACCCTATAGCAAACTATAGCTATTTTCGCCACTCTCTTTGGTGGAATCTCACTCGCCACTCTCGTTTGGTACAGTCTCGCTCTCCTCTCTCGCTTTTTATACAAATACAAATGTATAAAATGCATTTGTGTTTGTATAAAGCAAGAGAAAATTGTATAAATACATATATTTTCGTTCCCCTCTCTCCCTCTCCCAGATCTCGCTCGCCACTCTCCCTAGTCCCGCTCTCCACCGTCGTCTCTCACGATTATACAAACAGAAATGAAATGTAATTTTTTGTTTGTATAAAGCGAGAGAAAATTCATATACACATGCAAATGCATATATTTTCATCCTATACAGTTATAATTATACAATAAAAGTACTCCACTGCTCAGTTTCTTTTGCCCTTTCTCTCTTTCTCGTTTTATACAAATTCAAATTTTATATAATTTCTCTCTTTCTCGTTATATAAAATTCGATTCAATTGTATATTCCCTGCCCAAGTCTCTTTTTCCTTTCTCTCTTTCTCATTTTATACAAATTCAAATTGTATATAATCTTCTTATACACTTATAATTATACAATACAAATATTCTCCTTCCCAAGTCTCTTTTGTCTTTCTCTCTTTCTCGTTTTATACAAATTCAAATTGTATATTATTTCTCTTTTTCTCATTTTATACAATTCGCTTCAATTGTATATGTATAGCAAATTATACATATATATGTTTGCTATGGAGCGCAATTATGCAAACTTTGTAATTATATACAAATATGAAGTTTGCTATATGGGAAGGTTGTCCTATTTCTATTTATATATTTATACTTTTACTTGAAAAAAAAAACTTAATAAATATTATAAAGATAATTTTATATGTGGATTTGATTAATAAGTAAAAACATTAACATGATGTAATATTATTTTATTGATATTTAAGATAATATTTTTAAATTATAATTTATAATATAATTTAATAATTATGAAAATATATATTTTTCTTACAAAATGGGCTGGCCCGGCAAACCCATAACCCACGTACTCGTGGGTTGGGCCGACCATTTTCTGGCCCACATAAAAAATGGACTAGCCCGGCCTGGCCTGTAAAATGTCAAAGTCTGTATGTGTTAGCCCGGATGGGATGGGCTAGCCCATATTGACAGCTCTAGATATGGTTATTAGACAGTTAACACCACATTAGAGAAAGTATTTTATGTTTTTATGAAACTGAGAATAAGGAAAAAAAACCACTTATTTTATGTAGATTAATAGTATCATCTGCAGAAACAATTGAACTAGTAGATGATGTATGTACCTAGGCAAACTAGTATTAAACATTAATCTACTGGAGTGTGACGCAGCTTGCTCTCTTCTACTATACAACTCCCCATTCTTGTCAGCCAGCAAAATATCCGTCAAGGATGCTGGATAGTTCCAAAACAGCAGTGTTATTATCTACAAAAGTAGTAGTTATGGCGACAACAGCTAAAGCATCCACTAGTTTGTTTTGCTCCCTGTAAACATGACTAACACGTGGATCACCTATGCTGCGGAGGAGGAACCTGCAATCAATTGACGAAGGAGAGTCATGAAACAATGATGAGTTAAGTAGGTGCAACAACTGTAGTGAGTCAATGTTAATTTCCACATGTATTATCTCATATTGCAGAGCTAAGGTGAGTCCTAGCAATAGAGCCCATATTTTCGTCTCAAGAGGCTTCGAAGTAGGACAAATTCCTGTAAATCCGAGAATCCAATCTCCAACACTATTTCTAAAAATACCTCCTAAGGTAGATAAGCCTGAGACTGAATCGCAACCACTATATGTATTAACCATAATGTTGGAATTGGCGGGCGGGTTCCATTTGACATACCTGTGCACAGAACTAAGATTTGGTTTTGTGTTGATGTGCAAACTACTCTTTTTCTGTGTCAATAATATATACATAGCTCTTGTCCCTATTTTGTCTCCGTTTGGTTCAACAAACTGCTCAAGGTGTGTGAAGCAAGGAAGAGATTGTGTTTGCGGGATCAAGCATTAAAGGACAAAATACAAACTTGCAAAAATAATCAATTATAGTATCAATTTGATTAGAGCTAGTAAAGTGCTCTAACTTGACATTACATTCTAAATATGCAGCTCATGCTTCACCCAGACTACTCTCACACCTAAATCGTATGCCTTGATCCCAATCAAATTGGGCAACGGGCACAAGATATCGACTTTGAATAAGTTCTCCTACTACTAAAAAAACCTTATACCTATAACTCTGTAAGCATTAAAAATGATAAAAAAAATTATATATTGATCATGGTAGAACAAGTTTTCTCATAATAGTTACACAAAAATCGAGCAAAATAGCAGCCCCTGTACTTGGCAGAGTTGCGATTTATAGGTAATCACGATCTCTATAACTAAGAGAACAGTATCAACAATGTTTTCACTTGTCAGGTAGAAAGTTCTTCCTCACCACAAAAACAGGAAGACTTGAAGAGCATGAATAATCCACTGAACAATCTCTATGTAAAGCATAAAAAGATTTACCATTAGATATCTATAATAGCAAAAATCACAAATTTAAGTACCGAACATCAAACTTAAGCATAATAAACACAACGCTAGACAACCATTACCAATTCAAAGATATGAAAAGCACTTAAAGTAGTACACAAAGAAACATTAAGCATTTGATTGGTGATTAACATTGTTTTCAGCTGATGAGCCTCTTACATCCATAGGTGAAACAATTTGAGTCTCCTCTGCATCAACATGTTGAAAAAACAAAAAATGGTATTCAATACAACTCAATCTAGTATAGTTTCTGCAAAGATCCTATCCTGAGCATTTTGAAATGCATAATTTTAGAAGGTTGATTGGTGAGTACGTAACTACCAAAGCAGAAAACTATTTTGTACAAATAACAAGACTGTTGGGAAGTAGGAGAACATATAAAGTAGTTTTGATAATTGATAAAGTGAAGGCATGGTTCACTACTTGTTGTCGTATGTATACTCTATCTGCAGATGAACTGTACAATTATGAGAGATTGCGGCAAAGAACAAAAAGTGCAGAAATAAAGAAGGAAAAGAAGAAAACAAATATGGAAAGAAATAAAGAAGGAAAGAAATAACAAAGTAGCAATTCAAGTCAAAAAAAGGAAACAAATAAAGAAGTTTCAATTCAACTCAAATAAGGATAAAAAGTAAATATAGACAAATTCAAGAAGGAAAAGGATTTGTAATTCCTTTCCTTGTAGAAGTTGAAGGCAAATCAAACTCTATGAAAAGATCAAGAAGTTGAAGGAAAAAAAGTGTCTTTGTAACAACAAAAATTGAGAGAATTTTTCCACTAAAGCCAGAACGATAGCTATTACATATTCACAAAATATATCATCTTGAGAGAAGTATTTACTGGAGAAAAAATGCAGGTCTTCGTCACAACAACGTAAGGACCAGGTTCACAAAATTTGTTACACTTTAAACTATTGATTTGTTCTAGGTTTATTATTAAGTTGTAATAATTCCTAGATTGTGTAACAAGAAGTGGGTTTGACTTCTTCGGAGTAGAGTCTTGAGAGAATTGTAACAAGAAGTGGGTTGACTTCTTGGGAGAGAGGTTGTGAGAATTATAAACTAGAAATGGGTTTGACTTCTTGGGTGGTTAGAGTTAAAAAGAGTTGAGAGATTCTGTGAACAAGAAGCGAGTTTGACTTCTTAGTGAGTGGAGAGTTTTCGATTATAGTTAATTGAAAAGGGTAGAAGTATAAATTTAAATTCATTGATTAACTGAGTTGTAAATATTGAATTAATATAAAACTTTGGTGTGTTTTTCCCTTCCTTGAGTTAGGAAGGTTTCCACGATAAATCTTTGTTTTGTTGTGTTGCGACAGAATTACAAGAACCCGATTCTTGTATCAAAGGAAGGTTTCTTCAATTGGTATCAGAGCAGGTCTTTTTATTAAAACACTAACATCTTGAAAAGGATCAACGACTGCACCACCTACACCAAAGGAAGGAGCTTCTCAAACTCCACCACCACTGTTTAATGAAAAATATTATAGATGGTGGAAGAACCGCATGATGGAACCATTCAAGTATTAAAGGATAGGAAAGAATGGAATGTTGCAGATAAACTTGAAATTCAGAACATTGCTAAAGCAAAAAAGATCTTGATATGTGGAATAGGTCCAGATGAATATAATCGAATATCATCATGTCAAGACGCAAAAGCAATATGGAAAACTTTACAAACTGCGCATGAAGGAACAACTCAGGTAAAGAAGTCTAAAATAGATAACTTGAACAGACAATACGAACTGTTTCGAATGGCAGAAGGTGAAACAATCCAAGACATGCACACCAGGTTCATTGCTATCATTAATGAAATCTACTCACTAGGTGAAATAATTCCCAATAGGAAAGCACTCAGAAAACTTTTGAGTGTTCTTCCAAAAACTTGGGAAAGCAAAGTAGAAGTCATTACTAAAGCACGTGATCTAGATTAATCAGTTATGGATGAACTCATTGAAAATCTCATGACCTATGAACTCAAGAAAAAACAAGAAAAGAAAATTGGAGGCAAAAGAAAAGACAAGAACCTGGTTCTTACAGGCACAACACCAGAAAATTTTGAGGACGAAAAACATTGTGTTAATGACCAAAAGGTTCTCAAAAATTTTTAATAAGGGACAACTATTTCACGGAAGAAACTCTCAGAAAATCACTAAAAATTTAATAGATCAAGTATGTCACAAGTGTGGAAGTCCGGATCATTTTCTCATGTTTTGTCCATTAAAAGCTCTAGAGAAAAAGAGGAATAGTTTGGAGAAAGAAAAGAAAAATCAAGAATGATAAATATATTTCCACAAAGAGATGAATGACCAATCAAGAAGCTGATCTTTCAATGAAATTTATAAATAACAGTAAGGACATTTTTTAGCCAAACTATAAAGAGAGGGCATTTTTGTTTTTTCAAATAGTTTAAGGACATTTTTTACCCTTTTCCCATAAAATAATATGATCAACAATTTAGTCTTCATACAAAGTCTCATTTAGGCCTTTAGGGGAGATTATTCTCCAATTGATTTTTATTTTTTAAAAAGAAAATTATATCACTTTGTGTAATGCCCTGAATCGTCGTTGTTTAGAAAATGGTAAGGACGCGTGAAAATTTTGAACAGTGTCCCGCTACATAATGACTGGTGCCGTGGGCACAACGTCGCTGAAACAACGACTTACCCCACTGCAGCAGAATTGGCAAGGCAGAATTTGAGTTTACGACAAATTCTTATTTTTTCATCTTTCTAAAAAGACCCTAATAGGTCGTGAATTATCCAAAAATGCCAGAAAAGCTATTTAAGGTTGGGAAAAGAAGGAGAGGGAGCTTTCCAGCAAGGGATGACATAATCTTGTGAAATCTTTGTCAAATTCACCATAGCGAGTCCGGAAAAATTTGAAACAAAATCAAAACACCGCAAAAATTGTTTGTCGCCCAATAGGTTAGGTTTTTATGTTGATTAGTTTTAAATCCATGTATATCATATAATATTTGAATTTAACAATGTAAGGTATGTTTAGACCTTTGTGCACCTAGTAACATGTCATGGAAAGGTTCTATAATTCAATGCTTATGGGGTTAGTGTTGTGTTGAGACGGTAATCGATCGAGTTTCTTATTTTGTATCCTTGGATTTCATGTTAGGTTATGGTATACTGGTGACAAGGAGTTGTAGTCAAGGTAAAGAAAACTAGTAACAAAACTATGTGATGCCATACTAGGTTTTAAACTTGTGTAATTCCGTAAGGAGAAATCGAGGGAACCCATATGTAATTAAGGATATGACTAGGTGATGTACGCAATGGTGTGATATAAACGTGTTGTGCTTCGTGGTGATACTTGTATATGTATGCATGTTGCAACAATGAACTTAGATGTTGAAAAGAGATATGTGAATATCGATATGATAAAATCATGATTTGAATGTGTGATCTTGATGTGTTATTGCGATGTGTGATTGGGATCAACTGCCACGTTTCTTCGCTCTAACTTGGATCAGATTGCCACGTTTCGGCATGCTAATTGGGATCAGCTTCCACGTTCCATCACTCTAACTGGTATCTATAGTCACGTCCCGGTATAAAACTTGAATTGAATTGTCACATTCTGACATGCTAACAGTTTGACTTTGGGTCTCATGAGAGGGTCAACTACTTGTGATAAAATATGAACGGCGAAATATGATATGCTTAATTTTGTGAGGTGTGTATATGTATCTTGTAACGACCCTCTTAGTCGTTTTAGAAATTTCAACTATTATTTTTTTTTATATTAACCTTTTTAGTAGATTTTATAAATAATTTATATGACTTGTAAGAATGAGTGACACGATTTTTAGATTTAATAAAAGATTTTTTTGTTGCTAATAATAATGAAAAAAAAAGAAAAGGAAATTAATTAATTAAATAAATAGAATAAAATAAAAAGAAAAAAGGGCAAAGTGCCCTAAACTTCTAAAGCCTGTGACGGCTTAGTTGAGAGAGAAAAAAAAACGATTTGAAAAAGAAAAAAAAGGCACAGAAGAAAAGAAAAGAAAGGGAGAAAAGAAAAGGGAAAAGGAGGAGAAAAATCAATATTTTCATCTCAAGGCATCAAGGTAATTATTTTCATCCATTCTATTAAGTTTTTATGTAATTAGAAGTAGATTTTTAGATTAAAACGTGTATAATTTACACTAATATGTGAAACTAATTTTTAATTTTGTGTACATGTATGCATATGTTATTTAGCATAAATTTCACTTAGTCATTAAGTAATTATGACCAATTGTTGATGATCATGAAACAATTATTGGGAATGGAGGTAAATAGACATGCAAGAAGCCTTCCGTATAAAAGTATTTCATGAAATATCTTTATTTTGGTGTTCAAATATGGGTGATATAAATTGGGATCAATTTGAGATCCTTCTAATAGTTTCCATATTATCAATTAAGTTTTGATATATTAATATATATATAATTAAGTATTAGGTATATTGTATTAAGTGAATGTCTTAAGATTTATGATATTGAAAAGAAATTAAAAATTTAATCCTAATCTTGAAACTTAAGAACTTAATTATAAATTTGCGTGAGTTTTTTTGGTTTAGTCTAGACACGTGCAATATGTGTGTTGTTAACGTCGAAACCTTATAGTGTTTAATTATTTGAATAGACTGAATTTTATTTGGAAGTGCAACAAAGGAGGAAGGCTAAAGTTCCGAAGTGATTGTTCGATAAATTGAGGCAAGTGAATTTCTAAACTTTTGTTAAGTGTATGAAATGCGTGTATGTCCTTGTGGTATATGTTTGGGAGTAACGGGATTGGTGATGGGTTGACTTGTCCACATTGATTAGTTCTAATGATGAAAAGAATGGGGATAACAAAAGGCAATGTGATTAATTGTTTATGTGTGTTGTGTTGAGAAAGGGTTGAAGGTTTGTTGAATCATTGTTGATGTAACTTCATGTTTGTGTGGTTGTGAACTGTGCGATGTTATGAAAATGGCCATCTTCTCATTATTTGTGTGAACTTGTCATCTGCATTATTCTGAGGCATTGGTTGTGACAAGTGTTATGTGCATTGAGAAAGAATGGGTACTTAAGAGGATGTACCATTTCGAGGGACGTATCGCGCGCCGCGATGGATACTATATTTCGAGGGACGTATCGCGCGCCGCGATGATTACTATTATCGAGGGTCGTGTCGTGCGCCGCGACAGATGCATGGACAGATATGTCTCCCATGGGTCCCGGACTGAGAGACAGCGGATGTGTATCACTAGGTCAGACATGCATCATTATACTTGACATTGCATTCCATTACATTGCACATACTTATCATTAGTGACCTTGATATTGTGTTTTGCTGATCTAGTGATTGCCTTTTTGCGGAACTTGTGAATGTTGAATACTGAGCTTGTTATTGAGGATATATGATTTGTTGAAGTGTTGTTGTTGAGGATATGTAATTTGTTGAAGTGTGTTATTGAGGATATGTAAATTTTTGGAAGTGTTGCTATTGAAGATATCTAATTTATTTAAGTGTTGCTGTTGAGGATATATAATTTGTTAAAGTGTTGTTGTGGAGGATATGTAATTTGTTAAAGTGTTGTTGTGGAGGATATGTAATTTGTCTAAATATTTTCGTTGAGTTACGTTCTATGTAAACTGTGAGCTGTTAGGTTGGGCTGATGTTTATGCATGTTGTAGTTGTGGAAGTTCGGTTGGGGGTAGTAGTAGTACCCGTATTTCATCCCCTTAGCTTGTGTTTAGAGGTTTACTTGCTGAGTACCGTGTGGTTTGGTACTCACCCCTTGCTTCTACAAATTTTTGTAGGTTATGAGCCTGAATTTTTGTTGTACTTGTCGTTCTCTTCTTTTCCGAGGCTTCTTGGAGATTTGTCAGGTAGCTGTTTCCATCGCAGCAGACTTTCTTCTCCTTAATTATGATCTTGTTCTATTCTAGAAACAAGTTCATTAGAGACTGGAGTTTTCTTTTGAATCAATTGTAATACTTTAGAGGCTTGTACACGTGACTACCAGGTTTTGTGGGTTTTATTAAGTTACTTATATTTTATTTCCGCACTTTATTGTAATGGTTGAGTTTTAGGCTGACTTGTCTTGGTGGGATAAGACGAGTGCCATCACGCCCATTTTTGGGTCGTGATATATCTATGGGTTGAGGGTTTGAGCTATGATCTATTGGAATCTTAAGTGTGACAGTTTTTCTCGTAGTATATGTGAACACCTAATGTTTTACCAAAATATAAAGATTTACCAAAAAAAAGTTATATTTAGAATAAATAAATTGTAAATTACTTTAATAATAAAAATTATGAATTTATGGTAAATGTTTTAAATCTTCAAATTTTAATTAGTTTAAAAAATAATGGTAGAAGAAAAAAAAGAGTCCTAAATATTCAAATAACCTTCCCCTTATCTTAATTAACCTCAAACTCTCAAAAACTAATTTTCCTATAATTGTTATTTAGTAGGATAATTATTTAATTATTTCTCAACCATAATTCCCTCAACAATATTTCAAATTAAATCCTAATCCCACTACCAGACTCTCAGGCAAAAAGATTATAAAAAAAAAACACATTCAGTTGAGAAGAGACAGAAAAATACAAATATACAGAGAAAAAGAGAGGATACACAGAGAGATATATAGAGAACACACAAAAACTGAGATTGATAGACATAGAAAAAAAACGAGTTATTTCTTTTGAGAATTAGGTTAGAGTTAAAGATTTGATTGTGATTCCGAATTCGTGGATAACAGCTCGCTTTTGTGGTATCAATTTTCGCAGCGAGGTAACTCTAAATTCTCGCATTATTTAAATGTAACGTTGTATGAAAATTTGAATCTAATAATATGAAGTTCTTTGAATTGTATGTTCTTAATATGTAATATCAATCCGTGATGCATGTGTTATGATTTTTTTTTCTCTTGATCTGAGTGTTTTGCTAACAAAAAAATATAAAATAAAAGATGTATCATACATTTTTTTTGCATTATTATTAGTGTCTGTTATTTTTTTTTATGCAATTTATATCAATTAATTTTGTGATATTTAATAGCTAATGTTTCTTGGAGCCTAGTTTTCACTTAAGAATTTTATTTTTTAAAAAAATAATATTTGTAAATTTATAGAATTAGGAAATAAATTAAAGCTTAAGTGATTAGCAATTTGAAAAAGCTAAACAAAACATTTTCATATATTATTTCAATAAATAAGATGGTTTTCCTCTGGAATAAACGTAAGATGATCATCACTAATTCGTATTATTATGAAATATAATTAAAAGGATATATAATATTATTTAGAAAATTATGGTAAAAAAAATTAGACAAATTATTGAAAAGATTAATAAAAAAAAAACATAAAAGAAAAGAACAATGAAAAAATAATAATAAATAACAATAATAATAATAATAATAATGAAACAAAAGATTTAAAAAAAAAACATAACCAAAAAAACTAGAAAACAGAAAGAGATATAAAAAAAAAATGGAGAAAGAATCAGAGTAAAAAAAAATAAAATATATATATATATATATATATATATATATATATATATAGAAAAACGTAAAAAGTATAAAAAATTAAAAGCAAACAAAAATATAAAAAAAAATGCGTGAAAAAAAGAAAAAAACGTGAAATGAAAAATCAAAAAAAAAAGGAGAGAGAAGTAGAATGAAAAAATAATAATATAAAACTAATATAACACAAGGTAGAAATTAAATAAAAAAAAAACTTAAAAAAAAACAAAGAAGTAACAAAAAATTATTTTTTAAGAAAAAGAAAAAAAAGACAAATTCTATAAAATAATAAAAAAAAAAAAAGAGAGAGAGAGAGAAACAGGTTTTACTAAAAAAAGAAAAAAAAAAGAAAATATAAAATTTAAAATAAACAAAAAAACGTGAAGAAGAAAAAAGAAAGAAAAAAAGATTAAAAAAAAAAGAAAGGGAAAACTTTGTTTCATTAAAAGAAATAACATTTCTAATTTATTTAGGATTTCTTGATAAAAACTAACTTCAAATCTTATAAAATTTATTTATTTTTCTTATTTTTTTATCGAATAAATAAATAAATAAATAAATAAATAAATATTCCTAAATTATCTTGAACTCAAAAATCTCTTTTCCACACGAACTAAAATTCTATAATAACATTAATATAAAACATACAAACATAAAAAAATGTATATATATACGGATTTTTCATGTTTAAAATTAATGGACGCATAAAAAAATAAATTTAAAACCATTTAAAATAAATAAGCCAATTTCAAATAAGTTTAAAATAAATTTAAGGATAATAACAATTTTATTATTAATTAAATAATATAATATCCAAAAATTAAGTTAAGTCATACTAAATTTAATAAAGCGACTGTGCTAGAACTATGGGACTCGAGGGGTGCCTAACACCTTCCCCTCGGTCAACAGAATTCCTTACCCGAATTTTTAGTTCGCAGACCAATAAAAAATAAAGTCAAATTTCTTTTTGATTAGGGATTTAAATAAGGTGACTTGGAACACCAAAACTCAATTCCAAGTGGCGACTCTGAATAATAATTATCCCTTTTCAAAATGTCAATTTAATTGGAAAAACTCTTTTTCTTTCAAAAAAAAAATCAAAAAATATTGAGAGAGAAAAAAAAAGGGGCGTGACAGTATACAATGTGGTCCGTATGTTTAAGATATGACTTGTTGGAATCTTAAGTGTGGTAGTTTTATTCGTAGTATACAATGTGGTTAGTATGTTAAGGTATAATCTGTTGGACTCTTAAGTGTAGTAGTTTTTATGGTAGTATACAAATTTGGCTAGTATATTTAAGTTATGAACCATTGGTATCTTAAGTGTGGTAGTGGTACTTGTAGTATAGAAGGAGGTTAGCGTATTTAGGTTGTAACCTCGTAGGAAAGAGATAGGTGCAATTGGAAGGTGTTCTAAGTAAAAGTTAAAGGTGGAAAAGTTGAGGGGTCCATACATGATCTTTTATTGTTTTGTTCATATCTTAAGAGGTGGGCATCGGGTTGACCGATGATACCTACCAGTACGTGTGGTTATACTGATACTACTCTTGTTATGTCTTTTTTACATAGTCTGGATGCAGGATTGGTAACTTTCATTAGGTGAAGACAAAGAAATCCTCCAGCAGCTTCTTCCTTCCGCATGGTGGGAGCTTTTTCCTTTTATTAAATTGTTATCTTGTAGTAATTCTTAGTAGTTCTTGTTCTTTTCACACTCGATCCTCGGGGTTGTCAAGTTACTTTATATGTTTTAACTAGTGCATGATTAAGAGCATGTCATAAAGATTTTACTCTACACTATACCTATTTTGTTGAAGTTTCCGCATGAATAAACCATGGAATATGAGGGTTCTTTTACTTAGGCGTTAGAGTGAATGGGTCGGATCGTGACACTTTTTGACAAGATTGGGTCTCATAATCTTGTATAATTGATACTATTTTCTTTAAAAAATATACATTAGATTATGATAAATATAATAATATCATCTTCGTAACCAAGATAATTCAGATTATAACTTCATTTTGATATGTGATAGCCTACATGTTGATAATTAAATAAAGAGTTAAGAGCCCTAGGCAGAACTTAAGATGACAATTGAAAATCAATTCAACATTTGGCTCATAATTTAGAAATTCTCATAGCTAATACATGCATAAGATATGAGAAAATGTATATATTAATTTATGCATGTTAAAATGTAAAGCAACTAATACATCAGTAATTGACCTCTAATTAAAATAATACTTTATTTTCTTTATAACTTTAATCAACAACCCAACAACATCTAAAAGATCATTAGCTTGACTCATTTGGGAATTTTTCCTTGTAATTGTCGTCGAGTCCGACCTCTTGCTTCTTGAGCATTATATCTAAAGGAACAATAATGAATGTTTCAAGCGTCATACTATTTTTAGTAAGGTAATTTGTAAGTACTATGTCAAGAAAATCACCAACGTAATCACTATATTTAACTTCTTTGAGATGTTCACGGGGATACTTTTTCGTATACCTTATTTTTGGAGATTGTTGTTTCTCGCCATTCAAGCTGAAAAGAGGAAAAAAAAAGTAAACAGATTATAACTCGTATGAAGCCAAGGAAAGCATCTTTCTAAAATAATTGCACTTGAGTTTAATTTACATATACCAATAGTGAAAGAATTTCTTATTTCATAGATATAAATGTAACTATAATTTAAAAAAAAAAAGAACAAGTTTTGTTGGGTTGAACGTTAATAGTTGATAAAATTGGCTTAACATTTGTTAAAATAACAAGGAAAGTTAGATTTGACGTGAGAATAAGTAGGAAACTTATTAGTACTAAATTCTTAATATTTAGAAATTTTTAGGTTGGATTTAGTTTACTGAAATTCGTGTTATTTTAATATAATAAATAATTTATGGAAGAAAATTTCTTCCACATTTACATAACTCTTCTTTGGAGGAAAATGTTTTGTACTTCTATAAGAGTCATTCTTAAATATTGGGATCGACAATTTAGTCCTCAACAATTAATTTTTATTTTAAAAATTTTTTATATCATTTTTCAAACTTCTGGGCTATTTCTTATATGAAAATCTTAAATCATCAAAGGTAATTTTAGATAAAGAGGTGATGGGGCGGAAACAAATCTGTGTATTATTGAATAAGTTGAAGTACATTAAATAAACTATTTCTGATACTATGTCCTTGTTTCCTGTTAGAAAAAGAAAAATACTTATTAAAAAATTTGAATGACTTAACTTGAATTTTCAATTATATCTTTAATGACAAAGTCTTATAGTTAAACAGTTTGTAATGGTATGTACAATTAAACTTCAAAGGTTAATATTTTAAAACTATACCTAATCAAATTATGTCAATATGTATACTGAATAGGAAAAAGTATTTATGAAAAACAACATGAAAAAGAATAAACTCATACGTACTTCAATATGCAGTTTTTGCACATATGGAGATGCTTCTATTAGTGGAGTAATACCAAGTGGAAAAAAATCATTCATGCCTGAGAGTTTCAACCCAAGCAATTTTAGATTTTTGGTAAAGCATGATCAAGAAAATGAAGATCCTGCAATAATTAAAAAAATTAATAATTACAAGAATAAAATCAAGCTTTCTTTCTATACTAATATAGCTCTATGAAATACATTAATATATATTTGCTTATCGATGACATATGACTAAATTCAAGTGAAAGTGTCGTCAGTGGAGTGAAATAAATTTGATCTGAAACTTGAGATAAGCTTAAATGGAAAGGTATAACGCCTACTCGCTTTTACTGAGTGACAAGTCTAGTTGAAAAATTTCAATATTTTTCTTTGATACTATAAAGTTGAGACATTTATCGATTACACACTTAAAACGCTTATGAAACGAAAAAGAGAGAGTGAATTCTTCTATGTGACCACCCTTGTGGAAATCCAAAACATTCTTAATCAAGTTGATATGCTTCATCCCTTCCTTTCTGCATAACCTTGGATAATAACATGTCTCCCACGTATTAATAAACTATGAACCATCGAATTTGAGACGTGTGACATGCATCCAGAGATACTGTCATATAATTGAAAGGTAACTTGTTTGCACTGCTTCGCTAATTGTTATTCGAGGCGGAATTGATACAATAACTTCTTCTGGCAATTAACTACTGCTTTTGTTGTCTTTTACTACAATGCATTCTTCTAAAGAGAATAATCAATAAAACATAGAAAAGAAAAGAACAACTCATGAAAACTACATCCATTATGCAATAGTAAATAAATGGAACTTTCTTTTATGCACAATTATATAGTTTTGAGTTGTAAATGAATTTGGTTTTTATTATTACTTTTTTAATTCTGACACCATAAGCCATTTTTGGATATGAATTTCATAAAATTTCTAAGTTTGTTATGTAGTTTATTCCCTCACCATCATACATAGAATATTTTTGATAAAGATTTAAAGAATAATATTTGATTATTAAAAAATTAATGACTTTATATATAATAAATTTTATTTTTTACGGTGAATGATTGAATTCTTAAAATTATTTTGCAATGAATGAGTTAACAAAAAAATATATTACAATGAATTATATACAAATACACTGTACTTATATATAATGAATTTATGTTTTATAGGAGTTCAACAAATATGATACTTAATTTAGTAAGATATTATATAACCATTTAAATATTTAAATAAACATTTTGAAAATAAAAATAGATACATCTCATCAACTTAAATTTATTTACGTTAATTTTTTTTTGTATTGATTTCTCTTTTTAAATTGTCAAATAAATTGGATGGTTTTGTTCCTAATGAATTGCTCTTTACTAATTTTCTTTTAATGAATTTTAAAAGTGTAAATTTAGGAGCACATAACAAATCATTTCAAATTAAAAATTAACCACAGTAATTCTAACAAGCTAATCTATGTCACATTATTTATTTATGTAGTCAAACTTCTATTTTTTCAAATAGGTAAAAATTAAAGATAAAAAAATATTATATTTTTGATAATAATAATAATAATAATAAAAATAATAATAATAATAATAATAATAATAATAATAATTGAAGGAATATTGATTGTATTGAAGTGTTAACCTAATAAGGAAATACATGGGAGATATATATAGGAGATATAGGAAGGAGTACTAATCCTAATAGGAATAGGATTAAGGAGTACTAATCCTAATAGGACTAGGATTAGTACACAGTAAATACTAATATTATTTAATACTATTTATTTAATACTATATGTTATTATCCCCCCTCAAGCTGAGCTGAGCGGAAGCGAACGGAAGCTTGGAACTGAGGTAATCGTGCTGTCGGGAGAGGGTTGGTGAGAATATCAGCCGGTTGTTCTTCAATGGATACATACTGCACAGTCATGGTGCCAGCCTGAACTTCATCGCGAACAAAGAGACAATCGGTATCAACGTACTTCATTCTGGTGTGTAGGACGGAATTCTTGGCCGCACAGATGGTTGATTTGTTGTCACAATAGAGAGCAGGAACAGTGTGAGTGGCGCGGAGTTCGCGAAGAATATATGTGACCCACATGGTCTCGGCAGCAAGAAGAGAAAGGGCGCGGTATTCAGCTTCAGTCGAGGACCGAGAGACCTTGGGTTGTTTTTTTGTACACCAGGAGATCAGGTTCGGCCCCAAAAAAATGAGAAACCCCGATGTAGATTTTCTGTCATTTTTATCATTCGCCCAATCTGAATCTGAGAAACCCCGAAGCTCTAAGTCCCCAGGTCGAATGAGTAAACCACTACCAAAAGTGCCAAAAATGTACCGGGGAATGAGTTTTAGACAATGGTAATCATGTTCACTTGGTTGATGCATGCGCTGAGCAACTCGGTTGACAGCAAACTGGATGTCAGGACGGGTAATGGCCAGATACTGTAGAGCCCCAATGAGGCTGCAGAAGTGGGTGATATCGGCAAAGGGGGTGTCGGCTCCATTCGTAGACGAAGAGACTGCCATCGGTGTTGGTTGACTGGTGCATTTTTCAGTCCCACTTTACGCAACAGATCTCGAGCATATTTTGACTGATGAAGAAACAAGCCGCTGCCTGTCCGAGAAACCTCCATTCCCAGAAAATAATGTAACGGGCCAAGATCCTTCATTTTGAAGGTAGTATGCATAGCTCGGGTGAAATCCTGAATGAGAGCTGCAGTAGAGCCTGTAATAATGATATCATCTACATAGACAAGAAGAATGACTGTACCGTGTGCTGAATGTCGAGTAAACAGACTCGTGTCGTACGCAACACGTGAAGCCGAGTCCCTGGAGGAACGTTTTCAGACGTGTGTACCAAGCACGGGGGGCTTGCTTGAGCCCATACAGAGACTTCTGGAGTTTGCAAACACGTTGAGGGAAGCGGGGATCAACATAGCCCGGTGGTTGCGTCATGTAGATAGTTTCATCAAGCATGCCATGAAGAAAAGCATTGGAAACATCCAACTGATTGATGAGCCAATTGTTGCGCCGCAGTGTGATTACCAGGCGAATGGTTTCTGCCGAATAACAGATCGAATGTCTCGGAGTAATCAAGCCCATACTCACGATTGTAGCCTTTAGCAACCAAACGAGCCTTGTACCTGGAAATGCTGCCATCAGCATTGTGTTTAATTTTGTACACCCATTTACAGCCCACTGGGTGCCGCCCATGGGGCTTAGGTACAAGAACCCAAGTTTTCTGATCAGTCAAAGCCTTAAACTCTTCATCCATAGCATGACGCCAGTAAGCATTTTTTGAGGCAACAGAGTAGGTTGTTGGTTCACTATCGGGAAGGGGTGTATTTGGTAGTATGGTAGCCTGAAAAGTTTTGGGTTTAAAGATACCGACTTTGCCACGGGTTAACATGGGATGAGTATTGGGGGGTGGCATGGGCGGTGGTGATTCGGGGGTGGCCGGGAAGGACCCAAAACGGATCGGGCTGGAGATGTTGTGGGTATGGGGTGGTTCGGGTTGGTTGTGAGTGTGGGTGGTGGTTGCGGGTGTATGGTGGTGGTTGCGGGTGTATGGGGGGTGGCGGTCGAAGGGGTGATGAGGGGTGGTTGGGTAGTGGATGGAGGTGTGGGGGAAGGTGGTGAGGGACCCTGTGAGTATGTTGGAAAAAGGGGAAGGACGCCAATGAATGATGTATTTGTGGAGGAGGAAATAGACTCGTAGGGAAACTCATTTTCGACAAATTTGACATGACGAGATATGTAGACTTTGTGAGTTTGTGGGTGATACGCTCAAACTTACTTCTCAAATGAGAAGTAAAGCGGTCGCGTCAAGTAAATAACCCAACTAGTGAGGTTGGGATCATTCCCACGAGGAAAATAGTCTAGACTTAACTTCAACTTGTTATTACTATTGTTCAGTTGATAACTTCCTTAGAAAGTAAAAGCATAAACAGGGGGGTTTGTATTTCCTAATGAGTAAAAATAACTAACGAACTTGACAGAGACACTTAACAGCTTTTAATTTTGGGTTTTAATCAATTAATCAAAGTAACTAGGGTTTACGTGTTCCCCACAGGTTCATAACTTTATAATTCTAACTATAACAATTCTTTCCTAGTATCTTGCATGCAAAGTGATAAGTTATGTATTTCTAAATCCTTGGTCCGGCATCTAGAAAATCTCACTCCGCACCTTGGTCCGGCTTCGTGTGTTGCTTTCCTAACCCTTATCTTTACCTCATATTAAGCATCGTATTCGATATTTGACTAAGTTATTACCTCGTACCAATCAATACTAGCCTATTAGATAGTATACACTAAATCTATGTTAATAATTCTTTTCCTATTATCTACCTCCTTGGTCCGGCAAGTAGCATTAAGGCAAGTTCTAACGTTGATCATCCGTTAAAAAGACTTCTAAGCGAAAGAATTATTAATACATGCAAGACACTATTCTAGAATTGTTATTTTAGCTAGGGTTTATCTCATTATTTGCCTATGGTTCCCACAACCCTAGTTATGGAGTTTAGTTACTCATAGCCATAAACACAATATTCAAATATGTTAAATCAAAATTCATGTACTTACTTCAATGAGAAAGAATAAAGTCCGAAAATTTGCTTGATTAATCACCAAAAATCACTTGTAAGAATCTCCAAAAATCAAACACTAATACACAAAGTCTAATAATATGATGTCTAATCTAGCAGAGTCTAACCTCAAAAACGAGGTTTTTCGAACTATTTATAAAAAATAAAAACCTAATTAAACAAGGATTCTAATTACTGGAAATCTGCCAAAACGCGGCTGGGTCGACGGACCTCTCGACAGACCGTCGTGGTCACGACGGACCGTCATGGGCTCCGTCGTCCCATACTTAGCAATTTCTTCTGCTGCTCTCTTATTCCCCTCGACGGCAAGTATGACGGACCGTCATAGGCACGACGGTCCGTCGAGGGTCTTCGTTTAAAATACTTTAACTCTTGGAATCTGGGTACTGGGATCACTTCTCTGATCTTCACGACGAACCCGCTGGACGAACCGTCATAGTCACGACGGACCGTCACACGCTTCGTAATCCCACACTTGGTCAGACTTCCCCATCTTTCTTCAGCAGCTGCACTACGCTGCCACCTACGGACCGTCACAGGCACGACGGACCGTCATAAGCTCCGTAGGTGGTCTATTCTGCATTTTTTCGCTCAAAATCTCCGCACTCAGCTTTGAACAGATTTCCTGCAAAACAAAGAGAAACTTATATCAAAATTAGCACAAAAAGGCTTTCGGACACACTAAATTTAAGGAAAAAGTATTAATTATACCGTGAAACCACGGTATATCAGTGGGTCAAGACAGCGATAACCCTTGGAGGTAGGATGATAGCCCAAAAAAATACAAGGACGTGATCGGGGTTGTAACTTGTGAGTAATATGAGGGCGTAGCCAATGGTAGGCAAGACACCCAAAGACGCGGAGGTTGGTATTATTGGGAAGTTCTTGGTAAAGGAGTTGATAGGGTGATTTGTTGGAGAGAGTGTGACTGAGCATTCTGTTAATGAGGTAGTTTGCGGTGGCTAGAGCTTCTACCCAAAAGGGCACGATTATCACTATTTCGGCTCTCCTCATACCGAAACCAGCAACGAACAGCGGTGTGTCCTGTTTTCTGACAGATTTGACAAGTTGGACGATCCCGCTCGTAAGTGCCCTGCCCGCCGCTGGAAGATGATCGTCCGCATTGCCGAAGGAGTGCGGTGTTATTCTGTCGTCTTCTTGACCGTCTTATGGCGGACGATCGCCTGCCGACCGCCACGCGCCGCGACCTCTGTTCTTGTAGCCGCGCGGCTCCTGCCGGCCGCCACCACGCCCGCAATAGTTCTTGCGGTGGCGGCGTGGCTTCCATAACAGCGGCTTCTCGGAGAAGAAGTTTGCTCTCCAGATCCACGTTGATTTCTTCACTTTTTAGCCACGAGGAGAGAGTAGCCAGGTCAACGGGCGTTGGACTGATGCGAACCGCCTGTTTAATGGAGGAGTAAGCTGATGGGAGCCCCCGAACGACGCACATGACGAGATCTTCTTCGGGAATGATTTCGTTCTCGGTGTCGAGGGCTGTGATGATGGTGGAGACCTCGTCTAAATACTCCGCCATAGTTTTCGTGCCTTTGGTAATTGTGTGGAGACGATCACGCAATTGAAAAATATGAGAGTGGGAAATTGATGCATAGCGTGTTACGAGGGCCGTCCACAGGGCTGAAGCAGTTGTGTTGGATCGGACGTGTTTATGAACCGTGGGAGAGATGACCGCAATCAAACATGATCGGATCTATCCATCCACGGATTTTCAGGCGGCATGGGCCGGATTGATTTTTTCTGATTTGTCCGTGGCGGTGATGACTGCCAGCGGCGGTTCTGTGCTTCCATCGACGTATTTGAGAAGGTAATTGGCGTCAAGAAATTTGTAGAACGGTGATTTTTCATGTAGGCTAATTTATGTCTGATAATTTTTTCTGTATCGGGGCATGAAGATGCCTGAGAAGGAGTTTAACGCCAGAAGGAAGTGAATCGAGAGGATCAACCTCGGTTGTCATGGCTGCCGCCGCCCAAGAGAAGAGATGGAACGATCGGTGCCCTAAAGAGAGAAAAAAAAAACCTAGAGAAAAGAAGATCTAGGTTTTCTGGCTCTTGATACCATGAAGGAATATTGATTGTATTGAAGTGTTAACCTAATAAGGGAATACATGGGAGATATATATAGGAGATATAGGAAGGAGTACTAATCCTAATAGGACTAGGATTAAGGAGTACTAATCCCAATAGGACTAGGATTAGTACACAGTAAATACTAATATTATTTAATACTATTTATTTAATTCTATCTGTTATTAGTAATAATAATAATAATATTAATACCCGAATTGTCAGAACTTTTTTAAAACTAATTATAATATTCAAATTATATATGTACTAACTAACTAGATATATTAAATTATTTTTAAGACTTCAATTTTTTTGCAAATTTCAAAAGTTAAATTTACAAAAGTTTCATATTATTTAAAACACACGTTATAGTTTTAAAGATAATAAAAAATGTTTTGTTTTTCACTTTTTTTTAAAAAAAGGTTACAGTTTATCTTTTAAGATGGCAATTTAAGTGAACATTTTCCCAAGATTTTAGGTCTTATCTTTAATACTGTCATATAATACTTAATTATTAAATCAAAAATATAAATAGCAACTAGAATTTTTACTATAAAACACAAAAGAATCATAAAAAAGAACATTCTTCACTAACTATATGTCTATATCAAAACAAATTCTTACCCTCTTCAACAAAGAAACAATATAGAGTTTAATCATATGTTATTTTATTTTTTAATTGATGAAGTTTCAATGTATATAAAGTTCTTTCTCTATTATGCAATAATTGTTTTTTTTTCTTTACTGAGTAATCAAAATAACGATAACTTAATTTCTTAGTTTTGACTTCAACATTCATAAATCAAATATCCATTAAACATTTCGATAAATTTTATTAGTGTTTTTTGTCAAATAGTAATACGAAAATGACATTAGCGTCAAACCATGTTTTCATGTTACTTACTCTTGAACATTAGTTTGAATCAAATTATACACTAGCAATAAAATAATGTTCGAAATCATCAAATCTATTTTTGAAATGATTTTTTTGAATTAATGTTGGCGTAATTTAAAATCTTTCACTTAAAAGAAAATAAAATCATCATTTTTTCTTATATGTACTTAAAAAATAATATATTTCTTGCTTTGTAAAGTGCTTTTTCATAAATAATATATTCATATTTTGATTTATTATTATTTATTTTGTTTCGAAATAATGTTTTCTAACTATTTCACGAAATACTAAGTTGATATATCATACTACTCTCATAATTTATTCCTTTTGATATTTTTAAATTTACCATATTTGTTTATTGAATAAATAAATCAATAAATACGTGATCCATAAAATTAATATATATATATATATATATATATATATATATATATATTATTTTAATTTTTTAAACAAAAGACCATAATTTTTTTTGTACCTTTAACTTTTGAATTTAATTTAAAGATAACTACAACAAAATAAGAGTCGAGAATCTAAATAAGCCAAAAAAAAAAAGCGATCAAAATAAGCCACTATTTAGGAAATAATTAAAATAGGCTTAGTGGAAGAAAAATTTTCACTTTATTTAATATTTCAAACGTTTTCCGTTAGTCTCATAAAGTTTATATTTTAATATATAAAGGAACTATTTCTTACACTCTATAAAGTGTAAAGTTTTTCTTACACTTTATATAGTGGATTCTCATTTTTACACTTTACAAAGAGGAAGAAAAACTTACACTTTATAAAGTGAAAGAAAACCTTACATTTTATAAAAAGTTACTTTATCTTTTCATTCTTTTCTTCTCCCCTTTCACTTTCATGACTTTCAAACGTTTTTCACTCGATCGCGAGATGTTCTACTGATTTCAAGAAAGGTTTATGAAACATAATATTATTATTGTGTATGTATCTTTTTTTGAAAGTGTATAATATTATTATTTTAATTATATATAATTATTATTTTATGTATGTATTTTTTTAATAGAAAGTGAATGAAAAAAATTGAAAATATAACATGACTCGAGGATTACCAAAACTACGAATAAAAAAGTTGCATATAAATTGATACAACAATAACTTAACACAGTAAATTAAAACATGTTAAATATCTTTCTTTAGTTACTATCACCGTATGAGGCGTTCCGAGCTCGTGAAGGAAAGTTGCGCCTGTCATAACCTATTTGTTTACACGTTGAACACTTGCGAGTGAGTGTACTTGCGGGAACATTCATTTCATTATGTATACGGGTGAAAAACATTTGGAAGCCATGAAAGTGAAAGAGAAGAAGAAGAAAATGAAAAGTTAAAGTAATTGTTCATAAAGTGTAAGTTTTTCTTCCTCTTTGTAAAGTGTAAGAAAAAGTTCCACTTTACAAAGTGTAAGAAAAACTTACACTTTATAAAGTGTAAGAAATAATTATGTTATATATTAAAATATAAATATATTGGGACTAACGAAAACGTTTGGAATATTGTATAAAGTGAATTTTTTTCTTCCACTAAGCTTATTTAAGTTACTTCCTATAGTGGCTTATTTTAGTCACTTTAAATTTTTTGTGGCATACTTAGGTTCCGAACTCCCTTATGACGTTTTTGTAGCGTTTGTCATACAATTATATTAATTTGAGAATTGATATCTTAAAAGGTCACTCAACTTTGAAAATATATTTAGTGAAAATCATTAAACTTTATTTTAGATCAATAAACTCACTCAACTTTAACCGTTGTACAAATAAATCATTTAACTTCATTTATCAATAAAATTATTTTGATATAGTAAAATAAATTATTTTATGTCTATATCTATCTATCTATCTATCTATCTATCTATCTCTCTCTCTCTCTCTCTCTCTCTCTCTCTCTCTCTCTATAAACATATATATATATATATATATATATATATATATATATATATATATATATATATATATATATATATATATATATGTATATATATATATGTATATATATGTATATATGTATATATATATATATATATATATGTATATATATGTATATATGTATATATATATATATATATATATATATATATATATATATATATATATATATATATACATATATACATATATATACATATATATATATATATACATATATACATATATATACATATATATATATATATATATATATATATATATATATATATATATATATATATATATATATATATACATATATACATATATATACATATATATATATATATACATATGTATGTATTAAGTTTAATAATAAAACTTCTGGAATTGTGACGTGACAGGCTTAAATATTAAGTAAATAGGATTAACACACTAAACCAAACATTTTATCCGTAATATATGCCACCCATGAGCCCTTAAACATTTTATCCGTAATAATTTGAAGTCTTAAACCTAACTTATAGCAGTGAATATGGAGAAGTTTGATAAACAAATTAGTTTGCGTGTTTTTTACACGGGATTTGTTTTCCTTTTCGTAGTTATTGTTGTGCCATGTAAACATTATTTAATGAAGCTTTATTACAAAACTTTCACTACAAATAAAACGTGATAGTCATAATTATTATTGTGTTCGCTTAATTTATAATTATTATTGTATTCTTAATATATAATTATTTTTGTATTCACTTAATTTAATAGAATTAACACACTAAATCAACATTTTAGCCGTGATATAGATCCAACCCAGGAGCCCTTTATTTGTTTTTTTAACTATATATATATATATATATATATATATATATATATATATATATATATATATATATATATATATATATATATATATATATATATATATATATATATATATATATATATGCATAATAATTAGATTCCGTTAATGTACACTTGACATAAAAAATATACTATTTTGTGATAATGAAAAAATTACTTTAATACACAATTTAATTTACCTTATTCTCCATTTTCCCCTACTTTTATTAAATGTTTCCTTAATCCCCTTTTTAAACTCTTTTAAATCCATCTTCCTAATACATAATTTCACATCTCCTAACCCACGTCTATCTCCTTCATTTTTCACTCCTCAAATCACGTTATTTTTTTTTCCTGTAATCTTATTAGTTTAGTTTTAAACTTGAGTTTCAAGATATTTCACTCTCCAGTCAAATGATTTTTCATTCCTTTTGGGTATCATTTCAATTTCATTACTTTTGTTCATAGTTGATAGGTTTTTTTCTTGATTCATTATCACTATACTCCTTCTTCCAGTATAGGTATTACCAAGATAATGATATTTAACACCAATCGTGTTTATGACTAAGAATACGCATGTTGGACTGAGAACAGATCGAAGAAACTGCATTGATCCCCTGAAATGGCCAATGTTTATATTTAAAAGGTAAGGAAGAATGTGTCTTATTCTTCAAAAGCGATTGAAAAACCCCTAAAAAGAGTAGAAACGTGTCATCTTCAATTTGCTATCTTAATCTACCTAAGGTAATGAATTCTGATCTATTTCTGTGTTTTTTATGTTCAATCTTCGATTTATTTATAAATTTGAATTCATTATACATTACAGCTGACAGATTATCAATATATATTATTGTTATCATTTTTGAATGTATTAGTATACAATTTATCTTTTAATACATAAAACCCTAATTTTGAGTAAGATTTCAATGAAATTAATTATATATCAATACTAACATATCATATATATGATATAAAATTATATAGTTTAGTTGTTCTCAAACTTTTTATTTAATTGATACAAAAAAATCAATTGTTCTTATCAACGTATCAAGTTTAAATATTGTTGTAACAGTTCGAATTATGTATGGTTCTCAACTATAGACATACATTGTGTTGTAAAATCTTTATTCAAGTATCAATCTCGACTTATCATATATAATACAAAAATAATTTTTTTAAAATCTAGTGTGTAATACGCAAATAGTAATATTATGTATCTGACATAAATATAATAATTATTGTAAGTTCAATTGTTTATTATTCAGATTGTATCATGCTTTAATTTTTGTATATCAATAATTGTTGTTCATTTGTCTCATTATATTATGCGAAACAAGATAAAACAAATTCCTACACACTCTTTGAGGTTTGGTTCAACATATAATATGTGTTTTGCATAAAAGTTGAAGTTATTTATACGGTTTGAGTTTGTTGTATATGAATTCGAGCGGTCATTGATGAACATCGTTAATGATTTTGAGATTCTTGTTGGTTGTAGCACTCAGTAGATGATGTTTACATTCCGGTGAATTGTGATGGACAATTTCATTGGATATTGATTGTTGTTGGTTTGAAAAAAAGGCTAATATGTGTCTACGACTCAACATCTAAATTAAGGAGAAAAATTTATTTGGACGACATTAAAAATGTATCTTAAATGTTGCCTACTTACTGCTAGGATAATGGATTTTTTTAGGATTCGGAGCGAACTGACTGATGCTTATAAGGACAAGGAAACTGGAAGTGTTTTAGAACTAAAACAACCTTTACTTGTTAAATATGTACAAGACAATATTCACCAAGGAAGTGACACACTGTATGTTTTATAAAATTTTATTTTAAAGTTTATGTTCAATTAAATTTGTATAATGTATCGTTTGCATTTTGCAGTGACTGTGATTTGTGGCTGCATTTGTTGATTTTCTTAGTGATGAAATTTTAATAATCTAATAATTTTCGATCTGATTATCTCCGGTCAATATACGCAACATAACTATGAAAATATGACAATGTAAAAGCCGACGCTTGATATGTTAGTGATGATGACGATCCATTAAAGTCTAGGGGTCATTTCACACCACCAGATCATGGTGTGATAGTTAATCTTGAGTAGTGTTTATTTATCAATAAATACATAATATTTTTTTTTACTATTTTCAAGATACGTTAACATAAGTGTTGGGTGCATGCCTCGAAAGAAAAGTTTGCCTGACTTTTTAATATCAATATATCATGTCTTTAATATCAGAATGTATATTTGTCTAAATTTACAATTCTAATAATTAAACAGTATTATTAAATCATCATCAATTAGAAATGCACATTAATTTGAGCAACAAAATTTTTCCTTATAGGAACAATTCAATATACTGTATCAAAAACATTTAAAACAAAATACATTTAAGTGTATGTTAAGATTATAGTGAAACATTATTGAGTTGAAAATTATACATCTAAAACATTGATTCTAAAAATATGTATTAGAAAGTCTTAATATAAATTTTAAGTCAAGTCTTATTATTGATATATAACTTAGGTATAATTTAAGGTTTATGAAGCAATTTTATATAATGTATATGATACAGGAAAAAATAATGTATATAATATATCATTCATAGTTATTAGAACAAAAAATATTAGTGAGAAAATTAATTAATTGTATAAATTATGTATCATATAAGCACTCTGATACAAAGCTTATTGATAATAGATTGGTTATTTATGATTTATTGTATATGATACATTACACAATGTATCTGATAAAATTGAACATAATATATGTATATCGGATATAACATATGCATACAAATCATAACAATTTCTTAAATTGAACCAATAAAAGTCATAAATAAACCAAAATAAAATTAACACACAAATCATAACATATTCTTAAATAGAAAAGTAGAACTCTTAAATATTGAATCAAAAAATCCAAATTAATAGTAAACTTCATTTATCAAAAATATAAAAACGATAATCTATTACGTCAAAAAAAAATTCAAAAAAGCATGAATGTCTTATAAAAATAACGATTTCACTTTACTTTTGAAAAGAAAGTACAAGTTCTTTTATTGTGACCTTCTTGACCACAACTATTTGTTTTTACTTTTATCTTTTCATCTGCATTTTTTTCTTCTTTTTCTTGGTCGTCCAATCAATCTTTTGTATCTAGGTGACTACACAGTTTCACCTTCAAAATTGCTAGCAACCGACCAATCTTCTTTATCTAACATTGAACCTTATAATTTTTTGCTAGTGCATCATGCTTTGTAGTAATCAGAACAATAATGATGCATATATGTAACATTCTTGTCCTTTAAAACAATAATTGCATGTGCGCAAGGAATCTCATCTAGTTGAGTTTTGCAACAATTACTTTCATTTTTCTCAAGACAAACAATGTATCTTGTTCCAATTTTATAAATCCATAAAATAAATGCAGATGATGAAACAATCTGCAGACATTAAAAAGTGAATGATAAATTTAGTTCAAAACAATGCATATCAAAACAATCAAATGATACACTAAACAAAATACATAAATATACAATTATGTATCATGATACAACTTCATTTTCAAACATTTTTATGTGTTTATAATAAATACCTCTTCAAATCTTCACCTCAATGTGCCTTTTGTATAATATGTTATTTTCAAGTTGTTGAAATACCAAGAGTCAAATAGAATTTTAATCTCTTCCAAGAATTCTAATATACACAATTGACGCGCTTCAACGAAATTTTTACAAAGTTTTTCCATGTATCATATAATCAACAAAAACAAAACAAAAATAAAAGATCCATTACATAACTTCTAAAACAAAAATAATTTACCACACAAATTAGAAATTTAAATGAACCACCATTTACAGATCTGAACAGTCAAATAAATTAATTCACAATGCAATAAAAGAAATATCATACCTTTGTCTATAAAATTGTTTTACTTTGCAATTGTACTTGTACTTTATTTTATATTTCGCCATCATATCTATCAGTGTTGTCTTATCCTCATACACTTGATATGTCTTCACATCTATATTGTTTGAATCAATTATGTAATTTGTAACTTCTACTTCTGAAATATACTATCATAAAGTCTTGATTCAACCACTTCAAGATCTTTTGTATCCCTTCTTGCACCTTCGATACACATAATCTCTCCGTAAGATTCATCAAAGTCATGTATCTCACCAC